>CM039677.1:40298817-41030067 GCA_022496015.1 Hordeum marinum
ATGATAAATAAGTTGGGAGGCGAAACTCTAAGCCCCTATCTTTCTATGTGTTCGACGGATGCCATTTGCTCTAAAAATATGCTTTGAGAGTTAGCAATCATGGAAGATCATATAATAGTTGAGTATGTGGAATTTGCTAAATCAAACTCTTACATAGACCCTTTCCTGAAAATAGGATGAATTGCAATTGTTTGGTGACTGAAAGCATAGTTTGTTAGTTTTCAAGAAACTTTATGGTATATACTTTAACATGTGAATAGCTTGTTACTTCATCATGAGAAGTTTTATGAGATGCAAGCTACTATTTACGATATATAATGACGCTAGGAAAAGTGTTTGGAATTATCACTGATCAAACTTGTGCACTTGCTAGCATTCACACTTCATAAATTATTTCTTTTATCATTTACCTACTCAAGGACGAGCAGGAATTAAGCTTGGGGATGCTGATACGTCTCCAATGTATCTATAATTTATGAACTATTCATGCCATATTTACAATAATTCTATATGATTTTGGAATGATTTTATTTACAACTAACCCGGACTGACGCTGTTTTTAGCAAAACTACCGTGGTGTCGTTTTTTGTGCAGAAATAAAAGTTCTCGGAATGGGCTGAAATAAAAGTGTTGTCCTCCGAGAGTTATTATTATTGCTCTCTAGTTGATTATGTCATTGATATGATTAAATGTGAGACCTAAATGTTATTGTGAACATGGTTAGTCCTTGATCTTTGCTGAAAAACTGAACATCGGTTAGGCATATTTACAAACAACAAGATCAAATAGAGTTTGTAAAAGTTTTTCTTTATCTCTTTCAGTTTATCAACTAAACTGCTTAAGGACAAGCAATGGGTTAAGCTTGGGGAAGTTGATACATCTCCATCGTATCTACTTTTCCAAATTCTTTTGCCCTTGTTTTGGACTCTAATTTGCATGATTTGAATGGAGCTAACTCGGACTGATGATGTTTTCAGCAGAATTGCCTTGGTGTTATTTTTGTGCAAAAATAAAAGTTCTCGGATTGATCTAAAAATTTACGAAGAATATTTTTGGAATTAATAAAAAATACTGGCGATAGAATCAACTGGAGGGGGGCCACCCACAGGTGGCAAGCCTTCCAAGCGTGGCCACCCCTGGTCACGCCTAGCAGGCTTGTGGGGCCCTTGCTGCTCCACCGACCTCAATTCCACTCTTATTTATTCCTATTCACGGAGGAAAAAATCAAGGAGAAGAGTTCATCGCGTTTCATGATATGGAGCCGCCGCCACCTCCTGTTCTTCCTTAGGACACCAGATCTGGAGTCCGTTCTAGGCTCCGGAGATGGGAAATCGACGCCATCGTCATCACCAACCATTCTCCATCACCAATTCCATGATGATCTCCACCGTTCGTGAGTAATTCCATCATAGGCTCGCTGGACGTTGATGGGTTGGATGAGATTTATCATGTAATCGAGTTAGTTTTGGTAGGGTTTGATCCCTAGTATCCACTACGTTGTGAGATTGATGTTACTGTGACTTTGCTATGCTTAATGCTTGTCACTAGGGCCCGAGTGCCATCCTTTCGGATCTGAACCTATTATGTTTTCATGAATATATATATGTGTTCTTGATCCTATCTTGCAAGTTGTAAACACCTATTACGAGTTATGATACGCATCCCCCAGGGTGACAATGACAGGGATTCTTTCCGGTGATTACCGTAGTTTGAGGAGTTCATGTATTCACTAAATGCTAATGCTTTGTTACGGTTCTCTATTAAAAGGAGGCCTTAATATCCCTTAGTTTCCATTAGGACCCCGCTGCCACGGGAGGGTAGGACAAAAGATGCCATGCAAGTTCTTTTCCATAAGCACGTATGACTATATGTGGAATACATGCCTACATTACATTGATGAATTGGAGCTAGTTTTGTGTCACCTTATGTTATAACTGTTGCATGATGAATGCCATCTGACCTAATTATCCATCACTGATCCATTGCTAACAAGCTCTCATATTGATCCTTGCTAAGTTACTTTTCCGTTGCTACTGTTTGAAAGCACAATGTGCTCCCTTGGTGGTTTTGATAATTCATAACAACATAGATTATCTCTTGGACTAATACTTTCGTCTAGTGTACTTCAGATATAGTCCATAGAGAGAGATGGGTTGGCAAAAAGGGGTGTGGAGAGTATCCCAATGAAGAAGAAGGAGAAGGAATAGCATTGGCCAAGCTTCAAGCAAAGGACTCTACATTTTATCTTTTGTGAGAAATCACTTTGAGTCCATAGGAAAGCCAATACTATTAAAAGGGGGGTAAGGTTTTGTTGGTGAACAAAATGCTCATACATGCACAAGTGATAGTCACCACATACACCCACAAGCCAAACCCTAGCTCTTCGGTGCAACCGATTCTGCATTCGGTGCCACCGAGTTAGGCTGCCAACTTTCTGTTACACAAGTTCACAATTTCGGTCCCTCCAAGATTGTTGGATCAGTGTCATTGAGATTGGGCAATCTGGCCATTGGTCACCTTATCGGTGCAACCGAGATTCCTATATCGGTCTCACCGAGATTCAAAAGTTGCCACCTTTTGGTCATTTTGGTGCAACCAAGATTAACACATCGCTGTCACCGAGTTGGTCATTTTGTGTGTAATCGTTGGATTTTTGCGGATGCCTATATATACCCCTCCACCACCACTCACTCGCAAGAGAAGCACTCAGAACTATTCCCCACTTATACCTAGTGATTTTCTGAGAGAGCCACCTACTCATGTGTTGAGATCATGCCATTCCATTACTACGATATGAATCTTGATCTATAGCCTCCCCAAGTTGCTTTCCACCCAATCAATCTCTTGTAGCAAGCCAAATCTTTGAGAGAGTGATTCTGTGTTGAGGATTCTATCATCTTGAAGCACAAGATCAAGGAGTTCATCGACACTATCAAGCCTATTACCTTTTGGAGGGTGGTGCCTCCTAGATTGGCTAGGTGTCTCTTGGGAGCCTCCTACTTCGTGTTGTGGAGTGAACCAAGAAGTTTGTAAGGGCAAGGAGATCGCCTACTTCGTGAATATCTACCCCGAATTAGGCTAGTCCTCCGTGACGTAATGCATTATGGTATAGTCAAGGTTGCTTCTTCATGGAACCCTCTGTGGGTAGAGCCCTTTGTGGACTCTCGCGACCGTTACCCTCCGTGGGTTGAAGACTCCATAAACATGGATGTATGATAGTGCCACCTATCAGAACCACAGGAAACATCTTGTGTCCTTCAGGCGATTGATCTCTCTATATCTACTCCTTACTTCCATGGCAATGTCTTTACTTTCCGCTGCTATACTCGATGACTTGCATGTGTTGGGTGTCATGGACTAATTATATATAATAAAACTGTTGGGGAATGTCGCATGGGAAACAAAAAATTCCTACGCACACGCAAACCTATCCATGGTGATGAGCATCTATGAGAGGGAGAGTGGATCTACGTACCCTTGTAGATAGCTAAGCGGGAAGCGTTAAGAAACGCGGTTGGTGTAGTCGAACTTCTTCGCGATCCAAATTGCCGAGCGTCCCGCGATCCAATCACGAACCGTCCCGCGAACACATCATGATCCATCCCGCGAACTCATCATGATCCGTCTCAAGAACTTGATCATGATCTGTCCCGCGAACTCATCACGATCCGTTCCGTGATCACATCACGAACCGTCTCGCGATCTCGATCACGGTCCTTCCGATCTAGCGCCGAACGGACGGCACCTCCGCGTTCAGCACACGTGCAGCTTGATGACGATCTCCACCGTCTCGATCCAGTGATAGGAGGTGGAGAGGAGAGAGAGTTCACCGGCAGCGTGTCGGCACTCCGGTGATGGTGGTGGAGCAATTCCGGCAGGGCTTCGCCTAAGCGCTGCAGAAAACCGATCTAGAGGAGAAACTATGCACCGGTGTAACGGGTAGCACGTGGCCAGAAATTCTGTCCAAAAACCACCCAATCCACTAGTATATATAGTAGGAGAGGAGAGGATAGGCATCCAAGGCCTTTGTGTCGGCCGAAATAGGAGGTGGGAAGCAATCCTACTTCACCTCCAATCCTAGTTGGAGTAGGATTGCCTCCTATTGGCTGATTTTCCACTTTTTGCTTTAGGACTTTCTCTCCTGTGCCATGGGCCTTTGTGGCTGTTTTCCCAACCCACTAAGGGCTGGTTATTATTCTCCCACAGCCCATGGACCTCTTGGGGTCGAAATACCCCTCCCGGAGGCCTCCCGGTACACTACCGGCACTCCCGGTACACTACCGATGAGCCCGAAACTTTTCCGGAAACCAAACTAGGACTTCCTATATATGAATATTTACCTACGGACCATTCCGGAGCTCCTCGTGACATCTGGGATCTCATCTGGGAATCCAGAAAAACTTCGGTCACCACCATACATAACTCTACACTACCGAAACGTCACTGAACCTTAAGTGTGCAGACCCTACGGGTTCGAGAACTATGTAGACATGACCGAGACACCTCTACGGTCAATAACCAATGGCAGGACCTGGACGTCCACATTGGTTCCTACATATTCTACGAAGATCTTTATCGGTCGAACCTCTATGTCAAGGATTCAGTTAATCCCGTATAACATTCCCTTTGTTCTTCGGTACGTTACTTGCCCGAGATTCGATCGTCGGTATCTCCATACCTAGTTCAACCTCGTTACTGGCAAGTCTCTTTACTCGTTCCGTAATACAAGATCCCGCAACTAACAATTAGTCACATTGCTTGCAAGGCTTATTGTGATGTTGCATTACCGAGTGGGCCCCGAGATACCTCTCCGTCACGCGGAGTAACAAATCCCAGTCTCGATCCATGCCAACTCAACAGACACCATCGGAGATACCTGTAGAGCACCTTTATAGTCACCCAGTTACATTGCAACGTTTGATACACACAAGGCACTCCTCCGATATCTGTGAGTTGCATGATCTCATGGTCATAGGAACACATACTTGACATGCGGAAAACAGTAGCAATAAACTGACACGATCATATGCTACGTTTGCAGTTTGGGTCTTGTCCATCCAATCATTCTCCTAATGATGTTACCCCGTTATCAAATGACATCTCATGTCCATGGCTAGGAAAACTTAACCATCTTTTGATCAATGAGCTAGTCTATTAGAGGCATACTAGGGACATGGTTTTGTCTATGTATCCACACATGCATCTAAGTCTCCGATCAATACAATTATAGCATGGATAATAAACGATTATCATGAACAAGGAAATATGATAATAACTAATTTATTATTGCCTCTAGGGCATATTTCCAACAGTCTCACACTTGCACTAGAGTCAATAATCTAGTTCACATCACCATGTGATTCGCATTGTTATGAATCTAACACCCAACGAGTTCTGGGGCTCGATCATGCTTTGCATGTGAGAGAGGTCTTATAGTCAACGGGTCTGTAACATTCAGATCCGTGTGCACTTTGCAAATACCTATGTCAAACTGTAAACACTGCTACCACACTCCGCTCGGTACTATTTCAAATGGTTGCTCCACTATACGTATCCAGATTGCTACTACGAGTAATCCGGATTAGTGTTAAAGCTTGTATCGACGTAACTCCTTACGATGAACTCTTTATCACCTCCATAATCGAGAAACATCTCCTCAGTCTCTTAGTTACTGAGGATGATCTTGACCGCTATCCAGTGATCCACTCCTGGTTCACTCTTGTACCCCCTGACGGACTCATGGCAAGGCACACACATGTGCGGTACACAGCATGGCATAATATAGAGCCTATGGCTAAGGCATAGGGGACGACGTTCGTCCTTTCTCTTTCTTTTGCCGTTGTCGAGCTTTGAGTCTCACTCAACTTTCACACCTTACAAATCAGGCGAGAACTCTTTCTCTGACTGATCCATTTTGAACTCTTTCAAAATCTTGTCAAGGTATGCACTCATTGAAAGTCTCATCGAGCATCTTGATCTATCTACATAGATTTTGATGCTCAACAATTAGGTAGCTTCATCCAGGTCTTCCGTTGAAAATCACTTTCCAAATAACCGTTTTATGCTTTCCAGAAACTCTACATTATTTCTGATCAACAATATGTCATCCACATATACATATCAGAAATTCTATAGTGCTCCCACTCACTTTATTGCAAATACAAGTTTCTCGTAAACTTTGTATAAACATCAAAACTTTGATCACCTCATCAAAGCATATATTCCAACTCCGAGATGCTTGCTTCAGTCCATGGAAGGATCACCGAAGCTTGCACACCTTTTAGCATCCTTAGGCCTGACAAAACCTTCTGGTTGTATCACATACAACCTTTCCTCAAGTAAACCGTTAAGGAAACGATGTTTTGACATCCATCTGCCAGATTTCATAATTGAAAACACAGCAACTGCTAACATAATTCCAACAGACTTTAGCACCACTACGAGTGAGAAAGTCTCATCGTAGTCAACTCCTTGAACTTGTCACAAACATCTTTGCAACAAGTCGAGCTTTACAAATAGTGGCATTCACCATCAGTGTCTGTCTTCATTTTAAAGATCCATTTGTACTCAACGACCCTCCGTCCAACGAGCAAGTCTACCAAAGTCTACACTTGATTTTCATACATGGATCCTATCTCGGATTTCATGGCCTCCAACCATTTGTCGGAATCCGGGCCCATCATCGCTTCTCCATAGCTCGTAGGTTCATCGTTGTCCAACAACATGACCTCCAAGACAGGGTTGTCGTACCGCTTAGGAGCAGTACACATCCTTGTCGACCTACGAAGTTCGATAGTAACTTGATCATGAAGCTTCATGATCATCATCATTAACTTCCTCTTCAACTAACGTAGGCTTCACAGAAACAACATCCTGTGCTGCTACTCTCTGGTTGAACAAAGTTTTAACAACCTCATCAAGTTCTATCTTCCTCCCACTTAATTCTTTCGAGAGAAACTTTTCCTCGAGAAAGGATCTGTTTTAGTAACAAACACTTTGCACTTGGATCTGAGATAGAAGGTTCACCCAACTGATCTTAGGGTATTCTATGAAGATGCATTTGTCCGCCTTGGGTTCGACCTCATTAGGTGAAAACATTTTCCACACAAGTGTCGCAGCCCCAAGTATTAAGAAATGACAGCTTAGGTTTCTATCAAACCATAATTCACATGGTGTCATCTCAACAGATTTAGATGGTGCCCTATTTAAAGTGAATGTAGTTGTCTCTAATGCATAACCCCAAAATTATAGTAGTAAAACGACAAGAGACATCATAGCACGCACCATGTCCAATAGAGCATAACTATGATGTTCGGACACACCATCACACTATGGTGTTCCAGGTGGCGTTTAGTTGTGAAACAATTGTCTTAAGTTGTATGCCAAACTCGTGACTCAGATATTCACCTCCACGATCATATCGCAGTCATTTTTATCTTCTTGTCACGATGATCTTTAAACTTCACTCTGAATTTGCTTGAACCTTTCAAACGATTCAGACTTGTGTTTCATTAAGTAAATATACACTATATATACTCAAATCATCAGTGAAGGTAAGAAAATAACGATACCACTTCACGCTACAAGACTCACTAGATTGCATACATCAACATGTATCATTTCCAATGAATCACTTGCCCGCTCCATCCAACGGGGTCCTTCAGTCATCTTGCCCAAGAGGCATGGTTCGCATGTCTCAACCGATTCGAAATCGAATGAGTCCAAATATCCATCACCATGGAGTTTCTTCATGCGCTTTATACCAATATGACATTTTGCGGTAGTGCCACAAGTATGTGGTACTATCATTATTTAACTTTGTACCTTTTGACATCAATGTTATGAACATGTGTATTACTACGATCAATATTTCAACAAACCATTCTCACTGGGTGCATGACCATTGAAGGTATTATTCATGTAAACAGAATAACTATTATTCTCTGACTTAAATGAATAACCGTATTGCAACAAACATGATCTAATCATGTTCATGCTCAATGCAAAACACCAAATAACATTTATTTAGGTTCGTCACTAATCCTGAAGGTAGAGAGAGCGTGCGATGCTGATCACATGAACCTTGGAAACATTTCCAACACACATCGTCACCTCACCCTTAGCTAGTTCTCCGTTTATTCCATAGCTTTTATTTCGAGTTACTAACATTTAGCAACCGAACCGGTATCCAATACCCAGGTGCTACTAAGAGTACTAGCAAGGTACACATCAATAACTCGTATATCAAATATACTTCTGTCGATGTTGCCAGCCTTCTTATCTACCAAGTATCTAGGGTTGTTCCGCTTCAGCGACCTCTCACCTCAATATAGAAGCACTTAGTCTTGGGTTTTAGTTCAACTTTGGGTTGCTTCACTGGAGCAGCAACTGACTTGCTATCCATGAAGTTTCCCTCCTTGCTCTTGCCCTTTTTGAAACTAGTGGTTTGATTAACCATCAACACTTGACGCTCCTTCTTGATTTCTACCTTCGCGGTGTCAAACATCGCGAACAGCTCAGGGATCAATACTTCTATCCCTGGTGTATTATAGTTCATCATTAAGTTCTAGTAGCTTTAGTGAGAGTGACTTGGAGAGCTATATAAATCACTATCTTATCTGGAAGATCAACTCCCACTTGATTCAAGCGATTGTAGTACCCAGACAATCTGAGTACATGCTCAACGATTGAGCTATCCTCCTTCATCTTACAGGCAAAGAATCTTGTTGGAGATCTCATATCTCGCAACACAGGCATGATCCTGAGATCACAATCTCTGCTCCTAGAACATCTCATATGTTCCGTGACGTTCAAAACATTTTGGAGCCTTAATTCTAAGCCGTAATGCATGACGCACTAAACTATCAAGTAGTCATCGAAACATGCCTGTCAGATGTTCACAACATCTATAGACGACGCTAGAGGGGTTGGCGCACCGAGCGGTGCATTAAGGACATAAGCCTTCTGTGCAGCAATGAGGACAATCCTCAGATCACGGACCCAGTCCGAAATATTGCTACCAACATCTTTCAACTCTATTTCTCTAGGAACATATAAAAATTTAAGGGAGCTACAGCGCGAGCTAGTAATCTACAACATAATTTGCAAAGACACTATTGACTATGTTCATGATAATGAGTTCAATTAATCATATTACTTAAGAACAGCCACTCAAATTGACATCCTCGGGTCATTCGAGTGATACATGATCCAAATTCATCAACTCAAGTCCGATCATCACGTGAGTTAAGGTGGGTTCAATGGTGAACATCATTATGTTGATCATATCCACTATATGACTCATGCTCGACCTTTCGGTCTCTTGTGTTCCGAGGCCATGTCTGTACATGCTAGGCTCGTCAAGTTTAACCCGAGTGTTCTGCGCGTGCAAATCTAGCTTGCACCCGTTGTATGTGAACGTAGAGTCTATCACACCTGATCATCACGTGGTGTCTCAACACGACGAACTTTTGCAACGGTGCACACTCGAGGAGAACACAGTTCATCTTGAAATTCAAGTGAGGGATCACCTTATAATGCTACCGCCGTACTAAGCAAAAGAAGGTGCATAAAAGGATTAACATCTCATGCAATTCATAAGTGACATGATATGGCCATGATCTTGTGTTTAAGATCTCCATCTTCGAAACACGGCATGATCTCCATCGTCACCGGCACAACACCATGATCTCCATCATCTTGATCTCCACCAATGTGTTGCCATTGGGGTTGTGGCACCATCCCTGCTTCTACTTCTATTGCTACCTCTTAGCGATAAAGTAAAGCATTACATAGTGCTTAATGATTGACACGCAGGTCATACAATAATCAAAGACAACCCTATGGCTTCTTCCGGTTGCCGTACTCAACGACATGCAAGTCGTGAAATTCTATACATCACATGATCATCTCATACATCACATATATCTCATCATGTAATTGGCCATATCACATCACAACATACCCTGCAAAAACAAGTTAGACGTCCTCTAATTGTTGTTGCATGTTTTACGTCGCTGCTACGGGTATCTAGCAAGAACGATTCTCACCTACGCATAAACCACAACGGTGATACATAGATTTCTTTTCAACCTTCTCAAGGACCGCCTTTCTCGGATCCGATCCAACTAAAGTGAGAGAAACTGTCACCCGCAAGCCATCTAAGCAACAAGTTGCGTCGAGGGAACCGGTCTCTTGTAAGCGTACGAGTAATGTTGGTCCGGTCCGCTTCATCTCACAATCCCGCTGAACCAAAATCCAACCAAGGGAGGAAGCAATCTAAGCATCAACGCCCACAAACCTTTTGTGTTCTACTCGAGATCTCATCGAACCATCAACCTAGCTCTGATACCACTGTTGGGGAACGTCGCATGGGAAACAAAAAATTTCCTACGTGCACGCAAACCTATCCATGGTGATGAGCATCTACGAGAGGGAGAGTGGATCTACGTACCCTTGTAGATCGCTAAGCGGGAAGCGTTAAGAAACGCGGTTGGTGTAGTCAAACTTCTTCGCGATCCAAATCACTGAGCGTCCCACGATCCAATCATGAACCGTCCCGCGAACACATCATGATCCATCCCGCGAACTCATTACGATTCGTCTCACGATCTTGATCATGATCTGTCCCGCGAACTCATCACGATCCGTTCCGTGATCACATCACGAACCGTCTCGCGATCTCGATCTCGGTCCTTCAGATCTAGCGCCGAACAGACGGCACCTCCGCGTTCAGCACACGTGCAGCTTGATGACGATCTCCACCGTCTCGGTCCAGTGAGAGGAGGTGGAGAGGAGAGAGAGTTCACCGGCAGCATGACGGCGCTCCGGTGATGGTGGTGGAGCAATTCCGGCAGGGCTTCGCCTAAGCGCTGCAGAAAACCAATCTAGAGGAGAAACTATGCACCGGTGTAACGGGTAGCACGTGGCCGGAAATTCTGTCCAAAAACCACCCAATCCACTAGTATATATAGGAGGATAGGAGAGGAGAGGCAGCCAAGGCCTTTGGGTTGGCCGAAATAGGAGGTGGGAAGCAATCCTACTTCACCTCCAATCCTAGTTGGAGTAGGATTGCCTCCTCTTGGCTGATTTTTCCACTTTTTGCTTTAGGACTTTCTCTCCTGCGCCATGGGCCTTTGTGGCTGTTTTCCCAGCCCACTAAGGGCTGGTTATTATTCTCCCACAACCCATGGACCTCTTGGGGTCGAAATACCCCTCCCGGAGGCCTCCCGGTACACTACCGGCACTCCTGGTACACTACCGATGAGCCCGAAACTTTTCCGGAAACCAAACTGGGACTTCCGATATATGAATCTTTACCTCCGGACCATTCCGGAGCTCCTCGTGACGTCCGGGATCTCATCCGGGACTCCGAACAAACTTCAGTCACCACCATACATAACTCTACACTACCAAAACGTCACAGAACCTTAAGTGTGCAGACACTGCGGGTTCGAGAACTATGTAGACATGACCGAGACACCTCTACAGTCAATAACCAATGGCGGGACCTGGACGTCGACATTGGTTCCTAAATATTCTATGAAGATCTTTATCGGTCGAACCTCTATGTCAAGGATTCAGTTAATCCCGTATAACGTTCCCTTTGTTCTTCGGTACGTTACTTGCCCGAGATTCGATCGTCGGTATCTCCATACCTAGTTCAACCTCGTTACCGGCAAGTCTCTTTACTCATTCCGTAATACAAGATCCCGCAACTAACAATTAGTCACATTGCTTGCAAGGCTTATTGTGATGTTGCATTACCGAGTGGGCCCTGAGATACCTCTCTGTCACGCAGAGTAACAAATCCCAGTCTCGATCCATGCCAACTCAACAGACACCATCGGAGATACCTGTAGAGCACCTTTATAGTCACCCAGTTACGTTGCGATGTTTGATACACACAAGGCACTCCTTCGATATCTGTGAGTTGCATGATCTCATGGTCATAGGAACACATACTTGACATGCGGAAAACAGTAGCAATAAACTGACACGATCATATGCTACGTTTGCAGTTTCGGTCTTGTCCATCACATCATTCTCCTAGTGATGTGACCCTGTTATCAAATGACATCTCATGTCCATGGCTAGGAAACCTTAACCATCTTTTGATCAACGAGCTAGTCTATTAGAGGCATACTAGGGACATGGTTTTGTCTATGTATCCACACATGCATCTAAGTCTCCGATCAATACAATTATAGCATGGATAATAAACGATTATCATGAACAAGGAAATATGATAATAACTAATTTATTATTGCCTCTAGGGCATATTTCCAACAAAAACTGCCAACATCTTGTCTTATGCTTGAGGTAGTTTTGAATTTCTGCTTGTTGCTTATTCACCCCCTCTAGACATACACTTCTAGTGATCCCACAATTGGTATTAGAGCTTTGGTCTCCATTGCTTCGGTTTCAACACCGTGGAGGAAAATGGATGTGTCTAGTGTGGAGAGTTTGTATTGTAGAGTGCCCATTCTTAATGGAGAGTACTATAGTCAATGGAAGAATGCCATGATTGATCTATTTGATAAATTCCATTTGAGAAAACACATTGAAGATTCCTATGTGCTCCCCATTGATGAATTGCATCCCACACACGAAGAGGAAATTAACATGCTTGGTAACCTTAGAACTGGCAATCTTATTGTTAGAGGCTTACCAAGACTCGTGCTTTCTCAATTGAGGAACTTTGCATCTGCTTATACTTTGTGGACTAATTTGGAGAAACGATATCCAAATCTTTCATTAGGAAACCTTGATGAAATTCTTCATAAAACCATTGCTTTTCACAAAATGAAGCCTAGTTATCCAAACTTTGATAAATGCCTATTTGAGATTCGTGATCTCATGCGTGTTAAGGAGATGTCACAACTATCAACAATATCATTATAGAAGCACTTCACATTCACAGACTTGAACACTTTCATGATCACAATTTTAATGAATCTCGTGTTCTTTATGACGAGGATTTCCCAATTGATGATGACAATGTGGAACATGGCCACTATGTTGGTAATGAGTTGTTCAACATCAAGCATGAAAAGATCATGAGGAATCTAAGTCTAATGGCGAACTTCAAGCATTACATGTCCGGCGGAAAAGTGTGGATTCTCGACAGTGGATGCACGGATCACATGACTGGTGATAAAGACATGTTCCAAAAGATCACGCCTAATCAAGGTCCTCGGAGGTATGTGACCTTTGGAGACAACTCTAAGGGTAAGGTACTTGGCCTTGGTAAGGTGGACATATCTCATGATAGCTCAATTCAAAATGTGATGCTTGTTGAATCCCTTGGCTACAATCTTCTTTCCGTAGCTAGACTAGCCGACTTTGGTTTCAATGTGCTATTTACTAAAGTAGATTTCCAAGTGTTTTGATTTGATAATCATCAAATTGTCTTTACCGGTATTCGTACATGTGATTTATACAAAAAGGCCCAACCTCGTACTTGTCTCATTGCAAAATCATCTAAAGGTTGGCTATGGCATAGAAGGCTTGGACATGTAGGCATGTGCAATCTAGATAAGTGATACGTCTCCAACGTATCTATAATTTTTGATTGTTCCATGCTATTATATTATCTGTTTTGGATGTTTATATGCATTAATATGCTATTTCATATTATTTTTGGACTAACCTATTAATCTAGAGCCTAGTGCCATATTCTGTTTTTTCCTTGTTTTTGAGTTTTGCAGATAAGGAATATTAAACGGAGTCCAAATGGAATAAAACCTTCAGAAAGAATTTTTATGTAATAAAAGGAATGTACAATATTTGAGAACCAAGGCAGAGGAGCCACCATGGGGCCACAAGCCCTAGGGGCGCAGCCAGGGGGTGGTCGTGCCGGGCAGGCTTGTGGGCCCATGGCTGCTCCCTAACCCTACTCTTCGGCCTATAAATTCCTAGATATTCCATCATTATCAAAAAGAGCCACGAAAACACTTTTCCGCCACCAAAAGCCTCCGTTCCCGAGAGATCCAATCTCGAAGCCTTTTCTGGTAATCTGTCGGAGGGGGATTCGATCACGGAGGGCATCTACATCAACTCCATTGCCCCCCCCCCCATGATGATGCGTGAGTAGTTCACAACAAAACTAAGGGTCCATATCTAGTAGCTAGATGGCTTCTTCTCTCTCTTTGCTTCTCAATACCATGTTCTTCATGATCTTCATGGAGATCTGTCCGATGTAATACTCTTTTGTAGTGTGTTTGTCGAGATCCGATGAATTGTGGGTTTATGTTCAGATTATCCATGAATATTATTTGAGTCTTTCCAGAATTCTTATATGCATGATTTCATATATTTGCAAGTCCCTTCGAGTTATTGGTTTGGTTTGGCCAACTAGATTGGTAATTCTTGCAATAGGAGAAGTGCTTAGTTTTGGGTTCAATCTTGCGGTATCCTCATCCAGTGACACAGTAGGGGTAGCGAGGCACGTATTGTATTGTTGCCATCAAGGGTAAAAAATATGGGGTTTTCATCGCTTGAGTTTATCTCTCTACATCATGTCATCTTACCTAATGCGTTACTCTGTTCTTCATGAACTGAATACTCTAGATGCAGGCACGAGTCGGTCGATGTGTGGAGTAATAGTAGTAGATGTAGAATCGTTTTGGTCTACTTGTCACGGACGTGATGCCTATATGCATAATCATTGCCTTGGATATCTTCATAATTATTCTCTTTTCTATCAATTGCTCGACAATAATTTGTTCACCCACCGTAATACTTGCCATCATGAGAGAAGCCATCTAGTGAAACCTATGGCCCCCGGATCTATTTTCCATATTATATTTTCGGATCTAAAACCAAAAATAGTTGTTGCATTATTTTTACTTTTAGTTTTACTTTCCGTTCAAGCATCATATTATATCTATCTCTATTAGATCTCATCCTTGCAAGTAACCGTGAAGGGATTGACAACCCCTTTATAGCGTTGGGTGCAAGAGTTTGATTGTTTGTGCAGGTACATCTATTGGTGGTTCGCTTGTATCTCCTACTGAATTGATACCTTGGTTCTCAAAAACTGAGGGAAATACTTATCTACTTTTCTGCATCAAACTATTCCTCTTCACGGGAAACCAATGCATGCTCGAGAAGTAGCAATAAGCTTATCTAGGGCGATCACATTCTTGGTGTTAAAGATGTTATCTTTGACAAAGATAGACTTTGTAGTGCTTGTCAAGAAGGAAAGCAAGTAGCTGGAAGTCATCTTGTTAAGAATATCATGACTACTAGGAGACCACTCGAGTGACTTCACATGAATCTTTTTGGTCCCAGTGCTTACAAGAGTCCTCGGTGGAAATTCCTATGGTCTAGTTATAGTTTATGATTTTTCCAGATTTACATTGGTATTCTTTCTTGATGATAAGTCACAGGTACAAAACATCTTCAAGAACTTCGCACGCAAAGCGCAAAATCACTTTGAAGTGAAGATCAAGAAGGCTCTAAGCGATAACAGATCGTAATTCAAGAACACCCATGTGGATACCTTCCTTGACAAAGAGGGTATTTCACATGAGTTCTCGGCTACGTACGCGTGTCAACAAAATGGAGTTGTGGAGAGAAAGAACATAACCCTCGTTGAGATGGCAAGAACGATGATTGGCTAATACAAGACGCCAAGACACTTTTGGGAAGAAGCCATGGAAACAGCATGTCATGCCACAAACCGACTCTACTTGCACAAGCTTCTCGGTAAAACGGCATACGAGCTTCTCACTGGTAATTACCCCCAAGTTGGATACTTTCGAGTATTTGGCTCCAAGTGTTAAATTCTCGATAAGCATCGTCGTGCTAAATTTGCTCCCAAATTTCATGAAGGTTTCTTACTTGGTTATGGATCTAACTCTCACACTCACCGTGTCTACAACAACTTCACTCGAAAAGTTGAAGAGACGGTATACGTGAAGTTTGATGAGTCTAATGGTTCGCAAGTCGAACAGTTGCCAAATGATGTAGATAATAAAGATCCTTCAGAAGCTATCCAAGACATGCCTATCGGCAAGATTCATCCCACAAAGGTGAAAGGAAAGTACTTCATCAACCCAAGTGGAAGCTCCTACTTCAGACCAAGGCTACCAACAACATGACATGGAAGCATCCACAAGTGGTACAAGACGAGATGAAGAGGAGGAGGAAGTACATCCTGAAGATCCACCGCAGCCTCCTTCACCACCACCTCAAGGGAACGACACCTTCAACAACAACAAAGACGAAGGAGATGATGATTGACGAGGATATGTACCTAGGGTAGGGTCCTAGGCTTGACCTATATACCCTACCTAAGGACACTGCATGGGAGGGCTTAAAAGATCGCAAGAAAGATTCCGACTGGATTCACCACGGTGCTCAAGTCACTCAACTGTCAATCCACTCGGAGGCTTCTTCCTCCACTCGACAGTCACCTGTCACTCAGAAGACCTCGCTTCCAGTTGACGCTAGAAGACTAGAAGCCACCCTCGGGAGGCCAACAGGCAGGCATTAGACCAGTCGTCATTAGTAGCAATTATGATGTACGTTACCAGTAACGCTTGTCTTTATACCAACGATCGGACCCTTGGAGACCTCGCACTTATGAGGGGTAGCGTACTCTATATAAGCCACCCCTCCCCTCTGGCACAAGGGTTCGCAACCTTTGTAACTTACACTCTCCACATGACAAAAGCTCCCGAGCATTGAGACGTAGGGTTGTTACCTCCATGAGAGGGGCCTGAACTCATACATCCGTGTGTACATCCTCGTCGTAGCTACGACTCTGCCCTCTCCTTTCGTACCCCTACCTTCTACTGTCAGACTCGTTCCCACGACAGTTGGCACCCACCGTGGGGCAGGCGTCGACTTCTGGCGAGGTTGCATTTTTCACTCTTTGTCATGTCTTCCGACGGTGTTTTCTCCCTAGGCCATGAGATCCGTTTCTGAGCGTTCACCTTCATCGCCGACGATTCGGCATGGCTTCAAGAAGCACCTCTCGATGTCGAGGCGCCCCCTATCCGCGGGGCTGTGTACTTTCGTGCGAGCTCCTGCGGCGTACTTCTGCGGCAGCTGTCGACTCTGTACTCTTCCGTCCTCCCTGCTGTTCACCATCGCAAGTGATCCGGTCTCTCACGGCTCCAGCATTGGGTGAGGCATTCGGCGGCCCGCCAAGTTTCTTCTCCGCAGATTGCTATTATCGAGCCCGCCGAGTCCCTTCATAGCATGTTCGAGTCTGACTCCGATCAGTCACATATTCCCTCCGGGTGGGAGAGTTGCGATCCTGCAGCAGAGGTTCTTATGGCTGGCTCTAATCAGATCCTGCCGCTGGGCTTCGGCCATGGCAGGTGAGTGACTGGTGGTCCATCGACTGAGCAGTCGTGCCGCGATTAGGAGGTCCTCCATACGCCCATTGTCGGTGCGACCACTGAAGCTCGGGCCTTGGAGGCCACACGCATTCGTCTCGAGGAACTCCTGAGAGAACTCGACGAGCGTGCTCGCCAGCGCCCACCAGCTCCCAGTCAACGTTAGTGATAGCTGTTTCCGAGTGGTATGCATGACAATGTTGAGGTATACCATACCCTAGTTTTAAACGTTGCAGCTGCAGCTAGGATAGCACATTCCATTCAGCCGTCTCGATCAGAGGCTGGTAGAGGGTTGCTGCAGATTAGAGCATTGCTGGGTGCAGCGCAGCGTCAGAATTCTGTTGTTTCGCAGTCGCACAATAGGATTCACGGTAATTTAAAAGCAGAGACTGTCCAGTCGGCACATAGTCCTGGATCTCCTTTGTGCCGAAGGGGCGAGGTTTTCATGAGGATCAGTAAAGAGATCAGTTTCACTGTGATGACCATCATCGAGTGCCCACTCCTCCGCAGGGTGGTCCACATGTGCCCCGGCACCAGGACGAAAGGCGCTCATTCGGTGATGAGCGGAACGCAGGGTTTGATGCTCAAGACCTCCTCACTCAGAGGCGAATCGATAGAGGGAGATCCCATAGAGATGGGTATGATAGAGATTTTCCGAGTGGCAGCACAGTTGTTGTTTCTGGTCCCGAGTGCTTTAGCAGTGCCATTCGTTCTATAGAGATTCCCCCCAACTTTAGGTTGGTGGCCGGGATCGGTAAGTTTTCTGGCGAGTCAAAGCCAGACACATGGTTGGATGATTACCGAGTGGCTGTTCAGATTTGTGGTGGCAATGATAACGTCGCAATGAAGTATTTGTCCTTGATATTGGATGGTTCGGCTCGTGCATGGCTGAATCACTTGGCTCCTTCTAGCATACACTGCTAGGAGGATCTCGCCCGAGTGTTCGTCAGAATGTTCGAGGGCACTTGCAAGCGTCCTGCCGGACTGATTGATTTATAGCATTGTGTTCAGAAGCCCAACGAGACTTTGAGAGACTACATTCAGCATTGGTCCACTCTGCATCATATAGTGGAAAATGTTTCCGAGCATCAGGCTGTTTGTGCTTTCAAAGCTGGAGTGAAGTACAGAGAGCTCTATCTAAAGTTTGGGCGAATAGGCGATATATCACTGAGTAAAATGATGGAAATCGCCACTCGGTACACCAACGGTGAAGAAGACTGCCTTCGCAGCGGCAAAGGAAAGGCAGTCGACAACGATGCCGGTGGTAATTCCAGTCGGAAGCAGAAGCGGAAGGCTGATGGCCCTGTCTAAGCAGAGGCAGCCGCTCTGGCAGCCCAAGGGAAAAACAAGGGGAAGTCCAAGGGACAATTTAACCCCAAGAAAGGAAAGAACCAGTCAGAGACTGACGTGTTAGATTTACCGTGTGCAATCCACACGAGGAAAGACGAAGAAGGCAACTTGATATTGCCCAAGCATACCACTCGGCAGTGTTGACTACTGATTCAGCAGTTCAAGGAGACTCCATCATGTGAGAAAACCCTTGATAAGGATGATGAAGACAAAGAAACGTTTCCTCATGTCACTGCTACACTGATGATTTTTGCTGATGTTGAAAGCAAGAGTCGATTGAAGGTCATAAACAGGGAGGTCAACATGGCCGTGCTTGCAACCCTCACCTACCTCAAGTGATCTCAGACTACCATCACATTTGATCAGTCAGATCATCCCGCTCATGTGGACACTCCCGGTCGGCGGGCTTTGGTAGTCGATCCGGTTGTGGGAGGCACTCGACTCCGCAAGGTCCTCATGGATGTGGTAGCGGTTTGAACATCCTGTATGCAGATACCCTTAAAGGGATGGGCATTTCGATGTCCCAACTCAGTGAGAGCAACATGCAATTTCACGGAGTCATCCCAGGGAAGAAGGCCAAGTCACTCAGCCAGATCGCATTGCATGTGACATTCGGAATAGATAGAAATTTTCGAAAGGAAAAGTTGACGTTTGAAGTCGTGGATTTCCAGAGCGCATATCATGCCATTCTGGGTTGGCCCGCATATGCTTGTTTCATGGCCTGTCCATCTTACGTGTATCTCAAGTTGAAGATGCCTGCGCCCAAAGGTGTGATCACGGTCACCAGCAATCGGCAGCGGGCTGAGGAGTGCCTCCAACAGGGCTCCAAAATTGCCGATCATCAGATGGCTACGGTCGAGCTGGAAGAATACAAGAAGAGCGCTGACACTGCTGATTTGCTACGTGCTAAGAAGCCTGCTTCTGAGTGAGCTTTTCAGTTGGCAGGGGAAGTGAAGAAGGTGCACATCCACCTGATAGATTCAACTGCCGTGCTGACCAACATATCATCAACACTCGACGGGAAGTAGGAAGCCGAGCTCATCCAGTTCCTCCATGAGAACTAGGACATCTTTGCATGGAATCCTGCTGACATGCCGGGGGTTCCTAGGGAGCTGGCTGAGCACCGTCTGAGAGTTGATCCGAAGGCCAAGCCAGTGAAAGAACATTTGCATTAGTCAGCAGCAGAGAAGTGCAAAGCAATTAGCGAAGAGGTGGCTTGTCTCTTGCAGGCCAAGTTCATTCGGGAGATTTACCACTCCGAGTGGCTCTCGAATGTCATCATGGTTCCCAAGAAGGACAGGTCACTACACATGTGTATTGACTTCAAGCATATAAATCGGCCTTGCCCATAAGATCATTTTCCGCTCCCCCGCATAGATCAGATTGTTGACTCGACTACGAGATGCGAGCGTTTATCATTTCTGGATGCTTACTCCGGTTAACATCAGATCCGTCTATATGGCCCGAATGAAATAAAAACTTCCTTCATCACCCCATTCGGGTGTTTTTGCTATATCACCATACCATTCGGTTTGAAGAATGGTGACGCTACTTTTATGTGCATGATTCAGAAATGTTTACTCGGCCAGATCCCTCGGAATGTCGAGGCGTACATGGATGACATCGTCATCAAGTCCCGCAAAGGTTCCGACCTGCTGGCTGACTTGGCCGAGACATTCGCCAATCTGCGGCGATACAACATAAAGCAGAATCTGGCTAAGTGTACTTTCGGTGTCCCTGGCGGCAAGTTACTCGGTTTTCTCATTTCAGAGCGAGGGATCGACATCAACACCGAGAAAATCAGTGCCATTACCCGAATGAAAAGTCCCGTGCAGGTGCACGATGTTTAGAAGCTCATAGGTTGCGTAGTAGCATTGAGTCGATTCATTTCTCATCTCGGTGAGAAGGAATTGCCTCTATACCGACTGATGAAGAAGTCTGACATGTTCGAGTGGACTCCTGAAGCTCAAGCAGCATTTTTCGAGCTCAAAGCCCTGCTTTCCACCCAGCCGGTGATTGCTGCTCCGCGCAGCAAAGAGCCTTTGCTCCTTTACATCGCGGCCACTAATTAGGTCATTAGTACAGTTCTGACTGTCGAGCGGGAAGAGGAAGGCAAGGCCTACAAAGTTCAATGCCCAGTATACTATATTTCTGAAGTGTTAACTCCTTTGAAGTAGATGTACCTGCATTACCAGAAGCTTGTCTATGGCATTTATCTATTAGCAAAGAAGGTAGCACATTATTTTCAAGACCACTCAATTTCAATCATTCGTGATGCTCCGTTATCTGAGATTCTCAACAATCAGGATGCAACTGGTCGAGTGGCTAAGTGGGCAATCGAACTCCTATACTTTGACATCAAGTTTGAAGCCAAGAAAGCGATCAAGTCTCAGGCACTTGCAGATTTTATGGCCGAGTGGATTGAGTAGCAACAGCCAATCCAAGTTCACTCGACACACTGGACCATGTTCTTTGACGGCTCTAAAATGTTGAGTGGTTCCGGTGCTTGTGTTGTCTTGGTGTCCCCGAAAGGTGACAAACTCAGCTATGTTCTGTAGATTCACTTTGATTCCTCCAACAATGAGAGAGAATACGAGGCACTCTTATATGGGTTGCGTATGGCCATCTCACTCGGCGACAAGCGCTTGATGGTTTATCGCGACTCGGATTTGGTGGTCAATCAAGTGATGAAAGAGTGGGATGTTCCAAACCCCGCTATGACTGGATACTACAACGTTGTTAGAAAGCTCGAGAAGAAGTTTGAAGGTCTGGTACTTCATCATGTTCCCCGAGTGAAGAATCAAGCGGCTGATGAGCTAGCAAAGATTGGATCCACTTGATGACCTATCCCTAGCAATGTATTCTTAGAGCATATCCACACTCCTTCGGTGCAGGAAGATCCTTTCATTGAAGAGTCCTCGCAAGCTGTGAGCTCCTCCGATCCAACTAAAGTCGATGTTCCTGCGGTTACTAATTTGGTCATGGAGATTCCGGTCATCATTCCCGACTAGACAATGCCTTATATTGTGTATATCCTGAGGTAGGAACTTCTAGAAGATGAGACTGAAGCCCGACAAATTGTGCGCAAGTCCAAAGCTTTTACGGTGGTGAATGATTAGCTATACAAAGAAAGTGTTACTAGAGTGCCGCAACGATGTATTTCCCCCGAAGAAGGTCGAATGATCCTGGATGAAATCCACTCGGGAACTTGCGACCATCATGCGTCCTCTCGAACGATCGTCGCTAAAGCATACCGAGCTGGCTTCTTCTGGCTGCATGCCAATGAGATGGCCAAGGACATTTTCGATCACTGTGAAGGGTGCTAGTTCTATGCAAACTTATCTCACAAGCCTACGTGTGCTCTAAACAAATCCCTCTTTCCTGGCCATTTGCTGTCTGGGGTCTGGATATGGTTGGTCCCTTCCGGACTGGATAAAGTGGATTCACTCATTTGCTCGTTGTAGTCGACAAGTTTACAAAGTGGATTGAGGCCAAGACGATAAAGAAATTGAATTCTTGTACTGCAGTCACATTCATGGGGGAAATAATCTTCCAGTATGGGGTTCCCCACAACATCATCACAGATAATGGCACCAACTTCGACTCGGAAGAATTCAGACGTTTCTGCTCCTCCTAGGGCACTCGGGTGGATTATGCTTCCGTTGCGCACCCTCAAACTAATGGTCAAGTTGAGCGATCCTAGAACATGCGTGACCTAGAACATGTTGTCGGGGCCTGGGTGTCCGAGTTGCCATATGTTTTATGCGGCCTAAGAACAAAACCTAATCGGTCGACTGGATGAACTCCCTTTTTCCAAGTCTATGGATCCGAAGTTGTCCTTCCAAGTGATTTGTTTCACAACTCTCCCCGAGTGGACCTTTACTCTGAAGTTGAAGTTGAGCAAGCAAGACAGGATGGCATATACCTCCTGGAGGAAGAGCGAGAGATGGCTCTGATCCGGGCTGCAACTTATCAGCAAGATCTGCGACGCTTCCATGCGAAACATGTTAAGAGTTGGTCGTTTCATGAGGGAGATTTGGTGCTGCAAATGGATCAACAGCGACCCCACAAGCTCGCTCCTGCATGGGAGGGTCCCTTTATCGTCACCAAGGTGTTGAACAACGGAGCTTATCATATGTAAAACCTCAAGAAGCAGATTGGTGAGCCGCGAGCCTAGAATGCAGATTTGCTCCAATGTTTCTATACTTAAAAAGAGAGTGGTTTTGATGTAATAAAAGTATTTTAGACCATGTCATTTATGCAAGTTTGACTTCCGCAGTCTTTTCGTCAATTCCGATCATATAATTTCTCACTTGGAAACACTTCGAGTGTTGAGCAATCCTCACACTCGGGGGCTTAGCCGCGACCATGCTTTTGCCTAAGTTAAAAACCCTGTCGAGTGGATAACAGTCCATTCACTTGGTGACTTAGCTGCAAACCAGTCTTCGCCTAAGTTCAAAACTACTCCGAGTGTTGAGCAATCCACACACTCGGGGGCTTAGCTGCGAACCAGTCTTCGCCTAAGTTCAAAACTACTTTGAGTGTTGAGCAATCCTCACACTCGGGGGATTAGCCACGAACATGCTTTCGCTTAAGTTAGAAACCCTGACGAGTGGATAGCAATTCATTCACTCGGAAACTTAGATGTGAACCAGTCTTTGCCTAAGTTCAAAACTTCTCCGAGTGTTGAGAAATCCTCACACTCGGTGGCTTAGCTGCGAACCAGCTTTTGCCTAAGACAAAAATAAATTCTGAGTGGATTACTATGTATTCACTCGGAAACTTAGATGCGAACTAGTCTTCGCTTAAGTTCAAAACTTCTCCGAGTGTTGAGAAATCCTCACACTCGAGGGCTTAGCTACGAACCAACTTTCGCCTAAGTCAAAAACAAATTCAGTCGAACAAATGATTGAAAGCCAAATGCGGATAAATTCAAAGGTTTCGTCGCGGATAAGTGTTTCGCGCACAAGCAAATGTGCTCAGGCTTAAGGCCCGAAGGAAGTTTTATGACTGATACATTTTCACATGGCATACAGAGGCAAATAAAGGTTTTTCCATGAATCAAGTTTTTCAAGCGTCGGACGGGCTTACTGGCTCGACAAATGTGTCCAAGTCGATCCCATCCATGATCCTCATGGCTGCGTCAATGAAGGTCTCCATGAAATCTTCAAACTGAAGCTTCTTCGTGTTCATCACTCGGAGCTCCTTTAACTTGTCCTAGCTTGCCTCCTTGCAATGGATCTAACAAAGGAGAGCACCACATCGGCTCCGCAACGGGCGGCTGACTTCTTCCAAGCCTGCACTCAACTGGGAAGATCATTAAGGCATGTCATCATGGATGCAAGATCAGTCTGGTGTCTTCGGGCCACATTTCCTTGTCAATCTTCTCCATCGCAGCTTTCAGTCAGAGGATATATGCTTGAACGCCCTGGAGTCTAACATTGAGTCGAAACATGTTCATGGCCACTCCATCACCAATAGGCGACTTGGTGGGATCCAAATTGGGCTCGATTTCTTCGGTCTCCTTTTCAAAGTCTTGGCAGAATTCCTTTGGGAAGAAGGAATGGGAGGAGGTTTAATGAAATACAACCGACAAGGATTAACGAAATTGAGTCGACAAAGATGGTTACCGTGGAGCATGATGTACATCTTCCTCATGAACTCCCCCAAGTGCTTCTCCAAGACATTGCTCCTATTGGTTAGCTGCTCGGTCTTCTTGATGAGCTCTACCCGTTCCAGCATCAGCTTGGAGTTTTCCTCCTCTGTCTTCTTAGCGGCAGCTAGTTTCTGCTCAGCAACTTTAGTCTTCTCCCTCGCCACCCGTTGAGCATCAACAAGAGCCTTATCTTTGTCCTCCAGCGCCTTCTTTATGGTATCTAAAGAAATAACATTGTCGAGTCTTGCTTGGAGTCGATGATTTTCATCACGCACGTCTGTTCGAGCGAGAACACTCGGTCAAAGAATGTAAAGTGAGAGTAAGGATGCATTGAGTCGACAGAGGTTACCTCCTAGAGCCTTTAGTTCAGTCCACGCTCATTCCAAGCTGTTCTTAGAGACCTCCAAGTCAACTCGTAGATGGATCCTTTCCCCCTCCAGGTCCTTGTACTGAGTGCCAAGTTCACAAGCTCTTTGAAATCAACAAAGAAAAAAGTTCAGTCGACAGGAATGACTCCACTCCCGACTACAGAAAGTCAGAACAGTCGACTGGATGGCAGACCCCACCCCACCCCACTAACCTGAAATACCGTCATATCATGGTTGATGGAAATAATATCCATGAAACATGCATTCAGGAGAGGAAGATTCAAGCAAACAGTCCACCCGACATATCGAGTGGCAAGCATACTCCGCGTACCATAAATAACCTTGTGTTCAAGATGGTCTCTATCAGACCCCCACCAGTGCAAGCACTCGACGGCGGTCTCGGGGACTACACCAAGTGGGTGCACTCAGCATGCCCCCACTAGACATGTTAACACTCGATCTGTCGAGTGGTCCGCCACCCCACTCCACACCTTTGAAGTAGCGTAATATCATGGTTGATGAAATGATGTCCATGAAACCTACAAGGTAGCTTCGAAGTGGTACAGCTAAGGCAAAAAAGTCCACTCGACATGGCACTCCGCATACGACAAAAAATACTGAGTTCAAGTTCTTAAGACTACTACTCATCGTTAACGATCAACGGTAGCCTCGGGGACTACACCTAGTGGGTGCACTCAACATGCCCCCACTGGTTCATAAATAACTCGACAAGGTATGCCCTATCCAAGCATACGATGGTCTCTATCAAACTCCCGCCAGTGCAAGCACTCAACGGCGGTCTCGGGGACTACACCCAGTGGGTGTACTCAACGTGGCCCCACTCGATCTGCTAACTCTTGATCTGTCGAGTGGTAGAAAATAAAAATAAAAACGTGCACAAGCATATGAATATCGTCTCTTTTAAGACCTCCGCCAGTGCAAGCACTCGGCGGTGGTCTCGGGGACTACACCTAGTGGGTGCACTCAGCGTGCCCCCATTGGACCATCTATCACTCGATCTGTCGAGTGGCTCGCCACCCCACTCCGTACCCTTGAAGTAGCATCATATCATGGTTGATGGAAATAATATCCATGAAACCTACAAGGTAGCTTCGGAGTGGTGCGGCTAAGGCAAAAAGTTCACTCGACATGTCGAGTGACAAGCGTATTCCGCATACGACAAACTCTAAGACCCCTGCCAGTGCAAGCACTCGACATCGGTCTTGGGGACTAAACCCGGTGGGTGCACTCAGCGTGCCCCCACTGGACCGAAATTTACTCTATTACGACCTGATCTATTCGAGTGGACAATCTACAAATATTCTACAAGTGGAAAACACCTAGTGGGTGTACAATCAAAGAAGACAGGAATTCAATCGGAAATGCACTTACAATCGAACTTACTCGGACATTGGTGCGAAGTGTTGTGCTGGCATCGTAAGCCAACTTGCTGGCCTCGTACGCCTCCTTGGTGCGCAGCATCATCTGTTCCGCCTGGATCATGGCTTCCTTCGCGGCTATGGTCTAGTCTTCCGGGACGCGGTGCAGAGGAATGGCAGTCACTCGTCGGATCGATGCTGCGGCTGGGATAGTTGGGGTAGTCTGAGGTGGTCCAGTTGGAGTCGACGTCATGATGGTTGAAACAGTTGGTGGAGCACTCAACAGCAGTATTGCAAGATCGGTTCTGACCCTTGTCGAGTCGCTTATCCCCTGGGAGGATCCAGCAGTCGACCGCTGAGGCGTCTGTGTTGACAGAGTTCTTCGGGCGCGTACGCGCAGGGTGCCTAGGGTCTCACCTTCACCCCTCATACCCCGAGGTTGTTCTTCATCATATTCCAGTTGAATGATTTCTGCAAATATCAATCAGCAAAGTTAACTCTTGCAATCAACGAATCTCATTCGAGAAACAGAGCTGAGTAACAATTTTTTTACCTCTTTGGGAAGTGCCCGCATCAGCAGTGTCCACATCCATTTGCTCCTCTCCGTCCCGTGGAGGTGACGTCACTGAGGTAGCGGCACTGGTAGATCAAATTCCACTCGGTCAACAAGAATTTGAAGTCACAACCGACAGCGAAAGATGAAAGCAAACATTTACGTTGAGACGACAGGCACAACCATCTTCATGCGAGGCAGAGCTTTGCGAGGTTTTGTTGTGTTGGGCTTGGGCTGCTTCACCGATCATTCACTCGACTCGATGGTCGAGGTTCAGTTCCGCTTCGGGTTTCTTTCACTCGGAGCCAGGGCCTTGCCCGCGGTAGTTGCAGGCTCCTAACGTGACATGGAGCGATGTTTGATGCGTGGAGGAGACTCTACTTCCTCCTCGTTCTTGCCCAAGTCTTCATATTTGTCTTCACTGTCATAAGCGCAGTCAATGTCCACACTACCACCCTTGCTTTCACCACCGTCTTCAGGATGGTTCCCGTTGGGCACGGGTGAGTGCATGTGCGTCCACTCCTACATATTTCAAGCAATGAAGTCACTTAGCAAATCAATCAATCACTTGACAGAATAGTATGACAGTCGACAAGATAAAATTTACCAGATTCTTCGGAAGATTCTCAGCAGAGTAGGGTTGGATCCTCTTGGCTCCCAGGGGATTGTCACAAGCTCCGGTGATGCTGCGAAGCCACTACTCGACAGTTTTCTATGAAACTTCCTCTGGGTGTGTCCTGGTTGAGTCCTCAGGGCCTGCATAATGCCACATAGTGTGGTCCCTTGCTTGAAGTGGCTGGATCCATCGACTGAGGAATGTCTCCAAGAGATCCATATCAGTGACTCCACCTCGGATAAGGGCCACTACCGCATCCACCAGGATCCCAACCTGGACTTTCTCCCCCTCCGGCACCTTCAAGGATTTGGGAACGGCTGGACGATCTAACATGAAGGGAGAAAGACCAGTCAACATATTGGGAGAAGCTACCTCCTTGCAATAAAACCAGGTCGACTACCAACCTCTAACCGATTCAGGGAGAGTCATGGACGGAAAACAACTATGAGCTCTCTTTTGGATTCCTAAACCTCCACACAGCTGGACTACATGAGTTTTCCCATCCTCGGGGTGGGCCTTTTTCACCGACTGAGATCTGACGGTGAAAATGTGCTTGAACAGACCCCAGTGGGGAGGGCAGCCCAAGAAGCACTTGCACAGAGTGATGAAAGCAGACAAGTAGGAAATAGCATTTGGAGGAAAGTGATGGAGTTGAGCACCGAAGAAGTTCAAAAACCCTCTAAAGAATGGATGGGGCATGGAGAAACCTCTTTTGACATTGGAGAGAAGAAGAACTTGCTCCCACTCGCGCGGCTCTGGCTCGCACTCTCCCTCCGACAGCCTCCAAGAACCGTCCGCCACGAGCCCGTCGATGACAAGATTCTCAACATCCACGGCGGCGACTGTCGATGGGAGAAACTGCCCCTGGATCCACCCCGTCGGCGTGGTGTTCCGGGAGGTCGAGGGCTTCTTGGCCTTGCCCTTCACGGCCCCCTTCTTGGCGCGTTCCAGTTTATTGGTTGCTCCCTTTGTCATCGCGGCAGCGAAGCTCGATGGAGCAAAGCAGAGTGGAGCGCTGGAGGCAGGAAGGCGGAGGAAGAGAGGAGATTTGGGGGAAAAGTACTGTGCAAACCTTGGCGCGTCGAGGTTTATACCCCGTTGAGTGTCTCACTGACATGTGGGCCCACGAGATCCCCACATATCCTAACCACAGACGGCACCCTATATGTGGTGAAATGAGCAGCATGCAAATCGAGACGTCATGCCCCCACTCACTTTGGTCATGGCGTCATCATCGCAGACGCATGCGCTTCCCAAATTTTGGTATCCCGCAAGATCCGGGCCTGGCAGAGCAACCCATCGCATCCAAAGATCCCTTCAAAGTCACTCGGAACAAAATCAACATTGAGCATTCACTCAGACGTTTGCAGACAGAATCGATCTGGGCGAATGACGAAGAGTTCAGTCGATGCAAGTTTCGTTGAAGCCCCGAAAATCATTCGGGAGATTTGGTGCCTTGTTCTAAATGGGCATCGATACCCCTCTTCACCACTCGAAACCTGATCCATTCGGGGGCTAATGACGAGGATATGTACCTAGGGTAGGGTCCTAGGCCTAACCTACATACCCTACCAAAGGAATCTGCATGGGAGGACTTAAAATATCACAAGAAAGATTCCGACTGGATTCACCAAGGTGCTCAAGTCACTCGACAGTAAATCCACTCGGAGGCTTCTTCCTCCACTCGACAGTCACCTATCATGGGAAGACCTCGCTTCCAGTCAACACTAGAAGACCAGAAGCCACCCCTGGGAGACCAACAGGCATGCGTTAGGCCAGTTGTCATTAGTAGCAATTATGATGTACGTTACCAGTAACACTCATCTTTATACCCACGATCGGACCCTTGGATTCCTCGCACTTATGAGGGGCAGCATACTCTATATAAGACGCCCCTCCCCACTGTCACAAGGGTTCGCCACCTTTGTAACTTACACTCTCCACACGGCAAAAGCTCCCGAGCATTGAGACGTAGGGCTGTTACCTCCACGAGAGGGGCCTGAACTCATACATCCGTGTGTATATCCTCGCCATAGCTAGGACTCTTCTCTCTCCTTTCATACCCCTACCTTCTACTATCAGACTCGTTCCCACGACAATGATGAAGAAGAAGTTCCACCATCCAACAATCGAAAGCTGACTCGAGTTCGAGCACAAGTGACCAAGAACCATCCCCTAAACCAAATCTTTGGTGAACAAACCGGGAGGATCACTCTCTCTAAAACTCGCTTGGCTAAATTTTGTGAGCATTATTCTTTCATCTCTAGCATTGAACCTTTGAAGGTTGAACAAGCTGTTGAAGACGCGGATTGGGTGAACGCTATGCATGAAGAGCTTCACAACTTCGAAAGGAACAAAGTGTGGACACTCGTGGAGAAACCCAAGGACGAGAAAAACATCATCGATATGAAATGGGTTTTTAGCAACAACCAAGATGAAGACGATCAAGTCGTATGCAACAAGGCTCGCCCCGTAGCTCAAGGATATACGCAAGTCAAAGGTATGGACTATGGTGAGACCTACGCCCTTGTTGCTAGACTAGAAGCCATTCGAATTCTTCTTGCTTATGCTAATCACCATGATATCACACTTTACCAAATGGACATTAAAAGTGCATTCTTAAATGGTGAAATTGAAGAAGAGGTCTATGTTAAGCAATCACCTGGTTTTGTAAATTCTAAGAAACCTGACCATGTTTACAAACTTCACAAAGCTTTATATGCTCTTAAGCAAGCTCCTCGTGCTTGGTATAAATGCCTAACAAAATTTCTTATTGAAAAGGGATTTGAAATTGGTAAAATTGACGCAACCTAATTCACAAAGAGAGTTAATGGTGAATTATTTGTGTGCCAAATTTATCTGGATGATATTATCTTTGGATCTACTAACCCACAATTCAACGAGAAGTTTGGAAGGTTAATGTCAGAGAAGTATGAGATGTCCATGATGTGTGAGCTGAAATTCTTTCTTGGTTTGCAAATTAAGCAATCAAGAGAAGGAACTTTCATCTCTTAAACAAAGTACACCAAGGACTTGATAAAGAAGTTCAAGATGCAGGAGTGCAAAGGTATGAAAAACCCTATGCCCACTAGCGGACACGATGATCTCACTAAGGAGGGTGAACCAGTTGATCAGAAGGTATATCGATCAATGATTGGTTCATTGCTTTATCTATGTGCCTCCTATCCCGATATTATGCTTAGTGTTTGCATGTGTGCTAGATATCAAGTTGCACCTAAAGAATGTCATCTTAAGGCTGTGAAACATATTGTGAGATACTTGATTCATACACCAAACTTCGGCATTTGGTATCCCAAGGGATCTTCTTTTAATCTTGTTGGCTGCTCCGACTCGGACTATGTTGGTGACAAGGTTGATAGAAAATCCACCTCGGGTACATGTCAATTTCTTGGTAGATCTCTTGTGTCTTGGTCTTCCAAGAAACAAAACTTGGTATCTCTATCTACCACCGAAGCTGAATTTAATCTTAAGCATGTTCGTACTAACAAGCAATTGGATGATATCTTTACAAAGCCACTTGATGAAAAAGTGTTTTGTCACTTGAGGAGTGAGTTGAACATCATTGATGCCTCAAACTTGAGCTAAGCTCACTCGGATGCATGCAAGGGGATGAGTGACGGGGTTATCACCCCTGGGTAGGCCAAAGCAATGGGGTTCTTCCCATTTCCGCTTCGAAGGAAAACCACACGACTGGCTGCTCATGGCCGGCTAGATTACGGCCGGCTCGAGCGGCCACCGGCTGGCGAGGCGGGCGGCTGATCAACGAGCCGGCTAGACCCTCGGCCGACCGGGTGCGGCCGGCTGCCTCCGGGCTGGCTCCTCCGTTGACCTTGGGGCAGACAGGCAATGTCCCATCCCACTACGCGCGGGTACGACGACACGACGCGACCGTCACGACGGGCGACCCTCTAGCCACAGTGGCTGCTGATGCTCGAGAGCGCATGGCCACAGTCCGGTCGTCAGGGCCTCTCACCTTGGCGAGCGTGACCGGGCGGGAGAACAGTCCCGGCATGCCCTCGCCCACTCGATTACCTGCCCCGGCGTGGCTACAGTACAGTCGGCCGTACCGGACACCTCGGCTGACTGGCGCTAGACGACGCCTCCCCGGTGACCCGTGCCGCGGCAAGTGAGCGAGGGCCAATCACAGAGCCGGCTAGCGGGCCCCAGCAGGCGACAGGACCTCCCAGCCGGTGGACCCTACCGGTGACAAGACGGCACGAAGAGCGGGGCCCCCTGGTCAGCCGGATAGGCTGCCAGCCGGGTCCCCCCACCATTGTACGTTAGGCATATTGTAAAGCCGGGGGGTTGGCCTATAAAAAAACCCGAGCCCCCCATGTAACGGGGACAGACGATCACTCTCTCACATCCACAGAACTCTCAAACCCCCTCTAGTAGCGGAGGAAGACGAGCTGGCTGCTCCTTCTTCCTCCTCTAGATACAGCTCCAGGAGCACCCTTGTACACATACCCATCCATCCAACTAGACCAAGCAGGACTAGGGGTGTTACCTCCCACGGAGGGCCCAGAACCTGGGTACATTGCGTGTCACCACCGCTTGTGCCCAATCTCGCACCCGGAGCCCGTCGGTGTCCTTCGGCCCCAACCACCTATGATAAACCACCCTATGGCATCTATCGTGAGAAAACGACGACAGTTAGCACCCATCGTGGAGCCGTACGCGGCACCCGCCGGATTCATGCTCCGAGCGGGACTCCTCGCCATTCCCTGCCGTCGCCGCACGTCCAGGAGAAACCGCGGGCTCGTGGGGCTTGCTTCGACATGCCCTGCGGGCAACTCCGTTGACCTCATGGCCCACATCGATGCGCTCACCGAGCGCTTCGACAGGCTCAGCCTTGCCGAGGCTCCTGCCACAGATGAGTACCCCGGGCAGGTGCTCGTCTACAGCAGTCCTCGCACGGGCGCGGGAGCACTCGCTGTGACTCAGTCTAGTGGCTCCCACGATAGCGTGGGGGTGATGGCCATCATCTCCTCCAGCTATTATGGACATGCGCGGGCCGGGGCTGACGCCGCCGCGGCCCACGTCGGCACCTCTGACCCGCTTGGTATGCCCCTCCGGGGCCTAAGCACCCCTATCGCCCCAACGGCAAATCCCGACGCCGCCATGGCGGAACTCAAGGCGGCTCGTCATTTCCTATTCGAGGATGCCACCGCCCTCGCGGCCACGCGGCGCCGCATGGAGGCCGCCCAGCGGGAATATGCTTCCGCCTACGGTCTCACCCCGGCTGGCACCGGGCCCAGCCGGCGTGGGGCCAGCGTGACCGCGGCCACGTGGTCGCCGAAATCCTTGGCGACAAGATACCCGTCTACGACACCCCCGCAGCCAACTTGCGGGCCCACAAGGTGGCCTACGCGGATTTGGCCACCTTGGAGGGTGAAGAACGTGCCGCTCACGAGCGCCACATCGAGGAGCTCATCGACGACACCGACGCGCAGCAGCACCTGCTCGCATAGGGCGGCACCGCCACCGAAGGCCCCCGGCTCGAGCGCGAGGGCACGGGGACGGCTGGCCGTCAGCCAGCTCAGGACTCTAGCTCCCCTCGTGTCTCCAGCCGCCGGACCGGAACAAACAACCCCCGGCCCTCCCAGATGTCGGGGAGCGAGCAGCCGACTATTAGCAGCCGGCACACCAATGACCCGCCTCACAGCGGTCGCCACAAAGAAGCGCCGGCATCCGGTAGCTGGCGCAGCCATGGGCACACTCCACCCCCGCGGCGCGAGCGGGAATGGACGGTTCCACCCGTCATCCGCCCCGAGCTCTCGGCCCGGATCGGGCCACGTGTCCCCCGTAGCGAGAACGACACCCGCAACCGCATCGACCACCTCACACAGTCCGCCCTCCTCGAGGAGGAGGGCTCGACTGGTCCGACCTGTTTTGGCCCTCGGATCCGCAATGAGCCGTTCTCGACCGGCTTCACGCTCCCTCGAGACACTCTGAAGTACAATAGGGCTGCCAAGCCCGAAGACTAGCTGATCGACTACACCACCGCAGTTGGCATCGCCAGGGGGAACAAGCACGTAGCCGTTCGCTACGCCCCCCTCATGTTGATCGGCTTAGTCCGCACCTGGCTCAACAGCCTGGCGGCCGGTAGCATCAACACTTGGACAGACTTTGAGGAGGCCTTTGTCCGCAACTTCACCGACACCTACAAGCAGCCTGGCCACCCCCGTGAACTCGCCATGTGCATTCAGAGGTCGGACGAATCCCTTCGCGACTACCTCACTCGATGGACCGAGCTCCACAACTCCTATGAGGGGGTGCACGAGGTACAAGCCGTGTGGTATTTCATTGAAGGCTGCCGGGACGGCACCCCTCTCAAGCACAAGCTTCTGTGCTCCGAGCCGGCCACACTTGCCGAGCTCATGACCAAGGCAGACAAGTACGCCATGGCTGATTCAACCATCCGGGTCAAGACGACCCCGCCTGCCAAGGCGACGACGACACCGGCAACGTCTCGGTCGGCTGCCGACAACCAGCAGCCGCAAAACAACAAGCACAAGAACGACCAGCCAAATCCCCTCTATGGGAGCCGGCAGGTCAACACCATCGAGGAGCAGGAGCTGGCTGCCCAGCCTTCCAGCCAGCACCAGTGCACTGGCAAGGCTGCCTGGCAGCCGAAGCTCACCTTCGAGGAGATGCTCGACCTCCCCTGCAAGAACCACTTAGGGGCCAAACCCTCTACGCACATGCTCCGACAATGTGGCTTCTCATAGAGATTGGCCCGGGAGGACGGCCTTTTGGCTCCTCCCGTGCCGCCTGCCCACGCGCCGGCCCCGGCCCGAGCTGCCGCCCTAGCACGAGCTCCGGCGCCGGCCCAAAACGATGGCCGTCTCCACGATCAATTCCCCAACCAGGACGGCTGCTACGTCATCTTCACTAGTGAAGAGACGGGCAAACATGCTCAATGCTAGCTCCGTCGCGAGGTGAACGTCACCATGCTGGCAACTCCCCAGTTCATGCAGTAGTCGGACAAGTCAGTCACTTGGAGCCAGGCCGATCACCTCACCGTGATGCCGAATCCCGGTAGCTACGCTCTGGTCCTCGACCCCACCATCGCCACCAAGGAACGAACTTGACGCTTCTCGCGGGTGCTGATAGATGGTGGCAGCAGCATCAACATCCTCTACCTCGACACAATGCACAAGCTGGGGCTAAAGATAGAAGACATGCAGGTGAGCCGGACGGTCTTCCACGGCATCGTGCCGGGAAAGTCCTGCTCCCCTGTCGACAAGATCACGCTCGATGTCCTCTTCGGCGGACCCGGCCACTTCCGCCACGAGCCGGTGTTGTTCGAGGTCGTGGACCTCGCAAGTCCCTACCACGCGCTGTTGGGTCGGCCGGCCCTCGTCAGCTTCATGGCGGTCCCCCATTATGCCTACCTCAAGCTCAAGATGCCGGGCCGCAAGGGAATCATCACCATCACGGATGACTACAAGATGTCGCTCGAATGCACTCGAGACGGCAGCTGGCTGGCGGAGGCCGTGGAAATCACCAAGGAGAAACGGCAGCTCGACCCGCTTGTGGCCCTTGCTGCCAATCAGCCGGCCGTGCCGGCTCCCCCCTTGCAGTCCGTCAGCGAGGCCTCCTTCCAGCCGTCCAAGGACACCAAGCAAATCCCGCTCGACCCGGCCAACCCCACTCAGTGTTCACCATCGGCTCCTGCCTCAATAGCAAATAGGAAGGCGAGCTCATCGACTTCCTCCGTGAGAATCAGGACATCTTTGCATGGTCCCCCAAGGACATGCCGGGTGTTCCGAGGAAGTTCATCAAGCACAAACTACACGTCCGGACGGACGTCAAGCCAGTCAAGCAACCCCTACGTCGTTTCTCCAAGGAGAAGCGACGTATCATAGGAGAAGAGATCGCCCGGCTGCTCGCAACCGGGTTCATCATGGAAGTTTTCCATCCGGACTGGCTGGCCAACCCAGTCCTGGTGCTGAAGAAAAACAAGACCTGGCGCATGTGCATCGACTACACTAGCTTGAACAAGGCATGCCCCAAGGACCCATTTGCCCTACCATGGATCGATCAAGTCATCGACAACATGGCCGGCTATGACTTGTCGTCCTTCCTAGACGCCTACTCCGGCTACCACCAGATCAAGCTGGACCCGGAAGACCGGCTCAAGACCTCTTTCATCACGCCCTTTGGGGCCTACTGCTACATCACCATGTCCTTCGGCCTGAAGAACGCAGGTGCCACCTTCCAGCGGTGCATGCAGAAGTACCTCCTACCTCAGATAGGCAGGAACGTCCATGTCTACGTCAACAACAGCGTCGTCAAAACCAAGAAGCACTTCAGCCTCCTCGACGATCTCTGGGAAACCTTCGCAAACCTGCGCGAATACAAGATCAAGCTCAACCCGAAGAAGTGTGTCTTCGGCGTCCCAGCTGGCCAACTCCTGGGTTTCTTCGTGTCCGCTCGCAGCATCGAAGCTAACCCCAAGAAGATCAGCGCAATCGAGCGCATGCCCAAGCAGACCTGGCTCCGCGACGTCCAAAAGTTCACGGGCTGCCTCGCCTCGCTCAGCCGGTTCATCAGCCAGCTAGGGGAGAAGGCTTTGCCCTCTATAGGCTCCTTCGCAAGACGGCTCTAATCGAGTCGGGTCAGACCAAGAAGCCAGGCATGTTCGACTCGTCCGACGAGGTGGACGAGGCTTTCTGCGGCCTCAAGAAGGCTCTCACCCGCGTGCCCATCCTGGCCGCGCCGGCTGAGAAGGAACCCTTGCTCGCCTACATCGCGGCGACCACACGCATCGTCAGTGTCGTCCTGGTGGTTGAGCAGCTGGAGGAGGGAAAATCCCTGCAAGTCCAGTGGCCCGTCTACTACCTTAGCGAGGTCCTCTCCGCGTCGAAGCAAAACTACCCCCACTACGAGAAGATGTGCTACGGCATATACTTCACCGCAAAGAAGGTCAAGCAGTACTTCCAGGAGCATACCATCACTATGGTGAGCACGGCCCCGCTTGGTGAGATCATGAGCGACCGGGACTCCACCGGTCGGATCGCCAAATAGGTCATCGCCCTCGCCGATCACGAGATCCGGTACAAGCCACGAACCGCCATCAAGTCACAGGCATTGGCTGACTTCCTCGTCGACTGGGCGGAGACGGACTTTGTCCTGCCTCCCCTAGACTCCACACATTGGCGCATGCATTTCGACGGCTCAAAATGAGGGTCGGATGGGGTGCTGGCATAGTCCTCTCCTCCACGAAAGGTGACCAGCTCAAGTATGCCCTCTAGATCCACTTCGCCGCCTCCAACAACGTGGCCAGGTACGAAGCCATCGTCCATGGCCTCCGGCTCGCCAAGGAGATAGACATCAGGCGCATCCTCTATTTTGGTGACTCCGACCTCGTGGTGCAGCAGGTCTTTGGCGAATGGGACGCCAGGGACGCCAACATGGCCAGCTACCGCTTCCTCGTACAACAGCTCACCAGCTCCTTCGAGGGTTGTGAGTTTCATCACGTCCCACGGGCGGACAACGAGGCGGCCGACGCGTTGGCAAAGATCGGCTCCACCCGGCAGGCCATCCCAGCCGGCGTCTTTCTTGAGCGGCTGCTCAAGCCATCGATCAGGCCTTCCCCGGAGTCAGAATCAATCTTCGTGCCGGCAGACGCTGCCGGCCCATCAACGGCTCCGGTCGTCCCTTCAGCATACTCGCCAGCGGCTCCCCCAACTTCGGCCGCCCTACCGGCACCAGTCGAGTCGGTTGCGCCCGCTGCCGCCGGCTCCAACGACCCGGATATCATGATGACAATCGACCAGCCGGCCGCGGGGGCTGGTGAGCCGGCCCCGGCGGCTAGCGCACCGGTCCCGGGGGCTGTTCATCTAGGCCTGGGGTTTCCCGAGCCGGCCCCCGTCTCAGCTCCCTCATGGGCCCAGCCTATCTTAGCATTCCTCCTATGCGGTGAGCTCCCCCCGGATGAGGCCTTGGCAAGACAAGTTCAGCGCCGGGCCTTGGCATATAGCATCATCAACAACGAGCTCGTCCATCGCAGCACCACCGGAGTCTTCCAGCGATGCGTCGAGCCGGAAAAGGGTCTAGAGATCCTCCTCGACATCCACCAGGGTGAGTGCGGGCACCACGCCGCTTCCAGGACCCTGGTGGCCAAGGCCTTCTGTCACGGCTTCTTCTGGCCCACCGCTCTCGAGGCGGCCAAGAAATTGGTCGACGAGTGCGAGGGCTTCCAGTGCTTCAGCACGCAGAGCCACCTGCCGGCATCAGCCCTCCAAACCATCCCCCTCTCATGGCCCTTCGTCGTCTGGGGGCTGGACATGGTGGGACCCTTCAAGACCGCATGAGGCGGCATGACACACTTGCTCGTGGTTGTCAACAAATTCACCAAGTGGATCGAGGCACGACCGATCAAGAAGCTAGATGGCCCCACGACCGTCCGGTTCATCGATGACATCACGGTTCGCTATGGCGTCCCCCACAGCATCATCACCGACAACGGCATGAACTTCGCCAAGGGCGCGCTCGCGCGTTTCTGCTCCAAGCAAAGGATCCGCCTCGACCTGGCCTCCGTCGCTCATCCACAGTCAAACGGCCAGGTCGAGAGGGCAAACGGCCTCATCCTGTCCGGCATCAAGCCCCGGATCGTGACACCGCTGGTAAGGTCAACCGGCTGCTGGATCAATGAGCCGTCGGCTGTCCTTTGGAGTCTTAGGACCACCCCAACCGATCAACTGGCTACACTCCCTTTTTCCTTGTGTACGGGTCCAAGGCGATCATCCCCATCGACATCGAGTTCGACTCGCCTTGGGTCACCCTATACACAGAGAAGGACGCAAATGAGGCAAGAGAAGACGGCGTCAACCTACTTGGAGAAGCCCGCGAGCTAGCCTTGAGTCGGACGGCAATCTACCAGCAGAAGCTCCGGCACTACCACAGCAAGCAGATCAGGAAGCTCTCCTTTCGTAAAGGGACCTGGTCCTCAGGCGCATCCAGCGGACAGCCGGAGAACACAAGCTGTCCTCCCCATGGGAGGGCCTGTTCATCATCGGCAAGGCATTGCACAACAACACACACTACCTAATTGACGCCCAGAAGCCGCAGAAGCGCAAAAGAGATGCCTCCGGCGAGGAAACAAAGCGCCCATGGAATGCGGCGCTCCTCTGCCCGTTTTACTGCTGAAGAAACCAATGTATGTATGTATCCCCACCCTTTTGGGCTTATGAATGCAATGGGTGCCCCAGGCCGGCTCTTGGGGCACGCCCTATTTCGCTTCCCTCAAAGGTTTCCTCGCTCACCGGCCCCCCGACCCGGCTCCCGAGCCCGGGGGCTCGCTGGCTGGTCCTAGGTCGCTTCTCTCTAATATTGGATAAGTAGTGTGAGCTAGGCAAACCCTCCCAACCCCACTAGCTATAGATCCGTCCCCGGATTGTCCAGCTGACGGGGCCTCGGGGCGGCAAGGCTTGGCTCACACGAAAGATCAATCGAAAGGAGATACCGGCTAGGCCCAGCCAGACCTCCGCGTCGCCTCTGTCACTCTACTTATCCCGAAAGGCTCTCGTGGTTCCTAAGTTCCGAACCGGATCCCTCAAGGCAGACCCCGACCCAGCTACAGACCGGCTCCCGGCTGTCGGGCTGGCGAGGTCGAAACCAAAGGGGAAAAGGGGGGATCAAAAAGAACCAGGAGGGCAAAAAAGGATAAGGATGAGCCGACACGAGCAATAAGGCAAACACGCTAAATATTCACAGCACAAGTGTTAAAGACAAAAGCGGCCCACGGCCAGTACGGTTCATTACGTAAACACCCCCAATGGGTGGACTTGAGCCTAACTTGCAGGAAAAGAAAAGGAAAGATAAGGACGCCCGGGGGCTCAGGCCACCGGCGTGTCGCCAGCCGGCACGCCTCCAGCCGGCGCGTCGCCGGGCGGCTCGACTCTCGCCTCAGAGGTGGTCGCGGTCTTCGGGTCGGCCCCCTTGGCCTTCGAGGCGATCTCTGCGGTTTTGGCAATCTCGCCGCTCGAGTCGGTGCTCTGTTCGGCAACTTCCTCATCCGCTGGGCCTTGGGGGATGCCAAAGGAGTCTTCGGGCACCGGCTCGCCGTCTTCGCCAAGGGCCGGCAGGAAATCGTCCGTGTCGACGTACAACGTGAGCTCATTGGCATGGCAGACAAGGGCCGGCTCACGGGCCTCCCGCTCCTCGACCGGCTCGTCCCGCATGGTGGCCAGTCGGCCCAACTCCACGCTGCAGTACCACGACATGACAAACCGGAGCGCCATCTGCGCGCCGGCTCGGGCTGTTGACACCTTCCAGGCCTCGAGCCAGGCCATGGCCTACTCCAGCCAGAAGGCCATGCGGTTCGCCGGGGCCCCCCCGCGGCCCGGCCATAGAGCGGCGATGACCTCCTTCCCCGCTGTCTTCAGCCGCTCCACGCTCCGCTCAAGGTGGGTTAGCCGGTATTCAATGGCGACCCCGAGCTCCTCCACATCCCACGCGGCGTCCGCCTCGATGGAGCGCCCGCACTCCCGAAGGTACTCCCGATGCTCCTCAACAGCGCGCTCAGCACGGCGCTGAGCCTTCGAGAATCGCCCTTTGAGAAGGGAGAAGAGAAGGAATGAAAGGAAAATCAAACACAAGAACCAGCAATGGAAAAAAGCAACTGGCTGGAGAAGGGAAAATGGGCACTTACCTTCAATGGCGTCGTCCACCCCGAGGGCGAAGTTGAGCGCTGCCTTTCGCTCCGACGCCAGCGCCGCCTCTATTGTGCCGAGGGAGCCCCTAACCTCCTCGAGCGACCTCTCGAGGCAGGTCACCTCATCTTGAAGGGTGGCGGTCCTCCGGGCGGGGTCTGCCGCCTCCTTGACGGTTGCCTCCTTGGCTGCCTCCTCCTTCGCCACGGCGGCCTTGAGGCAGGTCCTGGGCCGCCTCCCCGTTCGCTAGCAGCACGGGCAGTCAGTCTTTCTCCAGCGTGGCCGCCTAGACGTCCTGCGCCATACGGTTCCGCTCGAAGACGAGCCCGGTCTTCTCCTCCCGGACGGCGGTCAGGTCACCTGCAGGACACGGCAGGCGTCAGCCAGCTCTCGGGGGCTGCATACCCATCCCGCGAAACGCAACTTACCTTGCACGCACGCCAACTCCTCCTCCAGGCGGTGGAGACCGCGGTCGTGGATGGAGACCGCCTCCTCGAATAGCTTCTCCTGTGAGGAGTTCCCTTCCTGTCACGCGGAGTGGAAAATCAAGACTTGCTCACAGAGATCTGGCCCGGCTGCCCGTTAGCCGGTCAGCCAGCCCGCATCTCAGGGGCTACACCGAGTGGGTGCGCTTCCACGCCCCCACTGAAACTACTAAGACAAAAGTAACCATGCTTACCTCCGCAGGCTGTAGGGTGGCGTCGGCCGTCTCTGCAAACCAGGCCAGCTCCTGTCGGCACCGGTCTAGGACGCTCCCCAAGTCCCCGAATGAAGGGACCGGGCCGCCCGCCTAGGGAGTTGGTAGGGTTGGCATGCCCGCCAGCGCCTGCCAGTCCCGAAGCACCTCCTGCATGGTCCGCAAGGCCCTCCAGGCCTAGCCGCCATTCCCGCCCAGGCTCGCCACAGTACCGTCCGCCGGTGGTGGGTCAACAACGGCGAGGCTCCTGGTGTCACCCCCCGCCGGCCCTCCACCCGATGTCGTCGCCATCTCCACTCCCTGCCGCTCTAGCGCGTCGATTGCGCCGAAGGGTGTCTCCACCTCCACGGCCGCCACCTCTGGCGTCGCCTCTGTTGCCGCCCTCGGGGCCGCCGGGGCCTCCGACACGTCAACCCGGGTCGGCTCGGACGTGGGCGGTGTCACGTCCGGCACCTCCGGTCGGGTCGCCTCGGGAGCCAGATCCGCTGTCGTCGCCCTCGCTCGGGCCGCCTCCTCCGCGGGTGGAGGCACAAGCGGGTCCATGACCGCACCCATGGCTCGCTCGACGGAGGCCTCGACTGGCATGTCGATTCCGCCACCGAGTTCGATGCCCGCGTGGGGTCTGCGGCCCTCCTCCGCCGCCCGCCGCTTGAAGTCCCGGAATGCGAGGCCCCGCCTCGTGTTCCGAACTTGGAGGCTCGCAGCTTCGTGATCCTCCTCTTCTCCTCCCGCTGGGTGGCCACTTGTTCGCGAACCAGTCGGCTGGTAGCATCCGTCAGTTCCCCCATCGACTCCCCCTCGTGAAGCTCAATGGGGTCCCTGCAGCGCACAAAGACCAGATTAACCACCGGCTCGCGACCCGGAAGAAAACAAACGCAAAACACGGAAAGAAGACTTACCCGATGGCGAGGGGCAAGGCCCGCTTGAAGCATAGCAGCGGCTTCCGCGCGGCCACCTTCACCCGCTTTTGGACTGGCGGCAAGGCCACAAGCCCCTCCAGGGCCAGTCTCTTCGCCCGAACGGCTGCTCCGACCATCGAGGCTTGAGTCGGTCGCTCCTCACTCCGTCGACCCTAGCGCGCTGAGGGAGGAGGCTCGTTCAGAATCATTACGTCATTATCATCATCATCATCGCCGTCCGTCCAGTCCCTGATCGAGGGGGCAAGAAGGAACTCACCCGCTCCGCTGGGCTCCCCGACTGTGCCGGATCCTCCGGCTCCGCTGGGATAGCCGGCTCGCGGGCCGACCGGCTCGTCGGCTCCTCCCGAGGAGTCCACCCCCTCCTCCGGCGAGCCTCCCCGCTCGTAGTCTTCAGAGTCGGAGTTCGCGCAGTCCGCCTCGAAGATTTGGGGATGCGGGCCGTCCAGGGTGTTATGTCGCACCAATAGCTGCGGTCAGCACGGCAAAGTGAGGACCGTGGCCGGTTGCCGGCTGGAAAGAATCGAATGAAGAACGGTCACCTCACCGAAAGACTTACCAGGGGGGACAGTTGATGTGGTCGTACGGCTCCATGCCGAACGACCATGACTCGGGCTTCAGCTTGAATATCGTAAGGGCGTTCACCCGCTTCACCACCTGAGTCGGTGTCTGGTCGATGGTGGAGAGTTGGCAGGGGTCCCGGCGGCTGGACATATCATAGATCCGGTGCGGCCTCAGCTAGAGAGGCAGCACCCGATGAAGGCCACCACCAGATCGGTGGCGACCAACCCCTCGAAGCTATTCAGCGTCGCGAGCCGGCCGAGCTCCATTAGGGTCATGCCGCGTGGGGCAGCCCCCAGCCAGTTCACCTGGCTGGATTGCACATCGGCGGACGGCGGCAGCCAATGTAGTCAAAGTTCGGGTTGGCGTTCTTCACGTAGAAGAACGTTCGGTGCCACCCTTTGACGGATTCAATGAGAGAAAGAGGAGGGAAGTGCGTAGTGCCGCGGTAGCACACCACCGTGCCCCCGTAAACACTGACTTTCAACGGCTTGAGATAGAAGAGAGTGTTGAAGAATTCGATGAAAGGAAGGATTCTGAGGTACCCCTCGCACAACGTCACGAAGGCAAAGAGATACAAGATCGCATTGGGACCGAGATGATGCGGTTGGAGGTCGAAGGTGTCGAGGAAAAGGCGGAAGAAGATGCTCATCGGGAGCCCAAAGCCGCGGGCAAAGTGCCAGAGGAACACGACATATTCCCCTGGCTGCGACACCGGCACCACCATGTCGCTCGGCACGCCCGCGACCACCCTTTCCGCCGGCGGCAGCATGCGCGCGCGGAGGAGCTTCGCAATGTCGGCCTTAACGACGATGGAGTCGACCCAGCTCCCTCCGCATCTATCGGCCATCTCGGCGACGGGGCGGCAGGCTCGAGCGGGGTGTCACGCGAGGGGGCAAGGAGGACGAAGAAAGCAAGAAGATGGGCAGTGAGGGAGCAAGCGGGATGCGGGTATCTCTGCCCCCTACCCTTCCTCCCCTTTTGTAAGGGAGACCACGACCGGAGGATGTGGGAATAATTGCGCCCACTCCCCCGAAAACTCCACACGTGCGTGGGTGGCCCCATGCTGTAACGGACGCTTCGGGGCGCAAAGGATCCTGGCCTGTGCCCTGAGTCCTACTGAGCTACACCCGGGACCTAGCGGGCTAGGCCTAGGCCGACGTCCCGTATCCCTGCGTGCGCGGGGCCTGCCGCATCATTACTTGCTGCGTGGCGCACGGCGAGCCGGCGCAGGTCCCGGGGCGACGCTGTTGGGGAATGTTGCATGGGAAACAAAAAATTTCCTACGCACATGCAAGATCTATCCATGGTGATGAGCATCTACAAGAGGGAGAGTGGATCTACATACCCTTGTATATCGCTAAGCGGGAAGCGTTAAGAAACGCGGTTGATGTAGTCGAACGTCTTCGCGATCCAAATCGCCGAGCGCCCGCGATCCCATCATGATCCGTCCCGTGATCCCATCATGATCCGTCCCGCGATCCAATCACAGATCGTCTCGCGATATTGATTACGGTCCTTCCGATCTAACGCTGAACGGACGGCACCTCCGTGTTCAGCACACGTACAGCTCGATGACGATCTCCACCTTCTTGATCCACCAAGAGGGAGCGGAGAGGTAGATGATTTCTCCGGCAGCGTGACGGCATTGCGGTGATGGTGGTGGAGCTATTCCAGCAGGGCTTCGCCTAAGCACCGCTGAAAACCGATCTGGAGGAGAAACTGCGATCAAGAGGTGAGGTAGCACGTGGCTATTAGGGTTAGATTTTCCCTCTAAATCCGCTGGTATATATAGGAGGGAGGTAGGGGAGGAGGCAGCCTCAAACCCTCAAGGTTTGGTCGAAATTGGAAGTGGAGGAGTCCTACTCCAATCCTATTAGGAGTAGGATTCCTCCTTTCCACTTGGAAACTCTTTCCACCTCTCCACCTTTGGATATTTTTCCTTCTCAAACCACTCCAGCCGCATGGGCCTCTTGTGGGACTTCCACCAGCCCACTAAGGGCTGGTATTCATCCTCCCATAGCCCATGTAGCCTCTTGGGTCGAAATACCCCTCTCGATGGTCCCCCGGTACACTACCGGCACTCCCGGTACACTACCAATGAGCCCAAAACTTTTCCGGTGACCAAAACAGGACTTCCTATATATCAATCTTTACCTCCGGACCATTCCGGAGCTCCTCGTGACGTCCGAGATCTCATGTGGGACTCCAAACAACCTTCGATCATCACCATACATAACTCTATGCTACCGAAACGCCACCGAACCTTAAGTGTGCAGATCATGTGGGTTCGAGAACTATGTAGACATGACCGAGACACCTCGACAGTCAATAACCAATAGCGGGACCTGGATGACCATATTGGTTCCTACATATTCTATGAAGATCTTTATCGGTCGAACCTCTATGTCAAGGATTCAGTTAATCCCGTATGATGTTCCCTTTGTTCTTCGGTATGTTACTTGCCCGAGATTCGATCGTTGGTATCTCCATACCTAGTTCAACCTCGTTACCGGCAAGTCTCTTTACTCCTTCTATAATACAAGATCCCATGGCTAACACTTAGTCACATTGCTTGCAAGGCTTATTGTGATGTTGTATTACCGAGTGGGCCTTGAGATACCTCTCCGTCACGCGGAGTAACAAATCCCAGTCTTGATCCATGCCAACCCGACAGACACCCTCGGAGATACCTGTAGAGCACCTTTATAGTCACCCAGTTACGTTGCGACATTTGATACACACAAGGTACTCCTCCAGTGTCAGTGAGTTGCATGATCTCATGGTCATCGGAACAAATACTTGACATGCAGAAAACAGTAGCAATAAACTTACACGATCATATGCTACGTTTATAGTTTGCGTCTTGTCCATCACATCATTCTCCTAATGATGTGATAGCATTATCAAATGACATCTCATGCCCATGGTTAGGAAACCTTAACCATCTTTGATCAACGAGCTAGTCCATTAGAGGCATACCAGGGACATGGTGTTGTCTATGTATCGACACACGTATCTAAGTTTCCGATCAATACAATTATAGCATGGATAATAAACGATTATCATGAACAAGGAAATATGATAATAAAAATTTTATTATTTCCTCTAGGGCATATTTCCAACAGTCTCCCACTTGCACTAGAGTCAATAATCTAGTTCACATCACCACATAAACTTTGCATAGACTCAAAAACTTTGATCACCTCATCAAAGCGTATATTCCAACTCCGAGATGCTTGCTTCAGTCCATAGAAGGATCACTGAAGCTTGCACACCTTTTAGGATCCTTAGGATTGACAAAACTTCTGGTTGTATCACATACAACCTTTCCTTAAGGAAGGAAACGATGTTTTGACATCCATCTGCCAGATTTCATAATTGAAAAATGCAGCAACCTAACGTAATTCCTGTTGGGGAACGTCGCATGGGAAACAAAAAAAATTCCTACGCACACGCAAACCTATCCATGGTGATGAGCATCTACGAGAGGGAGAGTGGATCTACATACCCTTGTAGATTGCTAAGCGTGAAGCGTTAAGAAACGCGGTTGGTGTAGTCGAACATCTTCGCGATCCAAATCGCCGAGCGTCCCGCGATCTCATCACGATCCGTCCCGCGAACTCATCATGATCCATCCCGCGATCTCATCACGATCCGTCTCACGATCTTGATCACGATCTGTCCCGCGAACTCATCACGATCCGTTCCGCGATCTCATCACGAACCGTCTCACGATCTCGATCACGGTCCTTCCGATCTAGCGCCGAATGGACGGCACCTCCGCGTTCAGCACACGTGCAGCTTGATGACGATATCCACCGTCTCGATCCAGCGAGAGGAGGTGGAGAGGAGAGAGAGTTCACCGGCAGCGTGACGGCGCTCCGGTGATGGTGGTGGAGTGATTCCGGCAGGGCTTCGCCTAAGCGCTGCGGAAAACCGATCTAGAGGAGAAACTGTGCACCGGTGTAACGGGTAGCACGTGGCCGGAAATTCTGTCTAAAAACCACCCAATCCACTAGTATATATAGGAGGAGAGGAGAGGAGAGGCAGCCAAGGCCTTTGGGTCGGCCGAAATAGGAGGTGGGAGCAATCCTACTTCACCTCCAATCCTAGTTGGAGTAGGATTGCCTCCTATTGGCTGATTTTCCACTTTTTGCTTTAGGACTTTCTCTCCTGCGCCATGGGCCTTTGTGGCTGTTTTCCCAGCCCACCAAGGGCTGGTTATTATTATCCCACAGCCCATGGACCTCTTGGGGTCGAAATACCCCTCCCGGAGGTCCCCCGGTACACTACCGGCACTCCCGGTACACTACCGATACTCCCGGTACACTACCGATGAGCCCGAAACTTTTCCGGCGACCAAAATGGGACATCCTATATATGAATCTTTACCTACGGACCATTCTGGAGCTCCTCGTGATGTCCGGGATCTCATCCGGGACTCCGAACAACCTTAGGTCACCACCATACATAACTCTACACTACCGAAACGTCACCGAACCTTAAGTGTGCAGACCCTGCGGGTTCGAGAACTATGTAGACATGACCGAGACACCTCTATGGTAAATAACCAATGGCGGGACCTGGAAGTCCACATTGGTTCCTACGTATTCTACGAAGATCTTTATCGGTCGAACCTCTATGTCAAGGATTCAGTTAATCCCGTATAACGTTCCCTTTGTTCTTCGGTATGTTACTTGCCCGAGATTCGATCGTTAGTATCTTCATACCTAATTCAACCTCGCTACTGGCAAGTCTCTTTACTCGTTCCGTAATACAAGATCCCATGACTAACACTTATCCACATTGCTTGCAAGGCTTGTTGTGATGTTGTATTACCGAGTGGGCCCTGAGATACCTCTCCGTCACACGGAGCAACAAATCCCAGTCTCGATCCATGCCAACTCAACAAACACCATCGGAGATACCTGTAGAGCACCTTTATAGTCACCCAGTTATGTTGCGACGTTTGATACACACAAGGCACTCCTCCGATATCCGTGAGTTGCATGATCTCATGGTCATAGGAACATATACTTGACATGCAGAAAACAGTAGCAATAAACTGACACGATCATATGCTATGTTTGTAGTTTGGGTCTTATCCATCACATCATTCTCCTAATGATGTGATCCCGTTACCAAATGACATCTCATGTCCATGGCTAGGAAACCTTAACCATCCTTTGATCAACGAGCTAGTCCATTAGAGGCATACTAGGGACATGGTTTTGTCTATGTATCCACACATGCATTTAAGTCTCCGATCAATACAATTATAGCATGGATAATAAACGATTATCATGAACAAGGAAATATGATAATAACTAATTTATTATTGCCTCTAGGGCATATTTCCAACAGTCTCCCACTTGCACTAGAGTCAATAATCTAGTTCACATCACCATGTGATTCGCATTATTATGAATCTAACACCCAATGAGTTCTGGGGCTCGATCATGCTTTGCATGTGAGAGAGGTCTTATAGTCAACGGGTCTGCGATATTCAGATCCGTGTGTACTTTGCAAATCTCTATGTCAAATCGTAAACACTTCTACCACACTCCACTTGGTACTATTTCCAAATGGTTGCTCCACTATACGTATCCAGATTGCTACTACTAGTCATCCGGATAGGTGTTAAAGCTTGCATCGACGTAACTCTTTACGACGAACTCTTTGTCACCTCCATAATCAAGAAACATTTCCTTAGTCCTCTGGTTACTAAGGATAATTCCGACCGCTGTCCAGTGATCCACTCTTGGACCACTTGTACCCCTTGACAGACTCATGGCAAGGCACACACAGGTGCGGTACATAGCATGGCATACTATACAGAGCCTATGGCTAAGGCATAGGGGACGACGTTCGTCCTTTCTCTTCCTTCTGCCATGGTCGAGCTTTGAGTCTCACTCAACTTCACACCTTACAAATCAGGCGAGAACTCTTTCTCTGACTGATCCATTTTGAACTCTTTCAAAATCTTTGTCAAGGAATGTACTCATTGAAAGTCTCATCAAGTCATCTTGATCTATCTCTATAGATCTTGATGCTCAACAATTTGGTAGCTTTATCCAGGTCTTCCTTTGGAAATCACTTTCCAAATAACCGTTTTATGCTTTCCAGAAACTCTACATTATTTCTGAACAACAATATGTCATCCACATATACTTATCAGAAATTCTATAGTGCTCCCACTCACTTTATTGCAAATACAAGTTTCTCGTAAACTTTGTATAAACATCAAAACTTTGATCACCTCATCAAAGCGTATATTCCAACTCCGAGATGCTTGCTTCAGTCCATGGAAGGATCACCGAAGCTTGCACACCTTTTAGCATCCTTAGGCCTGACAAAACCTTCTGGTTGTATCACATACAACCTTTCCTCAAGTAAACCGTTAAGGAAACGATGTTTTGACATCCATCTGCCAGATTTCATAATTGAAAACACAGCAACTGCTAACATAATTCCAACAGACTTTAGCACCACTACGAGTGAGAAAGTCTCATCGTAGTCAACTCCTTGAACTTGTCACAAACATCTTTGCAACAAGTCAAGCTTTACAAATAGTGACATTCACCATCAATGTCTGTCTTCATTTTAAAGATCCATTTGTACTCAACGACCTGCCGTCCAACGAGCAAGTCTACCAAAGTCTACACTTGGTTTTCATACATGGATCCTATCTCGGATTTCATGGCCTCCAACCATTTGTCAGAATCCGGGCCCATCATCGCTTCTCCATAGCTCGTAGGTTCATCGTTGTCCAACAACATGATCTCCAAGACAGAGTTGTCGTACCACTTAGGAGCAGTACACATCCTTGTCGACCTACGAAGTTCAATAGTAACTTGATCCTGAAGCTTCATGATCATCATCATTAACTTCCTCTTCAACTAACGTAGGCTTCACAGAAACATCTTTCTGCGCTGCGCTACTCTCTGGTTGAACAAAGGTTTAACAACCTCATCAAGTTCTATCTTCCTCCCACTCAATTCTTTCGTGAGAAACATTTCCTCGAGAAAGGATCCGTTTAAACAACAAACACTTTGCACTAGGATCTGAGATTGAAGGTTTACCCAACAAATCTTAGGGTATTCTATGAAGATGCATTTGTCCGCCTTGGGTTCGACCTCATTAGGTGAAAACATTTTCCACACAAGTGTCATAGCCCCAAATATTAAGAAATGATAGCTTAGGTTTCTATCAAACCATAATTCACACGGTGTCATCTCAATGGATTTAGATGATGCCCTATTTAAAGTGAATGTAGTTGTCTCTAATGCATAACCCCAAAAATTATAGTAGTAAAACGATAAGAGACATCACAGTATGCACCATATCAATAGAGCATGACTATGATGTTTGGACACACCATCACACTATGGTGTTCTAGGTGGCGTTAGTTGTGAAACAAATTTCACATTGTCTTAAGTTGTATGCCAAACTCGTAACTCAGATATTCACCTCCACGATCATATCGCGGTTATTTTTATCTTCTTGTCACGATGATCTTAAACTTCACTCTGAATTTGCTTGAACCTTTCAAACGATTCAGACTTGTGTTTCATTAAGTAAATATACACTATATCTACTCAAATCATCAGTGAAGGTAAGAAAATAACGATATCCACTACACGCTACAAGACTCACTAGATTGCATACATCAACATGTATCATTTTCAATGAATCACTTGCCCGCTCCATCCAACGGGGTCCTTTAGTCATCTTGCCCAAGAGGCATGGTTCGCATGTCTCAACCGATTTGAAATCGAATGAGTCCAAATATCCATCAGCATGGAGTTTCTACATGCGCTTTATACCAATATGACATTTAGCGGAAGTGCCACAAGTATGTGGTACTATCATTATTAACTTTGTGTCTTTTGACATCAATGTTATGAACATGTGTAATACTACGATCAAGATTTCAACAAACCATTCTCACTGGGTGCATGACCATTGAAGGTATTATTCATGTAAACAGAATAACCATTATTCTCTAACTTAAATGAAAAACCGTATTGCAATAAACATGATCTAATCATGTTCATGCTCAACGCAAAACACCAAATAACATTTATTTAGGTTCGTCACTAATCCTGAAGGTAGAGAGAGCGTGCGATGTTGATCACATCAACCTTGGAAACACTTCCAACACATATCGTCACCTCACCCTTAGCTAGTTCTCCGTTTATTCCGTAGCTTTTATTTCGAGTTACTAACATTTAGCAACCGAACCGGTATCCAATACCCAGGTGCTACTAAGAGTACTAGCAAGGTACACATCAATAACTCGTATATCAAATATACTTGTGTCGATGTTGCCAGCCTTCTTATCTACCAAGTATCTAGGGTTGTTCCGCTTCAGCGACCGCTCACCTCATAACAGAAGCACTTAGTCTCGGGTTTGAGTTCAACTTTGGGTTGCTTCACTGGAGCAGCAACTGACTTGATATCCATGAAGTTTCCCTCCTTGCTCTTGCCCTTCTCGGAACTAGTGGTCTGATTAACCATCAACACTTGACGCTCCTTCTTGATTTCTACCTTCGCGTTGTCAAACATCGCGAACAGCTCAGGGATCAACATTTATTTCCCTGGCATTTTATAGTTCATCACCAAGTTCTAGTAGCTCAGTGACAGTGACTTGGAAAACTACATCAATCACTATCTTATCTGGAAGATCAACTCCCACTTGATTCAAGCGATTGTAGTACCCAGACAATCTGAGTACATGCTCAACGATTGAGCTATTCTCCTTCATCTTACAGGCAAAGAATCTTGTTGGAGATCTCATATCTCGCAACACAGGTACGAGCCTGAGATCACAATCTCTGCTCCTAGAACATCTCATATGTTCCGTGACGTTCAAAACGTTTCCGAGCCTCAATTCTAAGCCGTAATGCATGACGCACTAAACTATCAAGTAGTCATCGAAACGTGCCTGTCAGATGTTCACAACATCTATAGACGACGCTAGAGGGGGTGGCGCACCGAGCGGTGCATTAAGGACATAAGCCTTCTGTGCAGCAATGAGGACAATCCTCATATCACAGACCCAGTCCGCAATATTGCTACCAACATCTTTCAACTCTATTTCTCTAGGAACATATAAAAATACAAGGGAGCCACAACGCGAGCTAGTAATCTACAACATAATTTGCAAAGACACTTTGACTATGTTCATGATAATGAGTTCAATTAATCATATTACCTAAGAACTCCCACTCAAAATTACATCCCTCCGATCATTCGAGTGATACATGATCAAAATTCACCAACTCAAGTCCGATCATCACGTGAGTTGAGGTGGTTGCAATGGTGAACATCATTATGTTGATCATATCTACTATATGACTCATGTTCGACCTTTCGGTCTCTTGTGTTCCGAGGCCATGTCTGTACATGCTAGGCTCGTCAAGTTTAACCCGAGTGTTCTGCGCGTGCAAATCTGGATTGCACCTGTTGTATGTGAACGTAGAGTCTATCACACCCGATCATCACGTGGTGTCTCAACACGACAAACTTTCGCAACGGTGCACACTCGGGGAGAACACAATTTATCTTGAAATTAAGTGAGGGATCACCTTATAATGCTACCGCCGTCCTAAGCAAAACAAGGTGCATAAATAGGATTAACATCACATGCAAATCATAAGTGACATGATATGGCCATGAACTTGTGCTTTTGATCTCCATCTAGAAAGCACCGGCATGATCTCCATCGTCACCGGCATGACACCATGATCTCCATCATCTTGATCTCCATCAACGTGTCGCCATCGGAGTTGTCACGCCCTGCATGCTTCTACTACTATTGCTACCGTAGCGATAAAGTAAAGCATTACATAGCGCTTAATGATTGACACGCAGGTCATACAATAATTAAAGACAACCCTATGGCTCCTGCCGGTTGCCGTACTCATCGACATGCAAGTCGTGATAATCTATACATCACATGATCATCTCATACATCACATATATCACATCATGTAATTGGCCATATCATATCACAACATACCCTGCAAAAACAAGTTAGACGTCCTCTAATTGTTGTTGCAAGTTTTACGTGGATGCTACGGGTATCTAGCAAGAACGATTCTCACCTACGCATAAACCACAACGATGATACATAGATTGCTTTTCAACCTTCTCAAGGACCGCCTTTGTCGGATCCGATCCAACTAAAGTGAGAGAAACTGTCACCCGCAAGCCATCTAAGCAACAAGTTGCATCGAGGGAACCGGTCTCTCGTAAGCGTACGAGTAATGTTGGTCCGGGCCGCTTCATCTCACAATCCCGCTGAACCAAAATCCGACCAAGGGAGGAAGCAATATAAGCATCAACGCCCACAAACCTTTTGTGTTCTACTCGAGATCTCATCGAACCATCAACCTAGCTCATGATGCCACTGTTGGGGAACGTCGCATGGGAAACAAAAAAAATTTCCTACGCACACGCAAACCTATCCATGGTGATGAGCATCTACGAGAGGGAGAGTGGATCTACATACCCTTGTAGATCGCTAAGCGGGAAGCGTTAAGAAACGCGGTTGGTGTAGTCGAACATCTTCGCGATCCAAATCGTCGAGCGTCCCGCGATCTCATCACGATCCGTCCCGCGAACTCATCATGATCCTTCCCGCGATCTCATCACGATCCGTCTCACGATCTTGATCACGATCTGTCCCGCGAACTCATCACGATCCGTTCCACGATCTCATCACGAACCGTCTCGCGATCTCGATCACGGTCCTTCCGATCTAGCGCCGAATGGACGGCACCTCCGCGTTCAGCACACGTGCAGCTTGATGACGATCTCCACCATCTCGATCCAGCGAGAGGAGGTGGAGAGGAGAGAGAGTTCAACGGCAGCGTGACGGCGCTCCGGTGATGGTGGTGGAGTGATTCCGGCAGGGCTTCGCCTAAGCGCTGCGGAAAACCGATCTAGAGGAGAAACTGTGCACCGGTGTAACAGGTAGCACGTGGCCGGAAATTCTGTCTAAAAACCACCCAATCCACTAGTATATATAGGAGGAGAAGAGAGGAGAGGCAGCCAACGCCTTTGGGTCGGCCGAAATAGGAGGTGGGAGCAATCCTACTTCACCTCCAATCCTAGTTGGAGTAGGATTGCCTCCTATTGGCTGATTTTCCACTTTTTGCTTTAGGACTTTCTCTCCTGCGCCATGGGCCTTTGTGGCTGTTTTCCCAGCCCACTAAGGGCTGGTTATTATTCTCCCACACCCCATGGACCTCTTGGGGTCGAAATACCCCTCCCGGAGGTCCCCCGGTACACTACCGGCACTCCCGGTACACTACCGATACTCCCGGTACACTACCGATGAGCCCGAAACTTTTCCGGCGACCAATCTGGGACATCCTATATATGAATCTTTACCTCCGGACCATTCCGGAGCTCCTCGTGATGTCCGGGATCTCATCCGGGACTCCGAACAACCTTCGGTCACCACCATACATAACTCTCACTACCGAAACGTCACCGAACCTTAAGTGTGCAGACCCTGCGGGTTCGAGAACTATGTAGACATGACCGAGACACCTCTACGGTCAATAACCAATGGCAGGACCTGGAAGTCCACATTGGTTCCTACATATTCTACGAAGATCTTTATCGGTCGAACCTCTATGTCAAGGATTCAGTTAATCCCGTATAACGTTCCCTTTGTTCTTCGGTATGTTACTTGCCCGAGATTCGATCGTCAGTATCTTCATACCTAATTCAACCTCGCTACTGGCAAGTCTCTTTACTCGTTCCGTAATACAAGATCCCATGACTAACACTTAGCCACATTGCTTGCAAGGCTTGTTGTGATGTTGTATTACCGAGTGGGCCCTGAGATACCTCTCCGTCACACGAAGCAACAAATCCCAGTCTCGATCCATGCCAACTCAACAAACACCATCGGAGATACCTGTAGAGCACCTTTATAGTCACCCAGTTACGTTGCGACGTTTGATACACACAAGGCACTCCTCCGATATCCGTGAGTTGCATGATCTCATGGTCATAGGAACATATACTTGACATGCAGAAAACAGTAGCAATAAATTGACACGATCATATGCTATGTTTGTAGTTTGGGTCTTATCCATCACATCATTCTCCTAATGATGTGATCCTGTTATCAAATGACATCTCATGTCCATGGCTAGGAAACCTTAACCATCCTTTGATCAACGAGCTAGCCCATTAGAGGCATACTAGGGACATGGTTTTGTCTATGTATCCACACATGCATTTAAGTCTCCGATCAATACAATTATAGCATGGATAATAAACGATTATCATGAATAAGGAAATATGATAATAACTAATTTATTATTGCCTCTAGGGCATATTTCCAACAATTCCAACAGACTTTAGCATCACTATGAGTGAGAAAGTCTCATCGTAGTCAACTCCTTGAACTTGGTGGAAACTTCTTTGCGACAAGTCGATCTTTATAAATGGTGACATTCACCATCAGTGTCTGTCTTCATCTTAAAGATCCATTTGTACTCAACGACCTGCCATCCAACGAGCAAGTCTACCAAAGTCTATACTTGGTTTTATACATGGATCCTTTTTGAATTTCATGGCTCCTAGCCATTTGTTGGAATCTGGGCCCATCATCGCTTCTCCATAGCTCGTAGGCTCATCGTTGTCCAACAACATGACCTCTAAGACAGGGTTGTCGTACCACTCAGGAGCAGTATGCGTCCTTGTCGACCTATGAGGTTCGATTGTAACTTGAACCGAAGCTTCATGATCATCATCATTAAATTCCTCTTCAACTAATGTAGGCTCCATAGAAACAACTTTCTGCGCTGCGCTGCACTCTGGTTGAAACAAAGGTTCAATAACCTCATCAAGTTCTATCTTCCTCCCACTCAATTCTTTCGAGAGAAACTTTTTCTCGAGAAAGGACCAAGTTTTAGCAACAAACACTTTGTACTCGGATCTGAGATAGAAGGTATACCCAACTATTATTAGGGTGTTCTATGAAGATGCATTTGTCCGCTTTGGGTTCGAGCTCATTAGGCGAAAAACCCTTTTTCACATAAGCGTCGCAGCCCCAAACATTAAGAAATGACAGCTTAGGTTTCTATCAAACCATAATTCATACAGTGTCATCTCAACGGATTTAGATGGTGCCCTATTTAAAGTGAATGTAGTTGTCTCTAATGCATAACCCCAAAACAATAGTGGCAAATCGATAAGAGACATCTTAGTAGCTTAGTGAAAGTGACTTGGAGAACAATATCAATCACTGTCTTATCTGGAAGATCAACTCCCACTCGATTCAAGTGATGGTAGCACCCAGACTATCTGAGCACATGCTCAACGATTGAGCTATTCTCCTTCATCTTGCAGGCAAAGAATCTTGTTGGAGATCTCATATCTCACAACACGGGCACGAGCCTGAGATCCCAATTTCAGCTCTTAGAACATCTCATATGTTCTGTGACGTTCAAAATGTTCTGGAGCCTCAATTCTAAGCCATGATGCATGACGCACTAAACTATCAAGTAGTCATCGGAACGTGCCTGTAAGATGTTCACAACATCTACAAATGACGCTAGAGGGGATGGCGCACTGAGCGGTGCATTAAGGACATAATCCTTCTGTGCAGCAATGAGCACAATCCTCAGATCACGGACCCAGTCCGCAATAATGCTACCATCATCTTTCAACTCTATTTCTCTAGGAACATATAAAAATTCTAGGGAGCTACAGCATGAGCTAGTAATCTACAACATAATTTGCAAAGACACGAGTGACTATGTTCATGATAATGAGTTCAATTAACCATATTACTTAAGAACTCCCACTCAAATTGACATCCCTCTGGTCATTCGAGTGATACATGATCCAAATTCACCAACTCAAGTCCGATTATCACGTGAGTTGAGGTGGTTTCAATGGTGAACATCATCATGTTGATCATATCTACTATATGACTCATGTTCGACCTTTCGTTCTCTTGTGTTCCGAGGCCATGTCTGTACATGCTAGGCTCGTCAAGTTTAACCCGAGTGTTCTGCATGTGCAACACTGGCTTGCACCCGTTGTATGTGAACGTAGAGTATATCACACCTGATCATCACGTGGTGTCTCGACACGACGAACTTTCGCAACGGTGCACACTCGGGGAGAACACAATTTATCTTGAAATTAAGTGAGGGATCACCTTATAATGCTACCATCGTCCTAAGCAAAACAAGGTGCATAAAAGGATTAACATCACATGCAAATCATAAGTGACATGATATGGCCATGAACTTGTGCTTTTGATCTCCATCTTGAAAGCATCGGCATGATCTCCATCGTCACCGGCATGACACCATGATCTCCATCATCTTGATCTCCATCAACGTGTTGCCATCAGGGTTGTCGCGCCCACCATGCTTCTACTACTATTGCTACGGCTTAGCGATAAAGTAAAGCATTACATAACGCTTAATGATTGACACGTAGGTCATACAATAATTAAAGACAACCCTATGGCTCATGTCGGTTGTCATACTCATTGACATGCAAGTCGTGATATTCTAAAGAACACATGATCATCTCATACAACACATATATCTCATCATGTAATTGGCCATATCACATCACAACATACCCTGCAAAAACAAGTTAGACGTCCTCTAATTGTTATTGCAAGTTTTACGTGGCTGCTACGGGTATCTATCAAGAACAATTCTCACCTACGCAAAACCACAACGGTGATACATAAGTTGCTTTTAAACCTTCTCAAGGACCACCTTTGTCGAATCCGATCCAACTAAAGTAGGAGAAACAGACACCCGCCAGCCATCTTTGTGCAACGAGGTTACACGTCGGTCGATGGAACCGGTCTCTCGTAAGCATACGAGTAAGGTTGGTCCTGGCCGCTTCATCCCACAATACCGTTGAACCAAAAAACGACCAAGGGAGGAAGCAATCTAAGCATCAACGCCCACAAACTCTTTGTGTTCTACTCGAGATCTCATATACACATAGACCTAGCTCATGATGCCACTGTTGGGGAACGTTGCATGGGAAACAAAAAATTTCCGACGCACACGCAAGATCTATCCATGGTGATGAGCATCTACAAGAGGGAGACTGGATCTACATACCCTTGTAGATCGCTAAGCGGGAAGCGTTAAGAAACATGGTTGATGTAGTCGAACGTCTTCGCGATTCAAATCGCCGAGCATCCCGCGATCCCATCACGATCCGTCCCATGATCTCATCACGATCCGTCCCGCGATCCAATCACGGATCGTCTCACGATCTTGATCACGGTCCTTCCGATCTAGCGCCAAACGGACGGCACCTCCGCGTTCAGCACATGTACAGCTCGATGACGATCTCCACCTTCTTGATCCAGCAAGACAGAGCGGAGAGGTAGATGAGTTCTCCAGCAGTGCGACGGTGTTGCGACAATGGTGGTGGAGCTATTCCAGCAGGGCTTCACCTAAGCACCGCTGAAAACCGATCTAGAGGAGAAACTGCGATCTAGGGGAGAGGTAGCATGTGGCTATTAGGGTTAGCTTTTCCCTCTAAATCCTCTAGTATATAGGAGGGAGGAAGGGGAGGAGGCAGTCTCAAACCCTCAAGGTTTAGTCAAAATTGGAGGTGGAGGAGTCCTACTCCAATCCTATTAGGAGTAGGATTCCTCCTTTCCACTTGGAAACTCTTTCCACCTCTCCACCTTTGGATTTTTTCCTTCTCAAACCACTCCAGCCGCATGGGCCTCTTGTGGGACTTCCACCAGCCCACTAAGGTCTGGTATTCATCCTCCCACAGCCCATGTAGCCTCTTGGGTAGAAATACCCCTCCCGATGGTCCCTCAGTACACTACCGGCACTCCCGGTACACTACCGATGAGCCCGAAACTTTTCCAGCAAGCAAAACAGGACTTCCTATATATCAATCTTTACCTCCGGACCATTCCAGAGCTCCTCGTGACGTCCAGGATCTCATCGGGGACTCCGAACAAACCTTCGGTCACCACCATACATAACTCTATGCTACCGAAACGTCACCGAACCTTAAGTGTGCAGACCCTGCGGGTTCGAGAACTATGTAGACATGATCGAGACACCTCTAGGGTCAATAACCAATAGCGGGACCTGGATGCCCATATTGGTTCCTACATATTCTATGAAGATCTTTATCAGTCAAACCTCTATGTCAAGGATTCAGTTAATCCCGTATGATGTTCCCTTTGTTCTACGGTATGTTACTTGCCCGAGATTCGATCGTTGGTATCTCTATACCTAGTTCAATCTCGTTACTGGCAAGTCTCTTTACTCATTCCGTAATACAAGATCTCGTGGCTAACACTTAGTCACATTGCTTGCAAGGCTTATTGTGATGTTGTATTACCGAGTGGGCCCTGAGATACCTCTCCGTCACACGGAGTAACAAATCCCAGTCTTGATCCATGCCAATCCGACAGACACCCTCGGAGATACCTGTAGAGCACCTTTATAGTCACCCAGTTACGTTGCGACATTTGATACACACAAGGTACTCCTCCAGTGTCAGTGAGTTGCATGATCTCATGGTCATAGGAACAAATACTTGACATGCAGAAAACAGTAGCAATAAACTGACACGATCATATGCTATGTTTATAGTTTGGGTCTTGTCTATCACATCATTCTCCTAATGATGTGATCCCGTTATCAAATGACATCTCATGCCCATGGCAAGGAAACCTTAACCATCTTTGATCAACGAGCTAGTCCATCAGAGGCATACCAGGGACATGGTGTTGTCTATGTATCCACACATGTATCTAAGTTTCCAATCAATACAATTATAGCATGGATAATAAATAATTATCATGAACAAGTAAATATGATATTAACTAATTTATTATTACCTCTAGGGAAAATTTCCAACAGACGCACCGGTACCCGAGGTGTCGGGTCCAACGGCCGACTCGGCGGCCCTTTCGGCTTCACGCCGGAGGCGGGTACCGCTGGGGGGAAGCCGGCGGCTCCCCTCCGTCTGCCGGACGCAGGCCCCCGCCGGCTTCGTGGACTACTGATGGGGTTATCACCCCTGGGTAGGCCAAAGCAACGGGGTTCTTCCCCTTTCTGCTTCGAAGGAAAACCACGCGACCGGCTGCTCATGGCCGGCTGGATTACGGTCGGCTCGAGCGGCCACCGGCTGGCGAGGCGGGCGGCTAATCAACGAGACAGCTCGACCCTCGACAGGCCGGGTGTGGCCGGCTGCCTCCAGGCCGGCTCCTCCATTGACCTTGGAGCGGACAGGCGACATCCCATCCCACTACGCCGGGTACGGCGACACAACGCAACCGTCACGACAGGCGACCTTGTAGCCAAAGTGGCTGCTGACGCTCGAGAGTGCATGGCCACAGTCCGGCCGTCAGGGCCGCTGACCTTGGCGAGCGCGACCGGGCAGGGGAATAGTGCCGACATGCCCTCGCCCACTCGATTACCTGCCCCGGTGTGGCTACAGTATAGTCGGCCGTACCGGAGACCTCGGTCGGCTGGCGCTAGATGACGCTTCCCCGGTGACCCGTGCCGCGGCAGGTGAGCAAGGGCCAATCGCAGAGCCGGCTGGCGGGCCCTAGCAGGCGACAGGACCTCCCAGCCAGTGGACCCTACCGGTGACAAGACGGCACGAAGAGCGGGGCCCCTGGTCAGCCGCAGAGGCTGCCAGCCGGGTCCCCCCACCATTGTACTTTAGGCATATTGTAGAGCCAGGGGATTGGCCTATAAAAACCCCCGAGCCCCCCATGCAACGGGGACAGACGATCACTCTCGCACATCCACAGAACTCTCAAACCCCCCTCTAGTAGCGGAGGAAGACGAGTCAGGTGCTCCTTCTTCCTCCTCTAGATACATCTCTAGGAGCACCCTTGTACACATACCCATCCATCCAACTAGACCAAGCAGGACTAGGGGTGTTACCTCCCACGGAGGGCCCTGAACCTGGGTACATCACGTGTCACCACCGCTTGTGCCTAATCTCGCATCCAGAGCCCGTCGGTGTCCTCCGACCCCAACCACCTATGATAAGCCACCCTATGGCATCTGTCGTGAGAATACGACGACAATGAGCTTCATTGTTTATTCCATGCTATTACCTTGGATATCATATCTTGGAATTCTATGCTCCCTTCTCTTGCATCTAACCCTTTTGTGGGTACTTGGAAGAACTACACTCCACAAGATTGCCATCAACTCTTATCTTCGGCAATCTTGTCATGACCAAGTATCCACAACTTTGCTTTGATGATGAAAGGAAGAAGACAACAAAACATATCCTTGACATATATCCCTCAATTGCTAAATCTCAATTGGTATCATGTCATTTGGATACATCATGTTTTTTCTTGCATGACTAACCCATGTAGGTGAAAAGTGAACGAAAACAACAAGGATTGCTCTCAACTCAAGATGATCTTCATCAACTTCGAGCATCCTCATCAAGTTTACCTACAATCTACGTCAACAACATCACTCAAAGGTATGTATTCATATCCTTGAAAAGGGCTTTACTCCAAGTCATGAGCTAAAGCAACTCAAGTGATATGAAGACATTAAAATGCTTAATCGAAAAATGGTAACCCCATTTTGAGCTTAATGATGAGTATGACCTATGATCAAGTATTCTTGCTTGGCTCCTAAGTCAATATACTCTAACATAGGTGACCTACTCACCGCCCATCATCTAGATAAGAATCTTGGTTGGTGCATTCCCTTTTGCAAATTTCTTGGAACCACTCAAATCTTTCCTAGTTGATATCTATCTATAAATATTTGCAATTGCTACAAATCTATTGATTCTCTTCCTTGTTTGATTTTCATTTGCAGTTTTGTCTTTGATCAATTTGGAAATTCATCCAAGTTTCTGAGTTACACCTCGGAGCCTCCGATACAAAGAACTCGGTTCTACTGATTTAGCAGATCAGTTGCATAACATTACCTTGGTATCACCGACAAATCTGTCTCGGAGCCACCGACTTTCTGTCATTTTTCTGTTTGTGCTTGTAGTTGTAAATATTCCTTGTGTTCCTTTATGTATTTTCTCCATCCTTCGATGATCCCTTTTTATTAGAAAAAGGGGGAGACATATATTCAAGGATCCCTAACTCAAAGGAGGAGAAGTTCTGCAAGACCTCAGTTTATCCAGAGGGAGAGAAATTATTTTCAATGATTCCCTCAATTTTCTCTTATGTTTTTCATTTTCTATGACTCCTACAATCAATGACCCTTGTTCTCAAGGATCCCATTTTATTCAATGATCCCTGTATCTGACCCTACGTCTGACCTTTTTGGAAATTAATGCCAAAGGGGGAGAGATATACAAAGCTTCAAAGCTGAAAAGGGAGATACACTCTTATGCAAAGTGGGAGGTATAATTTAGGGGGAGAGGAGAATATCAAGTTTACACTTACATTTACAAGGGGATAATACCAAAGTAGGGGAGAAGAATTTTTTCACCCCATCCAATATATCCCAATATCTACATGCTAAGATTCCGGGGGAGAGGATGCCCTACTATTTCATATCTAGGGGAGAAAGTTCTAAATGATCTTGGAGACATGTCAATTCTTAGGAATATTGTCTTCTATATGTTCTCCATATCTTGGTATCTTTTGAGTTCTATTGCCTTTGATTAGTAGAATACTCTTGTGTTTCCTAACATTGTTTTCTCAAGTGTGTTCCTACTACTAGAATGCTCAAGACCTCAAGGTAAGTATATGCATTATATCTTTGATCAAGATGATCTCTTGCTTCTTGCACACAGTGTTTGCAAGAGTGAAGTCTTGAACGAGGATACATATCATTCACATACATTTGATGCATATAGCCAAGATACACATGACTCATTTTTATTATTTCTACTACATGTGTGTCCATGCATTCCAAAGCAACTATCCTTTAAATGGATTGCATACATTTAGGGGGAGCAAGTCTAAGTCATGTGTCTCTCAAAGTCTTCATTACATACATGCATATCATTATTTGAAGCTTTGATTGTATGTTGTCATCAATTACCAAAAAGGGGGAGATTGAAAGCACAATGTGCTACCTTGGTGCTTTTGATAATTCATGACAACATACATTATCTCTTGGACTAATACTTTCATCTAGTGTACTTTAGATAAAGTCCATAGAGAGAGATGGGTTGGCAAAAGGGGTGTGGAGAGTATCCCAATGAAGAATAAGGAGAAGGAATAGCATTGGCCAAGCTTCAAGCAAAGGACTATAAATTTTATCTTTTGTGAGAAATCACTTTGAGTCCGTAGGAAAGACAATGCTATTAAAAGGGGGTAAGGTTTTGTTGGTGAACAAAATGCTCATACGTGCACAAGTGATAGTCACCACATACACCCACAAGCTCTTCCACAAAAGTCTGTCCAAAGACAAATACTCAAAATTGGTGCAACCAACACTCTACACTCGGTGCCACCGTTTAAACCCTAGACAGACCCAGCCAAACCCTAACTCTTTGGTGCAACCGATTCTGCATTCATGCCACCGAGTTAGGTTGCCAACTTTCTGTTATGCAAGTTCACAATTTCGGTACCTCCGAGATTGTTGGATCGGCGTCACCGAGATTGGGCAATCTGACTGTTGGTCACCTTATCGGTGCAACCGAGATTCCTATATTGGTCTCACCGAGATTCAAAAGTTGCCTCCTTTTGGTCACTTCGGTGCAACTGAGATTAACACATCGGTGTCACCGAGTTGGTCATTTTATCTGTAACGGTTGGATTTTTGGGGATGCCCATATATACCGCTCCACCACCACTCACTCGCAAGAGAAGCACTCATAACTATTCCCCACACATACCTACCGATTTTCTGAGAGAGAGCTACCTACTCATGTGTTGAGATCATACCATTCCATTCCTACCATATGAATCTTGATCTCTAGCCTCCCCAAGTTTCTTTCCACCCAATCAATCTCTTCTACCAGGCCAAATATGTGAGAGAGTGATTGTGTGTTGAGGAGTCTATCATCTTGAAGCACAAGAGCAAGGAGTTAATCGACACTATCGAGCCGATTACCTTTTGGAGGGTGGTTCCTCCTAGATTGGTTAGGTGTCGCTTGGGAGCCTCCTACTTCGTGTTGTGGAGTAAACCAAGAAGTTTGTAAGGGCAAGGAGATCACCTACTTTGTGAAGATCTACCCCGAGTTAGGCTACTCCTCCGTGGACGTAGGCCATCATGGTATAGTCAAGGTTGCTTCTTCATGAAACTCTCCATGGGTAGAGCCCTCTGTGGACTCTTGCGGCCCTTACCCTTCGTGGGTTGAAGACTCCATAAACGTGGATGTACGATAGCGCCACCTATCAGAACCACGGGAAAAATCTTGTGTCCTTCATGCGTTTGATCTCTCTATCTCTACTCCTTACTTCCATGTGCAATGTATTTACTTTCCGCTGCTATACTTGATGACTTGCATGTGTTGGGTGTCATAGACTAATTATGTATGCTAAAACTGCCAACATCTTGTCTTATGCTTGAGGTAGTTTTAAATTTCTGCTTGTAGTCTATTCACCCCCCTCTAGACATACACTTCTAGTGATCCCACACTGTTACTTTCACTACAAAACTGCTACTGTCGCTTTTGTTATTGTACTGTTACTTCCATACTACTTTGCTACTGAATACTTTGTTGCAGATATTAAGTATTTCAGGTGTGGTTGAATTGACAACTCAGCTACGAATACTCGAGAATATTTTGTGGCTCCCCTTATGTGGAATCAATAAATTTGGGTTGAATACTCTATCCTCGAAAACTTTTGTGATCCCCTATACTTGTTGGTTATCATTATTGTTGACAATTATCTATATGATAAATAAGTTGGGAGGCAAAACTTTAAGCCCCTATCTTTTTCTGTGTTTGACGGATGCCATTTGCTCTAAAAATATGCTTTGAGAGTTAGAAATCATGGAAGACTATATGATACTTGAGTATGTGGAATTTGCTAAATCAAAGCTCTTACATAGACCCTCCCTGAAAATAAGATGAATTGCAATTGTTTGGTAACTAAAAGCATAGTTTGTTAGTTTTCAAGAAACTTCATGGTCTATACTTTAACATGTGAATAGCTTGTTACTTCATCATGAGAAGTTTTATGACATGAGCTACTGTTTATGATATATAATGATGCTAGAAAAAGTGTTTGGAACTATTATTGATCAAATTTATGCACTATGATAGCATTCACACTTCATAAATTATTATTTTTATCTTTTACCTACTCGAGGACGAGCAGGAATTAAGCTTGGGGATGCTGATACGTCTCCGACGTATCTATAATTTATGAAATATCCATGTCATGTTTACAATAATTCTATATGATTTTGGTATGATTTTATTAGAACTAACTCATACTGACGTTGTTTTCAGCAGAACTACCGTGGTGTTGTTTTTGTGCAGAAATAAAAGTTCTCGGAATGGGCTAAAAAATGACGTAGAATATTTTTGGAAAATATAAAAAATACTGGAGCGAAAAGATACAGGAGAAGAGTCCCCAGGGAGTCACAAGCCACCAGGGCGCGGCCACCCCCTGGTCGCGCCTGGTAGGCTTGTGACCTCCTAGGAACCTTCTGGATGTGGGACCAACGCCAAATACTCCTATAAATACCCAAACCTCCGAAAAAGAAACCTAGATCGGGAGTTCCGCCGCCGCAAGCCTCCAGAGCCACAAAAAATAATCGGGAGCCCGTTTCGGCACCCTGTCGGAGGGGGAAACCATCACCAGAGGCCATCTTCATCATCCTGGCAGTCTCCATGACGAGGAGGGAGTAGTTCACACTCAGGACTGAGAGTATGTACCAGTAGCTATGTGTTTGATCTCTCCCTCTTTCGTGTTCTTGAGATGGCACGATCTTGATGTACCATGAGCTTTATTGATATAGATGAATCATATGGAGTTTTCCCCTCTTTATCTTCTTGTGATGAATTGAGTTTTCCCTTCAAAGTTTTCTTATTAGATTGAGTCTTTAAGGAATTGAGAACGGTTGATGTATGTCTAGCGATGGGATATCCGTGGTGACAATGGGATGTTTTATTGATCCACTTGATGTATGTTTTGGTGATCAACTTGCGGGTTTCGTGACCTTGGAAATCTATGCATAGGGGTTGGCACATGTTTTCATCTTGAAACTCCGGTAGAAATTTTGGGGCACTCTTTGAAGTTCTTTGTGTTGGATTGAACATGGTGAATCTGAAATTATGTGATGCATATTGTATAATCAATCCCATGGGTACTTGTGGTGACATTGGAGTATCTAGGTGACATTAGGGTTTTGGTTGATGTGTGTCAGGTGTTATTTTAGTACAAACTCTAGGGCTGTTCGTGACACTTATAGGGACTAAAGGGTCGGGACTAAAGGCCAAAACCTTTAGTCTCAATTCGCTTATGAGCCGAGACAGAAGGGGCTCCACGTGGCCGCTTCGGGGAGCGTAGAGAGAAGGACCTTTAGTCTCGGTTGGATCGGTCCACTCAAAAATCAAGTTTCATTCGGTTCGCTTTCTAAAAAAGAATTACTTTGGGGTTGTATTACTAGTCGGTGCATTGCTAATTTCAATTTTCCACTTTTTTATTTTTTGGCTAAAGGAATTAAAATTTGTCTTTTGTCCTCGTGAATGCAACACTCGGTCGGATGACAACGTTTATTCATCAAGTTTGTATTTTTGTCTTTCAGGCTCCGATTCTTCTTGAGTTCGTTCATCTAAAAGTAGTCGACGATGCTCCGGTATAGATTCCTGTCGTCTTCTTGGGGCGGTGGGGCGGTGAGTTTGTCGTCTTGCTGGAATGATGAGGTTAAGATTCTTGCCATGTGATGAAGTTTGGTATGAGACGCTTTAAATCTATATAAAGGTTTAGCGGCGACGGCTCCCAGGTGTTGGCCGTTAGGACGCGTGCATGGAGTCTTTCCCATTGTTATTGTCAAGGTCAAGCCGGCTCCGATAGAAAAACGGCGACAGCATGTTCTCACTGCAGTAGTGGTCGTTCGTTGGTCTTAGAATCTCAACGTAATTTTTACTATTTTTTTATATGTTTCATACTTCCGACGGATTTTTTATAATAGATATGATCCTTTTAGCTAAATAAAACTTCACATTTGAAAAATATTTTGCTATTGTTACCATGAAACTATCATGGAAACCAGCTCCGCACTTGATTTGTTACACAACAAAAAGTAGCATAGATAGATCCATAATGAAATGGAAACACCACCTGTGGGAATCCAACTCTACTCCGTACTTTTTAAGCTGCAGATATTTCAGCCGCTGCCGGCGTCCGTGCGAACCTGAGGAGGCTGCTCGTCGCGTCGGTTCCGGTGACGGCGGCGACGGCGGCAGCGTCGTCGTCAGCGAAGCAGTGCGAGGGTGCCTGCCAGTGGGAGTCCTCTAGCACCCCGCCCACCTCGAAGCTCATCACGTGCTGCTGCATCCCTACAAAACGAGTAGCACAGCATCAAGGAACTGAAACTGAATTGCCCAACAGGACGTGAAGAAGTATGTTCAGAACACGGAAATTTGACGGTTCATTCCCATGGAGAAGCAACCAGATTCTTGTGTTCCCGATCCAAGTGAAACCAAGTAAACAAAGCGTGCACTGTACTGCCACATCAAGAAACTAGGGAATTATTAGGTAGATTTGGAGTTTAGACTGAATCCATTCAGATTTGAACTGAATTTCGTGGAGCAAAATGTATCATCGTCGCATTCTCTCCCCATGAAACAGAGCGATTCAATGAAGGTTGCACAAGGTTCAATAGATGAGTGACAAAATTTACAGGCAATAACAAAAGATAAGCCGCATCAAGGATGATGGATGGATCTGCGGGGACTCACCATTGAAGAAGTTCCAGCGGACGGGGCGGTGGGTGAGGACGTCCTCGTAGTACCAGACGAAGTCGACCTTGGTCCAGAGGTGGCAGTCGAAGCCGTCGGTGGTCTCGCGGCCGAGGTAGACGGCGCCGTGGAGCCAGTCCGGCGACAGGACGCCGACGGGGAACCGTATGGTGCGGCAGGACGCGGAGTCGAAGATGTAAGAGGTGCCGTTGGTCCACTCCACGTCGTAGGTCGGGTCTCCAGACAGCTGGTTGCGGATGAGGTTCAGGTTGCGGCCGCGGGGCCAGTCGTAGTAGAGGTCGATGAGCTGCAGCCGGCCGCCGCTCTCGGTCAGGTTGGTGAACATCACCGCGTGGAACTGCTCCGGCCACGGCGTCGGGGCCGGGGGAGCACCCGCACCGCCTTCTGGTGCCGCGGAGTTGGAGTTGGACGGCGGCGTCGGCGCGGGAGGGACGGCCTCGGCCGCCACGGCGAGGAGCGGCAGCAGCAGGAGGAGGAGCGGCGGCGGCGCCATTGGTGTTCCTTGCGGCTTATCCGGGATTATCCGTCGGCCTGTGCCTACCGACCAGAGGAAGTTGCAATACGGGAATGTGTGACGGAAGTGAGGAAAGCTGGAAAGGTAGCTCCATAGAGTGGGGCCCTTTGTCAGCAACACAATTACACCAAAATATAGTACATTTTGTGTTTGGTCCGACAACAAGGTGGAACGGAATGTGGTTTTCTTTTTGCAACTCAAACGTCGCACTCACCGGCGACACCTGAAAAAACTAGCTGCCACACCTCGCATCCCCTCTACAATGGGTACCCATTGCCTTACCCACGTACTCGGCGGGTAAAAATCCTGTTAGGTAAGGATATGAACAAAAAATTATCTATGGATATATAAATAGAAAATTCTGAAACTCATCGGGTAGAGCAGATACGGTATGGGATCATATAACCCATATCCACATACCCATGTATCCGTATAAAATCTATGTAAACTGAAAATTATCTCTACAATCTACAATATGTAATGAATTTGTGAACTGAAAATGTACGTCTATGTGTTGTTGTTTATGACTATATGATATTGTTTATATGTATATGTTGTTGTTATAATCTATTATTGTAAACTATATTATATGACGCAGTTTATGACTATAAGTTGTCCAAATTGATGCTTTACAAATATGGGTAATTTTACTCGCGGGTATCCGTCTACCCTGTCGGGTAATGGGTATGGGCAAAAATTGTACCCGTTGACGGGTATGGATACGGATGATGGGTAAGCTCAGACGGGACGTGTAAGGGTATGGGAAGGCTCCACCTGTACCCATACCCTGCGGGTGCCATCCCTAATCCCCTCCTCTAGGCCAGATCCCTTAGCCGGCGTCGGAGGATGCTCGGCTAAGAGCATCTCCAGCCGTTGGCCCCCAAGGGTTCGAAATAACGCCGCCTGGGGGCTAACCGACATTAAAATTGGTTTGGGGGGCTCGGCTTCCAAGTCGCGTCCCAGGTCGATCCCCCAACCATCGATTTCGGCCCATTATCGACGTAGAATCAATCCAAACATCACTCCAAAACATTAAACATAGTTTCGATTTTCATTAAAATATAATACAAAAACTAAAAAAAGAAACTGCGTCGACTACATCGTCCCGTCGCCGCGTTGCCACATTCTACATGCCGAGGAGCTTGTAGAAGTTGGTGTAGTCGCTCGTCGCCCCCGTCGTTGTCGGTGTAGAAACCGGCGGATCTCGGGTAGGGGGTCCCGAACTGTGAGACTAGGATCGACTATAACAAGAGACGAAGGGGACACGAGTTTACCCAGGTTCGGGCCCTCCTATGGAGGTAATACTCTACGTCCTGCTTGATTGTATTGATGGTGTAAGGGGTTGCAGAGTTGATCTACCTTGAGATTGTATGTCTAACCCTAGATGAGTTGTCGTCTATACCCTAAAATCCTTCGGCTTATATAGATGCCGAGGAGGTCTAGGGTTTACACATGGTCAGTTACATGCCGAAGAGATAAACATGCCTATTTACTACATAAGACGTGGAGAGCAAGTCGTGCTTCTCCAAACTTCCATCTTGGTAACTGGGCCTTCATATCATCCGGTGTTCGGCAAGTGGCCCATACAGGTCGGCTACCCGGTGACGCCCTGATACAGGACTCCCTTAGTAGCCCCCAAACTTGCCTCCAATGCCAAGAGTCTCCAGCTCCAATTGCTTTGCGAACAGAGTCTTCGGCTTGCGAGGTGAGTTCCTTCCGCCAAACCATAATCCCGCCTCCGATGATAAATAGTTTTTCCACATTGTGTCACGTCCGAATTCTGTGAGATAAATTGTCTTTTGAAGGCCAAGCGTCGAGAAAAAGGTAATACTTCCTAACGACCTTTCTGACGAAAGGTCACAGCCCTCCGCGACCGATAGGCCAGTTACAGGCACTCGATGCGCGGTTCGAGACCGTTCTGTCCACATGATCTATCCACACGTAGATCGTGTCCCGTTATATATGGGATACACTTAATCATGCGCCCACAATGGCTCACGTGTCTCGGGAAGTGGAGGGATTCACGGCGCATCAAGGGGAGCCCTAATCGACTGGCCTCATAAAAGGGGAAGGAAAAACCTAGAGGCCCCCCACGCTCTCCATTCGACATCTCCGCCCCCTATTCCCTTGCGCCTCCAGAGCACAGATCTAGGTCTCTTCCACCCTCACTTCCGAGCTTAGTAATGGCGGGCTCCAATGGCCAGTGGGAGGTCTCCACGGTCTCCAACCAGGACATCATAGACCTCAAGAAGGCCGACTACCTCCCCGCTGATATCCCTCATCGCGCGGCGAAGAAGGTACAAGTAATCCTCACCCCCAAGTCGGGCGAGCAAGTGGTGTTCATCCCTCACTTCATCCGGGGGCTGAGCTTTCTGCTCCACCCCTTCGCCAGGGGTCAAATGTTCTTCTACTGCCTTGACTTCCATGACCTTCCGCCGAATTCCATCATGCACCTCTCCGCCTTCATCCTCCTCTGCGAGGCATTTCTGCACGTCGAGCCACACTTCGGGCTTTAGCTGTAGATCTTCAATATCAAGCCGAAGTGCGTCGGCGGCAAGCATGCCGACTGCGGTGGTGCCGTCATTGGCAAACTTGCGCGCGTCGACTGGCCGGTGAGCACCTTCATCGACACCATCAAGGGGTGGCAGAAGGAGTGATTCTATATCACAGAATCACAAGAACAAGGTCTGCACCTTGCCACCACATTCAGGTTCGGTCCCCCGACCAGACTAGCTTCGTGGCTCGAAAAGGGCCTCAACCGGGGATAGGGCAAGGAGGTGGCCGACCTGCAAAAGCAAATCCGCTCCCTGGTTGAGAACGGCACCAAGCAGGGCAATGTGGTTCAGGTGATGTTCCGAAGAGGCATCCTCCCCTGCCAGTGCCGGGACACTCCCCTGTGGGCTCGGAAACTCGACGCCGAGCCCACAGTCCAGAAATTCTTCTGCACAACGCGGGAGAAGATGTGGAAGGCGTTCTTCAAATCCATGAAGAGCTGGCCAGCGGAGGAGGAGGACAAGGGCATTCACGCCGTCAAGCCAGACTCCGAGGTACGCCACAACTTAGCCTGATCGGCTCTATTAAATAGAACGTCCATAACCCTGGTCCTATATGATTTATGTAGAAATGGCTGAAGAAAGCCGCCAACATCCACAGTCTGGCTCCTCAGCCCGAAGACGAGAGGATCGGGCTGTTGGCCAAGATGCTCATGGAGAAGCCCTATGAACCTCCCATGAAGAAGGAGAAGAAGAAGAAACCAGGTCAGGCTGGCATCCGCATCAAGGATTGACCTGATGCTGCTCCCAAAGAGACACCAGCCTCTTTGAACCAAGAGGAGGCCGAAGAAGAGGAAGATGAGGAGGAGGAGGAGGAGGAGATTGAGAGCGAGGGAGGAGACGATCCCCCTCCCATCAAGAGGAGAGCGACATCTTTGGATGCCCCAGGGCAGGCAGCTTCCCCTGCCCCGTAGAGGGCACAACAAGCGCGGATGGTCTCGTCCGATAGCAGCTCGGACTCGAGCTCCGCATCCGAAGATGTCGAGGCGATTCCTCGAAGGAGCCTCAGGGTCAAGCCCCCTCCATCCAGGTTAGGATCCGAAGACCCTTCCTTCTTCCACTACTAGGTTTAGAGTTTGCTAACATGCAGGTTGTTGGTTCAACAGCCTCCCGCGAGTCATCCCCACCAAGGTTATATCAGATGGGGAGACCCCGCCTACCGAACTAGCAGAGAGCGGGGAAGCCTCGCACCCCCTCCCACTCTAGGCGCCACGAAGGATGCCGTGGAAGTCTCGTCCCAACACACTCCAAAGCAGGCACACGCAGGGGGCGAGGAGGGTGCCACCGCGGCCGAGGCTGATGCTCTGGCCGCCGAAGAACAGGGGACAATCCCATGTCCGGACACCGAGGAGACCGGATGGGCGGGCAATCAATCCCCTCCGAGAACGTCTTCGGAGTGCATGGTGCCTCCGGAGGCATCGGTTCAATCCCCGATGGTTGATTGGGAAATCCGATCATCCCCGGTACTGCCAACCAACGGGTGGTCGGCCATGGGGGATACCCTATCAAGTGCCTCCATCCCCGAGGAGCATCGCACCCTTATGGATGCGGTATTACAAAGCGTCCAGTCTGTTGATAACGGACTAAAGGAGGCCTTCAAAGGTCTCCTTGCAGGTTTTCAAGTAAGTTGCCCGTCATTGTTTGTTAAGATTTTACTTAATCGTATTGTATACATAGAAGCCCCCAAGCCCTAGGTGAGTTGAACAAACTCGCCTAGGGGGCATCTCTATAGTTCGGGAAGTAAGTGCCGATGTGATACATGTATTGTATGTGTAGGCCTCGTCATCGGTGGTGGCCAAAAACGGCGCCGAGCTGGACGAGATAAATCGGAAGCTCAATCGCTCTAAGGATGCGGTGGAAACCCTCAACAATAGGTTCGGTGAGGCACAGGGTAAGTTTTAGTTAAATCTTGATATTATTCCTCGAATTCTGTCAATGCGCGGTCGTTTTAAATAAGTATTTTATCATATCGCAGCCTTGTCGAAAGAGATTGAAAATCTCAAGGCCGAGCTTCAACGTGCCAAGGATGAAGCTGCCTTGGAGAAAGCGGCGGCCAAGGAGGTGGCCACCGCACTCTCCACCCTATGAGCCACCAGTGATAAACACCAGGCTCGTGTGGCGGAGATACAAGATGAGCTCAAGGATGCCAGCAACAAGTGTGATGCCTTGGAGCAACAGAACAAGGCGTTCTCGACCGAGTTGTCCACCGTGAAATCTGATCTCCAACATGAGCGGGTGGACAGACGGTTCTTCGAGGAACAAGTTCACCAAGCCAAGGTGATGGTCGATGGTAAGCCGTACTCCTTAAAGTGAGTATCCAGGGATAACAAATTCGAATTGCTGACCCGGGTGTGACGGTCCTCAGGCGCATCTGCCGACCTCCAAAAGAGTGTGGCGGGTGGCAATCAGCTGTTTGCCTCGCGGGGAGAGGAAGACCAAGCTCGGATGTTCTGGGCACAGTTCGGAGCCCCCGAGCACCCTCCTCTACTAGTGGAACAGCTCAAACAGCTAATGGAGTTCCACCAGCTGGCGGAGCCGGCCATGAAGGACCTTTGTGTCTGCTTATGGCCCGGCGAGCCAATCCTCGGCAGCTACTTCGGCCTGGTGCAATGGCCGATTGATGTTGTGCCCCGCATCGACGTCGTCAAGCGCTCCTCCTACATCGAAGGAGTTTGAATGGCCCTTGACAAGGCCAAACTGCACTGGCCGAGGCTCAATCCGATGAAGGTCGCCACCGACCTGCCGCCTCCTGGAAAGTCGCACCGACGTCCCGAGCTATACTTTGACGGAGTCATGGAGAGTGCGCAGGTGATCGTGTCACAGTGTTCGGGCGAAAGAATGTTTGAATGATATTATAATATGTCCGAAGACTTGCGATACCTTTTAAAGATAATAGTATCCGCTCTTATATATTTTTGCCTTCCTTTATAACTCCAGTATGGTTGCTTAATACTGAAAGATGCGAGTCGTCGGCTTCAGCCCCCACGTAGATACTACGTGAGGTGTCTATGACAAGGCACAACATTCGTTAGCCGTATTATCGGAACCCAAAGGAGGCTTTAGTGCGGCAGACTAGGCAAATCGGACTATTATGCTTTATTTCTTTCACTTAACCGAAGGGGCGTGAAAAGGACTGCGGGAAGCGCACAATTTAGCCACCCGAGTAATGGCGATGTTCGGACGAACCGGGGCCGAAGCCAACATCATAATATTTGCATAAAGGGCAACTTCCTCGCACAAGACACAATAACCATTTACGAGGGTTGAAGTGTAATACTTCTAACTTGGGGTTCACAGATCGGTTCTCACATACCATAATAGTCCGTTTTCGGCTTTCTCCCCTGAGGCACTTGACCGGACTATCCGAAAGCACAATCGCAGGGGTGCTCTCTTTACCCTTTTATCTGAACGAGCGGAACATAAAGGGGCAAGCACAGGAGCCGGGCAACCCAACTTAATGACCAAAGACACAGTTCGGAACTGATGCACATAAAGCGAACGCCAAGAAGCCAAGCACACAATGGTTAAGGCGGTTTAAGGTTGAAGTTGAGCCCCTGGTCTAATAGCCGGTGACTTCAAGCCATACCGAACAGATTCACGAGAAGAGGGAGGGAAAAATTGGTATGTGCCAAAAAAAATTGAGGCGTATTTGTGCCAGGCAACTTCATTTTTCCCCAACCAACTCTTATAACTCGGATTGCTGAAGCAACTGTTTACAGGTATGTGAAAAGAAAAAAGAAAAGGGCCTATAGGAGCTGTTGTACCAGGGTCCTTCAATTGTTGAGGATACGTCTTCGATATGCCCTATCGCTAGTTAACTTCTGCCTTTGGATGTACCTTGATGGGTGATAGTATTCGGCGAACGGACCATGCAAACTAGGTCTTGAGAGGTCGCCAATTGTGTAAATGGGCTTTACACCGTAGGTAGGCTCTTTTAGGAGTGCATGCGACTGGTCCAAAGACGTGTTGATGGTAACAGTTCGGAGCAACCGAACACCCATAGGAAGTTCCCCATCGCGACCCATGGAATCCTAAGTGTGAAGTTGTGCTTATTCAGCACGTGCTTTGCTGGTCCTGAGGTTGTGTGGTGGGGGGAGAGTCCCTATTAAGGAGAGGGAGGAGGGTCAGAGTTTTCGGTCTGAATCTGAACTCGCTTCCCAGCCTTTTGTGCCTTTACGGCGAATGCCGAGGCTTGCCGATCGTCTTTATAGCTAAATTCGGCCGCCAGCGCCAGTGCATGTTCCTCTGTTCTAAGGGACTGCTCTGTATTGCTATTGATAGTAATTACCCCTTTGGGGGACCGACATCTTGAGCTTGAGGTATGCATAATGCGGGACGACATTGAACCGAGCAAACACGGTCCGGACGAGCAGCGTGTGATAGCCGCGTCGGAAGGGCACAATGTCAAAGATCCAGTCTTCGCTGCAAAAGTTATCAGGCGAGCCGAACATGACTTCCAGGGTTACGGAGCCCTTACATCGGGCCTCATCCCCTGGGATTACTCCCTTGAAGGTAGTGCTACTGGGCTTGATCCTTGACGGATCTATACCCATCTTCTTCACCGTGTCTGAGTAATTATAATTGAGGCTACTTCCTCCGTCCATTAGGACTTTGGTGAGGTGATACCCATCTATAATGGGATCTAGGACGAGGGCAGCCGAGCCCCCATGATGGATATTGGTCGGATGATCGCGCCGGTCGAAGGTGATCGGATAAGCCGACCACGGGTTATACTTTGGAGCTACGGGCTCCACGGCGTAGACCTCCCGAAGGGCTCGCTTTCGCTCTTTCTTAGGTATGTGGGTAGCGTATATCATATTCACCATTTTAACTTCGGGAAGGAATTTCTTCTGACCGCCACCCATTGTACCCCGAGGTTCATCTTCGTCCTCGCTGTATGAACTCTTGCCCTGGTCTTCGGGTTGCATCTTGCCGCCCTGTTTGAACACCCAGCAGTTGCGGTGTGTGTGTGGTTGGATGGCTTTTCTGAAGTTCCATGAATTTGGCAAGTTATGTCCATGATCTTCTCAACCTGAGTGGGTCTGTCGCAGTTGCCTTTAGGGGGCTGTTGACACCCGATTTATGCATGGTCGAAAACATAATTAAGAAGGTCTCAAATGTAAAAGTGTTCAAAGTGAGAAAGTTCTGTATCATTGAAGGAAGAAACTTTGATATTTGGTCCATAGCCATCCGACCTCATCTATAAGGCCGAATTTGTGTTCGAAGTACTGAGATTTTGTATGCAGAACACTATTCGGATGATTACACCCCCAAGACGGCCACATATGAGAAAAGTTTCTAAAGGTATTGTCTTCATCTCATCGAAACAGTAGATTTTGATATAAAAATCGTCTCAATCCAAGTACATATGCAAAAGTTAGAGCCATCGGAATGCAACCCTACTAGGAGGCAAAATATGGCACGCCCTACCAGACACGTGTCTGATGGGTAGTGCCACCAATCAGCTGTTTTGCGTAAGAGATTCGTCCCTCAAGATGGATTTGAATCGAAAAACATTCAACATGAAAGTTGTTCGCCTCGTCGAAGCGGTCAAATTTGCTTTTGGGAGCATCTTCATCCGAGGTCCTTTGTCACCTGTGGGACCTAAAAACCGAACTAATGTCCTAGACATACCTAAATCCGAGTTCGGTTAATTTTGGAAAGATTTGGACGTGATTTGGATTCCTTTTCTTGTACGGGAAGTCCAGCCACCTCATAAATAGATGAGAAGTGATGGCCGATTGAACATCACACAATCGAATAAACACATCTACTAGTTTTTCATGTTCATCTATCCCTACCCTCATATCTTCTTCCTCGTTCTTCGTTCGTTCTTCTCTTGGAGGGCAGCGATCCACGAGGCCCTAGGGGCAACCAGGTCGACCTAGGGCAGCCCATAGCCGCCGCACGCCCTGACGGGGTCCCTCCTGGCCGTGTGGGGTTTTGGTGTTGGGGAACATTGCATGGGAAACAAAAAATTTCCTACGCACACGCAAGATCTATACATGGTGATGAGCATCTACGAGAGGGAGAGTGGATCTACGTACCCTTGTAGATCGCTAAGCGGGGAGCGTTAAGAAACATGGTTGGTGTACTCAAACGTCTTCGCGATCCAAATCACCGAGCGTCCCACGATCTCATCACGATCCGTCCCGCGATCCAATCAAGATTTGTCCCGCAAACTCATCACGATCCGTCCCGCGATCTCGTCACGATCCGTCCTGCGAACTCATCACGATCCATCCCGCGAACTCATCATGATCTGTCCCGCGAACTCATCACGATCCGTCTCGCGATCTTGATCACGGTCCTTCCGATCTAGCGCTGAACGGATGACACCTCCGCGTTCAGCACACGTACAACTCGATGACGATCTCCGCCTTCTTGATCCAGCAAGAGGGAGCAGAGAGGTAGAAGAGTTCTCCGGCAGTGTGACGGCGCTCCGGAGATGGTGGTGGAGCTATTCCGGCAGGGCTTCGCCTAAGCACTGCAGAAATCCGATCTAGAGGAGAAACTATGCACTAGAGGAACGGGCAGCACGTGGCTGAAAATTTTGTGCCAAAGCCCTAAAATCCTCTAGTATATATAGGAGGAGGGGAGGAGGAGGCTTGTCTGCCAAAGAGGCAGCCCTTGGGTCGGCAAAACCTAGTGGGATTGGAGGATTCCTCCTCCAATCCTAGTAGGACTAGGACTCCGACTTATTTTTGCCTTTTTTTGCCTTTTTCCACCTTTTTCTCTTTGGACTTTTCTTCCCAGCCACATGGGCCTTGTGTGGGACTTCCACCAGCCCACAAAGGGCTGGTATTTACTCTCCCGCAGACCACGTAGCCTCTTGGGTCGAAATACCCCTCCCGATGGTCTCCCGGTACACTACCGGCACTCCCGGTACACTACCGATAAGCCCGAAACTTTTCCGGCGACCAAAATAGGACTTCCTATATATCAATCCTTACCTCCGGACCATTCCGGAGCTCCTCATGATGTTCGGGATCTCATCCGGGACTCCGAATAACCTTCGGTCACCACCATGCATAACTCTATACTAACGAAACGTCACCGAACCTTAAGTGTGTAGACCCTGCGGGTTCGAGAACTATGTAGAAATGACCGAGACACCTCTACGGTCTATAACCAATAGTGGGACCTAGATGCCCATATTGTTTCCTACATATTCTATGAAGATCTTTATTGGTCGAATATCTATGTCAAGGATTCAGTTAATCCCGTATGACGTTCCCTTTGTTCTTCGGTATGTTACTTGCCCGAGATTCGATCGTCAGTATCTCCATACCAAGTTCAACCTCATTATCGGCAAGTCTCTTTACTCGTTCCGTAATACAAGATCCCGTGACTAACACTTAGTCACATTGCTTGCAAGGCTTATTGTGATGTTGTATTACCGAGTGGGCCCTAAGATACCTCTCCATCACACGGAGTAACAAATCCCAGTCTTGATCCATGCCAACTCAACAGACACCCTCGAAGATACCTGTAGAGCACCTTTATAGTCACCCAGTTACGTTGCGACGTTTGATACACAAAATGCACTCCTCCGATGTCCGTGAGTTGCAATATCTCATGGTCATAGGAACATATACTTGACATGCAGAAAACAGTAGCAATAAACTGACACGATCATATGCTACGTTTGTAGTTTGGGTCTTGTCCATCACACCATTCTCCTAATGATATGATCCCGTTTATCAAATGACATCTCATGTCCATGGCCAGGAAACCTTAACCATATTTGATCAACGAGCTAGTCTATTAGAGGCATACTAGGGACATGGTTTTGTCTATGTATCCACACATGCATATAAGTCTCCGATCAATACAATTATAGCATGGATAGTAAACGATTATCATGAACAAGGAAATATGATAATAACTCTTTACAACGAACTCTTTACAATTCCACACTCCACTTGTTACTATTCCAAATGGATGCTCCACTATACGTATCCAGATTTCTACTACGAGTCATCCGGATTGGTGTTAAAGCTTGCATCGACATAACTCTTTACAACGAACCCTTTATCACCTCCATAATTGAGAAACATCTCCTTATTCTTTTAGTTACTAAGGATAATCTTGACCGTTGTCTAGTGATCCACTCCTCGATCACTCTTGTACCCCTTGACGGACTCATGGCAAGGCACACACAGGTGCGGTACACAGCATGGCATACTATACAGAGCCTATGGCTAAGGCACAGGGGACGACATTCGTCCTTTCTCTTTCTTCTTCCATGGTCGAGCTTTGAGTCTCACCCAACTTCACACCTTACAAAGCAGGCGAGAACACTTCTCTCTGACTAATCCATTTTGAACTCTTTCAAAATCTTGTCAAGGTATGTACTCATTGAAAGTCTTATCAAACATCTTGATCTATCTTTATAGATCTTGATGCTCAACAATTAGGTAGCTTTATTCAGGTCTTCCTTTGGAAATCACTTTTCAAACAACCGTTTATGCTTTCCAGAAATTCCACATTATTTCCGAATAGCAATATGTCATCCACATATACTTATCAAAAACTCTATGGTGCTCCCACTCACTTTATTGCAAATACAAGTTTCTCATAAACTTTGTATAGACTCAAAAACTTTGATCACCTCATCAAAGTATACATTCCAACTCCGAGATGCTTGCTTCAGTCTATAAAAGGATCACTGAAGCTTGCACACCTTTTAGCATCCTTAGGACTGACAAAACCTTCTGGTTGTATCACATACAACCTTTCCTCAAGTAAACCGTTAAGGGAACAATGTTTTGACATCCATCTGCCAGATTTCATAATTGAAAACGCAGCAACTGCTAACATAATTTCAACAGACTTTAGCATCACTACAAGTGAGAAAGTCTCATCGCAGTCAACTCCTTGAACTTGTCGTAAACTTCGTTGCAACAAGTCGAGCTTTACAAATGGTGACATTTACCATCAGCGTTTGTCTTCATTTCAAAGATCCATTTGTACTGAACGACCTGCCGTCCAACGAGCAAGTCCACCAAAGTCCATACTTGGTTTTCATACATGGATCCTTTCTTGGATTTCATGGCCTCTAACCATTTGTTGGTTTCCGGGCCCATCATCGCTTCTCCATAGTTCGTAGGTTCATTGTTGTCCAATAACTTGACCTCTAAGACAGGGTTGCCGCACCACTCAGGAGCAGTACACGTCCTTGTCGACCTACGAGGTTTGATAGTAACTTGATCCGAAGCTTCATGGTCATCATCATTAACTTCCTTTTCAACTAACGTAGGCTTCACAAAAACATCTTCATGCGCTGCGCTGCTCTCTCGTTGAAACAAAGGTTCAATAACCTCATCAAGTTCTATCTTCCTCCCACTCAATTCTTTCGAGGGAAACTTTTTCTCGAGAAAGGACCCAGTTTTAGCAACAAACATTTTATGCTTGGATCTGAGATAGAAGGTTCACCCAACTGTTCTTAGGGTATTCTATGAAGATGCATTTGTCTGCTTTGGGTTCGAGCTCATTAGGGGAAAACATTTTCCACACAAGCGTCGCAGCCCCAAACATTAAGAAATGACAGCTTAGGTTTCTATCAAACCATAATTCACACGGTGTCATCTCAACGGATTTAGATGGTTCCCTATTTAAAGTGAATGTAGTTGTCTCTAATGCATAACCCCAAAATTATAGTAACAAAACGATAAGAGACATCATAGCATGCACCATATCCAATAGAGCACGACTATGACGTTCGGACAAACCATCACACTATGGTGTTCCAGGTGGTGTGAGTTGTGAAACAATTTTCACATTGTCTAAAGATGTATGCCAAACTCGCAACTCAGATATTCATCTCGACGATCATATCGTAGACATTTTTTTTATCTTCTTGTCACGATGATCTTAAACTTCACTCTGAATTTGCTTGAACCTTTCAAACGATTCAGACTTGTGTTTCATTAAGCAAATATACACTGTATCTACTCAAATCATCAGTGAAGGTAAGAAAATAACGATATCCACCGCACGCTATAAGACTCATTGGATTGCATACATCAACATGTATCATTTCCAATAAGTCACTTGCCCGCTCCATCAAACCAGAAAACAGGGTCCTTAGTCATCTTGACCAAGAGGCATGGTTCGCATGTCTCAACCGATTCGAAATCGAATGAGTCCAAAGATCCATCAGCATGGAGTTTCTTCATGCGTTTTATACCAATATGACATTTAGCGGCAGTGCCACAAGTATGTGGTGCTATTATTAACTTTGTATCTTTTGGCATCAATGTTATGAACATGTGTATTACTACGATCAAGATTCAACAAACCATTCTCACTGGGTGCTTCACCATTGAAGGTATTATTCATGTAAACAGAATAACCATTATTCTCTAACTTAAATGAATAACTGTGTTGCTATAAACACGATCCAATCACGTTCATGCTCAACGCAAAACACCAAATAACATTTATTTAGGTTTGTCACTAATCCCGAAGGTAGATAGAGCATGCGATGTTGATCACATCAACCTTGGAAACATTTCCAACACACATCGTCACCTCACCCTTAGCTAGTTCTCTGTTTATTCCGTAGCTTTTATTTCGAGTTACTAACATTTAGCAACCGAACCGGTATCCAATACCCAGGTGCTACTAGGAGTACTAGCAAGGTACACATCAATAACACATATATCAAATATACTTCTGTCGACGTTGCCAACCTTCTTATCTACCAAGTATCTAGGGTTGTTCCGCTTCAGCGACCGCTCTCCTCATAATTGAAGCACTTAGTCTCGGGTTTGGGTTCAACTTTGGGCTGCTTCACCGGAGCAGCAACTGACTTGCTATCCATGAAGTTTCCCTCCTTGCCCTTGCCCTTCTCGAAACTAGTGGTTTTACCAACCATCAACACTTGATGCTCCTTCTTGATTTCTACCTTCGCGGTGTCAAACACCGCGAACAGCTTAGGGATCATTATTTCTATCCCTGGCGTTTATAGTTCATCACCAAGTTCTAGTAGCTTAGTGACAGTGACTTGGAGAACAATATCAATCACTATCTTATCTGGAAGATCAACTCCCACTCGATTCAAGCGATTGCGGCACCCAGACAATCTGAGCACATGCTCAACGATTGAGCTATTCTCTTTCATCTTGCAGGCAAAGAATCTTGTTGGAGATCTCATATCTCGCAACACGGGCACGAGCCTGAGATCCTAATTTCAGCTCTTAGAACATCTAATATGTTCTGTGACATTCAAAACGTTTCGGAGCCTCAATTGTAAGCCGTAATGCAAGACCTACTAAACTATCAAGTAGTCATCAGAACATGCCTGTCAGATGTTCATAACATCTACAGATGACGCTAGAGGGGTTGGCGCACCGAGCGGTGCATTAAGGACATAAGCCTTCTATGCAGCAATGAGGACAATCTTCAGATCACGGACCCAGTCCGCAATATTGCTACCATCATATTTCAACTCTATTTCTCTAGGAACATATAAAAATTCAAGGGAGCTATAGCGTGAGCTAGTAATCTACAACATAATTTTGCAAAAGTCACTACTGACTATGTTCATGATAATGAGTTCAATTAATCATATTACTTAAGAACTCCCACTCAAATTGACATCCCTCCGGTCAATCGAGTGAAACATGATCCAAATTCACCAACTCAAGTCCGATCATCACGTGAGTTGAGGTGGTTTCAATGGTGAACATCATCATGTCAATCATATCTACTATATGACTCATGTTCGACCTTTCGGTCTCTTGTGTTCCGAGGCCATGTCTGTACATGCTAGGATCGTCAAGTTTAACCCGAGTGTTCTGCATGTGCAACACTAGCTTGCACCCATTGTATGTGAACGTAGAGTCTATCACACCTGATCATCACGTGGTGTCTCAACACGACGAACTTTCGCAACGGTGCACACTTGGGGAGAACACAATTTATCTTGAAATTAAGTGAGGGATCACCTTATAATGCTACCGTCGTCCTAAGTAAAACAAGGTGCATAAAAGGATTAACATCACATGCAAATCATAAGTGACATGATATGGCCATGAACTTGTGCTTTTGATCTCCATCTAGAAAGCACCGGCATGATCTCCATCGTCACCGGCATGACACCATGATCTTCATCATCTTGATCTCCATCAACGTGTTGCCATCGGGGTTGTCGCGCCCATCATGCTTGTACTACTATTGCTACCGTTTAGCGATAAAGTAAAGCATTACATAGAACTTTATGATTGACACACATGTCATACAATAATTAAAGACAACCCTATGGCTCCTGCCGGTTGTCGTACTCATCGACATGCAAGTCGTGATAATATATACATCACATGATCATCTCATACATCACATATATCACATCATGTAATTGGCCATATCACATCACAACATACCCTGCAAAAACAAGTTAGACGTCCTCTAATTGTTGTTGCATGTTTTACGTGGCTGCTATGGGTATCTAGCAAGAACAATTCTCATCTACGCAAAAACCACAACGGTGATACACTAGTTGATTTTCAACCTTCTCAAGGACCGCCTATGTCAAATCCGGTCCAACTAAAGTGAGAGAAACTGGCACCTACAAGCCATCTATGCAACAAGTTGCGGTCGAGGGAACTGGTCTCTCGTAAGCGTACGAGTAATGTTGGTCCAGGCCGCTTCATCTTACAATACCGCTGAACCAAAATCCGACCAAGGGAGGAAGCAATCTAAGCATCAACGCCCACAAACCTTTTGTGTTCTACTCGATATCTCATCTACACATAGACCTAGCTCATGGTGCCACTGTTGGGGAACGTTGCATGGGAAACAAAAAATTTCCTACGCACACGCAAGATCTATCCATGGTGATGAGCATCTACGAGAGGGAGAGTGGATCTACGTACCCTTGTAGATCGCTAAGCGGGAAGCATTAAGAAACGCGGTTGGTGTAGTCGAACGTCTTCGCAATCCAAATCGTCGAGCGTCCAAAGCCCATGTAGCCTCTTGGGTCGAAATACCCCTCCCGATGGTCTCCCGGTACACTACCGGCACTCCCGGTACACTACCGATAAGCCCGAAACTTTTCCGGCGACCAAATTAGGACTTCCTATATATCAATCTTTACCTATGGACCATTCTGGAGCTCCTCATGACGTCCGGGATCTCATCCGGGACTCTGAACAACCTTCGGTCACCACCATGCATAACTCTATCCTACTGAAACGTCACCGAACTTTAAGTGTGCAGACCCTGCGGGTTCGAGAACTATGTAGACATGACCGAGACACCTCTACGGTCAATAACCAATAGCGGGACCTGGATGATCATATTGGTTCCTACATATTCTACGAAGATCTTTGTCGGCCGAACCTCTATGTCAAGGATTCAGTTAATCCCGTATGACGTTCCCTTTGTTCTTCGGTATGTTACTTGCCCGAGATTCGATCGTCGGTATCTCCATGCCTAGTTCAACCTCGTTACCGGCAAGTCTCTTTACTCGTTCCGTAATACAAGATCCCGTGACTAACACTTAGTCACATTGCTTGCAAGGCTTATTGTGATGTTGTATTACCGAGTGGGCCCTGAGATACCTCTCCGTCACATGGAGTAACAAATCCCAGTCTTGATCCATGCCAACTCAACAGACACCCTCGGAGATACCTGTACAACACCTTTATAGTCACCCATTTACGTTGCGACGTTTGATACACACAAGGCACTCCTTCGATGTCCGTGAGTTGCATGATCTCATGGTGATAGGAACATATACTTGACATACAGAAAACAGTAGCAATAAACTGAGACGAACATATGCTACGTTTGTAGTTTGGGTCTTGTCCATCACACCATTCTCCTAATGAGATGATCCCGTTTATCAAATGACATCTCATGTCCATGGCTAGGAAATCTTAACCATGTTTGATCAACGAGCTAGTCTATTAGAGGCATACTAGGGACATGGTTTTGTCTATGTATCCATACATGCATCTAAGTCTCTGATCAATACAATTATAGCATGGATAGTAAACGATTATCACGAACAAGGAAATATGATAATAACTAATTTATTATTGCCTCTAGGGCATATTTCCAACATTTGGGTCCTCAAAAGCGCCCGCTGGACTGCTTGCGTAGCGCGCTTCCGGACGGGTCTCCTTCGATGTGAGCTGCGGTGCATCACCCCCGGCGTCGAGGGTACCCGGTGACATGTTCGTGTGCGAACACACTTTTTGGCGACTCCGCTGGGGACATAAGCTTTGAACGGTCTCCAGCCCGTTCTTGCTACGAGGAGAGCGTAATCAAGTGGCTGCAATCTACACGGTAACATGTATCATAAATCTGCTTATGTAGATGCAAATAGCCATTATATTGTTGTCACTAGATCCTTTGATGGGCATACCATGTCGGCTCGCCCTAACAAGCAAAGGCCGACTAAGTATCCTGTTGGAGATGCTTGGGAATTACATAATTGTGACATGCAACTTATAGATCTGAACTTTCGTGCATCGGCAACTCCCTTCAATATGTCGGTGAACAACACGATGTGTTCGAGTGATCAATATAAGACATCACATGCACAGGAGGGTGTTTCATAGTTTTGTCCATCGGCAGCCGGCTCGCAATATGCGGGTTCATCCCCAAACATGCTGATGGATGGGGGAATTGGCCATGCTTCCATTAGCTATTTGGCCGGTTGTCCTCACTCATCATATACCACATCACGTGAGGTTAATTGTTCAGCAGCATATGCAAATAAAAATATTCATGACTTGGCTCACCTTCATGGTTATTGCCGAGTGAGTGGAGATTCTATAGGAGCATCTGTGTCTAATATTGCAAAAAAATGAGGTGGCTCTGGCTGCTTTAAAAAGTTTAGCCTAGAATAAGCAGATTACTGCTCTTTGCCTTGAGCAACGTGATAAGGGTTTGGTACCTGATTATGAGGCAATAAGAGCTAAGGTTTTGCAAGAAGAGAACATGTTGCCAATTGACCAAATTGGCGAGAGGAAATATGGTTCAACAACAGTGCATATGTCTTCACCTATCATTGCAGTGTGTCATACACCCCCTATATAATTGCAAAATTTCGACAACATCAGTTCATTGCCGAAAGATCCTAAAAGCATTGGGGGGCAAGCCGATCCAAGCAGGGGCGAATTTAAAGAAAAGTACATGGCCCGAATGGACAAGGTCAATCCAAAGCTCACAGGGAATTGCGTCAACAATTTTACCACACCGACTCTTGAGGAGTTACCAGCAGAATATCAACAGGCTTATGAAGCACTCAAGAAGAAGCGTGATGAGGAAGATTTGCAAGAATACGTCAAGTCCCATCCTTTATGCAGCAACCATGTTGGTCCCTCTGCGATGTTGAGGCAAGATAAAACAGAAGTTTTGCATGACAAACAACAAAAAAGGATTCACTCGGTTAAAACGGTTGATTCGGTAGAAACTGAGTCAAATATGACTAAGTCTTCTATAGCTGAGTCAAATGGTTCCTTTAAAGCCAAGCCAATGATGGATTCGGTAGAAACCGGATTGATCACCGAGACGGCCAAGGTCGAGTGCATCAAGCCAACCGAGTGCATCAAGCCAGTTAAGGCCGAGTGCATCAAGTCAGCCGAGGGCATTGAGTCATCCAAGTGCATCACTGACTAATGTTGAGTGCATAAACCCATTCATTGCCAGGTGTACCAAAATAAAAGATGCAAGTTTCATCAAGCAAAGGAACGACAAACACATCAAATTGGCCGTGCTCGATTTTTCTGGATGTGAGGGAGCTTACATGCTGCCCTATGAGTTTCGTGCTAAAGAAATTGATGAGCATCAAGAACAAAGTAATATGGCCGAACACAGTTTGATTAACGATGAACATCAAGAACAAGAACATGTTGCTAAGCAAAGTTCAGCTGACCAAGAGCGTCTGAGTGGAATCCATTTGGATAGTCCGAGTGAAATCTACACGGGAAATCCAAGTGATGATGCACGAGATCCAGAAGAAGAGGAAGGGGCATTGGAGAATTATTTAGAACTGGAGCAAGATATTGTTCTAGTTATGCAACCATCTTCTCCTCCCAACGTCTTCACAAAGGTACACCTAGATGACAGTTTACACAATTTTTGATTGGGTCAAAATCATATTGTTGATCCACCCGTTAGCCAGATTCTAATTAACTTTGAAAGACCAATAGAGATGAGTAATTTGTTTGTTTGGAATAAGCTTGTCACTATTCATGCTGATCAACACATGGCACCATTCACAGAAGCTAATAGTGACGACTTATCACAACCAAAGTTGTTCACATCATGTCGGCTAAACTTTATATTCATATGGACAACTTCGTTTGTTTTATGCCTAGATAACATTTGGTCTCAAATGAGACGTATATTGTGTAATTATTTTGGTTGCAGAAACATAAAGCCAGGTCCAAAGTCCTCTGAAATAGCCGATTCAAGAGCATCGGGAAAGGAGGACAAAAATCAATGCATAGCCGAGTCGGATGACGTTAAGTCGGCACCACTCAGTTGTTTTGTTTCAGAGTCGGTATCACAATATCAATTAATGGATGAGCAGTCTACCTTTAGTCCGGGCATATGTGATCACATCGTCGGTGCATCACCGACTAATCCTATTATTATAATTGATCATGATGTCGAGCTGTCAAAACAAGAACAAGTGCAATGTTCGTTTAAACAGAATGTCAAAGACAACAATGTGATTCATCAAGCCACACAATCGGCCAACAGAGGATGATTAGAGCTTGTGGAGGCACAAGCATACGGCCAGTCGAATCAGATTGGTTTTGATGGTGATCAAGTGTTGACTCAGCTACCTCAAGCTGGCTCATCCAAAGACGGACATGTATATGCTAATGATGATGGGATCAAATCTTCAAGTGAGGTAATTATTCAAAAATGCATCAGCAATAATATTGAAGACAGGAATTCCATCAAAGTTACAACTGACACATCTAGCACTGGGGGCAACAAGAAAATTCAAAGACCGATGCACTCAAAACCAAAGAAAGCAAAGGCCGTGGTAAGCACAAAGGTAAAAAGCCGAAAGTCACTTTCGTGCAGTTATTGGAAAAATATCAGAAGATAAGTGAGGCGAAGAGTGCTTATCGGCCGAGTGAAACAAATGCATCGAAGGCACCCCCAAGGAATAAATCTGAATACTGGGATTGGCGAAGGAAGAAGTTGACTCCATATCCTCCTTTTGGGCCACCAATGCCAATGTCATACGTACCTCCTCATGCCGACTATTATTCATATCAATCCTGGGAGAGGTATAAATCGAGGGATCACCGTCCATCATATTCTAAACCACCTCACCAAAATTATGCAACTCCGAGAGGATCATTGTTTGTTCAACAACCACATGTTAAAGACCGACTCAACCAAAAAGAATCGGTCTGGAGCTTGGCGAAAAAGATGGACGTGGTCAAGCAAATTTACCGAGTAAAAAAGGATGGCCACAAGTGTGCTCTTTCAGATCCGACTTCGGACAACAAAAAGCCAGCTGAGTCTACGTTGGCTACTAAAGGCAAGGAGATGAAGCGTGTAACTTTCAAGGACCCAATTGCCGAATTTCAATAGGCCAAGTTGGAGGTTCCCAAAGCCAATTAAAACTTTCCAGTGTATAAAATAAAGCCACAACCAAGATGCCCACTTGGCTTATCATATTCACAAGAGAAGAAGCTGAAGAGGCTTAGGGCCTATGAGATGGAGAAGAGGAACATGACGTGGGTCCCCAAAGGAAGCCGTCAAGGCAAGAATGATGTGACAGCTCCTATTGCAGGAGTAAGGGAGGACAAGCGTGAAGCCGGTAGGCAAAAATAACGATTTTCATGTCACAATACGATACTCCAGACAATGCATCACCCATGTTCTTCAACCGTCCCATCAGAGTTTGTGCCCAACAATTTATCGCCAGCTGAAATTTCTGATTTATTTCGGCTGTTCACACTTTGGTGGGCAGGTTCCCCAGATCCTTTGAGATGAGGACGCATGGCCAGTATTTGCATATCGCCTTGAGAGTTCATTGTGTTGGCAAAGCCGGCATGTTCATCATGGTTGTCTCGTACTTCTATAGCCAATGCTTAGTATTTGTCAATACTGACAAGGCCGACTTAATTATTGAGTCGACCATTAATTAGGGGCCTGGTGTACAAAAGGCTTCAACTCCTGGTGATAGATATCTACAGGATCCAAGTCAGGAGACAGACATTGTTCGGCGGAGGCTTGATGGGATACTTTGATCAACAATGAGTTGAGTCGCCGAATAGTCGACGATATTCTTTTGAGTGCATGGTCATAATTGTTCGGCAGCTATTGTGGAATGGTTCTAATATACCCAAAGGAGTGTCTGGACAAAGCAAGGCCTGGAATGACATGAGAGACTTGCGTGGAGGCCTTTGTGACATCTATTGGTTGTTCTCAGACGACTATCATCTAAAGAGGTTCCACTCGAGCAACAACAGACCTGATCATATGGCTGATAATGATTATCGTCCTCAGCATGCACAACCGATGGAGTGTTGACATCGTGTTTAGAAAAAATACATTGCAAATTATTTTTAGGTATACAAGTTTTACCGGAAAACAGGGGGGCATGTGTTAACACCCGACTTTGGCATGGTCGAAAACATAATTAAGAAGGTCTCAAATGGAAAAATGTTCAAAGTGAGAAAGTTCCTATTTTCGAAATAAGAAACTTTGATATTTGGGCCATAGCCATCCAATCTCATCTCTAAGGCCGAAGTTGTTTTCGAAGTACTGAGATTTTGTATGCAGAACACTATTCAGATGATTACGCCCCAAGACGGCCACATATGAGAAAAGTTTCTACACGTATTGTCTTCGTCTCGTCAAAATGTTCGATTTTGATATAAAAATTGTCTCAATCCAATTACATATGCAAAAGTTAGAGCCATCGGAATGCAGCCCTACCAGGACGCAAAATATGACGCGCCCTACCAGACACGTGCCTGATGGGTAGTGCCACCAATCAGCTGTTTTGCATAAGAGATTCGGCCCTCAAGATGGCTTCTAATAGAAAAACATTCAACACAAAAGTTGTTCGCCTCGTCGAAGCGGTCAAATTTGCTTTTGGGAGCATCTTCATCTGAGGTCTTTTGCGGCCTGTGGCACCTAAAAACCGAACTAATGTCTCAGACATACCTAAATCCGAGTTCGGTTAATTTTGGAAAGATTTGGACGTGATTTGGATTCCTTTTCTTGTACGGGGAGCCCAGCCGCCTCATAAATAGATGAGAGGTTACGGCCGATTGAACAACACACAATCGAACAAAAACATCTACTACTTTTTCGTGTCCATCTATCCCTACCCTCGTATCTTTTTCCTCGTTATTTGTTCGCTCTTCTCTTGGAGGGCAGCGATCCACGAGGTCCTAGGGGCGACTAGGTCAACCTAGGGCAGCCCATAGCCGCCGCGTGCCCTGACGGGGTCCCTCCCAGGCGTGTGGGGTTTCGGGTCCTCAAAAGCGCCTGTCGGCTGCTTGCGTACCGCGCTTCCGAACGGGCCTCCTTTGACGTGAGCTGCAGTGCATCACCCCCGTCGTCGAGGGTACACGGTGACGTGTTCGTGTGTGAATAGGGGCTTCTTCTGCTATCCGGGTCGAGAGTTCCGGAATGCAGCGTTGACTGCCGTGTTATCGGCGTCATTGCCATTGTACCAGCACTTGTTCTTATTACGCTTTGGCTTTGAGGTGCCGTCCTGGGCTTCAGGCGCCACTGGATCTTCAGAGTTTTCGCTGCGTCTTGCCAGGCAATTGTCTTCGCCCACACAAAAGTGGGTCATGAGGGCGGTAAGGGCGGATATTGTCCGAGGTTTATCCTGAAGCTGGCGGGCCAACCATTCGTCCCGAATATTGTGCCGAAAAGAGGCAATAGCCTCGGCATACGGATAGTCGATAATTTGGTTCTTCTTAGTCAAGAACCGATTCCAAAATTGTTGGGTAGACTCGTCGGGCTTTTGGACGACGTTGCTGAGGTCGGAAGAGTCCAGGGGCAGACATAGGTCCCCTGGAAGTTAGAGTGAAACGCGTCTTCCAAGTCTTCCCAGCATCCTATGGAGTTTTCGGGGAGGCTGTTTAACCAGTGCCGAGCTGGCCCCTTAAGCTTATGGGGTAGGTATTTGATGGTGTGGACATCATCTCCATGTGCCATATGGATATGGAGGAGGAAGTCCTCGATCCATACGGTTGGGTCAGTGGTTTTGTCGTATTGTTCCATACTGACAGGTTTAAACCCTTCGGGGAACTGATGCTGCATTACCTCATCCGTGAAGCACAGTGAGTGAGTGGCGCCCCTGATCCGAGCTATGTCATTCCTGTATTCGGCGTCTACGTGGGCTCGGTGGCGTTCCCGGGTTCTGTGGTTTTAGTCAAACCATGGTCTATACTCTCCCCGTCTATTCGGTGAGTAATCTCTGGATCCGTATATGGATCTAGCACGGCCTGCTCTGTGATCTAAGTCATCGTGCAAGTCGAACCTGTCATTATGCTCGACTGGCTCCTTACCCTGTCTTCGGGGCATCGCCGGTATTTAATCGGCGTCTTTAGCCGCTCTATCGCACCCACGAGGAGGGCGGTCCGGCTTGTCATATGGGTTATGATGCAGAGACAGAGTGTTAGTGAGCTCGTCGTCGAATTGTGGCAGCAGCCTTCTCTGAGGGTAGCCTTTGGGCTGGTTTGATAGACCGGTGTCGTATACCTCCTCGGAGAGAGGACCTTCATCCATCGATCAGTAAGGTTGGCATGTTCGGCTTTTAGCTGCCGCTCTTTGGCCTTAAGGCTGCGGGCCGTTGCAATGAGCGGCTGCCTGATTTCTTCCTAATCCTCGAGGTTATCAAGGATGTATAAGTCATCGGCTTCCGGTATGTCATCCTCCTCGATGGTGGAGAGGTGATCGTCGCAGTCGAGGTCATTAGCGGTATCGGGGTCCTCTTGGTCCTCGGGCTCTTCCGGACCCTCAAACGGGTGCTCAGGGAGATCAGGATTAGCGTTATCGGTAATGGCTGATGATGGCTCTTCTTCCCTTTTTCCCTTTGGACCATTTAGGCGATTTCCGGCGCCTTGATGGCGCGTCACCCGATCTGTCGCCATCATTGTGGGGCGTATTGTCGCCATTAGGGGTAGGAGTGTCCACCATGTAGACGTCATATGTAGAAGTGGTAGCCCAATTCCCGGTGTTAACCAGGGTGGGAACATGTTCCTCTTCATCCATATATTCTGCCTTGTTGGAGGCATAGTCCAGTACGTCGGTTAAGTCTTCGACGGTGGCTATCAAGTGGGTGGTGGGTGGGTCGAAAAATCCGTCCCTGCCCGGAATATAACCAGGCGAGGTGTAGGTTGGGGCCGGACCGTCGGTGATTATCATCGACGAGAATTGCTCCAGGGCCTTGTCGGCCGCCGAGGGTCCGATCAAATCCAGCTGATTGGGATTCGCGGAGTCAATCCCCGTGAAGCCTGCTCGTGGGGAGTGTTCGGCAAAAACACGTGTACAGTCACATGGCTTAATGGACATACCGGGATGAGAGATCAGACTGGCATCATGGGAGACCCCATTGGCGCGTCTGAAGGAAGGGCTCAAGGTTAAGGCCTCTGAGTCCTCGGGGGCCATGGGTGAAGCCGTATGCCCGATTACTGAAAGATCGCCCCGAGAGTCGATGGAGAACTCTAAGTTTCCGAATCTAACCTCTTGATCTGGGGCGAAGCTCTCGACACGACCCAGATGGCCGGTGGAATCCGCATGCAGCATGACGCCGCCGAAGGCAAAGATCTGCCCGGGGATGAAGATGTCCGTGTTTCGAACGTCTTCGCTGATGAAGAGACGAGGAGTCGATCCCATCTTTCTCATAGTGAAACTCTCAATGAAAGCACCAATGTCGGTGTAGAAACCGGCGGATATCGGGTAGGGGGTCCCGAACTGTGAGACTAGGATCGACAGTAACAAGAGACGAAGGGGACACGAGTTTACCCAGGTTCGGGCCCTCCTATGGAGGTAATACCCTACGTCTTGCTTGATTGTATTGATGGTGTAAGGGGTTACAGAGTTGATCTACCTCGAGATCGTATGTCTAACCCTAAATGAGTTGTCGTCTATACCCTAAAATCCTTCGGCTTATATAGATGCCAAGGAGGTCTAGGGTTTACACATGGTCGGTTACATGTCGAAGAGATAAACATGCCTATTTACTACATCAGACGTGGAGAGCAAGCCATGCTCCTCGAAACTTCCATCCTAGTAACTAGGCCTTCAAATCATCCGATGTTCGGCAGGTAGCCCATACAGTCCGGCCTGTACGCAACAGGTCGGCTACCCGGGGACCCTTTGATACAGGACTCCCTCAGTCTCTACCGTCGTCGTCCTATGCGCCGCGGCCATCATCTCTACTGCAGGCCTGCCCTGCGTTGCCGAGACGGTGCAGGTCGGGGTTGGAGGGGCCAGGCACCTCCCCATCGCTATCGTCATCGCGGATGATGAGGCCAACGAGATCCTCCTCGCGGCAGGCACGGTAACGAGCCTCGATCTCCTCGAGGGCCCGGCGCTGTCGCTCCATCTTCTCCCGGATGTAGTCGTCCCGCACCCACTTCATCACCGTCTCGTCAGCGGCGGCCATGGCAAGATGCTCCTACTTGATTACCGTTGTCGTGCCTGGCTCCATCTTCGGCCTGACAAGGCGAAGGTGGCCACAGGGAGGTGAGGGCTCGCGGCGGTGGCCCTCGTTGATGGTGATGCCGCTGTTGTGCCCGCTGCGTGGTGTCACGCCGGGCTCGGCCTTCACAATGACTGGCGGAGTGCATGCTGCACCGGAGGAGTAGGAGGACGACGACGACGGCGCGTCCATGACCTGTGGCTGCCACGAGGAGCCCCTCCGGCGCGAGAGGGAAGTCGGCCACTCCTGCGGGTACTCAAAGCACGGCTCATTGCCACCCTCGATGTGCTCGAGAACGGCCTCGAGCATGCGGCCGGGGACGCCCCACCACAGATGGTGCCCCTCGCTGTTGAATCGCCCGCGCGTAGGACCGCCATTGGTGGAGGTGACCTTCTCCTCGTGATGGTACTCGAAGTAGGCCGTCCAGAGGACGACGCTGTCCGAGGTGTACCTCGGCTGTCGACGCACCTCCTCAGGCCAGGAGGACCAGATCCTAGCGATCTCGGCGCGCCGCTCGGCTCCGGTGGGCACCGGTGGCATGGGGACCCCGCCGACGCCGAGCCTCCACGAGCCCGGCACCCGCATGTCCAGCAGCGTGGGGTACTCCGCCTCGAACAAGCAGGCGGGCCTCGTCCTTGTGGAGGTGCCGGCGGTCGAAGCAGTTGCGGGCCGCACCGTCGCCTGGGTAGCGCTCGGCCATTGGTGGAGAGAGGGGAGAGAGAATATCGACACGCGGGAGAGAGAGAGAGAGGCGTTGGTGGTGGGGCTTGGGGGGAACGGCGGTGCGAGGTGTGGCGAACACCGGCAAGGCTCGGCTTTTATAGGGGACGAGCGGTCAGCACCGTGCGGACGCGTGGGAGACGAGGTGTGGACGCGCGCCGCCTCATGAACGCCACCTTGTGAACGCACCGCATCAATGGAAGGCTGACCAACGACAGCCTTGCATTGATTCCCCGTGGGAAACCAAGGACGATGAAGCCCTACGGTCGCTGACTCGGCGGACCCACCCATTTTCGTGCCAAAAATGTTTTGCCCGGTGCCCCCAGGCCACCCAGTGCGTAGGGTTCATCCTGGGTACGCCGGCGCCAAATTCGGCCCTAACCGGCAAAAATTGGCCTCTTGGGGGCATGACTGGGCTGATTTTCGCCCGCTGGCGATGAAAAAATGGCCTTGTGGGGGCCTGTTGGGGGGGGGGCTGGAGATGCTCTAAGGCAAGCTCGTGTCATGGACGATGGAGCCAAGCATAGCTCTCGTTGTGTGCAGCGTCTTTTTCCCAGTGGCTCTTGGTTGTTGTAGCAGCGACACCAAAGGTTTGAAGCAGAGTTGCGGTTCTCACATCAACTCCAACTCGGCGACCCATTTCATCCACGAGCGTCCGTTTCGTCAGCGCGGACAGAAAAGTCGGCCCAATGCGTCGAACCAAACGAACACGCGTCCTCTTTTCGTCCGGCTCCCGACCCATTCTCAGCCCATTTTGAGCCGAATTTGCGTCGACGCGGACACGAGACAAACGCGCACGTTCCAGCCTACTCCCCCTGGCCTGCTGGTCGATGGCACATTGGCCATCCTCTCCTAGTCCAACAACAAACCCTCCTCCTTCGTCATCGCCGCTGTCGCCCATTTTTCCGGTGCCTATGCCAGGTGCCGATGCTATCACCTACAATGTCGCCACCTCCCATGTCATCCATCCCCCCGCCATCTTGCTGTCGTGGAACCGAAAGCTTCCTGCCCCCACTCCCCCGACGCAGCGGCCGAGACCAAGAAGCCGCCTCGCCGCCCCCTGGCTAGTTCCTTCGTCTTGACACCAGCACACTCATCGGACACCGCCAGGGTAGCTAGCCGGTCTGAGGGCGGCACGACTCCCTTCGCTGGCCGACTCCTTTGTCGACGCCCGCAAGTTGTTCGACAGTTTGCCAAGGTACAAAAATGGACTCCGCCGACGAGTTCTTCTTTCACAATTTTCTTTGCGACTCCGACGATTCCTCTTCCGATGAGGAGGAGGAGATCTTGGTTGCCGCGTTGGTCCATCACCACATCAATAGCCAACGACCGTTGTTCTGTGGCTCCATTCAGGGCACCTTCCGGTGTTGAATTGCAACCGAGAGAGTGGGCATTTCCTTCTTTGGAAGGACTACTTTGACACAACGAACCCGTTGTTCAAACATCAGAAATTCCATCGCCGTTTTCATATGAGCAGGCATCTTTTCAACCGTATTAGAGATGGAGTGATCGGCTACAATAACTATTTCAAGTGCAAAGAGGATGCCATTGGAATGATTGGCTTCTCCTCTTACCAGAAATGCACTACAGCCATCCGGATGCTTGCATACGGAGTACCTAGTGATCTCATTGACGAGTACGTTCGTATGAGCGAGTCTACTTGCCTAGACTCCCTGTATATGTTTTGCAAGGCTGTTATTGCTATGTTTGGCCCTGAGTACTTGAGAGAGCCGACTCCTGAAGATATAGGTCGTTTGTCGGCGACGAATGCCAGCAGGGGCTTCCAAGGGATGCTTGGCAGCATAGACTGCATGCACTTGGAGTGGAAGAACTGCCCTTCTGCTTGGCAAGGGCAGTATAAGGGCCATATCACGGCTTGCACTGTCATACTTGAGGCCGTGGCATCTCAAGATCTCTGGATCAGGCATTCTTTCTTTGGCATGGTTGGATCACACAATGATATCAACGTGCTTCATCGCTCGTCGGTGTTTGCTAGGCTTGCCGAAGGAAACAACCCACTAGTTAATTTTACCATCAACGACCACAATTATGACAAAGGATACTACCTGGGTGATGGTATCTATCCTCAATGGACCACTATTGTGAAGAAAATCCCCAATCCTATCAGAGAGAAGAGGAAAAGATTTGCCCAAGAGCAAGAGAGTGCTAGGAAAGACGTTGAGAGTGCCTTTGGTGTTTTGCAATCTCGATGGGGCATCGTTCGGTATCCTGCAAAAACTTAGAGCACGAAGAAACCGTGGGAGGTGATGATTACTTGTGTGATCATGCACAATATGATCGTAGAAGATGAGCGCCCGAAACGTCTTTACGATCAAGAGTTTCAGTTTCAGGGTGAGAATGTTGTGCCTGAGCATGGAGGAGTGGCAACGTTTGAACAGTTCACCCAATTTCATCACAACATGCGTGATTGGGAAACTCACATGCAATTGCAAAATGATTTGGTTGAGCATATGTGGGATCATGTTGGCAACCAATAGATGTATCTCTTTAATTCGGCTTGCAAAACTACGTGAGATGGTTTTATTTTTATTCAACTTGTAAAGCTATGTTATTTATTTGGTTGAAACCATGCTATTTATTTGGTTGTGGACTATATGTTTGCTTGTGAAATAATGCAAATTTTGTGTGTGTAGCATTGCAAAATTTGTGCTACGTGTTGAAAAAGGGCGGCCATCCGGCCATGCCGGCATATATGGGTCGACACGTTGGACACACAGCCGACCCAAATCTCAAACAGGACGGACGCCAAGCGGGCGGCCGACCGAAACGGACAAAAAGCAGACAAAAGCGCCGTCTATTTGGGTCGGCCCATTGGAGTTGCTCTCAGACGCATGAAGGCGTGTGGGGTGTGGTGTCTCGTCATGCCGTTCCTGCTACTTCTAGTGACGATCCAGGCGTCCCTGCTGCTCTCAGTCGTGTCAGGTCCTGATTTCGAGTGATGGTGCACGCCTACTCGGGTTTCTTGGCATGGCTGCACCCCGGTCATCGACGACCTTTCCAGTCCTGGCCAGATGATGACCTCGCCAAGACACTGCTTGTGATAGCCTGGCTTATTAGGGATGATAGACTACTCATATCAATAAGGAATTCCTTCTTTTCCGGGAGCCCATTCGAACAGAACTCCCAGTTGGTCCTAGGTGCACATGAGTGAGGACAAAGTGCGCAGAAAAGACTAGTATTGATCTGTGAGACCAGTCTAGATCCCGCCAGGAGTAACGTCTACCAGCGGGTGTGTCTGGAGGGTTAAAAATTGGTATCAGAGCCGACCCTCGCGGTTACACGGATGTTTGCCGACAGGTGCACGGTCATGTTGTTCACGAAGTTGGTGACCCGTCACGGGCCGACCCTCACGGTTACACGGATGTTTGTCGACAGGTGCGCGGTCATGTTGTTCAGGAAGTTGGTGACCCGTTGCGGCACACAGAATGACACATGTATCGGACTGGAAGCATAGACGTTTTTGCCAAGAAGGAACGTTCATGTGACCCGACGAGGACGTCAGTTCCTCTGAGTAGTGGTGTATGTGATAGCCTGGCTTATTGGGGATGATAGACTACTCATATCAATAAAGAATTCCTTCTTTTCCGGGAGCCCATTCGAACAGAACTCCCAGGTTAAGCGTGCTTGGCTTGGAGTAGTTCTAGGATGGATGACTGATTGGCAAGTTGGTCCCGGGTGCGCATGAGTGAGGACAAAGTGCGCAGAAAAGACTAGTAATGATCTGTGAGGCCAGTCTAGATCCCGCCAGGAGTAACGACTACCGGCGGGTGTGTCCGGAGCGTTACACTGCTCGACCCTCGATTTGGAATTCCATATTTGTCGGGCATAAGGCCCTCATCTTTATGGGCCTAGCCCCTAGGCGACATCTTCTGGTGACACGCCCTGGTCGAGTTGCTCGGCATGGTGGCGGCTCAACCATGACGAACCTACCAATGGCGGCCCAACTAGCGATCAAACTGGGATGCACATTGCCCTTGATCCAAAGTTCCAGATACATCACCGCGGGCCCCTCGACATACAATCATGGTGTAGTCCTCTCCATGACAAGGAGGGTAGCATGTATGGTGGTCGTACAACTAGACTAGCTGGCCTACAGGCTTGGGAGGCGAGATGGACAACGAAAGCAAGGCTCTTACGTGATCCAGGCTGATGATAGTGGCGCCCCAAGAGTCGTTACCTTAATGAAGGCATCATTGATGTGGTTATCTTATCCCAACCCTATTGCTTTAGAGGAAACTGCAGATCCAGAAACCCTTGGGGCCGTACGATGACATCACTTGTGTCATGGTACCCTCTTGTGTGCATCATTCTTGGAGTTGTTCCGAAAGAGGGACTAGTGATATGCACCGCAACTGTCATTTTCTATCTTTACGGTGCTCGAATGTGAAGGATGGGTGGTAGAGGCGGCACGTTTGTAAGGATTGAGATGGACTTAGCAGGGGTGAGTAGGTACAATTTCAAATTTACTTGGTTATTAGCATGTTTAGATAATGCAAAATACTAAATGTGAGCCTAGACAATTGTTATTGGGTGATAACAATCACAATATAATGAGTTCAACAGTATATGGTGCGTGCAACAAGCGATTTAAAGTAAAACACAAGTAAATGAGGTAGGGTTAGAAATAATTGAAGACACGAAGACAAGATTGTATCCCAATGTTCACTTTTTCATCGCCAGTGAGGATCCTGGACGTCGCTATGCTGTCGACCAGCGTGCGATTGGCCACGTCAAAACGGGCTCGTTTTTTAGAGTGTAGTTATTTGTCACTGTCAAATTTTTGGTGTGGTGCAAAGTGTCACGTTTTGTAAAGTGATGGTTTTACGAGAGTTATGACACAAAAGTGGTGGTTCTATGCATTTAACTCAAAGACATGCAACCCGAACTCAAAGTAAATCATCATCACCCCCACCCACCACCATCACCTCCTTGGACACCACCACCACCACCACCATGAGACACCTAAGATTGGGCTATGATCTCCAAACGAGTGAGCTCCCAATACTTCCTTGATGTGGCATCCATCGTGCATGGGGTCATGAACATGATAACCCGAGCTTCAGTCTTCTTCTCTTTTGCAAGACTCTCCTCCTCGAGAGCAATCCTACGCTCCTCTGCCGCCACCTTCCTCTCTTCGGCTTGCACCCCCCCCCCCCCCACACACACTATAATGAACAACAACAAGCTCAAACTCTGCAGCCATAAAACCATCGTCATTGTGTCGACCAAAAAGAAAAGGCAAAAAAGATACCTCTTTGACATTTCATCAAGCACTTGGCGGCAATGGGCCTCTCCCGCGGATGCGCCGGAGGAGAAGGTGTAGGGGTGGCCGAAGCAGGGCTACGATCCATTGGACGAGAAGAAGGTGGTGTGGGTGTCGGCATGGCCTCCTTCGCCATCACCTCGGTGAGTGCCTTCGTCGCCTGCATCAACTTCCTCGTCCGCTTGCCACTGGTCAGAGGAGCTGGAGGGCGACAACTCATCATCATGGGCGCTAGGACCTTGTCATTACCCTTTGATGCCGGCGTTATGGTCCGGAGCAAGGTTTTTGTCCCAAAACCTCTTCCTTTGCGCGAGTGGCGGCGGAGGGGTCGATTCCGACGGCGCTGAGCCGACAGCATTGGCCGGCATGGTGCCGAAGTCGGTTTCCGATTTTCACTCCGATCGACGACGTTACTTTTGGTGTATGTGGTGTTTGTTTTCACTCACTAGCTCATTACTGGTAAGCATGGACGTGCACTGCACGTATTGTAATAAATTATAATAAAAACATGAACTTTGTATTATGTTTTTACCAGAAGATTTAAATGTGTGCCATTCTTAGTGATTTCAATGTGATAATTTTTTTTAGATTAAGACATAGGTCTTGTTTGACCTGTGAAAGTTGAAACGTTCTCCCAAATTTGAAAAACAAAATGAAAAAACTTGCGCATGTAAAACACGATGAATACACATCTCCACATAAAATTAATGATCGCATAAATGTATTGTATTTTTTACTTATTACAAAAATACTTAAAAAATAACAACTAATCAACATTATCTAGTAGTCATTATTGGATGTTGATCCTCTTTGGAAGGTCCATCTTTTGATGCGATCTATAATGCTTCGTTCTAAGACTGGGATATGGTTTAGAACTTCATTCTCTTCATACTTCAAAATATGAACCAAAAATCGCTTCCTCAGTTCAAAATCATCCTACATATGTATTACATAACATTGTTATTAGGAAAAACATGGGTAACGTGTATAAGAATGAGCATGGTGTCATTACTTACCTTGGGTACTAGAAAATGTAATGTTCCATCATGCCATGAGTGCATTAAATTGAAAACCATATAACCAGAGAGGGGCCTGCATGCATGACATGTTACATGTGAGTTAAATAAATCAATTAAGATTGTGATGTATTGACAAGATTATTACCCTATTCACAAAAAAGAGAGACAAGATTATTACCCGTATGAGTTTGTGGGAACAACAGGAACTTCGCATCCCCATGTCAAGATGTTGTCCTTGAAGGCAGGGTTTGCAACTTGGAGAGCAACGTTTAGATTGTTGACCATACTTTCAGGTATATGCTTTTCGAAAGTGGGTATTGAAAGCAGGTCCAAAATAGAGACAACTTTTTTATGTTGGTCCAAGACGAACAATAAAAATAGGCCAAGAATATCACAAGGCAGTAAAATCTGCAATGATGCATACATTTAGAAACACAAAAATCATTATCATTCAATAATACCAAATAAACAATGTTTGTGAATTCAAACCTTACCATATCACATTCTGAGATATGATACTCATTGCTATCGGGCCAGCTATCAAACACTTGTGCCAACATAGCAATGTCCATGCCGTCACGATGACTTGGAACTCGTGCATAGTGGGACATGGACTACAATAATATAAGAAAACATTAGTAGAACGAAGCAAAATATAATATGTGATTATAATAACTTACACAGAATCGTAGATCCATATAATGTACTAGGACGTCTCTAGCAAGTTGGACGTCGTGACACGCTAGTATCCGCACAACCATGTTAAAACAATCAGCATCCATGTACTCATCATTCTTTAATATGTTCTTTAATTGTCTCAAATTTAGACTAATAGGATAAGGTTGAGAGCTTTTCACCCATTCACTCCTGTGAAATGGGAATTCTGTCAATTATAATTATACAAGAGTATTAATTTATTAGAAACAAAAATTAACTGGAAATATATGTCTTACTCTAGCAAAGGGACATCATCAATCATGCTGATGAACAAGCAAAGTTCGTCTATTAAGTCGTCATTTGTTGGAGTGACAGAAGGCAATAGGATATATGAGTGTGAGATGAGCTCAACTCGTGATGATGAGTTGGATGCTTTTGATTTGTTAGGTCTTTCCACAATCATACAATCAGTGGGATCCGTGTTGATTTCATCATCATCCAAGTTCCGGTTCCTTATGTCATCATCATTCAATTCTGAGTCAACTAAAATGACCGCTAATTTTGTTCTAAAATCTGTCATATGAACCTAAAGTGAAGTAATAATAATAAGACTTAGTTTTCAAATAATTATAGATCGTAAAATAAATAGTATCATGGTACGAAGCAAGATATACCTGTTCGGGAGTGTCGGACAAACTATCTCCCGCGAAGTACTCCATGTAATTTAACATCCAGAGACCACAAATGACCTAGATGATTAAGAAAATTTGATATGATTAATAACAAAAAATTCAACAAAAAATTATTAGTATAATAATATGATGAGGACTAAACCACACAGTCATACCAGACAACCTTGTTAAAAAAAGAATTGAACAACGTTTGTCGCTAACATAAATCAAATGAACAAAATGGCTATCAATAAAAAAATCGATTTTTTCAATACATATTCTTTTATAATAAATCAAATGAACAAAAGGGCTATCAATAAAAAAATGAATCTGTCAACGCATAAATGTTTTGAAAGGAAACGATATAATTGTTACTTACCAAATGGGCTATCGATCATCCGTAATCTATTTGGTCCATGATATGTTTAGTGTGGATGGTGTAATTAGGACACACAAAAGAAACCGGCCAGAGGAACACTTACTAAGGAGCAGTGGTGTTTCCTAAAAAAGGAGCATGCTTAGCTTTCCAATGTGTGTGCGGAGACCGTGAGAAGTGAGAGACCCACCCGCTCTTATCCACATCACTTTGCTTCCTCTGCAGCACCCCGCCGGCCGCGTCCTCTACAGCACGCCGCCGGCCACCTCCTCTGCCACGCTGCCGGCCGGCACCTCTCCTGCCAGGACGTTGCTCGGCGCCTCCCCCCATTGCCCACCCCCACCACGGCCTCTCCCCGCTCCTCCTATTGTCACCACGGCCTCGCCCCGCCGTCCCTTATCCACACCACGGCCTCGCCCTGCCGCCTCCTCTCCCCACCGTCGTCTTGCCTCGCCACCAACCACGTAGATCTTCCGTAGATCGACTCTGCCGCCGCCGTCCTACTGCCACAGAGCAGATTGAGATGCAAGTTGTTGGCATCTCGAATTGGACCAAGATTGCAGTGCGTCTATGCCGTAATCATCGCCCCCCGTGCTTGGATCACACAGTCGCTCCGGGGAGGAGTTCACAACTTGCCTAATTGCTCGGTTGTTGCAGGTATGCGTTTCGATTATGTTAATGCGCCAACTATTATCATCAGGGGTCTAGTTAGGTAACATATATGAGGCAACCAGGCTGTGATAGAGCTGATTGATTTGGGGATTTGAATGCCTTGTATAGGTAGGTCTTCCTGGTTCCTCCTGGACCGTCAACAAACAATATCTGACTTTTTTTCATCAGCACATGATCCATTATGTCATTGAAGCCAGCTAGCTGCTCACTATTCAAACTGCTAAATAGATCTAGATGTTCTTTGTGTGCGGTGATTTGCCTCTCCTCTATTACCTCCCTGTACTGACCGTCATAAGAACCTTCGGTCTGAACCAGATCGGGAAGTCCATAGCTTTTAATATCCTTTCCCATGGATTGCAGCATGTCCCTAATATCTCTAAGGACCATCTGTTCAAGTGTTGCCTCATTGGATTGATTACGACGGTAATCCTCGCACATTGATGGTAGATGTTTCTCCCACATTTGTTGGATTTCTGTTGCCTCGCAAAACACCATTATAGTAGCAAACAACCGTCTTAGGGCAGAAGGCATCTGAAATGTGGCTGCCTCTGTCATGCAATCATCAAGAGTCCTGTCGTGCTCAATTAGGCCTAACTGCTCACATGCCTCCCTGAAGGAACTGCATGACCTGCCATTTACTGTTTTTAAATCATCAAATGAAGTGGCACCTCAGACATGACTTAGTAGCACAAGCAAGTAGTACCTCTCTCCTTCAGCAAGGTGTGCATACACAAGTCTTCCAATCTGTGGTCTCTTATTTTTTCTGTTCTGCCACTTCTTATTTCCAGTTATCCATCTATAATGCTCTAGAAACTCTCTGTACAACCATTTACGTGCTTGCGACATCGTCCGGTTCATCTCAAAGTACTCGGTAAGCATGGACCTGGACGAAGATGGTCGAGCGACAACATCTTCTAGATTTTCAAAAGATTTAAATGCAATTGTATGCATGTTCGGTAAATGAAGCTGGAGCTGCAGCACAGATGGACTAACACCAAACATTTTAAAACCGAAAATCCTGTAAATAGCCTCTAGAGGAGATACATAGCATGCATTCCTATATTGTCGGATTTCATTGATGATTCCACCATCATTGATTATATCCTGCTCGAATGCAAAGGATGCCCGATCATGCCCTTTATAAATGTACTTGAACAAATACTTGACTGCCTTGATGCTCGAGCATGCTTCCACATTAATGTGGCAGTTGTATCGCATAAGCAGACAAGGGTTGTAAGGGATGACCCATCTGTTGTCCAAATTTGCTCCTCTGATCCTAACTCCACACCCATCGTCCCTCCTCCGATAAATGGGATAAGAGTCTTTCCCTTGTTGTGTGGCATCACAAAAATCTCTCGGATAATGAAACCTACACTGGATCGAGACGGTGGAGATCGTCATCAAGCTGCACGTGTGCTGAACGCGGAGGTGCCGTCCGTTCGGCGCTAGATCGGAAGGACCGTGATCGAGATCGCGAGACAGTTCATGATGAGATCGCGGAACGGATCATGATGAGTTCGCGGGACAGATCATGATCAAGATCGTGAGACAGATCGTGATGAGATCGCGGGACGGATCGTGATGAGTTCACGGGACGGATCGTGATTGGATCGCGGGACGGATCGTGATGAGATCGCGGGACGCTCGGCGATTTGGATCGCGAAGATGTTCGACTACACCAACCGCGTTTCTTAACGCTTCCCGCTTAGCGATATACAAGGGTATGTAGATCCACTCTCCCTCTCGTAGATGCTCATCACCATGGATAGGTTTGCGTGTGCGTAGGAAATTTTTTGTTTCCCATGCGACGTTCCCCAACAGTGGTATGAGAGCGAGGTTGATGGTTCCATGAGATCTCGAGTAGAACACCAAAGGTTTGTGGGCGTTGATGCTTAGATTGCTTCCTCCCTTGGTCGTATTTTGGTTCAGCGGGATTGTGAGATGAAGCGGCCCGGACCAACATTACTCGTACGCTTACGAGAGACCGGTTCCCTCGACGCAACTTGTTGCCTAGATGGCTTGCGGGTGACAGTTTCTCTCACTTTAGTTGGATCGGATTTGACAAAGGCGGTCCTTGAGAAGGTTGAAAAGCAAACTAGTGTATCACCGTTGTGGTTTATGCGTAGGTCAGAATCGTTCTTGCTAGATACCCATAGCAGCCACGTAAAATATGCAACAACAATTAGAGGACGTCTAACTTGTTTTTGCAGGGTATGTTGTGATGTGATATGGCCAATTACATGATGAGATATATGTGATGTATGAGATGATCATGTGATGTATAGATTATCACGACTTGCATGTCGATGAGTATGGCAACCGGCAGGAGCCATAGGGTTGTCTTTAATTATTGTATGACCTGCGTGTCAATCATTAAGCGCTATGTAATGCTTTACTTTATCGCTACGGTAGCAATAGTAGTAGAAGCATGCAGGGCGTGACAACCCCAATGGCAACACATTGATGGAGATCAAGATGATGGAGATCATGGTGTTGTGCCGGTGACGATGGAGATCATGCCGGTGTTTCAAAGATGGAGATCTTAAACACAAGTTCATGGCCATATCATGTCACTTATGAATTGCATGAGATGTTAATCCTTTTATGCACCTTGTTTTGCTTAGTACGACGGTAGCATTATAAGGTGATCCCTCACTTGAATTTCAAGATGAACTGTGTTCTTCCCGAGTGTGCACCGTTGCGAAAGTTCGTCGTGTTGAGACACCACGTGATGATCGGGTGTGATAGACTCTACGTTCACATACAACGGGTGCAAGCCAGATTTGCACGCGCAGAACACTCGGGTTAAACTTGACGAGCCTAGCATGTACAGACATGGCCTCGGAACACGAGAGACCGAAAGGTCGAACATGAGTCATATAGTAGATATGATCAACATAATGATGTTCGCCATTGCAGCCACCTCAACTCACGTGATGATCGGACTTGAGTTGGTGAATTTGGATCATGTATCACTCGAATGATCGGAGGGATGTCAATTTGAGTGGGAGTTCTTAAGTAATATGATTAATTGAACTCATTATCATGAACATAGTCAAAGTGTCTTTGCAAATTATGTTGTCGATTACTAGATCGCGCTGTAGCTCCCATGTAATTTTATATGTTCCTAGAGAAATAGAATTGAAAGATGTTGGTAGCAAAATTGCGGATTGGGTCCGTGATCTGAGGATTGTCCTCATTGCTGCACAGAAGGCTTATGTCCTTAATGCACCGCTTGGTGCGCCACCCCCTCTAGCGTCGTCTATAGATGTTGTGAACATCTAACAGGCACGTTTCGATGACTACTTGATAGTTTAGTGCGTCATGCATTACGGCTTAGAATTGAGGCTCCAAAACGTTTTGAACGTCACGGAACATATGAGATGTTCTAGGAGCAGAGATTGTGATCTCAGGCTCGTGCCTTTGTTGCGAGATATGAGATCTCCAACAAGATTCTTTGCTTGTAAGATGAAGGAGAATAGCTCAATCGTTGAGCATGTACTCAGATTGTCTGGGTACTACAATCGCTTGAATCAAGTGGGAGTTGATCTTCCAGATAAGATAGTGATTGATATAGTTCTCCAAGTCACTGTCACTAAAGCTACTAGAACTTAGTGATGAACTATAATACACCAGGGATAGAAGTATTGATCCCTGAGCTGTTCACGATGTTTGACACCGCGAAGGTAGAAATCAAGAAGGAGCGTCAAGTGTTGATGGTTAATCAAACCACTAGTTTCGAAAAGGGCAAGAGCAAGGAGGGAAACTTCATGGATAGCAAGTCAGTTGCTGCTCCAGTGAAGCAACCCAAAGTTGAACTCAAACCCGAGACTAAGTGCTTCTATTATGAGGTGAGAGGTCGCTGAAGCGGAACAACCCTAGATACTTGGTAGATAAGAAGGCTGGCAACATCGACAGAAGTATATTTGATATACGAGTTATTTATGTGTACCTTGCTAGTACTCCTAGTAGCACCTGGGTATTGGATACCGGTTCAGTTGCTAAATGTTAGTAACTCGAAATAAAAGCTACGGAATAAACGGAGAACTAGCTAAGGGTGAGGTGACGATGTGTGTTGGAAATGTTTCCAAGGTTGATGTGATCAACATCGCACACTCTCTCTACCTTCAGGATTAGTGACGAACCTAAATAAATGTTATTTGGTGTTTTGCGTTGAGCATGAACATGATTAGATCATGTTTGTTGCAATACGGTTATTCATTTAAGTCAGAGAATAATAGTTATTCTGGTTACATGAATAATACCTTTAATGGTCATGCACCCAGTGAGAATGGTTTGTTGAAATCTTGATCGTAGTAGTACACATGTTCATAACATTGATGTCAAAAGATACAAAGTTAATAATGATAGTACCACATACTTGTGGCACTGCCGCTAAATGTCATATTGGTATAAAGCGCATGTAGAAACTCCATGCTGATGGATATTTGGACTCATCGATTTCGAATCGGTTGAGACATGTGAACCATGCCTCTTGGGCAAGATGACTAAAGGACCCCGTTGGATGGAGCAGGCAAGTGATTCATTGGAAATGATACATGTTGATGTATGCAATCTAGTGAGTCTTGTAGCGTGCAGTGGATATCGTTATTTTCTTACCTTCACTGATGATTTGAGTAGATATAGTGTATATTTACTTAATGAAACACAAGTCTGAATCGTTTGAAAGGTTCAAGCAAATTCAGAGTGAAGTTTAAAGATCATCGTGACAAGAAGATAAAAATGACCGCGATATGATCGTGGAGGTGAATATCTGAGTTACGAGTTTGGCATACAACTTAAGACAACGTGAAATTTGTTTCACAACTAACGCCACCTGGAACACCATGGTGTGATGGTGTGTCCGAACATCATAGTCATGCTCTATTGATATAGTGCATACTGTGATGTCTCTTATCGTTTTACTACTATAATTTTTGGGGTTATGCATTAGACACAACTACATTCACTTTAAATAGGGCATCATCTAAATCCGTTGAGATGACACCGTGTGAATTATGGTTTGATAGAAACCTAAGCTGTCATTTCTTAATGTTTGGGGCTGCGATGCTTGTGTGGAAAATGTTTTCACATAATAAGCTAGAACCCAAAGCGGACAAATGTATCTTCATAGAATACCCTAAGAACAGATGGGTATGCCTTCTATCTTAGATCTGAGTGCAAAGTGTTTGTTGCTAGAACTGGGTCCTTTCTCGAGAAAAAGTTTCTCTCGAAATAATTGAGTGGGAGGAAGATAGAACTTGATGAGGTTGTTAAACCTTTGTTCAACCAGAGAGTAGCGCAGCGCAGAAAGATGTTTCTGTGAAGCCTACGTTAGTTGAAGAGGAAGTTAATGATGATGATCATGAAGCTTCAGGATCAAGTTACTATCGAACTTCGTAGGTCAACAAGGATGTGTACTGCTCCTGAGCGGTACGACAACTCTGTCTTGGAGGTCATGTTGTTGGACAACGATGAACCTACGAGCTATGGAGAAGCGATGATGGGCCCGGATTCCGACAAATGGTTGGAGGCCATGAAATCCGAGATAGGATCCATGTATTAAAACCAAGTGTAGACTTTGGTAGACGTGCTCGTTGGACGGCAGGTCGTTGAGTACAAATGGATCTTTAAAATGAAGACAGACACTGATGGTGAATGTCACTATTTGTAAAGCTCGACTTGTTGCAAAGATGTTTGTGACAAGTTCAAGGAGTTGACTACGATGAGACTTTCTCACTCGTAGCGATGCTAAAAGTCTGTTGGAATTATGTTAGCAGTTGCTGTGTTTTCAATTATGAAATCTGGAAGATGGATGTCAAAACATCGTTTCCTTAATGGTTTACTTGAGGAAAGGTTGTATGTGATACAACCAGAAGGTTTTGTCAGGCCTAAGGATGCTAAAAGGTGTGCAAGCTTCGGTGATCCTTCCATGGACTGAAGCAAGCATCTCGGAGTTGGAATATACGCTTTGATGAGGTGATCAAAGTTTTGATGTTTATACAAAGTTTATGAGAAACTTGTATTTGCAATAAAGTGAGTGGGAGCACTATAGAATTTCTGATAAGTATATGTGGATGACATATTGTTGTTCAGAAATAATGTAGAGTTTCTGGAAAGCATAAAACGGTTATTTGGAAAGTGATTTTCAAAGGAAGACCTGGATAAAGCTACCTAATTGTTGAGCATCAAAATCTATAGAGATAGATCAAGATGCTTGATGAGACTTTCAATGAGTGCATACCTTCACAAGATTTTGAAAGAGTTCAAAATGGATCAGCCAGAGAAATAGTTCTCGTCTGATTTGTAAGGTGTGAAGTTGAGTGAGACTCAAAGCTCGACAACGGCAGAAGAAAGAGAAAGGACGAACGTCGTCCCCTATGCCTTAGCCATAGGCTCTATATTATGCCATGCTGTGCACCGCACCTATGTGTGCCTTGCCATGAGTCTGTCAAGGGGTACAAGAGTGGTCCAGGAGTGGATCACTGGACAGCGGTCGGAATTATCCTTAGTAACCAGAGGACTAAGGAAATGTTTCTTGATTATGGAGGTGATAAAGAGTTCGTCGTAAAGAGTGACGTCGATGCAAGCTTTAACACCTATCCGGATGACTAGTAGTAGCAATCTGGATACGTATAGTGGAGCAGCCATTTGGAAATAGTACCAAGTGGAGTGTGGTAGCAGTGTTTACGGTTTGACATAGAGATATGCAAAGTACACACGGATCTAAATATCGCAGACCCGTTGACTATAAGACCTCTCTCACATGCAAAGCATGATCGAGCCCCAGAACTCATTGGGTGTTAGATTCATAACAATGCGAATCACATGGTGATGTGAACTAGATTATTGACTCTAGTGCAAGTGGGAGACTGTTGGAAATATGCCCTAGAGGCAATAATAAATTATTTATTATCATATTTCCTTGTTCATGATAATCGTTTATTATCCATGCTATAATTGTATTGATCGGAGACTTAAATGCATGTGTGGATACATAGACAAAACCACGTCCCTAGTATGCCTCTAATGGACTAGCTCGTTGATCAAAGGATGGTTAAGGTTTCCTAGCCATGGACATGAGATGTCATTTGATAACGGGATCACATCATTAGGAGAATGATGTGATGGATAAGACCCAAACTACAAACATAGCATATGATCGTGTCAGTTTATTGCTATTGTTTTTTGCATGTCAAGTATATGTTCCTATGACCATGAGATCATGCAACTCACGGATATCGGAGGAGTGCCTTGTGTGTATCAAACGTCGCAACGTAACTGGGTGACTATAAAGGTGCTCTACAGGTATCTCCGATGGTGTCTGTTGAGTTGGCATGGATCGAGACTAGGATTTGTTACTCCGTGTAACGGAGAGGTATCTCGGGGCCCACTCGGTAATGCAACATCACAATAAGCCTTGCAAGAAATGTGACTAAGTGTTAGTTGCAGGATCTTGTATTACGGAACGAGTAAAGAGACGTGCCGGTAACGAGGTTGAACTAGGTATGGAGATACCGACGATCGAATCTCGGGCAAGTAACATACCGAAGAACAATGGGAACGATATACGGGATTAACTGAATCCTTGACATAGAGGTTCGACCGATAAAGATCTTCGTAGAATATGTAGGAACCAATGTGGACGTCCAGGTCCCGCCATTGGTTATTGACCGTAGAGGTGTCTCGGTCATGTCTACATAGTTCTCGAACCCGCAGGGTCTGCACACTTAAGGTTCGGTGACGTTTCAGTAGTGTAGAGTTATGTATGGTGGTGACCGAAGGTTGTTCGGAGTCCCGGATGAGATCCCGGACATCACGAGGAGCTCTGGAATGGTCCGGAGGTAAAGATTCATATATAGGAAGTCCCAGTTTGGTTTCCGGAAAAGTTTCGGGCTCATCGATAGTGTACCGGGAGTATCGGTATTGTACCGGGAGTGCCGGTAGTGTACCGGAGGACCTCCGGGAGGGGTATTTCGACCCCAAGAGGTCCATGGGCTGTGGGAGAATAATAACCAGCCCTTAGTGGGCTGGGAAAACAGCCACAAAGGCCCATGGCGTAGGAGAGAAAGTCCTAAAGCAAAAAGTGGAAAATCAGCCAATAGGAGGCAATCCTACTCCAACTAGGATTGGAGGTGAAGTAGGATTGCTCCCACCTCCTATTTCGGCCGACCCAAAGGCCTTGGCTGGCTCTCCTCTCCTCTCCTCCTATATATACTAGTGGATTGGGTGGTTTTTGGACAGAATTTCCGGCCACGTGCTACCCGTTTCACCGGTGCACAGTTTCTCCTTTAGATCGGTTTTCCGCAGCGCTTAGGCGAAGCCCTGCCGGAATCACTCCACCACCATCACCGGAGCGCTGTCATGCTGCCGGTGAACTCTCTCTCCTCTCCACCTCCTCTCGCTGGATCGAGACGGTGGAGATCGTCATCAAGCTGCACGTGTGCTGAACGCGGAGGTGCCGTCCGTTCGGCGCTAGATCGGAAGGACCGTGATCGAGATCGCGAGACAGTTCGTGATGAGATCGCGGAACGGATCGTGATGAGTTCGCGGGACAGATCGTGATCAAGATCGTGAGACGGGTCGTGATGAGATCGCGGGACGGATCGTGATGAGTTCACGGGACGGATCGTGATTGGATCGCGAGACGGATCGTGATGAGATCGCGGGACGCTCGGCGATTTGGATCGCGAAGATGTTCGACTACACCAACCGCATTTCTTAACGCTTCCCGCTTAGCGATCTACAAGGGTATGTAGATCCACTCTCCCTCTCGTAGATGCTCATCACCATGGATAGGTTTGCGTGTGCGTATGAAATTTTTTGTTTCCCATGCGACGTTCCCCAACAGGACTATTGCCATAACATCCAGAATTCTCCGCTGCATGTCGCGATCACCACCAGGAAATGTGCGTGGAAGCACGATTCTCTTGCCAATCTGATCACCGCGTGATTCACCGGCAACGATGGTGTCAACAAGACCCTATAATAGTATACAAGGTTATAGAGAAGCATGTAATGTCTATAATGTTGTTGTATTAATATGTATTAGAATAAAAACAAGCACGTTACCTGGTACAGGTCAGCTCGTATAACCTTTGGATTTTCAGGCTTTGAGTACCAGTCAAGCCTCATAGTCTCAATTTTGATATACATGTCAACAGCCCACTGTTGAAAAAGGCGCCCATCGAACAGGACGATGTTAAAAAGCTTCTTCCTGACCTGTAGCTTGAAGCAGTAGTACTCCCTCGCACTAACAAATTTCCTGGATTGTGTTGCATTCATCTCATTGTCACCAAAATCCTCATCTTGGTTATCCTCATTGTCATCTACAAGATTGAACATTTACACCCTTATGATGGTTGTACTCATAATGATTGACAACATAAGAATCATTGAAGAATAAGCAACGATGACCAGTACCTGGATGTAAATCAGTGACATGTTCTTCATGTGGTGCAAAATTGCCAACTTGTTCCCTTTCCATAATCAAGTTTTCATCTGATTGATAGTTGAAGGAAAACATAAGTTGACTCATAATGATTGACAATATAAGATTCATTGAAGAATAAGCAGTTCATCTGGCTCAATGTATACATTTTCTCCAAGGTTTCCGTCTCCCAAGCAGTCTAGTAGCCAATTATTAGTATAATAATGTATAAGGCCTAGTAGTAAATTAAATACAGATCGAACGATGCAGGAAAATGCGCACCATCAATATTTTTTGTGTTGACATCGGGCTCCAGTATTCCGTATGCGTCCTCGCCTTGGTCATTGCCTGACATAATGTTTTGCAGAATGGGCGAGTATCAGTGATGAATGGAAGGTATGAACCAAGTGATAGTCAACTAATTACCATTATATTTGTCCATGGGATTGCGTGGACATGACGGTGCAATTAGTATGTTGTTTGGCATGATCCTCCCTCCAATTTTTTGCATCTGGTACATATCATTTCTGTGTAGCCAATCACAATCTTCATCAGCTATAGAAATATTGAGCGATTATGAGTTGCGAAATCAAAGATTGGATATCATGTAAGTGGCAGCACATGTATTGAATTTAGTTTGTTCTCTAGTTGTAAGGAGAACTGTAGATTTGGTTGGAAGCCGTTTGTCATGTAGGCTTTGTAATATCCCTTCTCTATGTTGCTCATACCGAGCATTTTCCCTCTCCCTCTTAAGTGCTTGTTTTTCTTCTGTAGAATAAAGTGTGAGTTAGGTACAATACACAGGATGAGCAACAATTTGCTCGATGCAATAAGCGGTTGATTACCATATGAAATGTTGTTTTTGTAGGCTTGAAGTGGCGGTCCTAACACAGTAAGTGAGGAGGACTCAATGTGAGGGTGGACATTATTGACATTTTCTTTGTTAGAAACAACACTTTGTGATGTTCTTAATGAATTTGGACCTTGGAGTGGAGTCTGAATGTCCATTATCACATCAACAGGTATGCCTGCATCAAAATCACCCATTATCACATCAACATGTATGCCTGCATTGCCAAAATGTATGTACAATATAAGAAAAGACATCACCTTTGGCAGCTGGTGTGTACCGTAGCTGGGTGAGAGCAAATTGCGCACTGGGCCTATCCGCGGTGTGTAAATCTGTCCATAAGAATCGATCATTAATATGACTTATTTATGATTCATGAATGTATCATAAAAAACAGTGGAAATGAAGAAACCGGGTGATATGGGCACGGGTGGCGTAGATGGAGTGTTGTTTCCAGGTAGAACAACACATGCAGCTTTCTTAAGATCCCTTGCCTCCTTTCTATTTTTTAGTATTGCATCCCTGTTCATTGCATACCTCTCCCTTTCCCTTTGTCTCTTCAATTCTTTTGGATCTGCTTTCTGACCTGCGAGGCAATGAAATACTCAGGATACACAAGGTCGATGTAGTTAAGAGTTGGTGACATATGTATTTACCTGAATTGTCGCTGTTCGTTAGGTCCTGAAACGAAGTACGTATAACACTACGTTGAGAGGATGCCATGTTGTCTTTGCGAAACAGTTGTTCAACCCTGTTGTGTAGGTAACAAAAGAAACAACTCAGCTAGAATCCTAATAACTTGGATGTACATGGTGACCCGACGGTATTATTACATTAGTATAGATCATAATGCCTATACGTATCAAATTTCACAGCAATTTCTTTTGTGTTTTAGCTGATTACGATATGCAAATTCAAGAAATTCAAGATCTAACCTGTGCACTTGCAGGGCCGATACGGACCTAAGTCCTCACCCCTGGTGCAGGCCACCGGGGTGAGGCACCGGAGGTACGACAGCGCGTCGGGGTGGCCAGATGTGTCGTCAGACGGCGGCCACCGGGTTGAGGATGGCGTGGAGACCAAATCTACTCCAGGTCAGTGTGAGGAGCCACCGTGGCGAGGACGTCGCGACAACCACTGGCAAAGAAGATCAGGCGAGGTGATCTTTGTGGCCTGGTGGCGGCGTTAATCGTGGAGGTTTCCTTTTGGAGTCTGGCGGCATTGCTCGTTGGGATGTGTAGCATCCCAGAGGGCAGAGTCCGCCGGCAGAACATTTAGTTTCAACCGTTGATCTGATTGTATCTTGATGGATGTAACGTGAATAGTTAGATGGTAATAAGTGGGTCAGATCGGACGATGGGGCTCATTCTGTGTACACTTTTTTGTGTGGCTGTAGGGGAATTGATGTTTGCTATAGTAGTATATAGAAGATTTGTCAGATAAAAGTATTTTTGGTGATGGTTCAGTTCATCGATTTTTCGTTTCAGTCAGTAATAAATATACGTTTCCAGGAGGCACCACTCCCCAAGATCCGGAACCTCCCCGTCGCGGCCGGCGGCGGCAAAACCTAGCGCTCCATCCCGGTTCCGACCTCCCCGCTCCGTTCCCCTGCCGCGTCGGGCCGGGAGGGGCGAGGAGCTGCGGGCGAAGTATCGACGCGAAATCTTCCGTCCGGCCATGGAGAATGATAAGGAGGCTGCGGGCGCGGCTGCGGCGGCGGCCGAATCCGATGGGACCGCAGAGAAGCGGGCACGGAGCGGCGACCGCGACGACACCGCCGACGATTTCATCAGCAGTCTCCCCGACGCCATCCTCGGCACCATCATCTCCCTGCTCCCCACCAAGGACGGCGGCCGCACGCCGGTCCTCTCCCGCCGATGGCGCCACCTCTGGTGTTCCGCGCCTCTCAACCTCGAGGTCAGCACCCGACCCCCCGACGCCGACACCGCCGTCCCCGCCCCCACCCCCTCCCGCGTCCCGGCCTCCGCCGTCTCGGAGATAATCTCCCAACACCATGGCCCCGCCCGCCGATTCTCCTTCCACTGCCGCCGCGACGACGACGACGACCTCTGCCCCCAGGCGGAGAGCTGGCTTCAGTCCCGCGCCCTCGCCAACCTGCAGGAGCTCGACATCAGCTACGCCAAACCCCCGCTGCTGGCATCGCTTCTCCGCTCTGCATCCAACATCCTTGTCGCCAAGATCAGCCATTGTGATTTCGAGCCGGCCGTGAATTTCCCCTTCCTCAAGAAGCTCTCCCTGTTTCGCGTTTCCATCTCGGTGGACCTCTTCCCCAGGCTGTTATCCGTCTGCCATGCCTTGGAGAGCTTATCCATGACCAAAGTTCGTGCTGTGGGTTGCCTCCATTTTCGCTCGCCGACCATCAGGACCATCATCTTCCGCCATAGCTTTGGTGAAAGGGCGGAACTGGTCATCGAGGATGCTCCTCGCCTTGTAAGGTTACTAGTGCCTTATTGTGAGAGAGATTATAGTGTGACCATCAGGGTAATTAGGGCACCTAATCTGGAGATATTGGGACCTCTCTTCGTTGTTGGCTCCAAGCTCCCACTCTTCCAGGTACCATCAGCGTCATCTTCTTGCTGTCGGCATTCCTACATGGAGATAAATGTTTTTGATGTTCATTGTTTGTTTTCTTCAGGGAATAAGCCTAGTCAGCTCCACAAACTCGATGCGCTCCTTGAAGGTTTTGGCTCTCAAGTCTTCTGGGCAGAAATTGGATGCAGTTCTTAACATCCTTAGGTGGTTCCCCTGTTTGGAAAAGCTCTGTGTTATTGTGAGTAATCATCTTTACTTTCTTCAAATGTTTGATTTGTTTGACATACTATGAAATTCTACTAGTTAGCAACAGCTTTAACATGTGCCTCTCCTTCCTGTTTTGCAGTTTCATCCAAACCGTGAGATGAATGACGAAAATGAGCCGCAGTATGATCCACTACATCCAGTCGAATGCCTTGAGACCTGTCTAAAAAAGGTGGTGTTTAAGTCATTTGAGGGCTATGGCAAACAGGTTGACTTTGCGAAGTTCTTTGTATTGAATGCAAAGGTGCTAGACAAAATTGAATTTGAAGTAAGAAATCAGTACAGCAGTGAAACAGTGGCTTATGAACACAGGCTGCTACAAGTGGAAAACAGAGCTTCCCGAGAGGCTCGGTTTGAATTCAGAACTACCTCATACTGACTGAGTACCATGTCAACAAGCGTATCCATGATTTGTCAGTGGCCGACCCCCTTCAGAGAGCCGTAGACAGCGTTGATGCCTGAAGATTGCGCTGTCTTGTGCTCATTTTGTAAATGGCGTTGACGCCTGAATATTGCATTGTCTTCCACGTAAGTCTGCCCTATCTATTTCTAGTGTAAAGTTCCTCTATAATAATTCCAGTAACTTATGAACCTACCCCTGTTAAAACAGCAAAAGATGGTTTTGGATGTAAAAACAGTGCACTTGGGAAATTTCTGATGGGGAGGAATGCAGAAATAGTACTGCCGAAAGTTGTAACCGAAGGGAGCTGGTAGGTGAACCCATCTGCTGAAACTACTTACTCATATGGCCTTACCCTGCTTTGTTCTGCCTAAGCTGGGCTAGAAACATGTGCCTCTGGGAAAACTTAGTTGTCTTTTCAGCAATTTATAAACAAAAGCACGTGATATTTCGTTTCTGATTTGAATTTTTGCATACACATAGCATATGTTTGATACGTACAAGAGGTCAACTTGTTTGGTAGAAAGAGAGGTTATGTAATTATCAAGGTATGCTATCAGGTGGAAGTTTTGCTAATGATCCTCAACAGCCCCCAGGGAGTTAATGTTGCAATAGTCACAATGTCTCCCTCCGACTGCATCTGTAACATGCTTCTGTTGCATACCGATTGACTTATTATTAAAGTATGAGCTTTATTGAAAAGAAATTGATTGTCATCTTGTCTTGTACGTACAAACTTGCAAGTAATTTTACTCTTTCATGGAGCAAGAAAAGGCGTTGGATTGGGCGAAAGACCTGAAAATAATGTTGGCTTTGGCAGTAGTAGGGATCCTTGCGTGTACTGCTTAATGCTTGTCAACTTGTTTTATGCATTGCTGCCAGAGATATTTAGTTTCTCTAGACATATTTTACTGCTTGCAAAATCACACTTTTGCTGGATTATTATTACTAGGGATAAGTATATTTTTCGTCCCTCAACTCTTCTGAAAATTTAAAAATCATCCTTTAACTCTAAAACCATCAAAACTTAGTCCCTCAACTTTCAAAACCGGATAAGTTTAGTCCCTCGAACGGTTTCCATCTGACGTGAACAGGGTGTCGGTGAACTGTAAACTCGAAGAAAATGGCAATTTTTTTCCCAGAAAACTCTGAAATTTTGTGGGATTGAAGATAGTCGTGTGAAGTTTCGTGTTGTTTCGACATTCTAGGACCTCGTGACATGAAAAGAGTAAATATGTAAGTTAATGAACAGTAAATTTAGAAAAATAGCAAGAAAATAGAAAAAAATGAACTTTATTGGCAACCTAGATGCTTGGGCGTGTGCAATTTTTCGTGGTGTTTGGACATTGTGGGAGCTCCGGGTAAAAAAAACAATTTTTGGCTTGAAAAAAAACTTTGAAAAAGTGCATTTTTTTTGCTAGAGCTGCTCGGATCTCATTTGATCGCGAAAACTTGCAAGCACCTTGTCTACCCATGCCTCTTTGATGCCAAATAATCCATATTTTTTGAGTTTTGTTGATTTTTTTTTTCAAATTTACTGTTCACCAACATACAAATTTACTGTTTTTTCCTTTGTCATGAGTTCCTGGAATGTTGAAACACCATGAAATTTTGCACGCATCTTGCGCACATGAGTATCTTTGATCCCACAAAAATTCAGATTTTTTTTCAAATTTATTATTCACCAACGCATTGTTCACGTCAGACGGAAACCGATCGACGGACTAAATCTGGTTTTAAAAGTTGAGGGACTAAGTTTTGGTAGTTTTGGAGTTAAGGACGATTTCTAAACTTTTGGAAAAGTTGAGGGATGAAAAATATACTTAACCCTTATTACTATAGGTGGGATAGGGTATACTTAAGTAAAAGAAGGTGTCACCTACACCGAAATCCTATGTTAGGGTCTTATGGGAAGGTGGCTGCACTAGTTGAGGAGCGTCTCGATTAACGGCTCAAATCAAGAAATAGGGTTACTTCATGGTAGAGTCTGCGTGTATGCAGGGACAGGCCCACTTCAATTCATGGATATTCAGCTGAACACCATAATTTTTGCCAAAAATATATGCATATATAAAGTGTGTACCATGTCTATATGCCAAAATTACTAGTTAATACCCTTGCAAAGGTCATCCCCACCTCACGCATTGACAAGTGATGCATTGCATGTTTGTCACTTGTCGTAACCTGGTTTCTTTTTCATAAATTTATTAATTTAGAATGTTTTATCTCTTGAACAGTGCGTTTAAATTCTAAACTGTTTTCATCATTGTATTTCCCGCATTGAGATCATTGAAACTAGATTTCATGTTAATACATTTCAACAAACTTTTTTTCATAAAAAAACCAAAACCAAAACCAAAAGGAAATATTGAAAAAGGCTAAAATAGGAAAACGAAGGAACACTAACCGAAAAAACGAATAACGAAAAAAAGGAAGGAGAAAAACCGAAGCGCGGAACCACGGTTTGTGATTTTTCACCTTTTCCATTTTCAAGAAGTTCAATTTTTTAACAAGAAGCACAACTGTCATGGAAGCAAATTTGTGCTTTCACAAGAAACAAATCTATGCTTCTCACGGAAGTACATATTTTTTTCCTTTTCGAAAAGCACAACTATGATTCTCACAAAAACAAATATGCGTTTCTCGTGGAAGCATATGTTTATTTTTTTTAGAATAAATATGTGTTTCTCACCAAAGCACATATCTTTTTCTTCAATTTATCAATCATATGTAGGCATGCATTCCGCATATAGTCATACATGCTTGCGATAAGAACTTGCATAATATCTATTAGCCTATCCTCTTGTGACAAGGGGTCATAAGGGTTGAGGCACTCATTATAGGGAACCAGAACAAAGCAATAACATGATGAATACACGAACTCCTCAAAGGCCCTCCACGCGGCGCGCTAGGGCTGTGGAGGACCTTTAGTCTCGGTTGGTGTTACTAACCTGGACTAAAGATTTTTTTATTTTTTCCAAATCTTTGAATTATTTGACAATTTAATCTCTAATCATCCTTCTTCCTTACCACTCCAGCGTGGAACACTCATTCCAAATCGTCTAACTTCCCGATCGGTCACCCATCCTCTCACTACTTCAGCCCCAGCACGCTTAACTTTCAGATTCTATCGCCCCTACTTTCCAAGTCTGCACTTATTGCTTTCCTGACAATAGCATGCTATCAATCCTATTAATCTTTAGGTTTTGATGTCACATGATTTAATTTTTTGAATTCCAAACATTTATCAAAATAAAGAAAATAAGTAATAATAATATTGAATTTCAATGAAAATAAAATAAGTAATAATATGGTTTTATTCATTTTTTGCCATTTATTCATTTAATATGGCATAATTATTATCTTTAAATCTGTAAATCGAAATTTGACAAATAATATATCTGTTATTATGAGAAAAAAGTGAGGAATCCAAATATGACATCATTTATTCATTTCTAAATATATTTTTAAAATATATTGTTTGATTTTTCTGGAAAAAAACTTCTTTTTGAAAAAACTTTTTTTACTTTTGGAATTTTGAGAATCCGAGAAAACTTCACCGGGTAAACCCGGGTGAAATCGAGTCCCAATTTTTCTCTAGTTTTTTTAGATATTAAACTTTTTTTGATGTCATATGCAAAAGTTATGGTCATTTTACATTTTTTTGTTTTTTTTGCAAAAACGATCAAAATTCATATTTCAAAATTTCTATACCAACTAGACACTAAAACCTAACTACTCTTTCCGTTCCTAAATATAAGTCTTTTTAAAGATTTTACTAGGAGACTACATACGGAGCAAAATAAGTGTATCCACATTCTAAAGTATGTATATATACATCCGTATGTAGTTCCCTAATGAAACATCTAAAAAGACTTATATTTTGGAACGGAGAGAGTACATCTCAAAAGATTTTAGTTTTTGAAGATTTTATCATTTTTTCTTCTACAAAATTAAAAAAGGCGGTCCACCGGGGGGGGGGGGAGGGTAGAGTTCGAAATTTTCAGAACCTCTTTAGTCCGGGTTGGTGTCCATCCAATCATACCGTCGACTACATCTGCAAGCACCGTCCCAGCCAGAGTCACAACTAAGGTTAACCAAGCCAGAGTTAACCCTTTCTAACTTCATTTGCTATTTTTCATACATTTAATGATTTTTTTGATCTAAATGACCCTGAATTGAAAAGCCCTACAAATAAACTCTGAAAAGGTTGAAACTTGGCATGGTATCATTATTTCACCCACATAGCTTGTGCTAAAAAGTTGAGAGGGTTACAACAAAAACTGGATGCACTTCGTGTACAAACTGGACCATCTCCTTCGAACTATCAAGGTTTCGGACGAAAACCCATCTGTTACAAAGGCATTTCATTTTTTAACTTATTTTAACTCTAGACTTTTTGTGCATTCAATATGCACCATTCAAAGCCACATCCTCAAAGTTCAACCCTTTCTAACTTCATTTGCTAATTTTCATGCATTCAATGATTTTTTGAGCCAACTAGCCCTGAAATTGAAAAACACTACAAGTGAACTCTGAAAAAGTTGAAACTTGGCATGGTATCATCATTTCACCCACATAGCTTGTGCTAAAAAGTTGAGAGGGTTACGACAAAAAATGGATGCACATCGTGTACAAATTGGACCATCTCCTTCGAAGTATCAAAGTTTCGGACGAAAACCCATCTGTTACAAAGGCATTTAATTTTTTAACTTATTTCAACTCCAGACTTTTTGTGCATTCAATACGCACCATTCAAATCCACATCCTCAAAGCCCAACCCTTTCTAACTTCATTTGCTAATTTTCATGCATTCAATAATTTTTTTGAGCTAACAGACCCTAAAATTGAAAAGCACTACAAATGACTCTGAAAAAGAAACTTGGCATGGTATTATAACTTCACCCACATATCTTGTGCTAAAAAGTTGAGAGGGTTACAACAAAAACTGGATGCACTTCGTGTACAAACTGGACCATCTCCTTCAAACTGGACGAACTATTTTTAAACTCAAGTTATTCACAATCTAGGTTTTGAAGCAAATTTCAACAAATTCATATTTAAACCATTAAAATTTTAAAACTAATGGCACAAACAGAACTAGACAAAATTTTGAATCTAATGCAAAAAGAATCACTCAAAAACATCAAATATCCTAAAAGATATACGCAATTTAAAACAAAAACTTTCAGAACCCCTTTAATCTGGGTTGGTGTCTCCCTTAAAGGTCTAACCTTTAGTCCCGGTTGGAGACACCAACCGGGACTAAAGCCTCAACCCCTTTAGTCCCGGTTCGTGACACGAACCGGGACTAAAGGTCCGAAACGAACCGGGACTAATGATGCCCGTGCCGAACCGGGACTAATGGTCTCATTAGTGCTGGTTCAAAACGTAACCGGGACTAATGCTATGGACAAAAGGTTTTCTACTAGTGTATGCCAAACAATACAGGTGCATACGACCTTCAGATAGCATCAAGAACTCAAATATATTCATAAAAATATAATATGTTCAGATCCGAAATCATGACACTCGGGCCCTAGTCACAAGCATTAAGCATAGCAAAGTCATAGCAACATCAATCTCAGAACATGGTGGATATTAGGATCAAGCCCTAACAAATTAATAACAATTACATATGAAACCTCATTTAAATACCATCATCTCTAGTATGCCTACAAGGAAATTACTTACACAAGGAGGTGAGCATTGTGAGATTGTTGATGGAGAAGGATTGGTGATGATGGCGACGACGAATCCCTCTCTTCAGAGCTAGAAACGGGCTTTAGATGAGAGCTCCCAACGAAGAACAGGAAGCGGCGACGGCTCCATATGGTAAAACGCGATGAAACTTATTCTTGATTTTTTTCCTGAATTCTTGTGAATTTATAGTGTTGGAATTAGGTCGAGGAGGTGTCCAGGGACCCACACAACCACATGGTGCCCCCTCTGGGTGGCCGCGCCACCAGGCCGTATGGCGCCTTGGTGCCTGCTACTTGTAAACTGCGTTAGGATTTCCCCCGAAGAGGAGAGAAGATGCAACACAATAGAGATAAGTATTTCCCTAAAGTGAGAACCAAGGTTATCGAACCACACAAATTCTCATCTTCAACACCTACATAAAAGAGCACACACTTGCACCCAACACGGGCAAGAGGGTTGTCAGCCCCCTTGAACTCATTACTTGCAAGTATTAAGTAGTGATAAATAGATAATATAAATATAAAATAATATAATATAAGGTAAATGGAAGCAATATTTTTAGTGTTTTTATAATAATGTTTGTGAAGACTCGGGGCCATAGTTTTTGCTAGAGGTTTCTCTCTTGAAGAAAGCATGCGGTGGGTAGATAAATTACTGTTGGGCAATTGATAGAAAAGCGCATAGTTATGAAATATTTATTCATTGCAATGATCATATATATAGGCATAACATCCATACGCAAGTATACCGCTACTTGTATCTACGACTATTAGTCCACCCATCGACCGCTATCCACACTAGTGGAGAAATGGCTAGCCAGAACTCTTGTTCGTGGTACGCCATTTCTCACCAACGCAAACACTAATATTTTTAGATAGTGCTGACATTGGCTAAATTCGAATGCCATAGCTATTTGCTTAGTGCCGACGTTGCACATTAGGCCCGGCGTTGCACATTAGGCCCATTAGACCATGCTAGCACTTTTCAGTTTTAACAGCTCCCGGCGCAGTAAAACAAATATATCCTTTCATCCTCACTCTCGATCCCCAATTCTACTCGTCCTCCTCTTGATCCCCGCCGCCGACCCGCCCGACGCGGCTCGTCTCTGGCCGACGACGCCTCACATGATGCCACCCGTCTCTGTCCGCACACCTCCTCGCCCGCGAGCACCTCCACGGTAAGTTCGGTGACCCTCCCTTTTTCATTTTTCTTAGGGTTAGGGTTAGGTAATGTATGAAGGATTAGTAGTGTAAGTTTGGAGGAAATTCAGTTCTGGACCACACATTGAGGAGAACATTTGGTAATTTTATAATGCGCAAATGGATCTGATCACCTAGACTAAATGTTTTGGTAGGAAGGACTATGGTATGAAAAAATTCAAAATTATTTGATCTAGAAAAAATGGGGTTGTAGTGCAATGCTCAAACTGGACCAGAAATGAAAATTGGATGATGTGCTCGAAGTTTACAAATGACCATGATTTTTTTTGCATAAAAGTGATCTGTAGGCATCACATCACCTCCGGGTCCTTATAGAATTTACCGATCTTCTGAATATTCATTGTATAATTTATTGAGTCATTTTAAAATAGCACACTTGTAAATTTATTGAGCCAAACTAAACAGTGAGTAAAAACCTATGGAATGGATGACAATCTATTCAAAAGAGCACACTTGTAATTTTATTGTAATTCATAATGCCTAGTAAGTCTATGTTGGGGAACGTTGCATGGGAAACAAAAATTTTCCTACGCAAACGTAAGATCTATCCTTGGTGATGAGCATCTACGAGAGGGAGAGTGGATCTACATACCCTAGTAGATCGCTAAGCGGGAAGCGTTAAGAAACGCGGTTGAAGTAGTTGAACGTCTTTGCGATCCAAATTGCAAGCGGTCCCGCGACCCGATTATGATCCGTCCCGATCTAGCGCCGAACGGACGACACCTCCGCATTCAGCACACGTACAACTTGATGACGATCTCCGCCTTCTTGATCCAGCAAGAGGGGCGGAGAGGTATATGAGTACTCCGACACAATGATGGAGTGGCGACGATGGTGGTGGAGCTATTCCGGTAGGGCATCGCCAAGCACCGGCGAGACAATCTAGAGGAGAAGGCCATCTAGCGGGGGGGGGGGGGGGGAGGGCTGCACCATGGCTTGGTGTGAGTCTGCCCTCCCCCTCCAATATATATAGGAGGGAGGGGAGGGGGCTGGCGCCCTAGGGTTTCCCCCTAGGGTCGGCCGAACCAGTGAGGAGGAGGAGTCCTCCTCCAATTAGGAAGTGGGCGCGGGAGGAGTCCTCCTCCGATTAGGACTCCTCCCCCTCTCCTCTCTCTCCTATGCATAGGCCCATAGGGCTGGATGCCCAGCCCAACAAGGGCTGGTGTGCCACCTCTAAGGCCCAAGTGGCACCTTGGGGGGTGTGGGCCCCACTTGGTGGTCCCTCGGAACCCATTCGTCACTCCCGGAAATGCCCGAAACTTTTCCGGAGTCCAAACACCACTTTCCTATATATCAATCATTACCTCCGGACCATTCCAGAGCTCCTCCTGAAGTCCGATATATCATACAGGACTCCGAACAACCTTAGGTCACCAACATACATAACTCAATACTACCGAAACTTCACCGACCGTTAAGTGTGAAGACCCGGCGGGTTCGAGAACTATGTAGACATGACCGAGACACCTCTACGGTCAATAACCAATAGCGGGATCTGGATGTCCATATTGGTTCCTACATATTCTATGAGGATCTTTATCGGTTGAACGTCTATGTTAAGGATTCAGTTAATCCCGTATGTTGTTCCCTTTGTTCTTCGGTATGTTACTTGCCCGAGATTCGATTGTCGATATCTCCATACCTAGTTCAATCTCGTTACCGGAAAGACTCTTTACTCGTTCCGTAATACAAGATCCCTTGGCTAACTGTTTAGTCACTTTGCTTGCAAGGCTTATTGTGATGTTGTATTACCGAGTGGGCCCTGAGATACCACTCCGTCACACGGAGTAACAAATCCCAGTCTTGATCCATGCCCACTCAAGAGACACCCTCAAAGATACCTGTAGCGCATCTTTATAGTCACCCAATTATGTTGCGATGTTTGATACACATAAGGTACTCCTCCGGTGTCAGTGAGTTGCATGATCTCATGGTCATAGGAACAGATACTTGACATGCAGAAAACTATAGCAATAAACTGACACGATCATATGCTACGTTCATAGTTTGGGTCTTTTCCATCACATCATTGATCCCATTATCAAATGACATCTCATGTCTATATATGGCTAGGAAACCTTGACCATCTTTGAGCAACGAGCTAGTCTACTAGAGGCATACTAGGGACACTGTGTTGTCTATGTATCCACACATGTATTTGTGTTTCCAATCAATACAATTATAGCATGGATAATAAACGATTATCATGAACAAGGAAATATAATAATAGACACTTTATTATTGCCACTAGGGCATATTTCCAACAGTCTCCCACTTGCACTAGAGTCAGTAATCTAGCTCACACCACTATGTGATTTACATTGTAATGAATCTAACACCCATACAGTTCTGGTGTTGATCATGTTTAGCCGTTGGAAGAGGTTTAGTCAATGGATCTACGACATTCAGATCCGTGTGCACTTTGCAAATATTTATGACCTCCTCTTTGATGTAATCATGGGTGGAATTGAAGCATCTCTTTATGTGTCTGGTCCTCTTGTGAAACCTTGGTTCCTTGGCCAGAGCGATGGCACCAGTGTTGTTACAAAAAAAAGTCATTGGGTTCAGTGCATCGGGAACTACTCCAAGATCTGTCATGAACTCCTTCATCCAGACACCTTCCTTCACAGCCTCCGAGGCATCGATGTACTCCGCTTCGGATGTAGAATCAGCTACCACGCCCTGCTTAGAACTACACTAGCTTACTGCTTCCCCATTATAAATGTATACATATCCGGTTTGGCACTTAGAGTCATCCGGATAAGTGTCAAAGCTTGCATCAACGTAACCCTTTACGACGAGCTCTAGATCACCTCCATAAAAGCGAAACACTCCTTAGTCCTTTTCAGATACTTAAGGATATTCTTGACTGCCGTGCAGTGTTCCATTCCTGGATCACTTTGAAACTTTCTGGCCATACTTATGGCAAGGCTGACATTAGGTCTTGTGCACAGTATTGCATACACGATAGAGCCTATGGCAGAATCATTAGGGATGACACTCATCTTCTCTATATCCTGTGCAGTCACTGGGCATTGAGTCTTACTCAACTTCACACCTTGCAACACAGGCAAGAACCCCTTCTTGGACTGATCCATTTTGAACTTCTTCAAAACATTGTCAAGGTATGTGCTCTTTGAAAGTCCTATTAAGCGTCTCGATCTATCTCTATAGATCTTGATGCCTAATATGAAAGCAGCTTCTCCTAGGCCCTTCATTGAAAAACTATTATTCAAATATTCCTTCACGCTTATGTTGTTTCCAATCAGCAATATGTCATCCACATATAATATTAGAAATGCTATAGAGCTCCCACTCACTTTCTTGTAAATACAAGCTTCTCCGTAAACTTGTATAAACCCAAACACTTTGACCACCTCATCAAGGCAAAGTTTCCAACTCCGAGATGCTTGCACCAGTCCATAAATGGATCGCTGGAGTTTGCATACTTTGTCAGCATTCTCTGGATCGACAAAACCTTCTGGTTGCATTATATACAACTCTTTCTTAAGGAAACCGTTAAGGAACGCTATTTTGACATCCATCTGCCAAATTTCATGATCAAAAAATGCAGCTATTGCTAACATTATTCTGACGGACTTAAGCATCGCTATGGGTGAGAAGGTCTCATCGTAGTCAACTCCTTGAACTTGTGAAGAACCCTTTGTCAAAAGTCGTGCTTTATAGACGGTGACATTACCGTCCGCGTCCGTCTTCTTCTTAAAGATCCATTTGTTCCGAATGGCCTTTCGCCCTTCAAGTAATACTTCCAAAGTCCATACTTTGTTTTCATACATGGATCCCATCTCGGATTTCATGGCCTCTAACCATTTCTTGGAATCCGGGCTCATCATCGCTTCTCCATAGCTCGTAGGTTTATTGTTGTCCAACAACATGACCTCTAAGACAGGGTTGCCGTACCACTTAGGAGCAGTACGCGTCCTTGTCGACCTACGAGGTTCGATAGTAACTTGATCTGAAGCTTCATGATCATCATCATTAACTTCCTCTTCAACTGATGTAGGCTCCAAAACATCTTTCTGCGCCGTGCTACTCTCAGGTTGAAACAAATGTTCAACAGCCTCATCAAGTCCTATCTTTCTCCCACTCAATTCTTTCGAGAGAAACTCTTTCTCAAGAAATGTCCCATTTTTAGTGACAAACACTTTGCCTTCGGATCTGAGATAGAAGGTATACCCAACCGTCTCTTTTGGGTATCTTATGAAGACACATTTCTGAACTTTGGGTTCCAGCTTTTCAGGCTGAAGCTTTTTGACATAACCATCACATCCCCAAACTTTAAGAAACAACAACTTTGGTTTCTTGCCAAACCACAATTCATACGATGTCTTCTCAATGGATTTTGATTCTGCCCTATTTGAAGTGAATGCAGCTGTCTCTAATGCATGACCCCAAAACGATAGTGGCAAATCGGCAAGAGACATCATAGAACACACCATATCCAATAAGGTTTGATTACGATGTTTGGACACACCATTACGCTGTGGTGTTCCACGTGGTGTCAATTGTGAAACAATTCCACATTGTCTTAAGTGACTGCCAAACTCATAACTCAGATATTCTCCTCCTCGATCAGATCGTAGGAATTTAATCTTCTTGTTACGATGATTCTCAACTTCACTCTGAAATTGCTTGAACTTTTCAAAATTTTCAGACTTGTGTTTCATTAAGTAAATATACCCATATCTACTTAAGTCATCAGTGAAGGTGAGAAAGTAACGATATCCACCGCGTGCTTCAATGCTCATTAGACCGCACACATCAGTATGTATGATTTCTAACGAGTCACTTGCCCGTTCCATTGTTCCAGAGAACGGGGTCTTAGTCATCTTGACCGTGAGGCATGGTTGACATGTGTCAAGTGATTCGAAATCAAGTGACACCAAAATTCCATCAACATGGAGCTTCTTCATGCGTTTTATACGAATATGACCTAAGCGACAGTGGCACAAGAGAGTGGTACTATCATTATCAACTCTGGATCTTTTGGCATCAATGTTATGAACATGTGTATCATCACTATCGAGATTCAATAAGAATAAACCCCTCACAATGGGTGCATGACCATAAAAGATATTAGTCATATAAGTAGAACAACCATTATTCTCTGATTGAAATGAGTACCTGTCTCGCAATAAACAAGATCCAGATATAATGTTCATGCTTAATGCAGGCACTAAATAACAATTATTCAGGTTCATCACTAATCCCGATGGTAATCCAAGAGAGAGAGTGCCGACGGAAATCACATCAACCTTTGAACCATTTCCCATGCGCATTGTCACTTCGTTATTTGCCAACCTCCGTCTATTTCGTAGCTCCTGCTTTGAGTTGCAAATGTGAGCTACTGAACCGGTATCAAATACCCAGGCACTACAATGAGAGTTGGTATGATACACATCAATAACCTGTATATCATATATACCTTGTTTGGTACTGGCCGCCTTCTTGTCGGCCAGCTATTTGGGGTAGTTCCGCTTCCGGTGACCAGTTCCATTGCAATCAAAGCACTCACTTTCTGGCTTGGATCCAGTCTTGGGTTTCTTCACGGGAGGGGCAACTGCTTTTCCACTCTTCTTGGTGTTACCCTTCTTGCCCATGCCATTCTTCTTGAAACTAATGGTTTTATTGACCATCAACACTTGATGCTCCTTCTGGATTTCAGACTCAGCGACTTTCAGCATCGCAAACAACTTGGTGACTGACTTGTTCATCCCTTGCATGTTATAGTTCATCACGAAGCTTTTGTAGCTAGGTGGCAATGATTGAAGAACTCTGTCAGTGATCGCCTCTGGTGGAAGGGGCATCCCTAACTCAGCCAAACGATTCGAATACCCTGACATTCTGAGTATATGTTCACGGACAGACCCGTTCTCCTCCATCTTGCAAGCATATAATTTGTCGGAGGTCTCATACCTCTCGATCCGAGCATTCTTCTTGAAGATAAACTTCAACTCCTGGAACATCTTATATGCTCCATGACATTCAAAACGTCTTTGAAGTCCCAGTTCTAAGCCATGCAACATTGCACATTGAACTATTGAGTAATCTCCAAAACGTGCCTCCTAGGCGTTCACAACGTCTTCAGACGACACTGGAGTGGGTGCTCACCGAGCGGTGCATCAAGGACATAAGCCTTTTAGGAAGCCATGAGGATAATCCTCAGATTACGGGCCCAATCTACAAAGTTACTTCCGTCATCTTTCAACTTGGCTTTCTCTAGGAACGCATTGAAATTCAGGGGAACTACTACGCGAGCCATTGATCTACAACATAAATTTGCAAAGGTTACTAAGACTATTGTTCAAGATAATGAGTTTACTTAATCAAATTACTTAAAAAAAACTCCCACTCAAATTGACATCCCTCCGGTCATCCGAGTGATACATGATTCAAATTCACCAACACAAGTCCGATCATCACGTGAGATGAGGTCGTTTCAATGGTGAACGTCTCCATTTTGATCATATCTTCTGTATGACTCATGTTCGACCTTTTGGTATCTTGTGTTTCGAGGCCATGTATGTACATGCTAGGCTTTTCAAGTTTAACCCAAGTGTTCTCCACATGCAACACTAGCTTGCACCCGTTGTATGTGAACGTAGAGTCTATCACACCCGATCATCACGTAGTGCTTCAAAACAACGAACTTCCACAACGGTGCACACTCAGGAAGAACAAAATTTATCTTGAAATTTTAGTGAGGGACCACCTTATAATGCTACCGTCGTCCTAAGCAAAATAAGATGCATAAAAGGATTAACATCACATGCAAATCATAAGTGACATGATATGACCATGAACTTGTGCTTTTGATCTCCATCTCCAAAGCACCGTCATGATCTCCATGGTCACCGGCATAACACCATGATCTCCATCATTGTGTCGCCATCGGGGTTGTCATGCCCACCGTGCTGGTACTACTATTGCTAAATCTTAGCGATAAAGTAAAGCATTACATAGCGCATAATGATTGACATGCAGGTCATACAATAATTAAAGACAACCCTATGGCTCCTGCCGGTTGCCATACTCATCGACATGCAAGTCGTGATATTCTAGACAAAACATGATCATCTCATACATCACATATATCTCATCATGTCGTTGGCCATATCATATCACAACATACCCTCCGAAAAAAAGTTAGACGTCCTCTAATCGTCGTTACATGTTTTACGTAGCTGCTACAGGTATCTAGCAAGAACGATTCTTACCTACGCAAAACCACAATGGTGATACACAAAGTGCTATTCAACCTTCTCAAGGACCGCCTTTGTCAAATCCGATCCAACTAAAGTGGGAGAGACAGACACCCGCTAGCCATCTTTATGCAAAAAAGTCACATGTCAGTCGACAGAACCAGTCTCTCGTACATGGACGAGTAAGGTTGATCCGGGCCACGTCATCGCACAATACCACTGAATCAAGAAAAGAACAAGGCAAGAAGCAATCTGAGCATCAACGCCCATAAACTCCTTTGTGTTCTACTCGTGATCTCATCTACGCATAGACCTAGCTCATGATGCCACTGGTGGGGAATGTTGCATGGGAAACAAAAAATTTCCTACGCACACGCAAGATCTATCCATGGTGATGAGCATCTATGATAGGGAGATTGGATATACATACCCTTGTAGATCGCTAAGCGGGAAGCGTTAACAAACACGGTTGATGTAGTCGAGCATCTTCCCGATCCAAATCGCAAGCGGTCCCGTGATCCAATCATGATCCGTCCCGATCTAGTGCCGAACAGACGGCACCTCCGCGTTTAGCACACTTAAAGCTCGATGATGATCTCCGCCTTCTTGATCCAGCAAGAGGGGGCAAATAGGTAGATGAGTACTCTGATAGCACGACGGAGTGGCGACGGTGGTGGTCGAGCTGTTCCGGCAGGGCTTCGCCAAGCTCAACCAAGACAATCTAGAGGAGAAGGCAATCTAGCAGGGGGAGAGAGGGCAGCACCATGGCTTGGGGTGCGGCTACCCTCTCTCCCCTCCAATATATATACGAGGGAGGGGAGGGGGCTGGCGATCTAGGGTTTCCCCCTAGGGTCGACTGAACCATTGACGAGGAGTCCTCCTCCAATTAGGAGGTTGGCGCGGGAGGAGTCCTCCTCCGATTAGGACTCCTCCCCCTCTCCTCTGTCTCCCGCGCATAGGCCCATAGGGCTGGCCGCCCAGCCCACCAGGGGCTGGTGCGCCACCTCTAAGGCCCATGTGGCCCCTTGGGGTCTGTGGGCCCCACTTGGTGATCCCTCGGAACCCATTCGTCACTCCCAGTACACTAGCGGAAATGCCCGATACTTTTTCGGAGTCCAAACACCACTTTCCTATATATCAATATTTACCTCCGGACCATTCCGGAGCTCCTCATGATGTCTGGGATCTCATATGGGACTCCAAAAAACCTTCGGTCACCAACATACATAACTCAATACTACCAAAATGTCACCGAACGTTAAGTGTGCAGACCCTGCGGGTTCGAGAACTATGTAGACATGATCGAGACACCTCTACGGTCAATAAAAAATAGAGGGACCTGGATGCCCATATTGGTTCCTACATATTCTACAAATATCTTTGTCAATTGAACCTCTATGTCCAGGATTTACTTAATCCCGTATGTTGTTCCCTTTGTTCTTCGGTATGTTACATACCCGAGATTCGATCGTCGGTATCTCCATACCTAGTTCAATCTCGTTACCTTTAAGTCTCTTTACTCGTTTCGTAATACAAGAACCTGTGGCCAACTCTTTAGTCACTTTGTTTGCAAGGCTTATTGTGATGTTGTATTACCGAGTGGGCCTTGAGATACCACTTCGTCACACGGAGTAACAAATCCCAGTCTTGATCCATGCCCACTCAACAGACACCCTTGGATATACCTGTAGAGCATCTTTGTAGTCACCCAGTTACGTTGTGACATTTGATACACACAAGGTATTCCTCCGGTATTAGTGAGTTGCATGATCTCATGGTCATAGGAACATATACTTGACATGCAGAAAACTATAGCAATAAACGGACATGATCATATGCTATGTTCATAGTTTGGGTCTTGTCCATCATATAATTCTCCTAATGATGTGATCCCATTATCAAATGAAATCTCATGTCTATGGATAGGTAACCTTGATCATCTTTGATCATCGAGCTAATTTACTAGAGGCATACTAGGGACACTCTGTTGTCTATGTATCCACACATGTATTTGTGTTTCCAATCAATACAATTATAGCATGGATAATAAACAATTATCATGAACAAGGAAATATGATAATAACCACTTTATTATTGCCTCTAGGGCATATTTCCAACAGTCTATGTAGTCTTATGTAGTACACATATGAGCTTTCAAAATTCAGCATGTCAATGTTATCAAGTATATTTGTTTCTCATATAAATTTCAATCTAAAAATGTTGAGAGACACATTGAATGCATGTTATTTATAAATTCTTCGGTCTTTTAATGTTTAGGGACTACTTGATTTATAATTTCTACTACAAGTTCTATTTTTTTTGTCTACATAATTTGAAACAGGACATATGGACAATTCTACAAGCAACAACGAATGAGTGTATGGCATGGAAAAGTGGAATAAGTCTCTCTTAGAGCATTCACAGTGGAACATCAAAAAAATGGAAGAAGACAATGTGTATGTGAAGAATGAAAGGGATAGTCCGCTTATAGATGGTGCTAATGCCCTCGCTAAGACGAACAAACTGAGGGAGCAGAGGGATAAGTTGATTGAGGAGAGGGATAAACTGAAGCAGGAGAAAAAACTACCCACGACAGTGAGGATTGAGCTACAGCCATAAGTTTCTCACTTCAAACATGATGGAGAGAGAGAGAAGATTCGTTAGCTGAGGATAATCCTCGATGAAGAGTAGTTTAATTATTACAGTACCTTGTGTGAAGTTTTAAACTCTGAAGTTTATGAGTATGTTTAGTTGATCACTACTAAGTTTTAAACTCTTATTAAGTTTATGAGTATGTTTAATTGATCAATACCTTTTGTGAAGTTTAAACCCTTAGTTTCTGAAGTACTATTTTTTTATTATCCAAAAAATGAATTGTTGGCGTTGGACTACAACGCATGACAAAGGTAGTATAGATGTATAGTTGGCGTTGGCCACATGGACGCTAGCAACATGTAATATACTGCTGGCGTAGGCTCCAACGCCACCACTATTTTTTAACTATGGCGCCATATTGGTGGTGTTGGGTGTCCACACCAGCAATGATATTTTTGCCACGCCATAGTTAGGCTTTTCTGCACTAGTGCCAGCATGCATCTAGAGTAATAAGTAAAAACAGAGTAATGCTTGGAGAAACATGACATGCTGTAGATAAAGTAAACTCAACTAATATGAATAAGCCACATCCTTTTGTCCTTAATGGCAACAATACAAATACATATCATGTCCCCTTCTGTCACTAGGATTGAGCACCACAAGATTGAATCCATTACAATGCACCACTCCCACTGAAGATAAACCAATCTAATTGGTCAAACCAAATTGATAGATTGGAGAGAAATACGAAGCTATAATAATCATGCATATAAGAAACCAGCAAAGACTATATATTTTCTTGAATAATCTGATCATAAACCCACAATTCATCGGATCCCAACAAACACACCGCAAAGAAGATTACATCAAATAGATCACCACGGGAATCGTGATGAACTTTGTATTAAAGAACTTAGATAGATAGATAGCCATCTAGGTACTTGCCATGGACCTGTAGGTCTGTGTTAGACTACTCACACATCACCATGGGAGCAGCAAGGGTGATATAGGGGCCCTTTGTGATTGATCCCCCTCCCGCAGGGCACTAGAACAGGGCTCTAGATGGAATCACGGCGGAACAGAGACTTGTAGCAGTGGAAAAAGTATTTCGGGTGGCTCTTTGGTGTTTTCCTAATACATTACGATTTATAGAGGAGGAGTTAGGCCAGGAGGCTGTGGGAGGTGGTCCCAAGCCATCATGGCGCGACCGCCCCCCTGGGTGCACCCTGTTGGCTTGGCACCACCCCGTGTGGTGTAAATTCTCCCTCTGAATCTTCCACGCCTTATTTTTGTTGAGAAAAAAATCATCAAAAAGTTTTGTTGCATTTGGACTTCGTTTGGTACCGATTTCCCGTAAAGCCAAAAACCCGCAGAAAACAACAACTTGCACTAGGCATTGGGTTAATAGATTAGTTCCCAAAAATGATATAAAACAACATAAAATGCATATAAAGTATCCAACATTGATAATATAATAGCATGGAACAATCAAACATTATAGATACGTTGGAGACATATCAGCTTCCCCAAGCTTAATTCATGCTCGTCCTCGAGTAGGTAAATGAGAAAAACAATTTTTTTATGTGAGATTCTACCTAACATGTAATCTTTTTTCAGGTATGATCATTGAGAAACAATTAACTACTAAACAACAACATAGTAATATTCGTAAGTGTATGAAATCTCAATGAATGCTAAATGGGTGTGCATCCAACTTGCTTGCTCATGAAGATCTCAGGCATTTGAGGAAGCCCGTCATCGGAATATGCAAGCCAAGTTCTATAATGAAAATTTTACACTAGTATATAAAAACAACAACTCATGAGACTCTCTATATGAAAAATATGATGCTTTCTCTAAGGACAAGTGTCGAAAAAGAGGTAGCAGCACTGTCCCTTCTCTCTTTTCTCTCATTATTTTTACTTCTTTTTCTTTTTCTTTTCTCTCTCTCTTTTTTCCTTTTTTATTTCTCTCTTTTTTGCTATTTATTTTTCATTTTTCGTCCTGAGTCTCATCCCAACTTGTGGGGAATCATAGTCTCCATCATTCTTTCCTCACTGCCATAGTGCGCTAACAATGTTGAACATCACACTTCTGTCTACATACAACTCGATATATTAACTCAATGTGATGAATAAAATGACTCTATATGAATGCCTCTGGCAGTGTACCAGGATGTGCAATGATCTAGCATAGCAAAGATATCAAAAAAATGGACAAGCCATGGAAATATCGTGCTAGCTATCTTACGATCATGCAAATCAATATGATGATGCACACACAAGTCATGTGATGTAACGGTGGAAGTTGCATGGCAATATGCCTCGAATGGCTATGGAAATGCCATGATATGTAGGTATGGTGGTTGTTTTCAGGAAGATATAGGGTGGGTTATGTGTGATAGAGCGTATCATATCTCGGGGTTTGGATGCACCGGTGAAGGTCTCATCGATCCTCGAGGTGAGAATGGGCAATGCACAATACCGAAGAGGCTAGCAAATATGGAAAAACAAGCATGCATACATCCATGGATTCACATTAGCTATAAAGAATCCATATACCTATTGCAAAGCCTTATCATCTCTCTCGAAGCAAAGTACTACCGCATGCTGATACTTGTGATCTGTGTTTGGTTTTCCCCCGAAGAAGAGGGGATGATGCAGCACAGTAGAGGTAAGTATTTCCCTCAGCGAGAACCAGGCTTATCGAACCAATAGGATAACCACACAATTTCCCTTCTTCGACGCATACACACAAAAGAGCATACAATTGCACCAAACGTGGGCAAGAGGGTTATCAATCCCCTTGAACTCGTTACTTGCAAGTTATAAGTAGCGGTAGATAGATAGTTCGATAAAACTAAATTGAAAATAAATAAAAAGCAAATAATGGCAACAAGGTATTTTGAGTTTCTGTAATTATATTTGTGAATAGACTTTGGGGGCATAGTTTTTGCTAGAGGCTTCTCTCTCTCAGAAAGCATACGATGGGTAAATAAATTACTATTCGTCAATTGATAGAAAAGCGCATTGTTATGCAATATTTATTCATGGTAATGATCACACATATAGGCACCACGTCCCTAATCAAGTAGACGGACTCCTACCTGCATCTACTATTATTACTCCACCCATTGACCGCTATCCAACATGTATCTAGAGTATTAAGTAAAAACAGAGCAATGCTTGGAGGATAATGGCATGATGTAGACAACGTAATTACAACTAATATGAATGAAACCCATCGTTTTATCCTTAGTGACAGAAATACAATACGTATCATGTCCCTTTCTGTCACTGGGATTGAGCACCGCAAGATTGAACCCACTTCAATGCATCTCTCCCACTAAAGATAAATCAATCTAGTAGGCCAAACCAAATTGATAGATCGGAGAGAATTACGAAGCTATCATAATCATGCATATAAGACCAACAAGGAACATAAACCAACAATTCATCGGATCCCAACAAATTCACCGCACAAGAGTGATTACATAAGATAGATAACCACAGGAATCTTGGTGGTCATGGCAACAAAGAACATATATAGAGAGACATATCCATCTAGGTACTAACTACGGACCCAAAGGTCTGTGGTGAACTACTCACACATGACCATGGGAGCAAGAAGATTGATATAGAGGCCCTCCATTACCTATCCCCCCTCCGGCAGGGCACTAGAACAAGCCTCCAGATGGGTACAGGACGGAACAAAGACTTGCGGTGGTGGAAAAAGTGTTTCGGGAGGCTCCCTAGGTTTTTTTTGGAATATATGTGAATTTATAGACTAGAGAACGAAGGCTGGAGAGCTCGGAGGTGGCACGCCAAGCCATCAAGGTGCGTCCACCCCCATGGGCATGCCCTGTTGGCTTGGGGCGCCTCGTGTGCCCTACGGTCTTCCACCGGAGCTTCTGGGCTTTATTTTGTCTAGAAAAATTATCAAAAAGTTTTGGGGTATTCGGACTTCGTTTGGTACAGTATTCCCGAGAAGCCAAAAACATGCAGAAATTGGCAACTCGCACTTGGCACTGGGTAGTAGGTTAGTGCTCAAAAATAGTATAAATCAGCAAGTAAATGCTTAAAAAGTATCCTAGAATGATAATATAATACTTCCTCCATTCCTAAATATAAGTCTTTCCAAAGATTCAACTAAATACCACATACAAATGTATATAAACATAATTTAGAGTGTATATTCATTCATTTTGCTCCGTATGTAGTCCGTAGTAGAATCTCTTAAAAGACTTATATTTAGGAACGGAGGGAGTAGCATGTAACAACCAAAAATTATAGATACATTGGAGATGTATCAGCATCCCCAAGCTTAATTCCTGCTCGTCCTCGAGTACGTAAATGATAAAAACAGAAATTTTGATGTGACATGCTATGCAAAATGTAATCTTTTGCAGGCATGCTCATTTAGAAACGATGAGTTAACAAACATCAACATAGTAATATCCATGAACATAAGTAACACAATCATTAGCTATCAAAATATACGATCCTTAAAGAATATTTACCCCCATTAAATTTATCATATTAGCGTGGCATGGCTTTGTCTTCGCCACATAAATACAAATTTCAAGCACCACGGTGTTAATCCAAGAAGTTGGATCGTGATTTTAATGTGCTTTAGCTTTTTATACCCCACTCAATACATGAGCGTGAACCATGAACATAGCATATCGGTGGAATACAATATGATGGTAGGTATCAAAGGGATAGAAGCGGAGAATAAAGTCTCACATAAACTAGGCAGAATAATAGGCTATGGAGATGCCCATCAATCGATATCATTGTGAGGTGTATGGATTGCCATGCAACGGATGCACCAGAGCTATAAGTGTATGAAAGCTCAACTCAAGCTAATAAGTGGGTGTGCATCCAACTTTCTTGCTCATGAAGACCTCGGGCATTTTAGGAAGCCCGTCATTGGAGTATACAAGCCAAGTTCTATAATGAAAAATTTCCACTAGCATACGGAAGTGACAAAACATGAGACTCTCTATATGAAAAACATGGTGCTACATTGAAGCACAAGTGTGGAAAAAGAGGTAGTATAGCACTATCCCTTCTCTCTTTTCTCTCATTTCTTTCTTTCTTTATGTTTCTCCTTTTCTATTTCTCCTTTTTATTTCATTTTTATCTTTCTTTTTCTTTCCTTTTCTTTTTTTCCCGTCCCGAGTCGCATCACGACTTGTGGGGGAATCATTGTCTTCATCATCCTTTCCTCACTGAGACAGTGCCTAATAATGAAAAACATCACACTTCTATTTACTTATAGCTTGATATGAAAAACTACTAAACAATATGACTCTATATGAATGCCTCCCGTAGTGTAAGAGGATGTGCAATGATCTAGCATAACATGTAAACAACGATGAACAGTTTCTTTGCCACAAATACTTTGTTACCTACATGACCATGCAAAGCAAGATGACAATGAGTGTACTAGGCATATGATGTAATGGTGGAATTTGCATGGCAATATATCTCGAAATGGCTTTGGAAATGCCATGATAGGTAGCTATGGTGGTTGTTTTGAGGAAGATATAAGGTGGCTATGTGCGACAGAGCGTATGATGCCGCGGGGTTTGGATGCATCGACTATTGGAGATATGCCCTAGAGGCAATCATGTATGATGATATTTCCTATGTGTTTATGAATAAAGATAGTCCTTGGACATTATTAGTGATGTGTATTAACAAGCACATGACTTGTTTGTGAGACTATGCATTGTATGATAACTGTCCTAAATGGTACCTAGTCCAAAGGGTTGTGTGGATGCACAACTAATCAGACTAGCATATGACATGGTGGATGGTTTGGTCTCACTGACCATGTAGCATTGGATGCTAGACGGATAATATGGACTCAGAAAGATCTGGTTGGATTCGACGTAGTCTGATCTGAGTCGACATAAGGTCTGAGTTGGATAGACTCAACTACAAGACGCAGCGATAGGTCATCTATGAATCTCTAGTACAACATACGTTCTATGTCCTAAGACCTGAGCTGGCGCATGTACTCAGGATGATGACAAACTTGCTTTGGGCTAACCAAATGCTACTCTATGACTGGGTAGTTACAAAGGTAGGTTTCGGGCTTGTCCAGACCCATGCCGTGAGACATGGTCGAGCAAGATGGGATTTGCCCCTCCTACCAGGAGAGATATACTCTAGGTCCCTCGGGTGATCTGACCTGGATAAGCATGGCCATGCGATGAGGATTATGAGATAATCCAAAGTGTTGGTCGGATTCACCGGAACGAGAAAGAGGTCGTGCATCAACAAGGATGACCATGTCGCCTTGTGCATGACAACATATATCGTGTGACAAAGGGAACAGAAGTGTGAAGTACAGGTTCGCCTAACCAGGTTCATCAGACACTTGGAGTCGGCATGTTTTGCTAGAGGCCACTACCGACTGGTCGAGTCGGATGTGATCTGACTCGCGACCAAGTGGACGAGAACCTAAAGGGTCGCACGCTTAAGGTAAGAAACACGTGGGCTTTAGGATCCGTGTGAGGCCCAAGAGTTGAGCCCGCGCCGGATGCCTATATATAGTGGAGGTGCGGCACACCCATCCGGTTGATCACTTCAGTGCCGTCATTAGGGTTTGCATGTGTTGCGAATAGCCACCTCCACTCGCCGCCGGTTGTGTGATCGGACCTAGCAGTCCGCCGCACGGTGTGTTCCTCCTGCACGTGCGGATACCGTTAGAGGCGATGCACTTGCACCGCTCCGGCGAACCTATACGCGGGATCCAATGGATCGGCTGTTCAAGGGAGATCGGACCGGCTGCTCGAGGGAGAACGGACAAGGAGGAGACGGACCATGCGTACACGCTGCCCCACCTCTACTTCCGTTGCACGTCATTGCGCGTCTAGTGGTAACGATCTGTGATCCACCTCCATAGCATGTTCTTGGATGTTCCGCGCATAGGAAAATTTTAATTCGCATGCGATGCACCTACGATAGAACCCAACATCGACAAAGTTTGTAGCTATCCTCGAGGTGAGAATGGGCAATGCACGGTATCGAAGAGGTTAGAAAATATGAGGAGGTGAGAGTGAGTACATCCTTAGATTCACATTAGTCATAAAGAACACATATACTTATTGCAAAGCTTTATTAGCTCTATCGAAGCAAAGTACTACTCGCATATGCCTAGGGGGGTGGTTCAAAGGAGTTAACCATCACGCGCCCCGACCTAAACATCACTAGTATTTCAACGAGGAATAAGAATGCTCACACATCATCACCATGCCATAACCAATATTTAGATGAACATCAAATTAACACCCTTTAAATATCAATATTTCTACTAACCAACAACCATTTACTCACATCGTTTCATATTACCACATCAATATCATTAACCCACAATTTCTCTTTTATGTGCTACATGAAGGTTTTGATTATGCACTCCTTGAATACCTATTATTTTTGGACTAGTCTTATAACGATGTAAATTACCGTGATATTAAACTCTCAAACAAATTTAAATGAAGAACGAAAGTGCAATTATTCCTTTAAAATCTATAAGCCACCATGCTCTAAAAGATATAACTGAAGCACTAGAGCAACTACTTAGCTCAAAAGATATAAGTGAAGCACGTAGTATTCTAACAAATCATGGTGAAAATGTGTCTCTCTCAAGTTGATGTGTCCAGAAAACAATGATTGTGTAAAACTAAAATCATAAACAAACTAAATCACACGACACGCCAAGCAAAACACATATAATGTTATGAATAAAATTTTAGCTCCAAGTGACATACTGATGGATTCAGACGAATGAGGGGATGCCTTCCACAACATCCCCAAGTTTAGACGCTTGAGTCTTACTAGAATTTGACTTGGAGTGCCTTGGGAATCTCCAATATTAGGCTCTTTGACGCTCCTTATTCGTTCATCCATCATAATAACGCCCAAAACTTGGAAGCTTCAACACACAAAACTCAACAGAAAACTCATGAGATCCATCAGTACGATAGGCAGACCATAAACTTTAGGTATAATTATAAATTTATTCATATTTTATTATTTAATAAGTAACTATATTCTACCTTATCCATGACTTATACCCTCCAATAGAATCCATAGCATCATCAAAACAAGCAAACCAGGCAAGCAAAAAATAGATTCTGTTTAAAACAGAACAGTCTCTAGTGATCCGCAAAAACACCATACTTTTGTAACTCAGAAAATTCTGAAAACTTAGGACAACCTGAGTAATATGTATAAAAATACTTTGTAAAAACTTCAGATCAAAAATATGTTCCAGTAAAATAAGAAAAATTCTGCACTGGACGTCAAAGTTTCTGTTTTTGCACCGTATCAGTTTTACTTATCATTCAAGTCAATCCCAAAGGCTTTACTTGCCACAAAAAGCAATTTAAACATAAAAACACAATCATTATAGTAGAAATAATCATTTTAACTCACACAAACATAACGTACAACAAGAAAAATAAGATAACTATTGGGTTGCCTCCCAATCAACCGTTATCATTTTATACCCCTAGTTAGGTGTAATGCATAGTTTCAAGTATTGTAATAGTCACGAGGAAAATTCATCTTGCTATGATCATATTCCCTTCTCTCAGAAGAAAGTTTTTAATAGGTAACCAAAAGTAATTGAAGGTACTAAACTTAACAACACAAGGGTCTATGAGATCTATCTCGGGAAGAAAAGGAGGCTTGATACTTGTGATATGCGTTGGGTTTTCCGTGAAGAGGAATGGATAATTGCAGCACAATACGGGTAAGTATTTACCTCAGTGATGAAACCAAGGTTTATCAAACAAATAGTAATATCAATCCACAACCATCTTCAGTGGTTGCACACAAAAGAGCAAACAACTTGCACCCAACGCGGGCACAAGGGTTGTTAATGTTGGAAATATGCCCTAGAGGCAATAAATAAAGTGTTTATCATTATATTTCCTTTTTCATGATAATAGTTTATTGTCCATGATATAATTGTTTTGATTGGAAACTAAATACATGTGTGGGCATATATACAAACATTGTGTCCCTAGTATGCCTCTAGCAGGCTAGCTTGTTGATCAAAGATGGTTAAGGTTTCCTGGCCATGGACATGAGATGTCATTTGATATCAGGTCACATCATTAGGAGAATGATGTGATGGGCAAGACCCAAACTATGAATGTAGCATATGATCGTGTCAGTTTATTGCTACCGTTTTCTGCATGTCAAGTATCTATTCCTATGACCATGAGATCATGCAACTCACTAACACCGGAGGAGTGCCCTGTGTGTATCAAACGTCACAATGTAACTGGGTGACTATAAAGGTGCTCTACAGGTATCTCCGAGGGTGTCTGTTGAGTTGGCAAGGATCGATACTGGGATTTGTTACTCCATGTGACGGAGAGGTATCTCAGGGCCCACTCGATAATACAACATCACAACAAGCCTTGCAAGCAATGTGACTAAGTGTTAGTCGCGGGATCTTGTATTACGGAACGAGTAAAGAGACTTGCTGGTAACGAGATTGAACTAGGTATAGAGATACCGACGATCGAATCTCAAGCAAGTAACATACCGAAGAACAAAGGGAATGACATACGGGATTGACTAAATCCTTGACATAGAGGTTCGACCAATAAAGATCTTCGTAGAAAATTTAAGAACCAACATGGGCATCTAGGTCCCTCTGTTGGTTATTGACCATAGAGGTTTCTCGGTCATGTCTACATAGTTCTTGAACCCGCAGGGTTTGCACACTTCAGGTTCGGTGACGTTTTGGTATAGATGAGTTATGTGTGTTAGTGACCGAAGGTTGTTCGGAGTCCCGGATGAGATCTCGGACATGACGAGGAGCTACGTAATGGTCCGGAGGTGAAGATTCATATATAGGATGTTACATGTTGGTTACCGGGAAAAGTTCGGGCGTCACCGGTAACATACCGGGTGTGCCGGGAGGGTCCCGAGGGTCCACCAAAAGGGGCCACCAGCCCCAAAGGGCTACATGGGCTGTGAGAGAGGGCACACCAGCCCCTAGTGGGCTGTCCACCCCTCCCACAAGGCCCACGCGGCTAGATGGGTTGGTGGGAGGGCCAACCCTAGGGTTGGCGCCACCTTACTTGGGTGGCAAGCCACCCTAGGGCGCCTCCACCCTTGGCCGCCGCCCCAATGGGTAAACCCTAGGGGTTCGGCGCACCACCCCTCCCCCTATATATATGTGAGAGGGAGGAGGTCAGCCACACCCTAAGCCACGGCGTAGCCCTTCCTCCCTCTCCGATAGCCTCTCCTCTAGATTGATTCGGCGACACTTAGCAAAGCTCTGCCGGATCAGCTCCACCACCACCGCTGCCATGCCGTCATGCTGCCGGCGAACCCATCTAACTCTCCAATCCCTCTTGCTGGATCAAGAAGGCGGAGATCATCATTGAGCTGCACGTGTGCTGAACGCGGAGGTGCCGTCCGTTCAACACTTGATCGGGAGTTCGTGGGATGGCTTGCGATTTGGATCGCGAAGATGTACGACTACATCCATCGCGTTCTTTAACACTTCCGCGTAGAAATCTACATGGGTATGTGGATCCAATCTCTCTTCTCATAGATGCTCATCTCCTAGATTGATCTTGGTGAAGCGTAGGATTTTTTTGTTTCCCATGCAACGTTCCCCAACAGTGGCATCATGAGCTAGGTCTATGCGTAGATGGGATCTTGAGTAGAACACAAAGGAGTTTGTGGGCGTTGATATTCAGATTGCTTCCTTCCCTGGTATTTTCTTGGTTCAGCGGTATTGTGGGATGAAGCAGCTCGGACCGACTTTACTCGTACACTTACGAGAGACCGTGTTCCATCGACTGACATGTGACTTTGTCGCATAAAGATGGCTAGCGGGTGTCTATCTCTCCCACTTTAGTTGGATCGGATTTGATTAAGGCGGTCCTTGTAGAAGGTTGAAAAACAATCTTCATATCACTGTTGTGGTTTAGCGTAGGTAAGAATCGCTCTTGCTAGATACCCATAGCAGCCACGTAAAACATGCAATAACAATTAGAGGACGTCTAACTTGTTTTTGCAGGGTATGTTGTGATGTGATATGGCCAATTACATGATGAGATATATGTGATGTATGAGATGATCATGTTTTGTATAGAATATCACGACTTGCATGTCGATGAGTACGACAACCAGCAGGAGCCATAGGGTTGTTTTTTGATTAATGTATGACCTGCATGTCAATCTTTAAGCGTTATGTAATGCTTTACTTTATCGCTAAGTGGTAGCAATAGTAGTATGAGCATGGTGGGCGCGACAACCCCGATGGCGACACAATGATGGAGATCATGATGATGGAGATCATGGTGTCATGCCGGTGACGATGGAGATCATGCTGGTGCTTTAAGGATGGAGATCAAAAACACAAGTTCATGGCCATATCATGTCACTTATCATTTGCATGTTATGTTAATCCTTTTATGCACCTTGTTTTTCTTAGGACGACGGTAGCATTATAAGGTGATCCCTCACTAAAATTTCAAGATAAATTGTGTTCTCCCCGAGTGTGCACCGTTGCAGAAGTTCATCGTGTCAAGACATCACGTGATGCGATAGACTCTACATTTGCATACAACGGGTGTAAGCCAGTGTTGCACATGCGGAACACTCGGGTTAAACTTGACGAGCCTAACATGTACAGACATGGCCTCAGAACACAAGAGACCGAAAGGTCGAGCATAAGTCATATAGTAGATATGATCAACATGATGATGTTCAGCATTGAAACCACCTTAACTCACGTGATGATCGGACTTGAGTTGGTGAATATGGATCATGTGTCACTCAGATGACCAGAGGGATGTCAATTTGAGTGGGAGCTTTAGTGATTTGATTAACTAAACTCATTATCTTGAACAATAGTCTTAGTAACCTTTGCTTATTTATGTTGTAGATCAATGGCTCTCACAGTAGTACCCCTGAATTTTAATGCGTTCCTAGAGAAATCTAAGTTGAAAGATGATGGAAGTAACTTTGTTGACTGGGCCCGTAATCTGAGGATTATCCTCACGGCTTCCCAGAAGGCTTATGTCCTTGATGCACCGCTAGGTTACCCACCCGCTCCCGTGTCATCCGAGGATGTTAAGAACGCTTGGGAGGCACGTTCTGGAGATCATTCAATAGTTCAATGTGCAATGCTGTATGGCTTAGAACTGGGACTTCAAAGACGTTTTTAACATCATGGAGCATATGAGATGTTCCAAGAGTTGGAATTTATCTTTAAGAAGAATGCCTGGATCGAGAGGTATGAGACCTCTGATAAGTTCTATGCTTGCAATATGGAGGAGAACGGGTCTATCAGTGAACATATACTTAGAATCTCTAGGTATTCGACCTGTCTGGTGGAGTTAGGGATGGCCCTTTCGTCGGAGGCGATCACTGACAGAGTTCTTCAATCATTGCCACCTAGCTACAAGAGCTTCGTGATGAACTACAACATGCACGGGATGACCAAGTCAGTCACCGAGCTGTTTGCGATGCTGAGAGTCACTGAGTCTGAAATCCAGAAAGAACATCAAGTGTTGATGGTCAATAAAACCACTAGTTTCAAGAAGCATGGCAAGGGAAAGAAGGGTAACTCCAAGAAGGGTGGCAAAGCAGTTGCTCCTCCCATGAGGAAACCAAAGGCTGGCCCCAAGCCAGAAACCGAGTGTTTTCTTTGCAAGGGAACTGGTCATTGGAAGCGGAACTGCCCCAATTACCTGGATGACAAGAAGGCGGCCAACACCAAACAAGGTATATATGATATACATGTTATTGATGTGTACCTTACTAGCTCTTGTTGTAGTGCCCGGGTATTTGATACCGGTTCGGTCGCTCACATTTGCAACTCAAAGCAGGACCTATGGAATAGATGGAGGCTGGCTAAGGATGAAGTGACGATGCGCGTGGGAAATGGTTCCAAGGTTGACGTGATTGCCGTCGGCACTCTCGCTCTTCGACTACCATCGAGATTAGTGATGAACCTGAATAATTGTTATTTAGTGCCCGTGTTAAGCATGAACATTTTATCTGGATCTTGTTTATTGCGATACGGTTACTCATTTAAATCAGAGAATAATGGTTGTTCTATTTATATGAGTAATATCTTTTATGGTCATGCGCCCAATGTGAGGGGTTTATTCTTATTGAATCTCGATAGTGATGATACACATGTTCATATAGCATTGATGCCAAAAGATGTAGAGTTAATAATGATAGTACCACTTTCTTGTGGCACTGCCGTTTGGGTCATATTGGTGTAAAACGCATGAGGGAGCTCCATGCTGATGGACTTTTGGAGTCACTTGATTTTGAATCACTTGACACATGTGAACCATGCCTCATGGGAAAGATGACTAAATCGCCGTTCTCTCGAACAATGGAACGGGCGAGTGATTTGTTGGAAATCATATATACTGACATGTGCGGTCCGATGAACATTGAGGTGCGTGGTGGATATCGTTACTTTCTCACCTTCACTGATGACTTAAGTAGATATGGGTATATTTACTTAATGAAACAAAAGTCTGAAACGTTTGAAAAGTTCAAGCAATTTTAGAGTGAAGTTGAGAATCATCGTAACAAGAATATTAAATTCTTGCAATCTGATTGAGGAGGAGAATATCTGAGTTATGAGTTTGGCAGTCACTTAAGACAGTGTGGAATTGTTTCACAATTGACACCGCTTGGAACAGCACAACGTAATGGTGTGTCCAAACATCGTAATCGAACCTTATTGGATATGGTGAGTTCTATGATGTCTCTTGCCGATTTGCCACTATTGTTTTGGGGTTATGCGTTAGAGACAACTGCATTCACTTTAAATAGGGCACCATCGAAATCCGTTGAGATGACGCCATATGAATTGTGGTTTGGCAAGAAGCCAAAGTTGTCGTTTCTTAAAGTTTGGGGATGTGATGCTTATGTCAAAAAGCTTCAACCTGAAAAGCTGGAACCCAAAGCAGAGAAATGCGTCTTCATAGGATACCCAAAAGAGATAGTTGGGTATACCTTCTATCTCGGATCCGAAGGCAAAGTGTTTGTCGCGAAGAACGGAACATTTCTTCAGAAAGAGTTTCTCTCAAAATAATTGAGTGGGAGGAAAGTAGAACTTGATGAGGTTATTGAACCTTCACTTCAACTAGAGAGTAGCGCAGTGGAAAAAGATGTTTTTGTGGAGCCAACGATGGTTGAAGAGGAAGTTAATGATGATGATCATGAAACTTCGGATAAAGTTGATATTGAACCTTGTAGGTCGACAAGGGCACATACTGCTCCTGAGTGGTACGACAACCCTGTCTTGGAGGTCATGTTGTTAGACAACAATGAACCTACGAGCTATGGAGGAGCTATGATGGGCCCGGATTCCAAGAAATGGTTAGAGTCCATGAAATCTGAGATGGGATCCATGTATGAAAACAAAGTATGTACTTTGGAAGTATTACCTAAAGGGCGAAAGGCCAATCAGAATAAATGTATCTTTAAGAAGAAGACGGACGCAGACGGTAATGTCACCGTCTATAAAGTTCGACCTGTGGCAAAGGGTTTTTAACAAGTTCAAGGAGTTGACTATGATGAGACCTTCTCACCCGTAGTGATGCTTAAGTCTGTCAGAATCATGTTAGCAATAGTTGCATATTCGACTATGAAATTTGGCAGATGGATGTCAAAACAACGTTCCTTAACGGTTTTCTTGAGGAAGAGTTGTATATGATGCAATTGGAAGGTTTTGTCGATCCAGAGAATGCTGACAAAGTTTGCAAACTCCAGTGATCCATTTATGGACTGGTGCAAGCATCTCGGAGTTGGAATAAGTGCTTTGATGAGGTGATCAAGGCGTTTGGGTTTATACAAGTTTATGGAGAAGCTTGTATTTACAAGAAAGTGAGTGTGATCTCTGTAGAGTTTCTAATATTATATGTGGATGACATATTGCTGATTGGAAACAATATAGAAATGCTGGAAAACAGAAGGAATATTTGAACAAGAGTTTTTCAATGAAGGACCTGGGAGAAGCTGCTTTCATATTAGGCATTAAGATGTATAGAGATAGATCGAGACGCTTGATAGAACTTTCACAAAGCACATACCTTGATAAAGTTTTGAAGAAGTTCAAAATGGATTAGTCCAAGAAGGGGTTCTTGCCTGTGTTACAAGGTGTGAAGTTGAGTAAGACTCAATGCCCAGTGACTGCAGAAGATAGAGAGAAGATGAGTGTCATCCCCTATGCTTCAGCCATAGGCTCTATCATGTATGCGATGCTGTGCACAAGACCCGATGTCAGCCTTGACATAAGTATGGCCGGAAGGTTTCAAAGTGATCCTAGAATGGAGCACTGGACGGCGGTCAAGAATATCCTTAAGTACCAGAAAAGGACTAAGGAAATGTTTCTCGTTTATGGAGGTGATCAAGAGCTCGTCGTAAAGGGTTACGTTGATGCAAGCTTTAACACTGATCCGGATGACTCTAAGTCGCCAACCGGATACGTATTTATTCTCAATGGGGGAGTGGTAAGCTGGTGCAGTTCCAAGCAAAGCGTGGTAGCCGATTCTACATGCGAAGCGGAGTACATCGCAGCCTCGGAGGCAGCAAAGGAAGGTGTCTGGATGAAGCAGTTCATGACAGATCTTGGAGTAGTTCCCGGTGCTCTGAATCCAATGGCTCTATTCTGTGACAACACTGGTGCCATTGCTCTGGCCAAGGAACCAAGGTTTCATAAGAGGACCAGACACATAAAGCGATGTGTCAATTCCATCCACGATTACATCAAGGAGAAGGACATTAATATTTGCAAAGTGCACATAGATCTGAATGTTGCAGACCCATTTACTAAACCTCTTCCAAGGGCTAAACATGATCAACACCAGAACTGCATGGGTGTTCGATTCATTACAATGTAAATCACATAGTGATGTGAACTAGATTACTGACTCTAGTGCAAGTGGGAGACTGTTGGAAATATGCCCTAGAGGCAATAAATAAAGTGTTTATTATTATATTTCCTTGTTAATGATTGTTTATTGTCCATGCTATAATTGTGTTGATTGGAAACTAAATACATGTGTGGGCATATAGATAAACATTGTGTCCCTAGTATGCCTCTAGCGGGCTAGCTTGTTGATCAAAGATGGTTAAGGTTTCCTGGCCATGGACATGAGATGTCATTTGATATCGGGATCATATCATTAGGAGAATGATATGATGGACAAGACCCAATCTATGAACGTAGCATATGACCGTGTCAGTTTATTGCTACTATTTTCTGCATGTTAAGTATCTGTTCCTATGACCATGAGATCATGCAACTCACTGACACTAGAGGAGTGCCTTGTGTGTATCAAATGTCGCAACGTAACTGGGTGACTATAAAGGTGCTCTACAGGTATCTCCGAGGGTGTCTGTTGAGTTGGCATGGATCAATACTAGGATTTGTTACTCCGTGTGACGGAGAGGTATATCAGGGCCCACTCGGTAATACAACATCATAACAAGCCTTGCAAGCAATGTGACTAAGTGTTAGTCACAAGATCTTGTATTACAGAACGAGTAAAGAGACTTGGTGGTAATGAGATTGAACTAGGTATAGAGATACCGACGATCGAATCTCAGGAAAGTAACATACCGAAGAACAAAGGGAACGGCATACGGGATTGACTGAATCCTTGATATAGAGGTTCGACCGATAAAGATCTTCGTAGAACATGTAGGAACCAACATGGGCATCCAGGTCCCACTATATTTATTGGCCGTAGAGGTGTCTCAGTCATGTCTACATAGTTCTCGAACCCACAAGTTCTTCACACTTAAGGCTCGATGACGTTTCAGTATAGATGAGTCATGTGTGTTGGTGACCGAAGGTTGTTTGGAGTCCTAGATGAGATCCCTGACATGATGAGGAGCTCCGAAAATGTCCGGAGGTGAAGATTGATATATAGGATGTTCCGTGTTGGTTATCGGGAAAAGTTCGGGCGTCACCGGTAACGTATTGGGGGTGCCGAGAGGGTCCCGAGGGTCCATCAGAAGGGGCCACCAGCTCCAAAGGGCTACATAGGATGTGAGAGAGGGCACACCAGCCCCTGGTGGGCTGGCCGGCCCTCCCACAAGGCCCATGAGGCTGGGGGGTTGGTAGGAGGGCCAACCCTAGGGTTGGCGCCACCTTACTTGGGTGGCAAGCCACCCTAGGGAGCCTCCATCCTTGGCCGCCGCCCCAAGGGGGAAACCCTAGGGGTTGGGCGCACCACCCATCCCCCTATATATATGTGAGAGGGAGGAGGGCAGCCACACCCGAAGCTACGGTGCAGCCCTTCCTCCCTCTCCGATAGCCTCTCCTTTAGATTGATTTGGCGACGCTTAGCGAGGCTCTGCCGGATCAGCTCCACCACCACCGCCGCCACGCCGTCGTGCTTCCGGTGAACCCATCTACCTCTCCGCTCCCTCTTACTGGATCAAGAAGGCGGAGATCATCATCGAGCTGCACGTGTGCTGAACGCGGAGGTGCCGTCCGTTTGGCACTTGATCGGGAGTTCGTGGGACGGCTTTCGATTTGGATCGCAGAGACGTACGACTACATCCACTACATTCTTTAAAGCTTCCGCTTAGCGATCTACAAGGGTATGTGGATCCAATCTCTCCTCTCGTAGATGCTCATCTCCTAGATTGATCTTGGTGAAGCGTAGGAATTTTTTTGTTTCCCATGCAACATTCCCCAACAGTCAATCCCTTGATCTCATTATTTGCAAGCAAGTGAAGTGTGTAGATAATTGTAAATTGCAAAATAAAATAAAAGGTAAGTAAGAACAACAAGATATTTATAAGTTTGTAAATATATAAGTGAATAGACCTGGGGGCATAGTTTTCCCTAGCGGTATCTCTCATGAAAGTAGACATACGGTGGGTGTCATGGTTTTGTCACGGCAGATGCCATGGGTAGGCTAATCGAGAGGGGCCGAAAGGACCCCGGTGGACTCCGGGAACGGTGTTAGGCACAAACGATGACTGACACGCGATGTACCCAGGTTCGGGGCCCTCCGTGGGAGGTAAAACCCCTACTCCTGCTTGGTCTCGTTGAGATGATGGTGAAGGTTACAATTGTGCTCCTGGAGCTGTATGGACCGAGGTGGGAGCTAAGCGCCCAGGCTCGAGAGGTTCCCCGTGGGGGATGCTACGTGGGTGGTGCTCTTGCCGTTCTTCTTCGCCGCCACGTCTGTCTGTCTCTCCTTCTATGTCCCCTTTGCAAGGGGGAGGCCCGGGGGTTTTATAGACCAACCCCCCGGCTTACAATATGAATATAATGGTCGTGGGGGGACCCAGCCGGCAGCCTCTACGGCTGGCTGCGGAGGCCACCAGCTTCGATCTTGTCGTGGGCGGCCCCCGAGCCCGGTCACGCCGCGGCACGGGGTGCCACGGGCGGTTTCGTCTTGCGGCGGTCTCCCAAAGTCAGCGGCCGGCCGGCTGTCCTGTAGCCATATTGGAGTAGATGGCGAGTGGTTGGGGGTAGGCTGCCACTGTTGGAGGCCTGGTCGCCATCCAACAGCGGCGAGAGGCCACTGCGGCCATGCAGGCGCTGACCACCGACGGGATTGGGGCCACTGTGGCCATGCGGGCACTGACCACCGATGGGACGGGGCCCACTGTCACTACGCAAGGCCCGTCAGGGGCATCCGATGCACGGCTGGCTGGTGAAGGAGCTGGGCGGCGAGGCCCCAGCCGGCCAGCACACCATGGCTGGTGAAGGAGCAGCCGACGCGCCCGTGCCGGGGGGTTGGAGCCGGCGGGGCGTCGCCGGGCCGGCTCCTCGAAGGCAGCCCGCCCATTTGCCCTATGGACGAGCCCGAAGCATAAGGAGTGTTTGAGGCTACCCGGGGGTCATCCCCCCGTAAGTAGGGAGGGGAGGCGAGGGGGAAGAGCCCGTTTCCTCGCCTCCGTCGCTTCGCTCCTCCCCCCGCCCCCTCGTCAACAGGGAGAGAGCGAGAAGGGAAAAGGGTAGTTCGAGAGGGACAGCGAGCTTGCACCGCCGCCCACCGCCGCGAAGGGGACAGCCCGTCGGTCGATCCCCGCGCCACCGTCGCCCGTCGCCGTCGCCATGGAGGTAGTAACCAAAGGCGCCTGGGACGGCAGCGATGTCGATGCCACCTTCATCGAGTACCTCCGCGCGTGCCGCAAGCTCCGCGCGTGCCGCAAGCTCCTGGGAGGCGCGCTCGCTGGGCGGAGAGCCAGGCGGCAGGACGACGAAAGCGGCGCCGCCGTCGATGGCCGAGGAGGTAGAGCGCCAGGCGTGGCTCGACCTCGACAGGGCCGAGCGAGAGCTGCGTGAGAAAGAGCGCCGCCGGTGGGAGGAGGTGGCGGCAAAGGCAGGGGTGGCCAGCGGGGAGGCCGCTGGCCAAACATGGTAGGCATTCCCGCACGGCTTGGAGGAGACGTCGTCGGGCCGCCACGGTGCCGACCGGCCCGCGGGAGACGGCGGGGAGGCCATGGAGGACTTGGCGGAGAAGAGCCGCCAAGCCTCCTAGCCGGCTGGGAACGACGCGCCGTTGGCGTCGGACGACGCGCCACCAAAGGCGAGTGTCGTGCTGCCGGGCGCGAAGGTGGTGGACTTGGAGGCGCCGACGCAGGAGGAGCCGGCCACGGGGGCGCCGGAATCGGAGGCCGGCCACGGGGGCGCCGGCTTCTACCGTGCCAGCTCCTGACACGCCGGCACCGGACGCGAGCCGGCCAGGGGGCGCCGGTGGTGGAGAATCCGCGACGGGGGCCACGGCCACCGAGGGGGCGGTCGCGGCGAGCATGTCGTCGGCGACCCCTGAAACGACGACGGCGACAGGGACCGGCACCATCGTCATCTCCCATGAAGGAAGGCCCGCAGACGGGGGCCGACCCCAGCAGTTGTGGGCGACGGCCGGGAGCCCAGCCTCCGGGGAGCCGGCGAGCGCCCTTGGGATCACGGTGGCCGCCACCTCGGAGTTCTTCGCGGCCTGCCACGCCCAGGCGATGGAGGCCGCCTGGCCGCCAGCGAGCGGTTGGTGAGCTTGGAGCGGGCAGTTGCGGTAAGCGCCCTGTCTCTCCTTTCTCTTTCTTCTCTTCCAGTGGGGGCGCGCTAGCGCACCCACTGGGTGTAACCCCCGAGGCTCGAGCCAGCTGGGCCGCAGGCGGGTTGAGCCTAAAGCGCTATCTTCCTCTTTGTTTTTTGCAGGCGGCCCACGACTGCTGGGCGGAGGAGTACAACACCCTGCTGGGGCTGTTCAGGGGGGCGGAGAGCCGCCTTGCCGCCGCGACAGCAGACCTGCAAGGTATGCGTCCCTGCGTCCTTGGTGGGGAGAGCCCCCGAGGGCCAAGCCGGCTGCCCTGGAGGCGGGACGGTTCCCTTGTCATTCCTTCCTTCTAACTTGATCAAATCTTCTCCGTGTAGCCGCCCACAAAGAGGCGGTTGGCCTCCGGGGGTAGGTGGTCCGGCTCCTCGGGGAGCGGGACACCGTGGCGGCAGAGTGCCAGAAGTTCCGCGAGAGGGCGGAGGGGCTGAGGGCAGACCGGAAGAAGCTCGAGGAGGCCCATAGCCGGGAACTGGCGGACCGGGAGGCGCTGCTCCGCCGGGAGGCAGAGGAGCGGGAGAAGGTGCTCCGTGACCAAGCTGGAGGCCCAGGACGCCGCGCTGACGGCGGCGCTCAAGGAGAAACTCGCGGCTCAGGACGAGACTGAGCACTACCGCCAGGAAGCGGCGGACCGGGAGGCGAACCTAGTGGAGCAGGGCCACAAGGTGGACCGGATGCTACGTCGTAAGTTCCCGGCCTTCCTCTTCCTTATTTCTTTGTGCGCCCCCTTCTCCTTTTCCTCACCCTTTCTTAGGGCTCTTCCCCGGTACTCAAGAGAGCGCCGAGGCGGCCGTGGAGTCCGATCATGAGGACCGGCGGGCCCGGGGAGAGGTCGTCGAGCCGGGCGCCCCCTGGACGCTGGAGGATGTGGGGGTTGCCGCCGAGGTGCGCCTGGAGATGGTCATCCGCACCCTGACGCGGTTTCGGAAGGCCGGTACGGCGCTAGTACGGGCCCTCTTGCCCCGGGCTGTGGATCCGGGCTCCTATACCCGGCTTGCCCGATGGATGGAAGCCGGGACTGTGCGGGTGAATGCCTGGAGGGACTCCGCGGTGCGCGCCGACGCGGAGATGGCGCTCCGCGTTGCCAGGTCGTGGTATCCTGGGCTTGACCTGGGGTTGCTCACGGCCCAGCGTGCCGGCACCGAAGCGGAGCTATCGGCGGTGGTGGACGAGCTGAAGAGGCGAGCGAGTGAGCTCGCGTCCTTCGCCGCGTGGGATGAGTACGTCCTGGAGCATGGTGCGGACGGCGCGGCCATCCCGGAAGACTTGTACGGCCTTGCCCTCGACGACCCGGAGGGGAGCGAGTGCGAGACGGTCGACGATGGGTCTGACACCGATGACTATGCTCCGTCTGAGCTGGCTGATGACGCGGGGACCTCCACCTCGGCCGCCTCGGGAGCGCCAGCCTCGAAGGCGCCAGCGCCGTCGGCGTGAATGCAGCCGGACCTGGAGGTGCCGGAGCCGGAGGCGAGACGGCTCAAGATCGCTCCTCCTTGTACATTTTCATCTGCATTTCATTTTAGAGCCAGAGTTCCACCCACTAGGGGGGTATTTAAGACGTATTGTAATGAACCTGCGGCCGTGGGCCTTTTATCATGTTCAATCGATGTTTTGTTATCAGAAGTAGAAAGCAGTGCGTGCCGGTTCTACTTTCGCCTTTTGCCCGTTGACTTGTTCGTGTGCACTAGGATTCCTTCCGGCTTCTGCCCCGCCTGCCGGCCAGCCGGGAGCCGGTCTGGGACAGGGACGGGGCTTCACCCTTAGGGAAAAGGTAGCGGGCTCTTAGAGTCAACCGGCTAGGACTAGGTCGAGCCGGCAGAGGCCGGCCACGGGGAGTGACGTAGCATGGTTGGGCTAGCCTGACTACCGCGCGTTGGCGGACCTTTGTGCGAGAAGCTCCTTCGTACCCCCGCGATCCCTTCAGCCGGACAGCCGGGGGCCGGTTTGTGGCTGGTTAGGGCGGGGGAGGCGAAAGGCCGCTCGCTCACACTTATTCATCCGCCTCGGAGGGGAGCTGGGCGAGCCCCCGGGACTGTGAGCCGGGCCCGGGCCTTAGATGGTAGGAAGAGACTTGGAGAAACCGAAAATGGGTGTTCCTCAAGCGCCGTCTTGAGGTCCCCATTGCATTCATGGGCCCGAAGTGGCAAAAGTACAGAGTACGTACACTGGCTTTTTAGCAGTAAAACGGGCGGAGGAGCGCCGCGTTCCACGGGCGCTCCGTTTCTTCACCGGACGCGTCTCTCTTGTGCTTCTGCGGCTTCTGGGCGTCTATCAGGTAGTAGGCGTTGTTGTGCAAAGCCCGACTAATGATGAATGGGCCCTCCCACGGGGAGGACAGCTTGTGCTGGCCGGCCGTTCGTTGAACCCGCCTGAGCACCAGGTCCCCCTCGCGGAAGGAGAGTGGACGGATCCGCTTGCTGTGGTAGTGCCGGAGCTTTTGCTAATAGATGGCTGTCCGGCTCTACGTTAGCTCGCGGGCTTCTTCGAGGAGGTCGACGCCATCCTCCCTTGCCTCTCTTGCATCCTTCTCGGTGTACAGGGTGACCCGAGGCGAATCGAACTCGACGTCGGTGGGGATGATCGCCTCGGACCTGTAAACGAGAAAGAACGGGGTGAAGCGGTCGACCGGTTGGGCGTGGTCCGGAGGCTCCACAGGACGGCCGGCAGCTCCTCGACCCAGCAGCCGGCCGATCGGACCAGCGGTGTGACGAGCCGGGGCTTGATGCCGGCCAGGATCAGGCCGTTCGCCCTTTCGACCTGGCCATTGGACTGGGGGTGGGCGACAGACGCCAGGTCGAGCCGGATGCCCTCTCGTGAGCAGAAACACACTAGTGCGCCCTTGGCGAAGTTCGTGCCATTGTCGGTGATGATGCTATGGGGGGCGCCATAGCGAACTGTGATGTCTTCGATGAATCGGACGGCAGTGGGGCCGTCCAGCTTCTTGATGGGTCGCACCTCGATCCACTTGGTGAACTTGTCGACGGCGACCAACAGGTGTGTCATGCCGCCCCGCGCGGTCTTGAAGGCCCCCACCATATCCAGCCCCCAGACGGTGAAAGGCCATGAGAGGGGGATGGTTTGGAGGGTGGTAGCCGGCAGGTGGCTTTGCGCGCGGAAGCGTTGGCAGCCCTCGCACTTGTCGACCAAGTCCTTGGCCGCCTCAAGGGCAGTCGGCCAGTAGAAACCGTGGAGGAACGCCTTGGCCACCAAGGACCTCGAGGCGCCATGATGCCCACACTTGCCTTGGTGGATGTCGAGGAGGATCTCCAGCCCCTTCTCCGCCTCGACGCAGCGTTGGAAAACGCCGGTGGTGTTGTGGTGAACGAGCTCGCGGTTGATGATGCCGTAGGCCGAGGCCCGGTGCTGGATTTGCCTTGCGATGGCCTCGTCAGGGGGGAGCTCGCCGCGCTCGAGGAACGCCAGGATGGGCAGAGCCCACGATGGGGCCGAGACGGGATCCGGCTCGGGCATGAGCGGGATGTCAGAGGCGGCAGCCCTTGGGGCCGGCACGCCAGCCCTCGGGACCAGCACGCCAGGCCCCGGGACCGGCACGTCAGCCCCCGGGACCGGTTCGTCAGTCCTCGGGAGTGAAGTGGCAGCAGGAAGGTCGGCCGTCGTCATGACGGTGTCGAGTGCCGGCGGGGCCAGTTGGTTTGGAGCGGCGGGTGGCGTCGGGGCCGGCGAGGCGGCTGCGATCAATGGGGCCAGCAGGGCAGCCAGCGCAACCGCAGAGTCGGTCGCGCCCGTCGGTATGAAGATGGATTCTGACTCGGGAGACGGCTTGATCGAGGGTTTCAGCAGCCGCTCGAGGGAGACGCCGGCAGGAATGGCCTGCCGGGTGGAGCCGATTTTGGCCAGCGTGTCGGCCGCCTCGTTGTCCGCCCGGGGGACGTGATGGAACTCACAGCCCTCGAAGAAGCCGGTGAGTCGCTAGACGAGGAAGCGGTAGCTGGCCATGTTGGCGTCTCTGGCGTCCCACTCGCCAGAAACCTGCTGGACCACGAGGTCGGAGTCGCCGAAGCATAGTATGCGCCGGATGCCAATCTCCTTGGCGAGCCGGAGGCCGTGGACGAGGGCTTCATACTCGGCCACGTTGTTGGAGGCGGCGAAGTGGATCTGGAGGGTGTACTTGAGTTGATCACCTTTCGGGGAGGAGAGGACGATGCCGGCACCCAAGCCGGTCCTCATCTTGGAGCCGTTGAAATGCATGCGCCAGTGTGTGGAGTCGGGTGGAGGCGGCACGAACTGGGTCTCGACCCAGTCGACAAGGAAGTCGGCCATCGCTTGGGACTTGATGGCGGTGCGCGGCTCATACCGGATCTCGTAGTCGGCCATGGCGATGGCCCATTTGGCTATCCGGCCGGTGGCATCCCGGCCGCCCATGATTTCGCCTAACGGCGCTGTGCTCACGACAGTGACGGCGTGCTCCTGGAAGTAATGCTTCAGCTTCTGGGTGGCGAAGTAGACGCCGTAGCACATCTTCTGGTAGTGGGGGTAGTTCTGTTTGGAGGCGGAGAGGACTTCGCTGAGGTAGTATACCGGACGCTGCGTCGGCAACGCCTTGCCCTCCTCCGGCCGCTCTACCACCAGGACGATGCTGACGACGCGCGTAGTGGCCACGATGTAGGCAAGCAGGGGCTCCTTCTCAGCCGGCGCGGCCAAAATGGGCGCGCTGGTGAGAGCCCGCTTGAGGTCGCGGAACGCTGCGTCCGCCTCGCTGGGCCAGTCGAACAGGGCCGGCTTCTTCGAGAGGTCTCGGCCTTGCTCGACCAAGGCCGACTTACGCAGGAGCCCGTAGAGGGGCAAGGCCTTCTCGCCAAGCCAGCTGATGAACCGGCTGAGGGAGGCGAGGCAGCCGGTGAACTTCTGAACATCGCGAAGCCGGACCGTCTTGGGCATGCGCTCGATTGCCCGGATCTTTTCGGGGTTGGCTTCGATACCGCGAGCGGACACGAAGAAACCCAGAAGCTGGCCGGCAGGGACGCCGAAAACGCACTTCTCCGGGTTGAGCTTGATCTTGTATTCGTGCAGATTGGCGAACGTCTCCCGGAGGTCGTCGAGGAGGCTGAAACGCTTCTTGGACCTGACGATGATGTTGTCGACGTAGACATGGACGTTCCTGCCTATCTGAGGTAGGAGGCACTTCTGCATGCAGCGCTGGAAGGTGGTGCCTGCGTTCTTCAGGCCGAAGGACATGGTGATGTAGCAGTAGGCCCCGAAGGGCGTGATGAAAGAGGTCTTGAGCCGGTCCTCCGGGTCCAGCTTGATCTGGTGGTAGCCGGAGTAGGCGTCCAGGAAAGACAGCAGGTCGCAGCCGGCTGTGGAGTCAACGACTTGATCGATACGTGGTAGGGCGAACGGGTCCTTCGGGCACGCCTTGTTCAGGCTCGTGTAGTCGATACACATGCGCCAAGTGTTCTTCTTCTTTAGCACCAGGACTGGGTTGGCCAGCCAGTCCGGGTGGAAAACTTCCATGATGAAGCCGGTTGCGAGCAGCCGGGCGATCTCTTCTCCGATGGTGCGCCGCTTCTCCTCGGAGAAACGGTGCAGGGGTTGCTTGACCGGCTTCGCATCCGGCCGGACGTGTAGTTTGTGCTCGGCGAACTTCCTCGGGACACCGACATGTCTTTGGGGGACCATGCAAAAATGTCCCGGTTCTCACAGAGGAAGTCGATGAGCTCGCTTTCCTATTTGCTGTCAAGGCGCGAACCGATGGTCACGCACTGGGTGGGGTTGGCCGGATCGAGCGACACTTGCTTGGTGTCCCTGGACGATCGGAAAGAGCCCTCGCCAACGGATTGAGATGGAGGAGCCGGCATGGCCGGTTGGGCAGAGGCGAGAGCCACCAGTCGGTCGAGCTGCTGCTTCTCCTCCGCTATCTCCAGGGCCTCGGCCTGCCGGCTGCCATCGCGTGCACACGCCATGGATACCTGGTACTTGCCGACAATGGTGATGATGCCTTTGGGACCCGGCATCTTGAGCTTGAGGTAGGCATAGTGGGGAACCGCCATTAACTTGACAAGCTCGGGCCGGCCCAGCAAAGCATGGTAGGGGCTGCTCAGGTCTGCCACCTCGAACCAGATCGGCTCGCGACGGAAGTGGCCGGCGTCGCCAAAGAGGACGTCGAGCCGGATCTTGCCGAGGGGGGTGCAGGACTTGCCCGAGATGATGCCATGGAATACGGTCCGGCTTGCCTTCAGGTCCTCCACCTTGAGTCCTAGCTTGAGCTGGGTGTCAAGGTAGAGGATGTTGATGCTGCTGCCATCGACCAGCACCCACGAAAACGGCAGGAGCGCCTCTCAGAGGCGATGGTGGGGTCTAGGACGAGGGCGTAGCTGCCCGGGTCTAGCATCACAGCCGGATGGTCTGCCCGGCTCCAGGTGACCGGCTTCTCGGACCAGTGCATGAACTGGGGAGTCGCGGGCGCGGTGGCGTTCACCTCGCGATGGAGCCGGCGTTGGGCGTGCTTGCCCGTCTCTTCACTCGTGAAGACGATGTAGCAGCCGTCGGGCTCGGGGTATTGGTCCAGTAGCCAGCCGTTGTTTCGCGTCAGGGCTGGGGGCGCGCGGGCCGGCTGGGGGGCCGGAGGCGGAGCCTGGGCCAGAGCCGGCCCACGGGCTGGCGGCGCGGGAGGGGCCGGGAGGCCGTCGCCCCGGGCCAGGCGCTGTGAGAAGCTACACTGCCGGAGCGTGTGCGTGGCCGGTGTGGCACCGGAGTGGTTCCTGCAGGGGAGGTCCAACAGCTGCTCAAAAGTCAGCTTGGGCTGCCAGGCAGCCTTGCCGGTGCGCTGGCGCTTGCCGGAGGCCTGGCCAGCCGGCTGCTCCTCCTCGATGGAGGCGACGAGCCGGCTCCCGTATCGGGATCGGGCTGGTCGTTCTTGCGCTTGCCGTTGGGCTTTTGCCGGTTGGCCGGAGCCGGAGCCGGCTTGGTTGGTGCCTTGGCTTTCATCCTCATGGAGGAGTCGGCCGTGGCGTATTTGTCCGCTTTGGACATCAAGTCCGCCAGGGAGGTTGGCTCGGAGCACAAGAGCTTGTGCTTGAGGGGCGTGTCGTCGCGACAGCCCTCGATGAAGTACTGGATGGCCTGCACCTCGTGCACGCCCTCGCAGGAGTTGCGAAGCTCGGTCCAGCGCGTGAGGTAGTCGCGGAGGGGCTCATCCGGGCCCTGGACGCACATGGCGAGCTCGTGGGGGCGAGCGGGTCGCTTGTAGGTGCCGGTGAAGTTGCGGACGAAGGCTTCCTCGAAGTTCGTCCAGGCGTTAACGCTGCCGGCGGCTAGGCTGTTCAGCCATGTGCGGGCAGAGCCGATCAGCTTCAGGGGAACGTAGCGGACGGCTACGCACTTGTTCCCCCTGGCGATGTCGACGGCGGTGGTGTAGTCTACCAGCCAGCCCTCTGGCTTGGCGGTCCCCGTGTACTTCGGGGTGTCGCGGGGAAGCGTGAAACCGGGCGGAAATGGCTCGTTGCGGATCCGCGGGCCGAAGCAGGCCGGGCCAATCGAGCCCTCCTCCTCGAGGAGAGCCGACTGCGCCAGCCGGTCGAGGCGGAGCCGAGCGTCGTTGTAGCTATGGGGAACGCGCGGCCTGAGCCGGGCCGCGAGCTCAGGTCGGACGACCGGCGGGATGGACCGCGCCGGTTCCTGTCGTGGAGGCGAGGTGTGTTCACGGCTGCGCCGGCTTCCGCCAGCCGGGCGATTGCTACGCCGGCTATTCACAGCCGGCTGTTTGTTCCCCCGCGACGGGGGACGCTGAGCGTTGCTCCCCCGGTGTTCTGGCCGGAGGGGCGAGGGGTGCTAGAATGCTGAGCCTGCCGAAGGTCAACAACACCAGAGCCCTCGCCCTCGGGACGGGGGAACTCGGAGACGGCCCCTCCGAGAGTGAGGGCGACCTGCTGCGCGTTGGCAGTGTCGATGAGGTCCTTAATGTGCCGCTCACGTGCGGCCCGCTCCTCGTCCTCCAAGGTTGCCAGGTCCTCGTAGGCAACCTTGGCAGCGCGCAAGTTGGCGGCGGGGTTGTCGTAGACGGGGAGGCGGCCGCGTTCCCACACGGTGCCGCGCCGGCTGGGCTCGGGGCCAGCCGGGGTGAGGCCGTACGCGGAGTTGTACTCCCGCTGAGCGGCCTCCATCCGGCGTCGTTCGGCAATGAGGGCGCTGGCATCTTCGAACAGTCGGCGGCGGGCCGCCTCCAGCTCGGCTCTGGCGGCGGCCGGGTCTGCCGTCGTGGTGACGGGGGTGCCGAGACCCCGGAGGGTGGCGGCGAGAGGGTCGGAGGTGCCGGCGCGGGCGGCAGCCGCGACGGCCTCGGCCGCACGCACGCGGCCCGTAGTGGTGGAGGAAGCGGTGACCATTACTCCCGCGCGGGCGTGGGAGCCGATTATGTCGCCGTTGGCAAGAGCGCCTACGGACGCGGGGGAATCGGAGCAGTCGAGCACCCCGCGAGGGTATTCGTCGGCCGGCGCCTCGCCGGCGAGGCTGAGTTTGCTGAACAGCCCGGCGAGCGTGTCGTCGTCGAGCGTGAGGCCGCGGCTAGGGCATCCGTCAGAAAGGCCGGCCGCGCCGCCCGTAGGACCTGCCGGAGCAAACCCCACGAGCATGCAGTTCCGCCCGGACACGGGGCTGCCGGGGGAGGTGGTGAAGGGCCCCGCCCGGAGCATAACTCCGGCCGGCGCCGCGGACGGCCCCACAGTGGGTGCCAACTGTCGTGGTTTTGTCACGGCAGATGCCATGGGTAGGCTAATTGAGAGGGGCCGAAAGGACGCCGGTGGACTCCGGGAATGGGGTTAGGCACAAACGGTGACTCACACGCGATTTACCCAGGTTCGGGGCCCTCCGTGGGAGGGAAAACCCCTACTCCTGCTTGGTCTCGTTGAGATGATGGTGAAGGTTACAGTCGTGCTCCTGGAGCTATATGGACCGAGGTGGGAGCTAAGCGCCCAGGCTCGAGAGGTTCCTCGTGGGGGATGCTACGTGGGTGGTGCTCTCGCCGTTCTTCTTCGCTGCCGCGTCTGTCTGTCTCTCCTTCTGTGTCCCCTTTGCATGGGGGAGGCCCGGGGGGTTTTATAGACCAACCCCCCGGCTTACAATATGAATATAATGGTCGTGGGGGGACCCAGTCGGCAGCCTCTACGGCCGGCTGCGGAGGCTACCAGCTTCAGTCTTGTTGTGGGCGGGCCCCGAGCCCGGTCACGCCGCGGCACGGGGTGCCACGGGCGGCATTGTCTTATGGCGGTCGGTCGAAGTCAGCGGCCGGCCGGCTGTCCTGTAGCCATGCTGGAGTAGATGGCCGAGTGGTTGGGGGCAGGCTGCCACTGTTGGAGGCCTGGTTGCCATCCAACAACGGCGAGAGGCCACTACGGCCATGCGGGCGCTAACCACCGACGGGATAGGGGCCACTGTGGCCATGCGGGCACTGACCACCGATGGGACGGGGCCCACTGTCACCATGCAGGGCCTGTCAGGGGCATCCGATGCATGACCGGCTGGTGAAGGAGTCGGGCGGCGAGGCCCCAGCCGGCCAGCACACCGCGGCTGGTGAAGGAGCAGCCGACGCACCCGTGCCGGTGGGTTGGAGCCGGCGGGGCGTCGCCGGGACGGCTCCTCAAAGGCGGCCAGCCCATTTGCCCTATGGACGAGCCCGAAGCATAAGGAGTGTTTGAGGCTACCCGGGGGTCATCCCCCCGTCAGTGGGTAAATAAATTACTGTTGCGAAATTGATAGAAAAACAGATAGTTATGCGATGTTCACGAGAATGATCATGTGCATATAGGCATCACATCCAAGACAAATAGGCCAACTCTTGCCTGCACCTATTACTATTACTCCACTTCAAGAGCGCTTCTATGCTTGCCTCTCTACATATTAAGTTCATGACAAACAGAGTGATGCATGGAGAACACTGACATGAGGTAGACAAATTAAACTCAAGCAATATGGATAAACCCCCATCATTTTATCCTTAGTGGAAACAACACAAAGAAGCAACTTGTCCCCTACCGTCTCTGGGATATAGAAACTCGTTAGGTTGAACCCACTACAACGCACCTCCCTCACTGAAGCAAGATCAATCTACTTGGCCAAAACAAATAAATAGACCGGAGAGAATTACTAAGCTATAATTATCATTCAATTAGAATCATAATAATTTTAGAGAAGACTCAAATACTTTTTATGAATAATCTGAACATAAACCCACAATTCATCGGATCCTAACAAACACGTCGCACAAAAGAACTACATCGGATGGATCATAGCGAAGATGTGATGACCATTGTATTGAAGATCAAAAGAGAGAGATAGCCATCTAGGTACTAACTACAGACCCGTAGGTCTATGGTGAACTACTCACACATCATCATGACGGCAGCAAGGTTGATGAAGAGGCCCTCCCTGATTGATCTGCCCTTCGGTAGGGTGTCGAAACGGAGCTTCAGATGAGATCATAGCGAAATATAGACTTTTGTTGGAGGAAAAAGTGTTTCGGGTTGCCCTCTAGGGTTTTTGGAATATATGTGAATTTATAGCCTAGAAAACGGGGTCGGGAGACCTATTAGGGAGGCACAAGCCATCTGGGCGCGACCACCCCCTGGCTGTGCCCTGTTGGCTTGTAGCTCCGTCGTGCACCCCCGGTCTTCTCCCAAAGCTTCTAGGTATTATTTTGCTCCAAAAAAATCATAGAAAAGTTTCGGGGCAATTGGACTTTGTTTGGTACTATAAACCTGAAAAGTAAAACACACACAGAAAACAACAACTGACACTAGGCAATGGGTCAATAGGTTAGTGCTCAAAAATAATATAAATTGGTAAATAATTACTAAAAAAGTATCCTAGAATGATAATATAATAGCACGGAACAATAAAAAATTATAGATACATTGGAGACGTATCAAGCATCCCCAAGCTTAATTCCTGCTTGTCCTTGAGTAGGTAAATGATAAAACAGAATTTTTGATGTGACATGCTACCCAATGTGTAATATTTTGCATGTATGCTCATTGAGAAACGACGACTTAACAAACATTAACATAGTAATACTTATAAGCATAAGCAATAAAATCATCAATCTTTCAAAGTATACGATCCTAAAAGAATGTTTACCCCCGTTCATCTTATTATATTAGCAAGGCATGGCTCCATCTTCACCACATTAATAAAAATGTTAAGCACCATGGTGTCCAAGTACGTGGATCGTACCTTTTCAATATGCATCAAACTTTTTATTCTTCACGTAATAGATGAGCGTGAACCATGGACATAGCATATGGGTGGAATAGAATGTGGTGGTAGGTATCAAAGGGGTAAAAAGTGGAGAAGATAATCTCACATCGACTATGTGTACCGATGTGCTATGGAGATGTCCACCGATAGATGTCAATGCAAGGAGTAGGAACTGCCATGCAAATGATATACTAGAGCTATAAGTGTATGAAAGCTCAACTGAATGTGTGCATCCAACTTGCTTCCTCATGAAGACCTCGGGCATTTGAGGAAGCCCGTAATCAAAATATACAAGCCAAGTCTTATAATAACGAAAAAGTGATTCCCACTAGCATATGAAAATGTCATAACATGAGACTCTCTATATGAAAACAAGGTGACACTTTGAGGCAGAAGTGTTGTAAAGGATAGTAGTGAAGTCCCTTCTCTCTTTTTCTTTGAATGGTGGGCTGATTTGGCCTCCCACATTTTTTATTTCCTCGCTAGAACAATGCTCTAATAATGATGATCATCACACTTCTATTTACTTACAACTCAATATGATAACTCGATATGAAGGACTGTGGAAGAATATGAGTCAATATGAATGCCTCTCGCAGTGTACCAGGATGTGCAATGATCTAGCATGACATGTAGAAAATATGATGAACAATGGCATTGCCACAAATACTATGTCACCTCTATATGATTATTCAAAGAAATATGATCATGAAACAACTAGTCATATGATGTGATGATGGAATTTGCATGGAAATATTTCTCGGAATGGCGCGCTATGGAAATGCCATACTAGGTAGGTATGATGGCTATTTTGAGAAAAAACAACTGACATTGGGTTAATAGGTTGGTGCTAAAAACTAATTTAACTGTTAAATATTTATTCAAAAGGTATCCTAGAATGATAATATAATAGCATGCAATAATAAAAAATTATAGATACGTTGGAAACTTATCAAGGCTCCTCCTTAGGTTTTTCATAAGTGATAGTCAACTCTTCATTGTATAAGTTTCTATGAAGGCACTTCCATAATTCTCTTTCAAGCACATGACCCAATCCAAGATTTGGTATGACAAATTGATCATTGTGTTCGGAATTTTTATCAAGACATTAGGTGAAACCTTTATGTAAGTTTTTCATTATAAGCAAGATAATCCGTTCATCTTAATTTCCTTATTTCTTCCACATCGTAAAGAATTCCTTCTATTCGTGGGTACTCACCATTAACCCTATAATGAACAAGTATTTACCTTGCCTCTTGCATAATGTGATTAAATTCATGAATGCGAAATATTGTTGCAAAATGTTTAGTATAAGCATCTTTAGTATGAGAAAATTCTAGAAACAACCAGTGTATGGTGGGATGCATATGAACACATTGTCTTTCCAATTCAACTATGAGCAAAGATGTGGCATCCGCATAACTAGTAGTTCTAGAAAGATAGATCCTCCTATCAAGGGTAATGAACCAGCACAAGAGAAAAAGTCTTGAAACACACTTTGCAGAATAATATTACCACTACCTATGCGGAATTCATTTTTTCCATAATGAGTTCTCCCTTAGAAGAATCATCATCCACAAGATTATCAAGTTTTTCTTTGGAAACTTCATCAAAATTTATTTTAGCATTCTCATTAAAAGGTGAAGTTGGAAATCCTAAAGCTTCTGCACTAGTGGCAGAAGTGCCATTAATTTCAAACTCAGATATGATACCAATTTCAAGAAAACAAAACAAGCAAACAAGTAACTAGAAAAGATAAATATTTTTGTATTTTTTATTTTATATCAAGAAAAATATAATGGGCAAATAAAAATTAGAACAAGTGAATGATAATTTACGAGAAGGTACTTGATAGGAAATTGATGATACTCCCTGGCAATGGCGCCAGATATCCTTCTTGATACTTGTTATCTGCGTTGGATTTTCCCTGAAGAGGAGGGGATGATGCAGCACGGTAGAGGTATGTATTTCCCTTAGTGAGAACCAAGGTTAAGGAACCAATAGGAGAACCACGCAATTACCCATCTTCAGTGCCTATAAACAAAAGAGCACACACTTGCACCCAACGCGGGCAAGAGGGTTGTCAATACCCTTGAACTCGTTACTTGCAAGCAATAATTAGTGGTAGATAGAAGGTGGATATATATAAATTGTAAAAAAATAAAAATCAAATAATTATACCAAGGTATTTTGAGTTTTTGTAATTCTATTTGTGAATAGATCTGGGGGTGCATAGTTTTCGCTCAAGGCTTCCCTCTCGAAAAAACATACAGTGGGTAAACAAATTACTATTGGGCAATTAATATAAAAGTGCATAGTTATGCAATATTTATTCATGGAAAGGACCACACATATAGGCATCACGTCCGTAAGCAAGTAGACCGACTCCTGTCTGCATCTACTACTATTACTCCACCCATCGGCCGCTATCCAACATGCATCTAGAGTATTAAGTAAAAACAGAGTAATGCTTGGAGGATAATGACATGATGTAGTCAAAGTAAATCCAATTAATATGGATGAATCCCATTGTTTTAAACTTAGTGGCAGGAATACAATACGTGTCATGTCCCTTTCTGTCATTAGAATTGAGCACCACAAAATCTAACCCACTACAACGCACCTCTCCCACCGAAGATAAATTAATACAATAGGCCAAATAAAATCGATAGATCAAAGGAAATTACGAGGCTATCATAATCATGCATATATGTATGAAAGACCAGCAAGGAATTCAATATAATCTCACAAAAAATATGAACATAAACATCGGATCCCAACAAACGCACCGCACAAGAGTGATTACATAAGATAGATCACCGCGGGGAACGCGATGATCATTGCAACAAAGAACATAGAGAGAGATATCCATCTAGGTACTAACTACTGATGTCTACTACACAACTTGTTCTTGTAGACCCGTGTTGGGCCTCCAAGCGCAGAGTTTTGTAGGACAGTAGCAATTTTCCTTCAAGTGGATGACCTAAGGTTTATCAATCCGTGGGAGGTGCAGGATGAAGATGGTCTCTCTCAAACAACCTTGTAATCAAATTTAAGAAATCTCTTGTATCCACAACACACCTAATACAATGGCAAATTGTATAGGTGCACTAGTTCAACGAAGAGATGGTGATACAAGTGCAATATGGATGATAGAAATATGTTTTTCTAATATGAAAATATAAAAACAGCAAGGTAATAAGTGGTAAACAGCAAGCAAAAGGTTGTATAGATGCTTGGCAATGAGGCCTAGGGTCCGTACTTTTGCTAGTGCAATATCTCAACAATGCTAATATAATTGGATCGCATAACCATCCCTCAACATGCAACGAAGAATCACTCCAAAGTTCTTATAGAGCGGAGAACATAAGAAGAAATTGTTTGTAGGGTATGAAACCACCTTAAAGTTATCCTATCCGATCGATCTATCCAAGAGTTCGTACTAAAATAACACCAAGTTATCCTTTCTGATCGATCTATCTAAGAGTCTGTACTAGAATAACACCATATGATACACATCAACCAACTCTAATGTCACCTAGATACTCCATTGTCACCACAAGTATCCATGAGTTAATTATACGATACACATCAAACATTTTTAGATCCATAATACTCAATCCAACACAAAGAACCTCAAAGAGTGCCCCAAGATTTCTATCGGATAACAAGGTATGAAAACATGCAATCAACCCCTATGCATAGATCCCCAAGGTCATCAGAATCCGCAAGTTGATGCCATAACATATATCAAGTGAATCACTTGAATACCCCAATGTCACTACGGGTATACACATGCAAGACATACATCAAGTGCTCTCAAATCCATAAAAGTATTCAATCCGATAATAAAAAAATATCAAAGGGAAAACTCAATTCATCACAACAAGATAGAGAGGGGAAAACACCATATGATCCAACTATATTAACAAAACCCGTTATACATAAATATCATGTCATCTGAAGAACATGCAAGAGAGAGATTAAACACATAACTACTGCTACAAACCGTCAACCCCGAGCGTTGACTACTACCTCCTCATGATGGCCTCCACCGGGATGATGAAGATGGCCAACCGAGATGATCTAACTTCTCTAGTAGGGTACTGGAACACATCTAGATTAGTTTTTCGTCAATAAAGATAGTTGCGACAGAGAAACAAGGATTCTAGGGTTATTTCTGGTGGTTTCTGAATATATAGGTTTTTTGAGCCTCGATTTCATGCGAAGAAGGGCCACGGGAGAGCACAACCCACCAGCCCACAATGATTCTACTACGGTGCTGCAAATTTTCAAGCTAATCCTAAGTAATCGTTGTTATTCATTGGATCTCTGGAATTACTTTGTTAGGATTGAATAATTGCTGCAATTCTTCCTGAATAGACACTCTCCTGCCCCGCTGCCGCTACTTCTCGAAAGCTTCTAGTGCCTCTTTTGTTCCAAGAAATGTCAAAAAGTTTCATTGCGTTTGGAGAACTTTTATTTCTGCACAAAAAACAACACCACTGTAGTTCTACTGAAAACATCGTCAGTCCGGGTTAGTTCTAAATAGATCATATAAAGTGCATCAAAACCATATAAAAGTATTGTAAACATAGGTGAATATGGCATGAATACTTCATAAATTATAGATACGTTTGAGATGTATCAATTACAGACCCGTAGGTCTATGGTGAACTACTCACACATCACCATGGGAGTAGCAAGGTTGATGTAGAGGCCCTGTGTGATCGATCCCCCCTCTGATAGGCACCGAAACATGCCTCCAGATGGGCACATGGCGAAATAGAGACTTGCGGCGGTAGAAGAAGTGTTTCAGGAGGCTCCCTGGTTTTTTTTGTAATATATATGAACTTATTGGCCAAAGAACGAGGGCTGGAGAGTTTGCAGCTGGCCCCAAGACATCAGGGTGCGACCACCGCCCTTGAGCGTGTCCTAATGGGTTGGGGCGCCTCGTGTGTCCTCTGGTCTTCCTCTGAAGCTTCCATGTCCTTATTTTATACAAAAAAAATTATCAAAAAGTTTTGGTGTACTTGGACTTTCTTTGGTATAGACGTACAATATTCCTAAAAAGCCAAAAACATGCAAAACACAAGAACTAGTACTTGGCACTAGGTTAATAGGCTAGTGCTAAATATTATACAGATCAACAAGTAAATGCTTAAAAAGTATCCTAAATGATAATATGATAGCATGGAACAATAAAAAATTATAGATACATTGGAGACGTATCAAATGCCCCTAGGAAGGAGGTTGCTAGGAGTTAACCATCGTGCGTCACTGATACTTCTCCAACGTATCTATAATTTATGAAGTATTCATGCCATGTTTACAATAATTGTATATGATTTTGGTATGATTTTATTAGAACTAACCCGGACTGACGTTGTTTTCAACAGAGCTACTATGGTGTTGTTTTTTTTGTGCAGAAATAAAAGTTCTCGGAATGGTCTGAAAATTTACAGAGAATATTTTTGGAAAATATAATAAATACTGGAGTGAAGAGCTGGGCCGGGAAGTGGACGAGGAGGCCACAAGCCTGCTGGGCACGACCACTCCCCTAGGTCGCACCCCTGTGGCTTGTGGACTTCTTGAGTACCCCCTTGATGTGAGACCGATGCCAAAAATTCCTATAAATACTAAAACCTCCAGAAAGAAACCTAGATCGGGAGTTCCGCTGCCGCAAGCCTCTATAGCCATGAAAAACCAATCGGGAGCCCGTTTCGGCACCCCGCCGGAGGAGCCCATCATCACCGGAGGCCATCTTCATCATCACGATGGTCTCCATGACGACGAGGGAGTAGTTCACCCTCAGGGTTGAGGGTATGTACTAGTAGCTATGTGTTGGATCTCTCTCTCTCTCTCTCTCTCTCGTGTTCTTGAGATGACACGATCTTGATGTAACGCGAGCTTTATCGATATAGATAAATCATATGGAGTTTTCCACTCTCTATCTTCTGGTGATGAATTGAGTTATCCCTTTGAAGTTTTCTTATCGTATTGACTCTTTAAGGATTTGAGAACACTTGATGTATGTCTTGCGATGGGATATCCGTGGTGATAATGGGATGTTCTATTGATCCACTTGATGTATGTTTTGGTGATCAACTTGCGGGTTACGTGACCTTGGGAATCTATGCATAGGGGTTGGCACATGTTTTCGTCTTGAATCTCCGGTAGAAACTTTATGGCACTCTTTGAAGTTCTTTGTGTTGGATTGAACATGATGAACCTGAAATTGTGTGATGCATATCGTATAATCAAGCCCGTGGGTACTTGATACGTCTCCATCGTATCTATAATTTTGAATTGTTTCATGCCAATATTCTACAACTTTCATATACTTTTGGCAATTTTTAATACTATTTTTGGGACTAACATATTGATCCAGTGCCCAGTGCCAGTTCCTGTTTGTTGCATGTTTTTTGTTTCATAGAAAATCCATATCAAACAAAGTCCAAACGGGATAAAAACTTATGGAGATTTTTTTGCAATATATGTGAATTTTGGGAAAAAGAATCAACGCGAGACGATGTCTGAGGGGCCCACAAGCTCATAGGGCGCAAGCTACCCCCACGTCATGCCAGGCTCGTTTGTGTTCACCCGTAAGGCCGTTGTGCCCTTCTTTCGCTGCAAGAAATCTAATATTCGGATAAAAATCCCCTCAAAATTTCAGCCCGATTGGAATTACAGATCTCGGATATTTAAGAAATGGTGAAAGGCTAGAATCTGGGAACGCATAAACAGAAGGAAACAGAGAGAGAGAGATCCCATCTCGGAGGGGCTCCCGCCCCTCCACCGCCATGGAGGCCAAGGACCCGAGGGGAAACCCTACTCCCATCTAGGGGGTTCAAGGAATAAGAAGAAGGAGGGGGAATCTCTCTCTCCCTCTGTCCTGGTGGCACCGGAACACCGCCGGGGCCATCATCGTGACGACGATCTACTCCAACAACTCCGTCATCTTCACCAACACCTCCATCACCTTCCCTCATCTATCTACAGCGGTCCACTCCCCCACAACCTGCTATACCCTCTACTTGAACATGGTGCTTTATGCTTCATATTATTATCCAATGATGTGTTGCCATCCTATGATGTCTGAGTAGATTTTTGTTGTCCTATGGGTTGATTGATGATCATGATTGGTTTGAGTTGCATGTTTTATTATTGGTGCTATCCTATGGTGCTCTTCGTGTCACGCAAGCATGAGGGATGCTTGCTGTAGGGTGTTGTAGTGTTTTCATGATTCGCCTATGGTGGGTTGCTTGAGTGACAGAAGCATAAACCCAAGTAGGTGGGTTGTTGCATATGGGAGTAAAGAGGACTTGATACCTTATAATGCTATGGTTGGGTTTTACCTTAATGATCTTTAGTATTTGTGGATGCTTGCTAGAGTTCCAATCATAAGTGCATATGATCCAAGTAGATAAAGTATGTTAGCTTATGTCTCTCCCTCATATAAAATTGCAATAATGATTACCGGTCTAGTTATCGATTGCCTAGGGACAATTCCGCAACTCCTACCACCACTTTTCCACACTCGTTAAACTAACTTAATTATTACTTTATCGTAGCAGCCCCTATTTTTTATTCACGTGCTCTTTATTATCTTGCAAACCTATCCCGTACACCTACAAAGTACTTCTAGTTTTATACTTGTTCTATGTAAAGTGAATGTTAAGCGTGCTAGAGTTGTATCGGTGGTTGATAGAACTTGAGGGAATATTTGTTCTACCTTTAGCTCCTTGTTGGGTTTGACAATCTTACTTATCGAGAAAGGCTACAATTGATCCCCTATATATGTGGGTTATCATTACCCGTGGTGACATTGGGGTATGTAGGTGACATTAGGGTTTTGGTTGATGTGTATCGTAAGGTGTTATTTTAGTACGAACTCTAGGGCTGTTCGTGACACTTATAGGGATAACTCATAAGATTGATCAAAAAAGATAACTTTGAGGTGGTTTCATACCCAACAACAATTTCTTCGTTTGTTCTCTGCTATTTGTGACTTTGGAGTGAACTCTTTGTCGCGCGTGAGAGATTTACATATGATTCAACTATGTTAGTATTGTTGAGAGAAATTGCACTAGTGAAAGTATGAACCCTAGGCCTTGTTTCTAAGCATTGCAATACCGTTTGTGCTCACTTTTATCATTAGTTAGTTTTCTGTTTTTATATTTTCAGATTACAAAAACCTATATCTACCATCCATATTACACTTGTATCACCATCTCTTTGTCGAACTAGTGCACCTATACAGTCCACCATTGTATTGGGTGTGTCAGGGACACAAGAGACTCTTTGTTATTTGGTTGCAGGGTTGTTCGAGATAGACCATCTTCATCCTATGCCTCCCACGAATTGATAAACCTTAGGTCATCCACTTGAGGGAAAATTGCTACTGTCCTACAAAACTCTGCGCTTGGAGGCCCAACACGAGTCTACAAGAAGAAGGTTACATAGTAGACATCAGTCACTGACCTGAACAACACTAGGATTTCAACTAGGAATAAGAATGAGGACACATCATCACTATACCATAACCAACATTTAGATGACAACCAGTAACACCCTTTGATTATCGATAGTTCTACTAACCAACAACCATGTACTCACACCCTTTCATATTACCGCATCAATATCATCAACCCACAATTTCTCTTTTATGTGCTACATGAAAGTTTTTGTCATATACTCCTTGAATACCTATCATTTTTGAAATGGTCTTATAATCCATGCAAGTTACCGTTACTCCCTATTATACTATGAAACAAATATAAGCAAAGAACAAGAGTGCAATTATTTCTGCAAGATTCACACGCCATCATGCTCTAAAACATATAAGTGAAGCACTAGAGTAACTACTTAGCTTAAAATATGAGTGAAGCACATCAAGTATTCTAACAAATCATGATGAACATGTGTCTCTCTCAAGTAGTTGTGTCCAGAAAACAATGATTGTGGAAAACTAAAACAAAAGCAAACTATAATACACGACGCTCCAAGCAAAACACATATCATGTGGATAATATAAATATAGCTCCAAGTGACATGCTGATGGAATGGAGACGAAAGAGGGGATGCCTTCCGAGGCATCCCCAAGCTTAGACATTTGATTCTTCATAGAATTTTACCTTTGGCATCCCCAAGCTTAGGGTCTTTCTGCTCCTTATTCCTTCATCCATCGTGATCATATCCAGAACTTGAAAACTTCAGCAAAAAAACCTCAATAGAAACCTCGTGAGATCCATTAGTATAATAGGCAAATCATAAACTTTAGATACTGTTATAAATTGATTCATATTTAATTATTGGATAAGGTATTGTATTCTAACTTCTCCATGGATTATACCCCCCCCCCCCCGATATAATCGGTAGCTTCATCAAAACAAGCAAACTATCCAAGCAAAAGCATAATCTGTCTAAAACAGAACAATTTGTAATGATCACCACTAAACCATACTTTTGTAATTCTAATTTTTTGAAAAATTAGGAAAACCTGGGGAATTTGTATATCAATGTTGTGTCAAACATTCATATCAAAAAGATGTTCCAGTAAAATCACAAAACTTCTGCATTGAACGTAAAAGTTTTTTTTTACGAATGATGAAATCTACTATCATCCAAATCACCCCAAAGGTTGTACTTGGCACAAAACACTGATTACAAGATAAAAGCACAATCATTCAATTAGCAATAATCATGTCAACACAAAACAACAGAAAGTATAACACAAAAATTAAGATAACTATTGTGTTGACTCCCAACAAGCGCTCTCGTTTTACACCCTAGCTAGGCATAATGCATAGTATCAAGTATTGTCATCCTTGACTTTTGCATCTTGGGATGTGTGTTAATGAGGAGTATTTTATAAGACAATAGGAAATGCATTATCTAGTAAAATCTTAGCATTCTCAAGGCTACTTTCCTTGAACCCATCTTGATTCTCTTTCACTATCCAAGAATATTGTTTATTAATAGCATTGAAAACTTGCTCGATAATATGCAACAGAGGCACTTACTTTTTAGTATTTTCATCAAAATAATGATTGTCACGAAACAAATACCTCATCATATAGTCCTAATTATATACAATTTCATCTATTACAGTATGTTCATGACCCATATTATAAAAACCAAAGATCTTTCGGGCTTCTCACACTATGTACTGAAATTCATTCATGAGGATAAGAGTAGCTATCTTCTTATCCTTGGGATTGTTTATGATGAGTAACTTGTAGAAAAGCCTTTGCAAAGTAGGATGAGTGCGCACAAATCTTCTTTCAAGTTTAAGAACAAGTGCGGAAATAGCATCGGCATAACTATGGGTACTTTTCAGAATAGGAACATCATTGCAAACCAAAGTCCCCGTATAATTAAAGAATTCTTTGATAATGTTTTTCCCTGTGATTTTCCTTTTTCCAAAAACAACTTTTAAATCGGTTTTATGGAATTTCCTCTTTAAGTTTTTCTCCATCCTCACTCTTCTCAATGACAAACTCATTTATGATAGCAACTTCAAGCAAGCAAACTAACAAGCGAGATAAGTAAACTAGCAAGCATAGCAAGCAAAGAAGTAAACTAGAAAAGATAAATATTTTTGCATTTTTGATATTTTTAGGCAAGCAAATATAAAGACAAGTAAAAATTAGAACAAGTGAATGATAATTTGTATGAAGGTACATCATAAGAATTTGATGATGTCTCACCGGCAACAGCGCTAGAAATTCTTCCTGCTACTTGTAAACAACGTTGGGATTTTGTCCAAAGATGAGAGGATATGTAGCATAGTAGAGATAAGTATTTCCCTTGGTGAAAACCAAGATTATCGAACCAATAGGAGAACCCCTCAAATTCCCGTCTTCAACGCTGATACTCATGATCTACGTTGGGTTTTCCGTGAAGAGGAATGGGTAATCGTAGCACAAAGTGGGTAAGTATACATCGGTTATGAAACCAAAATTTATCGAACCAATAGGAATACCAATCCTCAACCATCTTCAGCGAATGCACACAAAAGAACAAACAACTTGCACCCAACGCCGACAAGAGGGTTGTCAATCACCCTTGATCTCGTTATTTGCAAGCAAGTGAGTTCTGTAGATAATTGTAGATAATAGTAAAGTGAAAAATAAAATAAAAGGTAATAAATAACAGCAAGGTAATGATAGCGTTTCTAAATTTATAAGTGAATAGACCCAGGGGTCGTAGAGTTCTCTAGTGGCATCTCTCATAAGCACAACATATGGTGGGAAAACAAATTACTGTTGGGCAATTGATAGAGAAGCGAATAATTATGCGATGTTCACGAAAATGATCATGTGCATATAGGCATCACATCCATAAGAAAATAGGCCGACTCCTGCCTCCATGGCTGCACCTACTACTATACTCCACTTCAAGAGTGCTTCTATGCTTCCATCTCTATGTATTAAGTTCATAACAAACAGAGTAATGCTTGGAGAATGATGACATGATGTAGAAAAAGTAAACTTAGCTAATATGAATAAACACCATCATTTTATCCTTAGTAGAAACAACACAAATATGCAACTTGTCCTCTTCTGTCACTGGGATATATAAACTCATTAGGTTGAACCTACTACAACACACCACTCCCGCTGAATAAATATCAAAATAGTTGGCCAAACTATCCCAATAGATCATAGAGCATTACAAAGCTATGATGATCATGCAAATAAGAATCATAGCAATCAGGTTTGACTCAAATACTTTTCATGAATAATCTGAACATAAACTCACAATTCATCGGATCCCAATAAACACTCCATATAAAGGGATTATATCGGATAGATCAAGGCAAAGATGCATTGAACATTGTAGTGAAGATCGACTGAGAGAGAGAGATTGCCATCAAGGTACTACCTATGAAACTGTAGGTCTGTGGTGAACCACTCACACATCATGGCGAGGGCAACAAGGTTAATGAAGAGGCCCTCCATGATTGATCTCCCCTCTGGCAAGGTACCAGAATGGAGGTGTAGATGGCCTCCCGTCAGAGCAGAGACTTGCGGTGGCGGAAAAAAGTGTTTCGGGAGCGCTTCTGGTACTTTTAGGGTAGATGGGAATTTATAGGCCAGAGAACGACTTCGGGAGAGGTTCCAGGGGGCCACCACACATCGTGCCGCCCCCGGGTGGCGGCAGGATATGTGGTGGGCCCCTGGTGCACCTCCTGGCCCTCCTCCGAAGCTTCTAGGTCTTGTATTGGTCCAGAAAAAATCACCAAAAAGTTTCATGGAAAATGGACTCATTTGGTATGGTAACTCTGAAAATGCAAAAACATGCAGAAAACATGAATTGGCACTAGGCTCTGTGTCAATAGGTTAGTGCTCAAGAATATTATAAATTGGTAAATAAATACCCCAAAAGTATCCTAGAATGATAATATGTCAGCATGGAACAATAAAAAATTATAGATACGTTGGAGACATATCAGCATCCCCAAGCTTAATTCCTGCTCATCCTCGAGTATGTAAATGATAAAAACCGAATTTTTGATTTGACATGCTACCCATTATGTATTATTTGGCATGTATGCTCATTGAGAAATGATGAATTAACAGAAACAACATAGTAATATTTATAAGTATAAGATACAAAATCATTGATCTTTCAAAGTATACGAACCTAAAAGAATGTTTACCCATACTCATCTTATTATATTAGCAAGGCATGACTCCATCTTCCCCACATAGATACAAATGTTAAGCGCCACATTTGTTCAACTCAGGGAATTGGATCGTACTTTTTCAATATGCATCAACATTTTATTCTTCACGCATACATGAGTGTGAACCATTGGACATAGCATATAGGTGGAATAGAATATGGTGGTAGGTATCAAAGGGATAAAAAGTGGAGAAGATAGTCTCGCATCAACTAGGCGTACCAACGAGTTATGGAGATGCTCATTGATAGACAATGCGAGGAGTAGGGATTGCAATGGAAATGATGCACTAGAGCTATAAGTGTATGAAAGCTCAAATGAAGCTAAGTGGGGTGTGCATCAAACTTGCTTGCTCATGAAGACCTCGGGCATTTGAGGAAGCCTGTCGTAGGAATATACAAGCCAAGTTTATTATATGAAAAGGTAATTCCCACTAGCATATGGAAGTGTCAACACAGGAGACTCTCTATATGAAGAACATGGTGCCACTTTAAGGCACAAGTGTGGTAAAGGATAGTAGCAAAGTCCCTTCTCTCTTTTATCCCATTTTATAATTTTTTTATGGTGGGCTTTACTCCTTTTTTCCTTTTTTCCTCCCCCATTTTCTCTTTTTATATGTTGGGCTCATTTGGCCTCCCCATTTCTATTTCATTTTTCGTCCGGAGTCTCTTCCCGACTTGTGGGGGAGTCATAGTCTACATCATACTTTCCTCACTGCGACAATGCTCTAATAATGATGATCATCACACTTTTTCTACTTACAACTCAACATGAAGAACTAATAGGAATATATGACTCTGTATGAATGCCTCTCGCAGTGTACCAGGATGTGCAATGATCTAGCATGACATGTATCAAAAACATGATGAATGGTGGCTTTGCCACAAATACTATGTAAGCTCTATATGATCATGCAAAGCATTATGATGATGACCGAACTAGTCATGTGAAGTGACGATGGTATTTGCATGGCAATATATCTCGGAATGGCTATGAAAATGACATAATAGGTAGGTATGGTGGCTGTCTTGAGGAAGATATAATGAGGCTTATGTGCAACAGAGCGTATCATGTCATGTGATTTGGATGCACCGACGAATATTTGCACCGATCCCCAAGGTGAGAATGGGCTATGCACGATACAAGGCTAGAAAATATGAGAAGGTGAAGATGCGTACGTCCATGGTGTCACATTAGTCATAAAGAACTCACATACTTATTGCAAAGTTTTATTAGTTTTATCACAAATCAAAGTACTCTTTGCATGCCCCGAGGGAGGAGGTTGGTAGGAGTTAACCATCGCACGCCCCCGACTTGAAACAACACTAGGATTTCAATGAGGAATATAAATGATCACACATCATCATCATGCCTCTTTAATTTTTAGATGAATGACAAGTTAACACCTCTTAATGTCGATACTTCTACAAATCAACTATTTTGGACTCACACCTTTTTCATATTACCACATCAATGTCATTACCCCACAACTTCTCTATATGTGCTACACGATGGTTTTAATTATCATTCATTGAATACCTAATATTCTTGGACTAGTGTTATGACCCATGCAAATTACCATCACTATTTATTCAGGTCTAAAAAATATATAAGTGAAGAACGAGAGCATATTATTTCTATAAAATCTACAAGCAACCGTGCTCAATAATATATAAGTGAAATACTAGAGCAACCGCCTAGCTCAAAAGATATAAGTGAAGCACGTAGAGTATTCTAGAAAATTATCATGAAGGTGTGTCTCTCTCAAATAGGTGTGTCAAACAAATGATGATTGTCACAAACTAAAAGTAAAAGGAGACAAAAGCAAACGACGCTCCAAGCAAAACACATATCATATGATGAATAAAAGTATAGCTCCAAGTGACATACCGATGGATTGAGACAAAAGAGGGTGCGGAATCGCTACCTCTAGTCTCGAGGGTTTCTAATTTGTCTTTCTCTAATGACATGAACTTGTCCCTCTTGGGGCGCCTTACCCCTCCTTATATAGGTTGAAGGGGTATGTTTACATGTAGAGTCCTACTAGGAGTAGGATTAGGCCTAGTCTCTTTTCAATTCCAATTCAGGTCTTGTTTCCTTTATGAGGGAATCCTTCCTCATCTTGGGCCTTCTATGTGAGCCGGCCCACCTTAACATGGGTCAGACCTCCCATGAGCCGCCTTTTGGGCCATTGGGTCTTGTTGTTCACCTGACCCACCTCCCGGGTCACCAATGAACCACCAAGCTCGATCGGGTCACTAGTGAGTCGCCAAGTCCCGGCCGGGTCATACTTATGGCCGGGTCATACCGCGGGATAATATCCCCCACATTAGCCCCCATGTTAGCTTGAATTTATTCATTGTAAGCTCCTGAAATAACAATAATAAATATGTTAATTGACCTGATCACTCCCCTGGACGACTTATTTCAATGAAGTGGCTCCTCAAAAATCTAGGTTTCTTCTTCATATGAACGAGCCATCTTCACAATCATCTTGCAAGTCCATGTATTTTGCAAAATATTGGGAATAAAACACCCGTATGCCGTTAAGTGGGCTTCAAATACTTTGGCTTGATAAAAATCTTGGGAATAAGAAATCCATATGATGTTGAACCGGCTTTCCATTGCTTCGGTTTTGATAAAAATATTGGGATTAGAAATTCATCCATTGTTAACCACTTTCAACTTGTGAAGTCGGGTTGCCTATATATACTCTACTGGGTTATGATCTTTTGATAATGTCGGGTCATGATTGTTTGTGACGTCGGGTCAAACAACTGGACTCTGGCTGACTTGATAAAATTATTGGGAATAAAGAAATCCGTGTGATGTTGAGCCAGTCTTTCAATGCTTCAGCTCCATGAAGAAATGAGAGTTACCTGACTCAAATTTGATAACTTGAAAATGTTCTGCTATTTTTTTATCTCCATATTACCTATAGCCCCCAAGCTTCGAGTTTATCCATGATGACTTGCTGCTTTTGTAGTAATATCTTTGACTGTATAGCCCCCAAGTGTCGGGTTGTCTTGCCTACAACAACATGGGACTTTGAACTTGGTGTTGAATATTGAGAAATCTGGGTTGTCATCTGAGTCGCTAGATATACACTAAGTATCTTGCATTTCACATGTGTAGCCCCCAAGGGCCGACTTATTAGTATGTGATAGGCCGGGTCATCAATTTTTGTACCTTTATAATTTGTTTAAGCAGCTGAATACTACAACTCTCAAGTGCCGGGTCGCATGCCTGCATCGACTTGGGACTTTAGAAATTTTGATCTGAGTAGTGTAGCCCCCAAGTGTCGGGTCGTATGCGTGCAATGAGTTGGGACCGTGTGAGAATAATATAACCCATCATAATGCACTTCAGAAGTTCACTTGAACTATTATTGATCTGATTTTAATGAATCCTTGACCATCGTTGTAATGTAACCCGGTATGAATATCCTGGAATAAAACTTTTATCTTTCAAATGAAATCCCTGCTCGTGGTTACGGTTCAACCCGACAAACATATGTTTGAGAAATCCAGAAGTGTTGTAGTTTACTACAGAGCATAGATTGAAAAAAATCCAAGAGTCGGTCAATTAGATGACACGCCATTATATGTGATAGGGAGGCTCTTCGAGAATGGTAATTTCTTCTGAGCTAGCTTGAATAACCGCAATCATTTAATACTGGTTGTGATAAACAACGATGAAGATCCAGTCATTTTGGCTATCAAAGATCTATTTGTTCCGATAGAGGTTACGATGTAACCCGGTTTGATGACCGTCTTGATATGCATGTATGATGCACGATGCAATGCAGGATGATATATCTATATGATAAAAACAACTAATAGAGAATATATACATGTGTATCTCAAATTTTTGTAAGTCGGCTTTGAAGGCACAACCAGAAGAGATCAACTCTTGTTCTTATTTTTTTTGAAAAACCCAAAGTTTTTTGCCTCCAAGAAGCTTGGCATCAATGCCTTTAATCCCGCAAACCGGCTCTCACATGACACAAATCTGTCGTTTAACCTTAACTAGTTCAGGGTCTCAAAAAGATTGATTGTTAAGAGTAGGAACGGGCATCATCGTGGAGAGACTATAGCGCACAGGTGAGTTTATCCTAGCTCTCTGTAAGACGGCTCTCTCGTGACATAAGCCGTCGTTTTAACTTTGACAAGTTTAGGGTCTTCTTGAAAGATTGACTATGAAGAGTACGGCGGGTCACCTGGCGGAGTAGCAAGTTGCAAACAGGCAGGTTTAACCCATATATGGCATGGAAGCCGGTCAACAGGTTATGAAAGCTAAACTCATTGAGTTGCAAGCCGCCAAGTGACCTATGATCATGGAAAAGCTCGGCCATAGGATATACAGGAGACAATGCTACTATTGCAAAACATTTGGGGTCCAGATAAGTTGTCTTTATTCCATTGATCATAATATGATGATCCAATAAACCCGGTCACCCATGCTTGAACGGCGCATCATGGAGGCTCATCTTCTTGGGCAACTTTTATTGTTTTGCCAAGAAAGCAGGGCACCCATGTTTGAACAGTCGCATTATGGCAGCTTCTCCTCTTGGGTGACTTTAAATATTTTGCCAATAAGGCAGCAGCCCCTGGGACCGGGTTGTCTTCCTCGCAATGACCCGAGTTTATTGTATTTGCTGAAACTGGCCAAATATACCGAGTCATATCTGTGTAGCCCCCGAGTCTTAAGTCGACTCAAGGAGGCGGCTTGAGATTCCTCACCCTTGGTCGTGGCATAAGCCAACATTTGGTTGACAATTGATAACTGAAATTTATTGAAGCCAAAAGTGTGTGGCGAGTTGATGATCTTCGCGACACTCATTGTATGTCCTTGGCGTTGATAACACAACATGAACCCGCGGAAGGTTGAGATGATAGGTTATAAATGATCCCATGTGAGTATTGTCAGTAACTCGGCTGATGGTTCAACCCGACTGGTTGTTGAAGTAAACCAAACCGCAGTGGCGGCGACTTGTGTGCATGTCCATTTTAGCCATCTGATGCGAGCAAAAGCTGAGAATATATTGTTATTTTCTCCAGAGTTGTTGTGGTAGACTGTCCACAGAGGCGGCGGCTCATACGGGCGGCCACGACACTGGCGTATTGAGTAGAATGCGAGAACTATCCAGTGACTTGGTACGAACGCGAGAGTCTTGTAAGCATTGTAAGCCGTCTTGATCACACAGACGTGAGAGTTGGCCACGACATTGTAAGCCGTCTTGGTCACGCGAATGTGAGAGTCGATTGCAGCGTTGTAAGCCGGTGCAGTCCGGCACGGACGAACACCGGTCCAGACTGACGTTGGTGCGCCTCCATCTTCGTGGTATCGTGCCACTTTGGTAATGAATAATTTCCCTACGTAAAAATATCACTGGACAGAGTAATTGTTTTCGAAAAAACTATCAATAAGAATATACCGGATGCACTTCACCTGGTATGTTTTGTCGGAATTTGTACGTCGCTGGGCTGATGAGAATATACACATTTTTTACCCCTTTATTTGCGTATCCTTTTCTTCCTCGGACCAGTGTGTCAAGGTAGGGGGAGGCAACCGACGTGGGTCCGACTTGAGAGCTCCTGACTAGGGGCTGGCCTCTCATGGCGACAAGAGGGTGGGGTGAGGCCGCAGCGGTGGGGCCAACATAGCGGTGGCTCAAGGCGGCGGCGGCTCATGGCGTGGCAGAGGGCGGTGTAGCGGGTGAGGCGCGATAGAGTCGGCCATGGCGTCGTGAGCGAGGTAAGGCGAGGCCACGGCAGAGAGGGAGTCGTGGTGCCGTGCTGCGGCAGCAATGGGCTGGCTCGGTGAGCGTGGCGAGCCGATGGCGGCGGAGGCGAGGTTTTAGCTGGCGGCGGCGGCTCGCGTGGCTCTGGGCGCATGGAGAGTGTGGCTGGGTCAGCACGGATGAGGCGTGTGCTACCTCTTGAGCTTTCGTTGGTTTTCCCTTGAAGAGGAAAGGGTGATGCCGAGAAGTAGATAAGTATTTCCCTTAGTTGATGAGAACCAAGGCATCAATCCAGTAGGAGGAACAAGCATGTCACCAATGGATGAACCTACACAAACAATCGAACTCTTGCACCGAACGCTATAAAGGGGTTATCAACCCCTTCAAGGTTATTTGCAAGGATTAGGTCTGATAGAGATAGATGTAAAAGATTGCGGAAAGTAAAAATTAAATAAATTGCAGCAAGGTATTTTTCGTATTTTTCATTTATAGATCTGAAAATATATTATGGAAAGTAGACCCGGGCGCCATATGTTTCACTAGAGGCTTCTCTCTTGAAGGCAAGTATCACGGTGGGTAAACAAATTACTGTCGAGCAATTGATAGAAAAGCGAATAATTATGAAGATATCCAAGGCAATGATTATGCATATAGGCATCACATCTGTTTCAAGTAGACCAAAATGATTCTACATCTACTACTATTACTCCACACATCGACGACTCTTGCGTGCATCTAGAGTATTAAGTTCATGAGGAACAAAGTAACGCATTAGGTAAGATGACATGATGTAGAGGGATAAACTCAAGCAATATGATTAAAACCCCATCTTGTTACCCTTGATGGAAACGATACAATATGTGCCTCGCTACCCCTACTTTTTCACTGGGTGAGGACACCACAAGATTGAACCCAAAACTAAGCACTTCACCCATTGCAAGAATTACCAATCTAGTTGGCCAAACCAAACAAATAATTCGAAGAGACTTGCAAAGATATGAAATCATGCATATAAGAATTCAGAAAACACTCAAATAATATTCATGGATAATCTGAACATAAAGCGATAATTTATCTGATCTCGACAAACACACCACAAAAGAGTATAACATCGGATAGATCTCCATGAAGATCATGAAGAACATGGTGTTGAAGCAAAAAGAGAGATAAGAATCCATCTAGCTACTAGCTATAGACCCGTAGGTCTGTGGTGGACTACTCACGCATCATCGGAGGGGCAATGGAGTTGATGTAGATGCCTCCATGATCGAATCCCCCTCCAACAGATTACCTGAAAAGGCTCCAAGATTGGATCTCTCGGGAACGGAGGCTTCTGGCGGCGGAAAAGTGTTTTCGTGGCTCCCTTTGGTATTGGGGGAATATTTTGGTATTTATAGGAAGAAGATTAGGGATAGTTCTCCTGCCAGGGAGTCACAAGCCTACCGGGCCTGGCCAGAGCTTCCACCATCCTTTCCTCACATGGGACAATGCTCTAATAATGATGGTGATCACACTTTTATTTACTTACAACTCAAGAATTACGACTCAAGAACTAGAAAAAATTATGACTCTATATGAATGCCTTCGGTGGTGTACCGGGATGTGCAATGATCTAGCATGGCAAATGACATCAAAAACACGGACAAGCCATGAAAAAATCGTGCTAGCTATCTTACGATCATGCAAAGCAATATGAAAATGATGGTGTGTGTCATAATAAATGTAACGGTCAAAGTTGCATGGCAATGTATCTCAGAATGGCTATGGAAATGACATAATAAGTAGGTATGGTGGCTGTTTTGAGGAAAGATATATGGTGTCTGTTTTGAGGAAGGTGGGTTTATCGCACCAGCGAAAGTTGCGCGGTACTAGAGAAGCTAGCAAAGGTGGAAGGGTGAGAGTGCGTATAATCCATGGACTCACATTAGTCATAAAGAACTCACATACTTATTGCAAAATACTATTAGTTATCGAAGCAAAGTATTAGACGCATGCCCCTACGGGAGAGGTTGGTAGGAGTTAACCATCGCACGCTCCCGACCCTCACACAAAGGTCGACAATTTATAAACAAATGATGTCCGACTTCCTTACATAACGGTTCTCCACAAGTGCATGCTACGGGAATCACAAACCTTTACACAAGTATTTTTACCAATTCACAATTACTTCCTAACATGAATCTTAACATTACCATCTTTATATCTCAAAACTTTATGCAAGGAATCAAACTTCTCATAATACTCGATGCTCTTAAGATGGAAGTTTTTATTATATCCCTCTTGGATGCCTGTTATATTAGGACTAAATTCATAACCTAAACAAATTACCATGCTGTTTAAAGTCTCTCAAAATAATATAAGTAAGGTACGAGAGTTCAATAATTTCTATAAAACCAAACACCATCATGCTCTAAAAATATATAAGTGAAGCACTAGAGCAAAATTGCCTATCTCAAAAGATATAAGTGAAGCAGATAGAGTATTCTAATAAATTCATGATTAATGTGTGTATATATCAAAATATGTGTGCAGCAAGGATGATTGTGGAAAACTAAAAATAAAAGACTCATATCATACAAGAGGATCCAAGCAGAACACATATCATGTGGTGAATAAAAATATAGCCTCAAGTAAATTTACCGATGGATCGAAGACGAAAGAGGGGATGCCTTCCGGGGTATCCCCAAGCTTAGGATATTTGGAATCCTTGAATATGAATTGGGGTGCCTTGGGCATCCCTATGCTTAAGATCTTGCCACTCCTTATTCCATAGTCCATCAAATCTTTACCCAAACTTGAAAACTTCATAACACAAAACTTAACAGAAAACTCGTGAGATCCGTTAGTATAAGAAAATAAATCACCATGTTAAGTACTATTGTGAACTCATTATTTATTTATATTGGTGTAATACCTACTTTATTATAACTTATCCATGGTTCATACCCCCCCCCGATACAACCGATAGATACATCAAAATAGGTAGACAACACAAAGGAAACAGAATCTATCAAAAACAGAATAGTCTGTAGCAATATGAAAACTTCATATACATATGTAACTCAAAAAATTATTAAAAATTAGTACATCACGGGAAATTTGCATACCAATATTTTGTAAAAAATTCAGACCCATTAGACTCTCCGAAAAATTTATAAAATTCCTGCACTGGGCGCAAAAGTTCTGTTTTTCAACAAGATCAAATCAACAACCACCATAGACCGTCCCAAAGGTCTTAGTTGGCTCAAACACTAATTAAGACACTAAAACAAAATTACTAAAGAAGTAATAATGTGGTAACACTCAAAAATAGAAGCAAAAATAGAACATAAAAAATAAAATTGGGTTGCCTCCCAACAAGCGCTATTGTTTAACGCCCCTAGTTAGGCAAAACACAATAGATCTAGGTATTGTCATATTTGGTATGCATCTACTCTATTGCACAATTATGGGTCCTAGGAGGTCCATTTTTATTATCAATAGTAATGCTCCTAGGCAAAAACTCAAGAGATTCAATTGTGGCAATTGGTTTCTTAACAATATTGAAAAAGTTAGGGTGAATACTTATCATCTTAAGATCTTCATCTCCTTTACTAGAGGATTCACCCTTATTTTTAGGAACATAACAAACTTGGCAGTCTTAGGAGGATAAGGATTTTGAGTGGTTTGAACCAAGGCAAAAGTGGATCCCAAGTTGGTAATAATGTCCTCTAGCTTGCCAATTCTAGAGGAATCCTGATCCAATTATTCATTAACTATGGGTTATTCTTCCCTTAGATTTTTTAGAGTAACTCGTACCTTAGATCCATATTGAGTAATGTGATTATGAATCTTTTTATCCAAGTTTTCAATAAGCTCAACAGTAGCAGCCTTTTTTCAATAATATCAAGCCTTCGCATCACATGTTCCAAAGTCAAGATTGTTCCATTAACCATGATTGGAGGTGAACCTACCAAATTTATCATAGCGCTATAAGAATCAAAGGTATGACTTCCCAAGAAATTTCCTCCAATAATGGTATCTAGAACATATCTATTCCATGGAGAAATACCCACATAAAAATTGTGAAGGAGAACGGTAGTAGATTGCTTACAAATAGATCTATTTTGAGCATTGCAAATTCTATACCAAGCATCTTTTAAGTTTCCCCCCTCGCTTTGCTTAAAATTAAGAACTTAATTGTCGGGAGTATTATCTATAGTGGTAAGACTAGCCATGGGTTCAAGCAATCCAACACACGAGCAAACAAAAGGCAAACGAAAGGGCGAACGGAAGAAGGGCGAAAATGGAGGCAAATCTTTTTGGTATTTTCTGAAAATTGTTTTAGAAGTGGGGGAGAGGAAAATGAGAGGCAAATGGCAAATAATGCAAATGCAAGAGATGAGTTTGTGATGGGTACTTGGTAGGCTTGATGTATACCTCCCCGACAACGATACTAGAAGTTGGCAATTTGACGGGAAAGTTCTTGTCTTGACTTGCTATGTATCCTCCCCGGCAACGGCGCCAGAAATCCTCTTGCTACCTCTTGAGCTTGCGTTAGTTTTCCCTTGAAGAAGAAAGAGTGATGAAGCGAAGTAGATAAGTATTTCCCTCAGTTGATGAGAACCAAGGTATCAATCCAGTAGGAGGAACAATCAAGTCACCAATGGATGCACCTACACAAACAATCAAACTCTTGCACCCAACGCTATAAAGGGGTTGTTTGTCCCTTCACGGTTATTTGCAAGGATTAGATCTGATAGAGATAGATGTAAAAGATAACAGAAAGTAAAAAGTAAATAAATTTCAGCAAGGTATTTTTGGTTTTTTTGGCTTATAGATCTGAAAATATATTATGGAAAGTAGACCCGAGGGCCATAGGTTTCACTAGAGGCTTCTCTCTTGAAGGCAAGTGTCACGGTGGGTAAACAAATTACTGTCGAGAAATTGATAGAAAAGTGATTAATTATGAAGATATCCAAGGCAATGATTATGCATATAGCCATCACATCCGTGTCAAGTAGACCAAAACGATTCTACAGCTACTACTATTACTCCACACATCGACCAACTCCTGCCTGCATCTAGAGTATTAAGTTCATGAAGAACAGAGTAACGCATTAGGTAAGATGACATGATGTAGAGGGATAAACTCAAGCAATATGATGAAAACCCCATCTGGTTGCCCTTGATGGCAACAATGCAATACGTGCCTCTCTACCCCTAATTTCTCACTGGGAGAGGACACCGCAAGATTCAACCCAAAACTAAGCACTTCTCCCATTGCAAGAATTACCAATCTAGTTGGCCAAACCAAACAAATAACTCGAAGAGACTTGCCAAGATATGAAATCATGCATATATGAATTCATAAAAGACTCAAATAATATTCATGGATAATCTGAACATAAACCCACAATTCATTGGATCTCGACAAACACACTGCAAAAGAGTATTACATCGGATAGATCTCCATGAAGATCATGAAGAACATGGTATTGAAGCACAAATAGAGAGAATAAGCCATCTAGCTACTAGCTATGGACCCGTAGGTCTGTGGTGGACTACTCACGCATCATCAAAGGGGCAATGGAGTTGACGTAGATGCCCTCTGTGATCGAATCCCCCTCCGGCATATTACCAGAAAAGGCTCCAAGATTGGATCTCCCGGGAATGGAGGCTTCTGGCGGGGGGAAAGTATTTTCGTGGCTCCCTTTGGTATTAGGAGAATATTTTGGGTATTTATAGGATGAAGTTTAGGGCTAGGACTCCTGCCAGGGAGTCACAAGCCTGCCAAGCACGACCAGGGGGTGGCCGCGCTCCCTGGCTTGTGACTTCCTGGCAAGGTCCTTGCCATGACCTCCAAGCCTGGTAGATCTCTTTCATTCCAAAAAAAATCATCACGAAGATTTTATTCCATTTGGACTCCGTTTAATATTCCATATCTGCAATACTCAAAAAGAAGGAAAAAATAGAAAGTGGCACTAGGCTCTAGATTAATAGGTTAGTCCCAAAACTAATATAAAATTGCATATTATGCATATAAAACATCCAAAATAGATAATATAATAGCGTGACACAATCAAAAATTATAGATACATTGGAGACGTATCAGCGTGGTGGAGCCGTGGGCGACTCGGAGACTGATGCCGAGCAGGGCGAAGCGGAGGCCAATCAGGGCCGACCAGGTGCGGGGCGCCCCTAGACGACGGCTCAAACACAGGTTCGTGGAGGAATGGAGAAGGCGGATTGGAGGAGGCAAGAGAGGCGGTGACTCAAGGCCATAGAACGATCCAGCGAGGACATCTTGTTGGAGGTGGGTCGCCACAGCAGAGGCATCAATTGTGGAGGCAGGCTGCGGCGGCCAAGGCCGCTCGAAGCATGGCGATTTTTAGGTGGGTTGGGCCAGTGCTGCCTCAAGGTTGAGGCAGAGGGAGCACATAGAGGGACGGCTGCTCGAAAACGACAGTGGTGTGAAAGCAGTTGGTTGACCAAGGCCGACGGTGACTTGGCCGGGGCAGCTCACCAACAGGCGGCTCGCGGTCCTGCCGGAGGAGGGAAGGTGAAGCAGCCAGTGGCTTGATGGAGGCGGCTTGGCGGCAAAATTGAAGACGGAGTTCGAGTCCAGGTTCGGGTCATTGACTCCCGAGTCGTATTCGCTGTTTCTAATCCCCTCAGGTTTGGATAGCTTGCGATTTTCCCAATCTAGTAGGCTGAAGAAAAAACCTGACCCGGGTTTTACTAGTGGCCTCACATGGTAGATGCTTTCTTGAAATATGTGCCATGCTAAATAATTCCTTTGTGGTCGGCTTCCATGATTTGATCTCTCGGTTCTGCATATGGACATATCACATTGACTTTGCCTTTACACGGAGAAGTGCCTGTCTAATACATAGCCTTTTGGCTAATTCGTTCTATCATGTATGCGGCTCGCTCGTAGTTACTTTTTAGAGCGCTTCGTACCTTTGTTTGTCGACCATAATATATTGGTCCGACCTCTAGAAATTTGTGTTTTTCCTTTGTGGGGTTGAACTTAATAATCTTGTAAGGTTTCAACGGATTTCATCCGGTGACGCTTGTGGCCGCTGCCGCCCAAGTCATTTTTTTGACTCCGCTTTGATTTGCGCTGGCGTTGAAACTTTTTTAATCTCGATTGATGAACTTGGATTCAGTTGAATCCTTCCACGCAAGCTCCTCCTGATCTAGATATTCATGAGCTTCTCGATCCCTTCAAGAGATCCCTCCAATAACACAACACCACCGTCCATCTCCCCCACGGTGGGCGCCAACTGTCGTGGTTTTGCAAAGGCAAGATGTCCTCGTGAGAGAACTTAGTGTGATGCCATCGTAGCTAGGTGGTGGCTTGAGAGGGGTTGGTCGGAATCGGGAGACGCGAGTTTACCCAGGTTCGCCCCCCCCCCCCCCCCCCCGATGGAGGTAAAAGCCTACGTCCTGATTTGTGTGTATTGATGATGATGATGATCTCGATTACAAGGGTGCGGAATCGCTACCTCTAGTCTCGAGGGTTTCTAATTCGTCTATCTCTAGTGACTTGAACTTGTCCCTCTTAGGGCGCCTTACCCTCCTGATATAGGTTGAAGGGGTAGGTTTACATGGAGAGTCCTAGTGGGAGTAGGATTAGGACTAGTCTCTTTTGAATCCTAATCTGGGTCTTGTTTCCTTTTTGAGGGAATCCTTCCTCATCTTGGGCCTTCTTTGTGAGTCGGCCCACCTTAACATGCGTCGGCCCTCCCATGATCCGCCTTCTAGGTTGTTGGGTCTTCTCGTTCATCTGACCTGCCTTCCGGGTCACCAATGAACCGCCAAGCTCGTCCGGGTCACCAGTGAGTTGCCAAGTCTCGGTCGGGTCATACTTCAGGTCGGGTAATATCGCGGGGTAATATCCCTAACAGGATGCCTTCCGGGGCATCCCCAAGCTTAGACGCTCGAGTGTCCTTAGAATTACACTTGGGGTGCCTTGGGCATCCCCAAGCTTCAGCTCTTGCTACTCCTTATTCCGTAGTCCACCATGATCACACCCAACACTTGAAAACTTCAATCACACAAAACTCAATGAAACTTCGTGAAATCCGTTAGTATAAGAGACATATTGCATACTTGAAGTACTGTGATAAATTGATTCAAAATTCATTTTTTCATAGTACATATTGTATTCTAACTTTTCCATGACTTGTACTCCCGATATAATCCATGGCATAATCAAAACAAGCAAACTATGCAAGCAAAACAGAATCTGTTTAAATGGAACAATCTGTAGCTATTTGTAAAGATCCCATAATTCTATAACTCTAAAAATTCTGAAAAATAGGAAAACATCAAGAATGTTTATAAAATTCTTTGTTAAAATTCTAGATCATTATCATGCTATAGTAAAAAATGAAAATTCCTGAACTGGAGTCAAAGTTTCTATTTCGGATTCAACATCGTTTCTGCTCATCTTGTGAGTCATCCCAAAGGCTTTACTTGGCACAAACACTAATTAAAACATAATAACATAATAATTATAGAGGCAACAATGATGTGATCACACAAAAACAGGAATAAATTATAATTATTGGGTTGTCTCCCAACAAGCTCTTTCTTTATAGCCATCAAGATAAGCTTAGGATAATAATGATGCTCACATAAAAGATAAGAGTTAAAGCACAAAGAGAGCATAATAAGACATGTGACAAACACATTTAAGTCTAACATACTTCCTATGGATAGGGATTTTACAAGTAAACAATCTATGGGAGCAAGAATCAACTAGCATAGGATGGCAAAGCAAGCATAACTTCGAAACTTTGAACACATAGGGAGGAAACCTTATATTATTGCAATGCCTACAAGCATATGTTCCTCCCTCATAATAATTTTTGGTAGCATCATGAAGGAATATCACAATATAAATATCATATAAATCATTCTTTTCATGATCTACAAGCATAGAAAATTTATCACTCTTCACATAAGCAAACTCCTTTTTATTCATGGTAGTGGGAGCAAACTCAACGAGATAACTATCATGTGACACTTGATTGTCATAATCAAATTGAATACTAAAATAATGATGACAAGTTTCATGGTTATCATTACCAATTATAGCATACCTTTCATCACCACATTCATCATAAATAGGAGGTATGCAATCATCATAATAAATTTGCTCACCAAAACATGGAGGGCAAAAAATATCATCTTCATCAAGCATAGCATCCCCAAGCTTGTGGTTTTGCATATAATTAGCATCATGGATATTCAGAGAATTCATAGTAACAACATGGAAATCATGCTTTTCATTCAAGAACTATCATGAATCACTTTAAAATTTTCACAATTTTTAGATTCATAATTTTCAAGCAAGACCTCATAAAGATAATCTAGTGAACTCTCACTAGCAATTGTTTAAAAATAATCAGGACTTCTGAAAAGATTAGAAAGTGGATGAGGATCCATTTATCTTTATTTTTGCATTTACTTTCTATTTTTGTGAGACAAAAATAAAGATAACATAGCTAGGCAAGCAAGCAAAGAAGTAAACTAGTAACTAGTAAAGATAAATATTTTTGTATTTTTGATTTTTATGAGACAAACTAAATATAACAACAAATAAAAAGAAGAACAAGTGAATGAATTTTTTTCGAAGCTACATGATAGTTCGTGATGGTATTCCCAGGCAATGACGCCAGAAATCCTTCCTGATACTTGTGAACTGCATTGGGTTTTCCGTGAAGAGGAACGGGTAATCGCAACACAAAGTGGGTAAGTATTTCCCTAAGTTATGAAACCAAGGTTTATCGAACCAATAGGAATACCAATCCTCAACCGTCTTCAGCAGCTACACGCAAAAGAACAAACAGCTTGCACCTGATCTGTCTCCAACGTATCTATAATTTTTGCTTGTTCCATGTTGTTATATTATCAATCTTGGATGTTTTACAATCATTTTATAGCAACTTTATATAATTTTTTGGGACTAACCTATTGAGATAGTGCCAAAGTGTGAGTTGTTGTTTTTGCTTGTTTTTTACTTCACAGAAAATCAGTACCAAACGGAGCCCAAACACTACGGGAATTTTTGGAGATTTTTATGGACTAGAAGAGCCAGGATGGGCCAAACAACCACAAGAGAGGGGTCCCAGGGTGGCCACCCTCCACCAGGGCGTGCCAGAGGCCCCTGGCATGGCCTGGTGGAGCATGCCCACCTCAGGACTCCCCTCAACTGACTATTCACCCTATAAATTCCCAAATATTCAGAAAACCCTAGAGGAATCGCCGAAACACAATTCCAGCCGCCGCAAGTTCCAGAACCTCAAGATCAATTCTAACACCATCACGGAGGGGTGCACCGTCTTCATGGGTGCTTCTCCGATGAAGCGTGAGTAGTCCACCATAGACCTACAGGTCCGTAGGTAGTAGCTAGATGGTTTCCTCTCTCTCTCTATGATTCTCAATACAATGGTTTCTTGGGGATCTATTTGAAGTAATGACTTTTGTGGTGTGTTTGTTGGAATCCAATGAATTTTGAGTTCATGATCAGTTTCTACCCATGAATATGATTTGAGTCTTCGTTGATCTCTTATTTGCGTGATTACTTGTAGCTTCGCATTTCTTCTTCGAATCTTTGGTTTAGTTAGGCCAACTAGTGTTGGAAATATTCCCTAGAGGTAATAAATAAAGTGTTTATTATTATATTTCCTTGTTCATGATAATTTTTTATTATCCATGCTAGAATTGTATTAATTGGAAACATGGATACATGTGTGGATACATAGACAAACACAATGTCCCTAGTATGCCTCTATTGAACTAGCTCGTTGATCGAAAGATGGTTAAGGTTTCCTAGCCATGGACATGAGATTTCAGTTGATAATGGGATCACATCATTAGGAGAATGATGTGATGGACAAGACTCAAACTACAAACGTAGCTAATGATCATGTCAGCTTATTTCTACTGTTTTCTGCATGTCAAGTATATGTTCCTATGACCATGAGATCATGCAACTCACGGACATCGGAGGAGTGCCTTGTGTGTATCAAACGTCACACTGTAACTGGGTGACTATAAAGGTGCTCTACAGGTGTCTCCGAGGGTGTCTGTTGAGTTGGCATGGATCAATACTGGGATTTGTTACTCCGTGTCACGGACAGGTATCTCAGGGCCCACTTGGTAATACAACATCACAATAAGCCTTGCAAGCAATGTGACTAAGTGTTAGTTACGGGATCTTGTATTATGGAACGAGTAAAGAGACTTGCCAGTAACGAGGTTGAACTAGGTATGGAGATACTGACGATCGAATCTCGGGCAAGTAACATACCGAAGAACAAAGGGAACAACATACGTGATTAACTAAATCCTTGACATAGAGGTTCGACCGATAAAGATCTTCGTAGAATATGTAGGAACCAATGTGGACATCCAGGTCCCGCCATTGGTTATTGACCGTAGAGGTGTCTCGGTCATGTCTACATAGTTCTCGAACCCGCAGGGTCTGCACACTTAAGGTTTGGTGACGTTTCGATAGTATAGAATTATGTATGGTGGTGACCGAAGTTTGTTCAGAGTCCCGGATGAGATCCCGGGCGTCACGAGGATCTCCGGAATGGTCCGGAGGTAAAGATTCATATATAGTAAGTCCTGTTTTGGTCGCCGGAAAAGTTTCGGGCTCATCGGTAGTGTACCGGGAGTGCCGGTAGTGTATCGGGAGGCCACCGGGAGGGGTATTTCGACCCAAGAGGCTACATGGGCTGTAGGAGGGTTTAAACCAGACCTTAGTGGGCTGGTGGAACATCCACAAGAGGCCCATGCGGCTGGAGGAAAATGTCCTAAGAGAAAAGGTGAAAAAAGGCAAAATAGGGTGAATCCTAGTCCTACTAGGATTGGAGGTGGACTCCACCTCTCCCTCTCTCCTTCGGCCGAAGAAAGGAGGCCTTGGACCTTGTGCCAAGTCCTCTCCTCCTCTCCTATTATATATACTAGAGGTTTTAGGGTTTTTGCACTAGTTTTTACAGCCACGTGCTACCCGTACCTCCAGTGCATAGTTTCTCCTTTAGATTGGATTTCTGCAGTGCCGGAATTGCTCCACCACCATCGGCAGAGCGCCGCCATGCTGCCACCATCGGCAGAGTGCATAGTTTCTCTCTTGCTGGATCAAGACGGCGGAGATCCGTCATCAAGCTGTACGTGTGCTGAACGCGGAGGTGCCGTCCGTTCGGCGCTAGATCGGAAGGATCATGATCAAGTTCGTGGGACGGATCGTGATCAAGTTCGTGGGATGGATCGTGATTAGATCGCAGGATGGATCGTGATTGGATCGCGGGACGCATGGCGATTTGGATCCCGAAGACGTTCGACTACACCAACCGCGTTTCTTAACGGTTCCCGCTTAGCGATCTACAAGGGTATGTAGATCCACTCTCCCTCTCGTAGATGCTCATCACCATGGATAGATCTGCATGTGTGTAGGAAATTTTTTATTTCCCATGCAACATTCCCCAACAGTGGCATCATGAGATAGGTCTATGTGTAGATGAGATCTCGCCTAGAACACAAAAGGTTTGTGGGCGTGGATGCTTAGATTGCTTCCTCCCTTGGTCGGATTTTGGTTAAGCGGTATTGTTAGATGAAGCGGCCCGGACCAACATTACACGTACGCTTACGAGAGACCGGTTCCCTCGACCGCAACTTGTTGCATAGATGGCTTGCGGGTGCCAGTTTCTCTCACTTTAGTTGGATCGGATTCGACAAAGGCGGTCCTTGAGAAGGTTGAAAAGCAAATTACGTATCACCGTTGTGATTTACGCGTAGGTGAGAATCGTTCTTGCTAGAAACCCGTAGCAGCCACGTAAAACATGCAACAACAATTAGAGGATGTCTAACTTCTTTTTGCAAGGTATGTTGTGATGTGATATGGCTAATTACATGATGTGATATATGTGATGTATGAGATGATCATGTGATGTATAGAATTTCACGACCTGCATGTCGATGAGTACGCCAACCAGCAGGAGCCATAGGGTTGTCTTTAATTGTTATATGACCTGCGTGTCAATCATTAAGCACTATGTAATGCTTTACTTTATCGCTAAACGGTAGCAATAGTAGTAGAAGCATGTAGGTTGTGACAACCCCGATGGCGACACGTTGATGGAGATCAAGATGATGGAGATCATGGTGTCGTGTCGGTGACGATGGAGATCATGCCGGTTCTTTCAAGATGGAGATCTAAAGCACAAGTTCATGTCCATATCATGTCACTTATGAATTGCATGTGACATTAATCCTTTTTATGCCCCTTGTTTTGCTTAGTACGACGGAAGCATTATAAGCTGATCCCTCACTTAAATTTCAAGATAAATTTCAAGATAAATTTCAAGATAAATTTCAAGATAAATTGTGTTCTCCCCGAGTGTGCACCATTGCGAAAGTTCGTCGTGTTGAGACACCACGTGACGATCGAGTGTGATAGACTCTACGTTCACATACAACGGGTGCAAGCCAGTGTTGCATGCGCAAAACACTCAGGTTAAACTTGACGAGCCTAGCATGTACAAACATGGCCTCGGAACACAAGAGACTGAAAGGCCGAACATGAGTCATATAGTAGATATGATCAACATAATGATGTTCACCATTGAAGCCACCTCAACTCACGTGATGATCGGACTTGAGTTGGTGGATTTGGATCATGTGACACTCAGATGACCCGAGGGATGTCAATTTGAGTGGGAGCTTTAGTAATTTTATTAACTAAACTCATTATCTTGAACAATAGTCTAAGTGAACTTTGCATATTTATGTTGTAGATCAATGGCTTGCGCAGTAGCACCCCTGAATTTTAATGCGTTCCTAGAGAAAGCTAAGTTGAAAGATGATGGAAGTAACTTTGTCGACTAGGCCCGTAATCTGAGGATTATCCTCACGGCTTCCCAGAAATCATATGTCCTTGATGCACAGCTTGGTGACCAACCAGAAGACATGACCTCTGAAGACGTTAAGAACGCTTGGGAGGCACGTACTGGAGATTATTCAATAGTTCAGTGTGCGATATTGTATGGCTTAGAACCGGGACTTCAAAGACGTTTTGAACGTCATGGAGCATATGAGATGTTCTAGGAGTTGAAGTTTATCTTTCAGAAGAACGCCCGAATCGAGAGGTATGAAACCTCCGATAAGTTATATGCTTGCAAGATGGAGGAGAATGGGTCTATCAGTGAACATATACTCAGAATGTGTGGGTATTCAACTCATCTAGCGGAGTTGGGAATTGCCCTTTCGCCAGAGGCGATCACTGACAGAGTTCTTCAATCACTGCCACCTAGTTACAAGAGCTTTGTGATGAACTATAACATGCACGGGATGAACAAGTCAGTCGCCGAGATGTTTGCGATGCTAAAAGTCGCTAAGTTTGAAATCCAGAAAGAACATCAAGTGTTGATGGTCAACAAAACCACTAGTTTCAAGAAAAATGGCAAGGTCAAGGGCAAGGGCAAGAAGGGTAAAACCAAGAAGGATGGCAAAGCAGTTGCTACTCCTGTAAAGAAGCCCAGGCATGGACCCAAGCCAAAAACTGAGTGCTTTCATTGCAAGGGAACTGGTCACTGGAAGCGGAACTGCCCCACGTACCTGGCTGACAAGAAGGCGCCAATGACAAACAAGGTATATATGATATACATGTTACTGATGTGTACCTTGCTAGCTCTCGTAGTAGTGCTTGGGTATTTGATACCGGTTTGGTTGCTCATATTTGCAACTCAAAGCAGGAACTACAAAATAAACGAAGGTTGGCAAAGGACGAAGTGACGATGCGCGTGGGAAATGGTTCCAAGGTTGATGTGATCGTCGTTGGCATGCTCTCTCTTTGATTACCATCGAGATTAGTGATGAACCTGAATAATTGTTATTTAGTGCCTGCGTTAAGCATGAACATTATATCTGGATCTTGTTTATTGTGAGATGGTTACTCATTTAAATCAGAGAATAAAGGTTGTTCTATTTATATGAGTAATATCTTTTATAGTCATGCACCCAATGTTAGGGGTTTATTCATATTGAATCTTGATAGTGATGACACACATGTTCATAACATTGATGCCAAAAGATGTAGTGTTGATAATGATAGTACCACTTTCTTGTGGCACTGCCGTTTAGGTCATGTTGGTGTAAAACGCATGAGGAAGCTCCATGCTGATGGACTTTTGGAGTCACTTGATTTTGAATCACTTGACACATGTGAACCATGCCTCATGGGCAAGATGACTAAAACGCCGTTCTCTCGAACAATGGAACGGGCAAGTGACTTATTGGAAATCATACATACTGATGTGTCTGGTCCAATGAATGTTATAGCGCGTGGTGGATATCGTTATTTTCTCACCTTCACTGATGACTTAAGTAGATATGGGTATATTTACTTAATGAAACAGAAGTATGAAACGTTTGAAAAGTTCAAGCAAATTCAGAGTGAAGTTGAGAATCATCATAACAAGAAGATTAAGTTCCTACGATCTGATTAAGGAGGTGAATATCTGAGTTATGAGTTTGGCAGTCACATAAGACAGTGTGGAATTGTTTCACAGTTGACACCGTCCGGAACACCACAGCGTAATGGTGTGTCCGAACGTCGTGATCGAACCTTATTAGATATGGTGCGTTCTATGATGTCTCTTGCTGATTTGCCACTATCATTTTTTGGTTATGCATTAGAGACAGCTGCATTCACTTTAAATAGGGCACCATCAAAATCCGTTGAGACGACGCCATATGAACTGTGGTTGGCAAGAAGCCAAAGTTGTCGTTTCTTAAAGTTTGGGGATGTGATGCTTATGTCAAAAAGCTTCAGCCTGAAAAGCTGGAACCCAAAGCGGAGAAATGCGCCTTCATAGGATACCCGAAAGAGACAGTCCGGTATACCTTCTATCTCAGATCCGAAGGCAAAGTGTTTGTCGCTAAGAACGGAACATTTCTTGAGAAAGAGTTTCTCTCGAAAGAATTGAGTGGGAGGAAAATAGAGCTTGTTGAGGTTCTTGAACCTTTACTTCAACCAGAAAGTAGCGCAGCGTAGAAAGATGTTTCTGTGGAACCTTCGACGGTAGAAGAGGAAGTTAATGATGATGATCATGAAGCTTCAGATCAAGCTACTATTGAATCTCGTAGGTCGACAAGGGTAATGTCACTGTCTATAAAGCTCGACTTGTGGGAAAGGGTTTTTCACAAGTTCAAGGAGTTGACTACGATGAGACCTTCTCACCCGTAGCGATGCTTAAGTCTGTCATAATCATGTTGGCAATAGTTGCTTATTTTGACTATGAAATTTGGCAGATGTATGTCAAAACAGCATTACTCAATGGTTTCCGTGAGGAAGAGTTCTATATGATGCAACCAGAAGGTTTTGTCGATGTTACAAGGTGTGAAGTTGAGTAAGACTTGTATTTACAAGTTTACGGAGAAGCTTGTATTTACAAGAAAGTGAGTGGGAGCTCTATAGCGTTTCTAGTATTATATGTGGATGACATATTGCTGATTGGAAACCATATAGAAATGCTGGAAAGCGTGAAGGAATATTTGAATAAGAGTTTTTCAATGAAGGACCTAGGAGAAGCTGCTTTCATATTAGGCATTAAGATCTATAGAGATAGATCGAGATGCTTAATAGCACTTTCACAGAGCAGATACATTGATAAAGTTTTGAAGAAGTTCAAAATGGATCAGTCCAAGAAGGGGTTCTTGCCTATGTTACAAGGTGTGAAGTTGAGTAAGACTCAATGCCCAGTAACTGCAGAAGATAGAGAAAAGATGAGTGTCATCCCCTATGCTTCAGCCATAGGCTCTATCATGTATGGAATGTTGTGCACAAGACCCAATGTCAGCCTTGCCATAAGTATGGCCGGAAGGTTTTAAAGTGATCCTGGAATGGAGCACTGGCAAGCGGTCAAGAATATCCTTAAGTACCTGAAAAGGACTAAGGAAATGTTTCTCATTTATGGAGGTGATGAAGAGCTCGTTGTAAAGGGTTACATCGCAGCCTCGGAGGCGGCGAAGGAAGGTGTCTGGATGAAGCAGTTCATGACAGATCTTGGAGTAGTGCCCAGTGCACTGAATCCAATGAGCCTGTTTTGTGACAACACTGGTGCCATTGCTCTAGCCAAGGAACCAAGGTTTCACAAGAGGACCAGACATATAAAGTGGGGCTTCAACTCCATCTGATATTACATCGAGGAGAAGGACATAAATATTTGCAAAGTGCACACAGATCTGAATGTTGCAGACCCGTTGACTAAACCTCTTCCAAGAGCTAAAAAAGATCAACACCAGAACTGCATGGGTGTTCGATTCATTACAATGTAAATCACATAGTGATGTGAGCTAGATTATTGACTCTAGTGCAAGTGGGAGACTGTTGGAAATATGCACTAGAGGCAATAAATAAAGTGTTTATTATTATATTTCCTTGTTCATGATAATTGTTTATTATCCATGCTAGAATTGTATTAATTGGAAACATGGATACATGTGTGGATACATAGACAAACACAATGTCCCTAGTATGCCTCTAGTGAACTAGCTCGTTGATCGAAAGATGGTTAAGGTTTCCTAGCCATGGACATGATATGTCATTTGATAATGGGATCACATCATTAGGAGAATGATGTGATGGACAAGACCCAAACTACAAACGTAGCTAATGATCGTGTCAGTTTATTGCTACTGTTTTCTGCATGTCAAGTATATGTTCCTATGACCATGAGATCATGCAACTCACGGACATCGAAGGAGTGCCTTGTGTGTATCAAACATCGCAACATAACTGGGTGACTATAAAGGTGCTCTACAGGTGTCTCCGAGGGTGTCTGTTGAGTTGGCATGTATCAATACTGGGATTTGTTACTCCCTGTGAGGTAATACAACATCACAATAAGCCTTGCAAGCAATGTGACTAAGTGTTAGTTACGGGATCCTGTATTACGGAACGAGTAAAGAGACTTGCCAATAACGAGGTTGAACTAGGTATGGAGCTACTGACGATCGAATCTTGGGCAAGTAACATACCGAAGAACAAAGGGAACAACATACACGATTAACTGAATCCTTGACATAGAGGTTCGACCGATAAAGATCTTCATAGAATATGTAGGAACCAATGTGGACATCCATTTCCCTCCATTGGTTATTGACCGTAGAGGTGTCTCGGTCATGTCTACATAGTTCTCGGACCCGCAGGGTCTGCACACGTAAGGTTTGGTGACGTTTCGGTAGTATAGAGTTATGTATGGTGGTGACCGAAGTTTGTTCAGAGTCCCGGATGAGATCCCAGACGTCACGAGGAGCTCCGGAATGGTCCGGAGGTAAAGATTCATATATGGGAAGTCTTGTTTTGGTCGCCGGAAAAGTTTTGGGCTCATTGGTAGTGTACCGGGAGTGCCGGTAGTGTACCGGGAGGGTTATTTCGACCCAAGAGGCTACATGGGCTGTAGGAGAGTGTAAACCAGCCCTTAGTGGTCTGGTGGAACATCCACAAAAGTCCCATGCAGCTGGAGGAAAAAGGCCTAAGAGAAAAAGTGAAAAAAGGGCAAAATAGGGTGAATCCTAGTTCTACTAGGATTGGAGGTGGACTCCACCTCTCCCTCTCTCCTTCGGCCGAAGCAAGGAGGCCTTGGCCCTTGTGCCAAGGCATCTCCTCCTCTCCTCTTATATATACTGGAGGTTTTAGGGTTTTTGCACTAGTTTCTACAGCCACGTGCTACCCGTTCCTCCAGTGCATAGTTTCTCCTCTAGATCGGATTTCTGTAGTGCTTAGGCGAAGCCCTGCCGGAATTGCTCCACCACCATCACCGGAGCGTCGTCACGCTGCGGGCGAACTCTTCTACCTTTCCGCTTTCTCTTGCTGGATCAATACGGCGGAGATCGTCATCAAGCTGTACGTGTGCTGAACGCGGGGGTGCCGTCCGTTCGGCGCTAGATCGAAAGGATCGTGATCAAGTTCATGGGACGGATCGTGATCAAGTTCGTGGGACGGATCGTGATCAAGTTCGTGGGATGGATCATGATTAGATCGCGGGACGGATCGTGATTGTATCGCGGGACGCATGGCGATTTGGATCGCGAAGACGTTCGACTACACCAACCGCGTTTCTTAACGCTTCCCGCTTAGCGATCTACAAGGGTATGTAGATCCACTCTCCCTCTCATAGATGCTCATCACCATGGATAGATCTGCGTGTGCGTAGGAAATTTTTTGTTTCCCATGCAACGTTCCCCAACAACTAGATCGATTTTTCTTGCCATGGGAACAGGTGCTTTGTGATGGGTTCGATCTTGCGGTGTTCTTTCCCAGTGACAGAAGGGGCAGCAAGACATACATGTATCGTTACCATTAATGATAACAAGATGGGGTCTATTCCTACATGAATATATATTTTCTACATCATGTCACTGTTCTTATTGTGTTACTCCGTTTTCCCATGAACTTAATACACTAGATGCATGCTAGATAGCGGTCGATGTGTGGAGTAATAGAAGTAGATGCAGAATCGTTTCGGTCTATTTATCTTGGACGCAGTGCGTATATAATGATCATTGCCTGGTGTCGGTGTCAAGACTGGCGGATCTTGGTTAGGGGGTCACGAACTGTGAGACTAGGATCGCCGGTAACTGGAGACAAAGGGGACACGAGTTTACCCAGGTTCGGGCCGTCCTATGGAGGTAATACCTTACGTCCTACTTGATTGTATTGATGGTGTAAGGGGTTACAGAGTTGATCTACCTCCAGATCGTATGTCTAACCCTAGATGAGTTGTTATGTTCCTACACCCTAAAACCCTCCGGCTTATATAGATGCCGAGGAGGACTAGGGTTTACACATGGTCGGTTACATGTCGAAGATATAAACATGCCTATTTACTACACCAAATGTGGAGCGCAAGCCGTGCTCCTTGAAGATTCCAACCTTGTAACTGTGCCTTCAGATCATCATGTGTTCGGTGAGTAGTCCATACAGTCCGACCCATACACAACAGGTCGGCTATCCGAGGACCCCATAATACAAGACTCCCTTAGTAGCCCCCGAACTTGCCTCCAACACCACGAGTCTCCAGCTCCAATTGCTTCGTGAACAGAGTCTTCGGCTTGCGAGGTGAGTTCCTTCCGCCGAACCATAGTTCGGCCTCCGATGACAAATAGTTTTCCGCATGTGGCACATCTGAATCCTGCGAGATAAGTTGGCTTTGAAGGCCAAACGTCATGGGGAAAAAGTATAATGTTTTCCTGACGACCTTTTTGATGAAAGATCACATCCCACCACGGCCGATAGGCCAGTTACAGGCACTCGATGCATGGTTCGAGGCTGCTCCATCCACACGATCTATCAACATGTCGATTGTGTCCCATTTTATGCAGGATACACTCAATCACGCACCCGCAACGGCTCATGAGTCTTGGAAAGTGGAGGAATTCACGACGTGGCAGAGGGAACCCGAATCGACAAACCTCATAAAAGGGGAAAGAAAACCCCAAAGCCCTCCATGCTCTCCATTCAACTTCTCCGCCTCCTACTCTCATGCGCCTCCAGAGCACAAATCTCAGTTTCTTCCACCTACGCTTTCGAGCTCAGCAATGGCGGGCTCCAACGGTTAGTGGGAAGTTTCCATGGTCACCAACCAAGACATTGTCGACCTCAAGAAGCCCGGCTACCTCCCCGTCGATATCCCTCATCGTGCGACGGACAAGGGACAAGTAATCCCCACCCCAAGCCAGGCGAGCGGGTGGTGTTCATCCCCCACTTCATCAGGGGGTTGAGCTTTTCGCCGCACCCCTTCACCAGGGGCCTAATGTTCTTCTATGTCCTCGGTTTCCATGACCTTCTGCCGAACTCCATCATGCATCTCTCCGCCTTCATCCTCCTCTGCGAGGCATTCCTGCACGTCGAGCCGCACTTCGGGATCTGGCTGCAGGTTTTTAACATCAAGCCGAAGTGTGTCGGCGGCAAGCACGCCGACTGCGGTGGTCCGTCATAGGCAAACTCACGTGCATCGACTGGCCGGCGGGCACACTCATCGACACCATCAAGGGATGGCAGAAGGAGTGGTTCTACATCACCGAACCATAGGAACAAGGTCTGCACCCTGCCGCCGCATTCAGATCCGGTCCTCCGACCAGATTAGCTTCATGGATCGAAAAGGGTCTCGTCTGGGGGCGAGCAAGGAGGTGGTCGATCTACAAAAGTGGATCCGCTATTTGGTCGAGCACGGCATCAAATTGGCCGACGTGGTCCAGGTAATGTTCCGAAGATGCATCCTCCCCTGCCAGCGCCGGGACACTCCCCTGTGGGCTCGGAAACTCGAGGCCGAGCCCACAGTCCAGAGACTCTTCCTCACTAGGCGGGAGAAGGTGTGGAAGGAATTCTTCAAATCAATGAAGAGTTGGCCAGCCGAGGAGGAAGACAAGGGCCTACACGCTGCCAAGCTGGACTCCGAGGTACCCCACGTCCTAGCCTGATCGGTTTTATTGCATAGAAGGTCCATAAACCTGTATCTTATATGCTTGTGCAGAGGTGGCTGAAGAAAGCCAACGACATCAACAGTCTGGCCCCTCAGCCCGAGGACGAGAGGACCGGGCTGTTGGCCAAGATTCTCATGGAGAGGCCTTACGAGCCTCCCACGAAGAAGGAGAAGAAGAAGAAACCAGGTCAGGCTGGTATCCACATCAGGGATCAGCCTGATGTTGCTTCCAAAGACACACCCACCTCCTCAAATCAGGAGGAGGCCGAAGAGGAAGAAGAGGAGGAGGAGGAGGTCGAGAGCGAGGGGGGGAGGCGATCCCCCCGTACCAAGAAGAGAGCGGCGTCTTTGGATGCCTCGGGGCATGCAGCCTCTCCTGCCCTGAAGAAGGCGCGACAAGTGCGGATGGTCCTGTCCGACGAAAGTTCAGACTCGAGCTCTGCACCCGAAGATGCCAAGGAGGTTCCCTGAAGGAGCCTCAGGGTGAAGCCCCCTCTATCCAAGTTTGGATCCGAAGACCCTTCTTTCTGTCGCTAGTAGGCTTAGAGTTTGCTAACACGCAGGTTGTTGGTCCATCAGCCCTCCGTGTGTCATCCTCATTGAGGTTATATCGGATGGGGAGACCCCGCCTACCGAACTAGCGGACAGAGAGGCCGCCTCACACCCCCCACTCTAGGCGCTATGAAAGACACCATGGAGGTGTCGTCCCAGCACACTCCAATGGAGGCGGACACAGGGGGCGAGGCAGATACCCCCATGGCCGAGGCTAACGCCCCGGCCACCGCAGAACAGGGGATGATCCCCTGCCTGAACACGGAGGAGACCGGACGGGCGGGCCATCAGTCCCCTCCGAGAACGTCTCCAAAGCGCATAGTGCCTCCGGCGGCATCGGTCCAAACCCTGGTGGGTGATCGAGAGATCCGATCATCCTCGGTACCACCGACCAGCGAGTGGTCGGCCATAGGGGAGACTCTATCAAGCGCCTCCATCCCTGAGGAGCACCTCACCCATAAGGGTGCGGTATTACAAAGCGTCCAATCCGTCGACAACGGATTGAAGGAGGCCTTCAAAGGTCTCCTTACAGTCTTTCAAGTAAGTTGCCCGTTGTTTTTGCTGAGATTTCATTTAGCTGTATTGTGTACATGGCAGCCCCCGAGCCCTAGGTGAGTTGAACAAACTCTCCTAGGGGTCATCTCTATACTTCGGGAAGTAAGTGTTGATGTAATGTATGCATTATGTGTGGTGTAGGCCTCGTCATCGACGGAGACCAAAAGCGGCGCCAAACTGGACGAGGTAAATCGGAAGCTCCAGCGCACCGAGGATGAGGTGGAAGCCCTCAACAAGAGGTTCGACGAGGCACAGGGTAAGTTCGATTTGAATTTTACTATTCCCACGAATTCTATCGATGCAGATTTCTTTTATATAAGGTTGTAATCGTGTTGCAGCCTCTTTGAAAGAATCGAAAATCTCAAGGCCGAGCTTCAACGTGGCAAAGATGAAGCGGACGTGGAAAAGGCAGCAGCCAAAGAGGCGGCCACCGCTCTCTCTCCACCCTACGAGCCCTCAGTGATAAACACCAGGCTTGTGTGGTGGAGATACATGACGAGGTCAAGGACGCTAACAATAAGTGTGAGTCCTTGGAGCAGAAGAACAAGGCGATCTCGGCTGAACTGTCCTCCCTGAGGTCTGGTCTCCAAAAGGAGCGGATGGAGAAACGGTTCTTCGAGGAACAAGTTCGGCAGGCTAAGGAGATAGCCGATGGTAAGCCGTACTCCCTAAAGTGCATATTCGGGAATAGCAAATTCGAATTGCTGACCCGGGTGTGGCAATCCTCAGGCGCGGCCGCTAATCTTCAGAAGAGCGTCGCGGATGCCAATTAGTTGCTTGCCACGCCGGGAGAGGAAGACGAAGCTCGGACATTCTGGGCGCAGTTTGGAGCCCCCAAGCGTCCTCCTCTTCTGGTGGAGCAGCTGAAACAACTGATGGAGATGCACCGGATGGCAAAGCCGGCCATCAAGGACCTCTGCATCCGCTTATGGCCCGATGAACAGCTCCTAAGTAGCTACTTCGGCCTGGTGCAACATCTGATTGATGTTGTGCCCCGCCTTGATGCTGTCAAGCGCTCCTCCTATATCGAAGGAGTCCGGATGGCCCTTGCCAAGGCCAAAGTGCACTGGCTGGGGCTCAGTCCGATGAAGGTTGCCACCGACCCGCCGCTGTCTGGAAAGTCGCACCGACGCCCCAAGATGTACTTCGATGGGGTCACGGAAAGTGCGTGGGTCATCACGTCATAGTTTTCGGGTGAAAGAATTTGTGAATGAGATTGTAATGTGTCTGAAGACTGACGATATCTTTTCAATGATAATAGTATCCGCTCTCATATGTTTTTGCCTTCCTTTATAACTCCTATATGGTTGCTTAATACTGAAAGATGCGAGTCGTCGGCTTCAGCCCCCACGTAGATACTACATGGTGTGTCTATACCAATGCACTATGTTCCTTAGCCGAAGTATAGGAACCCGAAGGCGATTTAGTGCAGCGGACTAGGCAATAGGACTATTATGCTTTATTTCTGTCACTTAACCGAAGGGGCGCAAAAAGGACTGCGGGAAGCGTATGATTAGCCATCGGAGTTTCAGCGATGTTCGGACGGTCCGAGGCCGAATCCGACATCATGGTGTTTGCACAAAGGGTAACTTCCTCGTATAACATGGAATGACTGCTTATGGGGATTGAAGTGTAATACTTCTAGAGTGGGTTTCACAGATTGGACGACGCATACTATGACAGTCCGTTTTCGGCTTTCTCCCCTGAGGCGCTTGACCGGACTATCCGGAAGCACAATCGCAGGGGTGCTCCCTTTGCCCTTTTAGCCGAATGAGCGGAACATAAAGGGGCAAGCATAGGAGCCGGGCAACCTAACTTAATGAGCACAGACATAGTTCGGAACCGATGCATATAAAGCAAATGCCAAGACGCCGAACACACAATAGTTAAGGCGATTTTTGTTTTGAATCGAGCCCCCGGTCTGTTAGCCGGTGACCTCGAGTCACACCGAACATATTCACGAGAAGAGGGAGGGAAGAAAAAAGGTGTGTGTGCCAAAAACAGGACAAATAAGGCGTACGTGCGCAAGACACCTTCGCATTTTCCCAACCACTCTTATAACTCGGTTTGCTGAAGCAGTTGTTTATAGGTATGGGAAATAAAATTAAAAAGTAGTACAAGAGCTGTTCTACCAGGGGTCTTCGATTGGTGACTGGACGACTTCGATATGCCCTATTGCTAGTTGAGTCATGTTGGTGAGTGCACCTTAATGGGTGTTATTACGGACGGATCTTGCGAGCAAAATCTTGGGAGGTCACTGTGTCTAAAGATGAGCTTTACGTCATGGGCAGGCTCTTTTAGGAGTGCCTGTATCCGGTCTGGAGACTTATTGATGGTAACAGTTCGAGAAACCGAACACCCATCGGAAGTGCCCCCCCCCCCCCCCCCGCCCATGGAATCTTGAGTGCGAACTTGTGCCTTCTCGGCGCGTGCTTTGCTAGTCCTGAGATTGTGCGGTGGGGGAGGATCCTTATTGAGGGGAGGAAGGAGGGACGGGGTTTCCGGTCCGAATCCAAACTCGCTTCCCAGCCTTTCGTGCCTCTACGGCTTATGTCGAAGTTTGCCGATCATCTTTATAGCTAAATTCGACCGCGAGCGCCAATGGATGTTCCTCTGTTCTAAGGGATCGCTCTGTATTGCCGTTGACAGTGATGACCCCCTTGGGGCCCGACATCTTGAGCTTGAGGTATGCATAATGCGGGACTACGTTGAACTGAGCAAACGTGGTCCGACCGAGCAACGCGTGATAGCCGTTGCAGAAGGGCACAATGTCGAAGATCAAGTCTTCGCTGCGGAAGTTATCAGGCGAGCCAAACACGACTTCTTGGGTTACAGAGCCCGTGCATCAGGCCTCAACCCCTGGGATCACTGCCTTGAAGGTAGTGCTACTGGGTTTGATCCTTGACGGATATATACCCATCTTCTTCACCGTGTCTGAGTAAATCAGATTGAGGCTACTTCCTCCGTCCATTAGGACTTTGGTGAGGTGATACCCATCTATAATGGGGTCTACGACGAGGGCAGTCGAGCCCCCATGACGGATATTAGTCAGATGGTCATGTCGGTCGAAGGTAATCGGGTAAGCCGACCATGGGTTATATTTTGGAGCTATGGGCTCCATGGCATAGACCTCCTGAATGGCCCGCTTCCTCTCTTTCTTGGGTATGTGGGTGGCGTATATCATGTTCACTGTTTTGACTTTGGGAGGGAATTTCTTCTGACCGCCACCCATTGGACCCCGAGGTTCGTCTTCGTCCTTGCTGCGTGGACTCTTGCCTTGGTCTTCGGGTTGTATCTTGCTGTCCTGTTTAAACACGCAGCAGTTGCGGTGTGTGTGATTGGCTCGCTTTTCCGGACTCCCGTGAATTTGGCAAGTCATGTCCATGATCTTCTCAAGCTGAGTGGGTCCGTCATGATTGCCTTTAGGGGGCTTCTTCCGCTGTCCGGCTCAGGAGTTGCGGAATCCGGTGTTGACCGCCGTGTCATCGGCGTCGTTACCATGATCCCGGTGCTTGTTCTTATTATGTTTCGGCTTTGAGTTGCCATCCTGGGCTTCAGGTGCCGCTGAATCCTCAGAATTGTGGCTGCGTCTAGCCATCCAATTATCTTCGCCCGCACAGAAGCAGGTCATGAGGGAGGTAAGGGTGGACATAGTCCGAGGTTTGTCCTGGCCTAGCTGGCGGGCCAGCCACTCATCCCTAATATTGTGCCGGAAGGAGGCTATAGCCTCCGCATTCGGACAGTCGACTATTTGGTTCTTTTTAGTCAAAAACTGATTCCAGAACTGCCAGGCAGACTCGCTGGGCTTCTGGACGATGTTGCTGAGGTTGGAAGAGTCCGGCGAGCAGACATAGGTTCCTTGGAAGTTAGAGAGAAACGCGTCTTCCAAGTCTTCCCAGCATCCCATGGAGTTTTCGAGGAGGCTGTTTAACCACTGCCGAGCTGGCCCCGTAACTTAAGAGGTAGGTATTTGATGGGGTGGAGATCATCTGCGTGTGCCATATGAATATGGAGGAGGAAGTCCGCGATCCATATGGTTGGGTCAATGGTCCCGTATATTGTTCTATATTGACGGGTTTAAACCCTTTGGGTAATTGATGCCGCATTACCTCATCCGTGAAGCACAGTGGGTGAGCGGCGCCCCTAACCCGAGCTATGTCATGCCTGTAGTCGGCGTCCGTATGGAGCCGGCTGTGCTTCCGGGCTCTATGGTTTTGGTCAAACCACGGTATATACACTCCTCGTCTATCCGGTGAGTTATTCGTGGATCCATAGATGGATCTAGTATGGCCTGCTCTGTGATTTAAGTCATTGCGCAGGTCGAACCTATCATTGGTTTTGAATGGCTCCTTACCCCGTCTTCGAGGAATTGCCGGTATGTAACCGGTCTCATTGGCCGCTCTGTCACGCCCACGAGGAGGGTAGTCAGGCTCGTCATATGCGGTACGATGCGGAGATGGAGTGTCCATGAGCTCATCATCGAATTGTGGCAGCAGCCGCCTCCGAGGGTAGCTTTTGGGCTGGTTTGACAAACCAGTGTCCTGTGCTTCTTCGGCTGAGAGGGCTTTCATCCATCGATCAGTGAGGTCAGCATGTTCAACTTTGAGTAGCCGCTCTTTGGCCTTTAGGCTGCTAGCTATTGCTATGAGCTGCTGCCTGATTTCTTCCTGATCCTTGAGGTTATCAGGGATGTACAAGTCATTGGCTTCTGGTAGGTCTTCCTCCTCGACGAGGGGAAGGTAATCGTCCCCCTCGGGGTCCTTGACGGTATCGGGGTCGTTTTGGTCCGCACGATTGTCTGAACCCTCGAACAGGTGCTCGGGCACATCGTGATGATCATGATCGGTAGGGGCGTTACCACCCCTGATGTTGATAATAGTTTGTCTTCCCTTTTTGCTTTAGGACCGCTTATGCGATTTCCGGCGCCTTGATGGTGCGTCGCCCGATTTTCCACCGTCGTTGTGAGGCGTGTTGTCGCCATTGGTGGCCGGAGTATCCACCATGTAAATGTCGTACGTAGAAGTGGCGGTCCAACTCCCGGTGTTAACGGGGCTGGGAGCACAGTCCTCTTCATCCATGTATTCTGCCTCCTCAGAGGCATAGTCTAGCACGTCGGCTAATTCTTCGACGGTGGCTATCAAGTGGGTGGTGGGCGTTGGGGAACGTCGCATGGGAAACAAAAATTTTCCTACGCACACGCAAACCTATCCATGGTGATGAGAATCTACGAGAGGGAGAGTGAATCTACATACCCTTGTAGATTGCTAAGCAGGAAACGTTAAGAAACGCGGTTGGTGTAGTCGAACATCTCCGCGATCCAAATCGCCGAGCGTCCCACGATCTCATCACGATCCGTCCCGCGATCCAATCACGATCCGTCCCGTGAACTCATCATGATCCGTCCCGCGATCTCATCATGATCCGTCTCATGATCTTGATCACGATCTGTCCCGCGAACTCATCACGATCCGTTCCGCGATCTCATCACGAACCGTCTCGCGATCTCGATCACGGTCCTTCCGATCTAGCGCCGAACGGACGGCACCTCCGCGTTCAGCACACGTGTGGCTTGATGACGATCTCCACCGTGTTGATCCAGCAAGAGGAGGTGGAGAGGAGAGAGAGTTCACTGGCAGCATGACGGCGCTCCGGTGATGGTGGTGGAGTGATTCCGGCAGTGCTTCGCCTAAGCGCTGCAGAAAACCGATCTAGAGGAGAAACTGTGCATCGGTGAAACGGGTAGCACGTGGCCGGAAATTCTGTCTAAAAACCACCCAATCCACTAGTATATATAGGAGGAGAGGAGAGGAGAGGCAGCCAAGTCCTTTGGGTCGGCCGAAATAGGAGGTGGGAAGCAATCCTACTTCACCTCCAATCCTAGTTGGAGTAGGATTGCCTCCTATTGGCTGATTTTCCACCTTTTGCTATAGAACTTTCTCTCCTGCGCCATGGGCCTTTGTGGCTGTTTTACCAGCCCACTAAGGGCTGGTTAATACTCTCCCACAGCCCATGGACCTCTTGGGGTCGAAGTACCCCTCCCGGAGGTCTCCCGGTACACTACCGGCACTCCCGGTACACTACCGATGAGCCCGAAACTTTTCCGGAAACCAAACTGGGACTTCCTATATATGAATCTTTACCTCTGGACCATTCCGGAGCTCCTCGTGACGTCCGGGATCTCATCCGGGACTCCGAACAAACTTCGTTCACCACCATACATAACTCTACACTACCGAAACATCACCGAACCTTAAGTGTGCAGACCCTGCGGGCTCGAGAACTATGTAGACATGACCGAGACACCTCTACCGTCAAAAACAAATGGCGGGACCTGGACGTCCACATTGGTTCCTACATATTCTACGAAGATCTTTATCGGTCGAACCTCTATGTCAAGGATTCAGTTAATCCCGTATAACGTTCCCTTTGTTCTTCGGTATGTTACTTGCCCGAGATTCGATCGTCGATATCTCCATACCTAGTTCAACCTCGTTACCGGCAAGTCTCTTTACTCGTTCCGTAATACAAGATCCTGCAACTAACAATTAGTCACATTGCTTGCAAGGCTTATTGTGATGTTGCATTACCGAGTGGGCCCCGAGATACCTCTCCGTCACACGGAGTAACAAATCCCAGTCTCGATCCATGCCAACTCAATAGACACCATCGGAGATACCTGTAGAGCACCTTTATAGTCACCCAGTTACGTTGCGACATTTGATACACACAAGGCACTCCTCCGATATCCGTGAGTTGCATGATCTCATGGTCTTATAGTCAACGGGTCTGCAATATTTAGATCCGTGTGTACTTTGCATATCTCTATGTCAAACCGTAAACACTGCTACCACACTCCACTTGGTACTATTTCCAAATGGCTGCTCCACTATACGTATCCAGATTGCTACTACTAGTCATCCGGATAGGTGTTAAAGCTTGCATCGACGTAACTCTTTATGACGAACTCTTTATCACCTCCATAATCAAGAAACATTTCCTTAGTCCTCTGGTTACTAAGGATAATTCCGACCGTTGTCCAGTGATCCACTCCTGGACCACACTTGTACCCCTTGACAGACTCATGGCAAGGCACACACAGGTGCGGTACACAGCATGGCATACTATACAAAGCCTATGGCTAAGGCATAGGGGACGACGTTCGTCCTTTCTCTTCCTTCTGCCATGGTCGAGCTTTGAGTCTCACTCAACTTCACACCTTACAAATCAGGCAAGAACTCTTTCTCTGACTGATCCATTTTGAACTCTTTCAAAATCTTTGTCAAGGTTTGTACTCATTGAAAGTCTCATCAAGTCATCTTGATATATCTCTATAGATCTTGATGCTCAACAATTTGGTAGCTTTATCCAGGTCTTCCTTTGAAAATCACTTTCCAAATAACCGTTTTATGCTTTCCAAAAACTCTACATTATTTCTGAACAACAATATGTCATCCACATATACTTATTAGAAATTCTATAGTGCTCCCACTCACTTTATTGCAAATACAAGTTTCTTGTAAACTTTGTATAAACATCAAAACTTTGATCACCTCATCAAAGCGTATATTCCAACTCTGAGATGCTTGCTTCAGTCCATGGAAGGATCACCGAAGCTTGCATACCTTTTAGCATCCTTAGGCCTGACAAAACCTTCTGGTTGTATCACATACAACCTTTCCTCAAGTAAACCGTTAAGGAAACGATGTTTTGACATCCATCTACAAGATTTCATAATTGAAAACACAGCAACAGCTAATATAATTCCAACAGACTTTAGCACCACTACGAGTGAGAAAGTCTCATCATAGTCAACTCCTTGAACTTGTCACCAACATCTTTGCAACAAGTCAAGCTTTACAAATAGTGACATTCACCATCAGTGTCTGTCTTCATTTTAAAGATCCATTTGTACTCAACGACCTGCCGTCCAACGAGCAAGTCTACCAAAGTCTACACTTGGTTTTCATACATGGATCCTATCTCGGATTTCATGGCCTCCAACCATTTGTCGGAATCCGGGCCCATCAACGCTTCTCCATAGCTCGTAGGTTCATCGTTGTCCAACAACATGATCTCCAAGACAGAGTTGTCGTACCACTTAGGAGCAGTACACATCCTTGTCGACCTACGAAGTTCGATAGGAACTTGGTCCTGAAGCTTCATGATCATCATCATTAACTTCCTCTTCAACTAACGTAGGCTTCACAGAAACATCTTTCTGTGCTGCGCTACTCTCTGGTTGAACAAAGGTTTAACAACCTCATCAAGTTCTATCTTCCTCCCACTCAATTCTTTCGCGAGAAACATTTCCTCGAGAAAGGATCCATTTAAGCAACAAACACTTTGCACTAGGATCTGAGATTGAAGGTTCACCCAACTGATCTTAGGGTTTCTATGAAGATGCATTTGTCCGCCTTGGGTTCGACCTCATTAGGTGAAAACATTTTCCACACAAGCGTCACAGCCCCAAACATTAAGAAATGACAGCTTAGGTTTCTATCAAACCATAATTCACATGGTGTCATCTCAACGGATTTAGATAGTGCCCTATTTAAAGTGAATGTAGTTGTCTCTAATGCATAACCCCAAAATTATAGTAGTAAAACAATAAGAGACATCACAGCACGCACCATATCCAATAGATCATGACGATGATGTTCGGACACACCATCACACTATGGTGTTCTAGGTGGCGTTAGTTGTGAAACAAATTTCACATTGTCTTAAGTTGTATGCCAAACTCGTAACTCAGATATTCACCTCCACGATCATATCGCAGTCATTTTTATCTTCTTGTCATGATGATCTTAAACTTCACTCTGAATTTGCTTGAACCTTTCAAACGATTCAGACTTGTGTTTCATTAAGTAAATATACACTATATCTACTCAAATCATCAGTGAAGGTAAGAAAATAACGATATCCACTGCACGCTACAAGACTCACTAGATTGCATACATCAACATGTATCATTTCCAATGAATCACTTGCCCGCTCCATCCAACGGGGTCCTTCAGTCATCTTGCCCAAGAGGCATGGTTCGCATGTCTCAACCGATTCGAAATCAAATGAGTCCAAAGATCCATCAGCATGGAGTTTCTTCATGCGCTTTATACCAATATGACATTTTGCGGCAGTGCCACAAGTATGTGGTACTATCATTATTAACTTTGTATCTTTTGACATCAATGTTATGAACATGTGTATTACTACGATCAAGATTTCAACAAACCATTCTCACTGGGTGCATGACCATTGAAGGTATTATTCATGTAAACAGAATAACCATTATTCTCTAACTTAAATGAATAACTGTATTGCAATAAACATGATCTAATCATGTTCATGCTCAACGCAAAACACCAAATAACATTTATTTAGGTTCGTCACTAATCCTGAAGGTAGAGAGAGTGTGCGATATTGATCACATCAACCTCGGAAACAATTCCAACACACATCGTCACCTCACCCTTAGCTAGTTCTCCGTTTATTCCGCAGCTTTTATTTCGAGGTACTAACATTTAGCAACCGAACCGGTATCCAATACCCAGGTGCTACTAGGAGTACTAGCAAGGTACACATCAATAACTCGTATATCAAATATACTTATGTCGATTTTGCCAGCCTTCTTATCTACCAAGTATCTAGGGTTGTTCCGCTTCAGCGACCGCTCACCTCATAACAGAAGCACTTAGTCTCGGGTTTGAGTTCAACTTCGGGTTGTTTCACTGGAGCAGCAACTGACTTGCTATCCATGAAGTTTCCCTCCTTGCTCTTGCCCTTCTCGAAACTAGTGGTTTGATTAACCATCAACACTTGACGCTCCTTCTTGATTTCTACCTTCGCGGTGTCAAACATCGCGAACAGCTCAGGAATCATTATTTATATCCCTGGCAATTTATAGTTCATCACCAAGTTCTAGTAGCTTAGTGACAGTGACTTGGAGAACTATATCAATCACTATCTTATCTGGAAGATCAACTCCCACTTGATTCAAGCGATTGTAGTACCCAGACAATCTGAGTACATGCTCAACGGTTGAGCTATTCTCCTTCATCTTACAGGCAAAGAATCTTGTTGGAGATCTCATATCTCGCAACACGGGCACGAGCCTGAGATCACGATCTCAGCTCCTAGAACATCTCATATGTTCCGTGATGTTCAAAACGTTTCGGAGCCTCAATTCTAAGTCGTAATGCATGACGCACTAAACTATCAAGTAGTCATCAGAACGTGCCTATCAGATGTTCACAACATCTACAGACGACGCTAGAGGGGGTCGGCGCACCGAGCAGTGCATTAAGGACATAAGCCTTCTGTGCAGCAAACAGGACAATCCTTAGATCACAGACCCAGTCCGCAATATTGCTACCATCATCTTTCAATACTATTTCTCTAGGAACATATAAAACTACAAGGGAGCTACAGCGTGAGCTAGTAATCTACAACATAATTTGCAAAGACACTTTGACTATGTTCATGATAATGAGTTCAATTAATCATATTACCTAAGAACTCCCACTCAAAATTACATCCCTCCGATCATTCGAGTGATACATGATCAAAATTCACCAACTCAAGTCCGATCATCACGTGAGTTGAGGTGGTTGCAATGGTGAACATCATTATGTTGATCATATCTACTATATGACTCATGTTCGACCTTTCGGTCTCTTGTGTTCCGAGGCCATGTCTGTACATGCTAGGCTCGTCAAGTTTAACCCGAGTGTTCTGCGCGTGCAAATCTGGATTGCACCTGTTGTATGTGAACGTAGAGTCTATCACACCCGATCATCACGTGGTGTCTCAACACGACAAACTTTCGCAACGGTGCACACTCGGGGAGAACACAATTTATCTTGAAATTAAGTGAGGGATCACCTTATAATGCTACCGTCGTCCTAAGCAAAACAAGGTGCATAAAAGGATTAACATCACATGCAAATCATAAGTGACATGATATGGCCATGATCTTGTGCTTTTGATCTCCATCATGAAAGCACCGGCATGATCTCCATCGTCACCGGCACGACACCATGATCTCCATCATCTTGATCTCCATCAACGTGTCGCCATCGGGGTTGTCACGCCCTGCATGCTTCTACTACTATTTCTACCGTACCGATAAAGTAAAGCATTACATAGCGCTTAATGATTGACACGCAGGTCATACAATAATTAAAGACAACCCTATGGCTCCTGCCGGTTGCCGTATTCATCGACATGCAAGTCGTGATAATCTATACATCACATGATCATCTCATACATCACATATATCACATCATGTAATTCGCCATATCATATCACAACATACCCTGCAAAAACAAGTTAGACGTCCTCTAATTGTTGTTGCATGTTTTACGTGGCTGCTACGGGTATCTAGCAAGAACAATTCTCACCTATGCATAAACCACAATGGTGATACACTAGTTTTCTTTTCAACCTTCTCAAGGACCGCCTTTGTCGAATCCGATCCAACTAAAGTGAGAGAAACTGTCACCCGCAAGCCATCTAGGCAACAAGTTGCGTCGAGGGAACCGGTCTCTCGTAAGCGTACGAGTAATGTTGGTCCGGGCCGCTTCATCTCACAATCCCGCTGAACCAAAATACGACCAAGGGAGGAAGCAATCTAAGCATCAATGCCCACAAACCTTTTGTGTTCTACTCGAGATCTCATCGAACCATCAACCTAGCTCTGATACCACTGTTGGGGAACGTCGCATGGGAAACAAAAATTTTCCTATGCACACTCAAACCTATCCATGGTGATGAGCATCTACGAGAGGGATAGTGAATCTACATACCCTTGTAGATCGATAAGCGGGAAGCGTTAAGAAACGCGGTTGGTGTAGTCGAACATCTTCGCGATCCAAATCGCCGAGCGTCCCGCGATCTCATCACGATCCGTCCCGCGATCCAATCACGATCCGTCTCGTGAACCAATCACGATCCGTCCCGTGAACTCATCACGATCCGTCCCACGATCTCATCACGATCCGTCTCACGATCTTGATCACGATCTGTCCCGCGAACTCATCACGATCCGTTCCGCGATCTCATCACGAACCGTCTCGCGATCTCGATCACGGTCCTTCCGATCTAGCGCCGAACGGACGGCACCTCCGCGTTCAGCACACGTGTAGCTTGATGACGATCTCCACCATCTTGATCCAGCAAGAGGAGGTGGAGAGGAGAGAGAGTTCACCGGCAGCATGACGGCGCTCCGGTGATGGTGGTGGAGTGATTCCGGCAGGGCTTCGCCTAAGCGCTGCGGAAAACCGATCTAGAGGAAAAACTGTGCATCGGTGAAACGGGTAGCACGTGGCCGGAAATTCTGTCTAAAAACCACCCAATCCACTAGTATATATAGGAGGAGAGGAGAGGAGAGGCATCCAAGGCCTTTGGGTCGGCCGAAATAGGAGGTGGGAAGCAATCCTACTTCACCTCCAATCCTAGTTGGAGTAGGATTGCCTCCTATTGGCTGATTTTCCACCTTTTGCTTTAGGACTTTCTCTCTTGCGCCATGGGCCTTTGTGGCTGTTTTCCCAGCCCACTAAGGGCTGGTTAATACACTCCCACAGCCCATGGACCTCTTGGAGTCGAAGTACCCCTCCCGGAGGTCTCCCGGTACACTACCGGCACTCCCGGTACACTACCGATGAGCCCGAAACTTTTCCGGAAACCAAACTGGGACTTCCTATATATGAATCTTTACCTCTGGACCATTTCGGAGCTCCTCGTGACGTCTGGGATCTCATCCGGGACTCCGAACAAACTTCGGTCACCACCATACATAACTCTACACTACTGAAACGTCACCGAACCTTAAGTGTGCAGACCCTGCGGGTTCGAGAACTATGTAGACATGACCGAGACACCTCTACTGTCAATAACCAATGGCGGGACTTGGACGTCCACATTGGTTCCTACATATTCTACGAAGATCTTTATCGGTCGAACCTCTATGTCAAGGATTCAATTAACCCCGTATAACGTTCCCTTTGTTCTTCGGTATGTTACTTGCACGAGATTCTATCGTCGGTATCTCCATACCTAGTTTAACCTCGTTACCGGCAAGTCTCTTTACTCGTTCCATAATACAAGATCCCGCAACTAACAATTAGTCACATTGCTTGCAAGGCTTATTGTGATGTTGCATTACCGAGTGGGCCCCGAGATACCTCTCCGTCACACGGAGTAACAAATCCCAGTCTCGATCCATGCCAACTCAACAGACACCATTGGAGATACCTGTAGAGCACCTTTATAGTCACCCAGTTACGTTGCGACGTTTGATACACACAAGGCACTCCTCCGATATCCGTGAGTTGTATGATCTCATGGTCATAGGAACATATACTTGACATGCAGAAAACAGTAGCAATAAACTGACACGATCATATGCTATGTTTGTAGTTTGGGTCTTATCCATCACATCATTCTCCTAATGATGTGATCCTGTTATCAAATGACATCTCATGGCCATGGCTAGGAAACCTTAACCATCCTTTGATCAAGGAGCTAGTCCATTAGAGGCATACTAGGGACATGGTTTTGTCTATGTATCCACACATGCATCTAAGTCTCCGATCAATACAATTATAGCATGGATAATAAACGATTATCATGAACAAGGAAATATGATAATAACTAATTTATTATTGCCTCTAGGGCATATTTCCAACAGTGGGTGGGTCGAAAAATCCATCCCTGCCCGAACTATAACCGGGCCGAACATAGATCGGGGCTGGATCGTCAGTGATTTTCAATGATGAGAATCACTCCAAGGCCTCATCGATCGTTGAGGATCCGATCGGATCCAGCTGTTCAGAACGCGTGGAGTCGACCCCCATGAAGCCCACCCCTGGGAAGTGTTCGGTAGGAACATAGGTTCGGTCATATGGCTTGATGGCTAGGCCGGGGTTAGAGACCAGACTGCCGCCATGGAGGGGCTCGAGGTTAAGGCCTTAGAGTGCTCAGGGGTAACGGGCGAAGCCGTGAGCCCGATTAGTGACAAGTTGCCTCGAGAGTCGATAGAAAACTCTAGGTTTCCAAATCTGACTTCCTGATCGGGGGCGAGGCTCTCAACGCGGCCTAGATGACTGGTGGAACTAGCATGCAGGACAATGCTACCAAAGGTGAAGATCTGCCCGGGGACAAAAAAATCCATGTTGTGGACCTCTTCGTTGATGAAAAGGAGAGGCCTCGATCCCATCTCGCTCACAGAGGAACTCTCAATGAAAGCATCAATGTCAGTGTCAAGACCGGCGGATCTCGGGTAGGGGGTCCCAAACTGTGAGACTAGGATCGAGGATAATAGGGGACGAAGGGGACACGAGTTTACCCAAGTCTGGGCCCTCCTATGGAGGTAATACCCTATGTCCTACTTTATTGTATTGATGGTGTAAGGGGTTACAGAGTTGATCTACCTCGAGATCGTATGTCTAACCCTAGATGAGTTGTTCTGTTTCTACACCCTAAAACCCTCCGACTTATGTAGATGCCGAGGAGGCCTAGGGTTTACACATGGTCAGTTACATGTCGAAGATATAAACATGCCTATTTAATACACCAAACGTGGAGTGCAAGCCATGCTCCTTGAAGCTTCCAACCTGGTAACTGGGCCTTCAGATCATCATGTGTTCGGCGAGTGGTCCATATAGTCCGGCCCGTAAACAACAACTCGGCTATCCGAGGACCCCCTAATACAAGAATCCCTCACCTGGATATCGTCATGATTATTTGATCTTGTATCAATTTCCCAACCGTAATTTGTTAACCCACAATGTGCTATACGCATGAGAGAAGCCACTATGAAACCTACGGCCCCCGGGTCTACTTTTCCAACATATTGCTTTCCGATCTACTATTTTGCCTTTTTGTTTTCAGATCTATTAATCAAAAACCCAAAAATACCTTGCTGCACTTTTTATTTTATTTTATTTTGTGCTCTTGCGAGATGTATTTGCCAAAACTATCATTACCTAATCTATCTTATTACAGTAGAGAGCTTGGCAACCTCTCTTTCGCGTCGGGTTGCAAGTATTTGTTATTTGTGCGTAGGTGCTATTTACGTGGGTGCGTGATATTCCTCTACGGATTGATACCTTGGTTTCATAACTGAGGGAAATACTTACTGTCGCTATGTTGCATCATCCCTTCCTCTTTGGGGAAATACCGATGCAGTCTCAAACCACATCAGCACCCAACACCGACAAGAGGGTTGTCAATCCCCTTGATCTCGTTATTTGCAAACAAGTGAGTTATGTAGATAATTGTAGATAATAGTATAGTGAAAAATAAAATAAAAGTTAATAAATAACAACAAGGTAATGATAGCGTTTGTGAATTTATAAGTGAATAGACCCGGGGCCATAGAGTTCTCTAGTGGCATCTCTCATAAGCAAAGCACACTACTGGAATCAGCAAATTTTCCGTCAGCCAGTTCTTTGCCATCAGCTGCCGGATAGCAAAGAAGATCTTTGCCATCCATTTCTAGAAAACGGACGGCAAAGAACTAGCTAACGGCAAGTAAGCTCTTTGTCGTCAGCCACTTCTTTGCCGTCTGCTAGCGGATGGCAAAGTAGGTTTGCCGTCAGCTAGCGGGCGGCAAAGAGGGAGGGGGGCCACTGATGAGCCGTTTACAACTTAACCTAAAGGCCCCCCATCTTTGCCGTCTTCTAGCGGACGGCAAACCTCCTTTGTCATCTGCTAGCGGACGGCAAAGAGGTGACTTAACTAACGGCAGCGCCCCACCCCACCTCTCTTTCTCTGTTTCTCTCCCTCTCCTCCCTGCCGCCCACCGCACGCGCGCCACCGCCCCGTCGCCCCACCACCCCGCCGCCCCACCGGGCCACCGGGCCACCGGCCCACCGCCCCCCAGCGCAACCGCTGCCACGCCCGCCCCCCTGCGCCCTGCGCCTCACCGTCCCGGAGCCCTACGGCCCCGTCGCCATCGCCGCCCATCGCTCGCGCCCGCCTGCCCACCGGCACACCGCCCCGACCGGTGCCCTGCGCCCCCCCTCCGTCCTTGCCACCCGCCGCTCCCAAGTGCCCAAGGGCCCCTGTCCCCACCGCCCGGCCGCCACCGCCGCCCCAGCGCTCTCCCGCCCCTCCCGGCGCTCCTCCAACCCTCCCCGACGCCCCCTGCCCCGCCCCCTCTAGTAAGCTCTTCCCCTCTCCTCTTTTTTCTATTTTTTTATTTTAGTTTAGGTTTAGATTATTAGGTTAGCGTTAATTAGGTTAATGTTAATTAGGTTAGTGTTAGTTTAGGTTAGGGTTAGTTAGGTTAGTGTTAGTTTAGGTTTATTAGGTTAGTGCTAATTAGGTTAGTGTTAGTTTAGATTTATTAGGTTAGTGCAAAAAGAAGAAGAAGAAGAAGAAGATGATGATGATGATGAGAAGGAGAAGAGGAGAAGAAGAAGAAGAAGAAGAAGAAGAAGAGAAGAGCCCCCGATCCCCGATGCCACTAACCCCCAACCTCCGATGCCACCGACCCCTGACGCCACCGACCACCGACCACCGACGCCATCGCCCCCTGACCACCGACACCATCGACCCCCAACCACTGACGCCATCGACCCCCAACCACCAACGCCACCGAGCCCCGACTCCCCTGACCCCTGATGCCATTGTCTCCCGATGCCACTGACCCCCGACCCCCAACACCTATTCTGCCTCCTGATGACCAAAAAGGTGCTCTTCGGCCTTCTTGAGGCCGAGGAGGTCATAGTTTTGTAAATTATGAGCTAGGTCACATATTTTCCTATTTTGTTATAAAAAAATATCATATTTTGTGTTGATCGGGTGAATTTCAATGTGCAGTTGTTCGACGACCTCCCCATGCATTTGACGAGCTCCCTTGCTGCGTTCGTTGGTGAGCATAAATGACATCTTCTCCCCCGGAACCCTTAAATTTTTTTGCTCTGTTTCGCTCTTCGGGCCGATGAAACTTGCTAGCTATAGGTGTCTTCAATCATCAGTATGCGTGACCACTATGCGCCTTCCGTTCAAAGGGTTACATCTATAAATATGCATTCATTAGCATATTTATAACCGTGATTCTTTCGAACTGTCCAACGTTATCCATGGACAGCCCGAGTATCTGTAGATTAGGTTCATTTTCCCATATATGATCTGCTCCGGATCCGATGCAAAATTTCGTTAGTGCCTCCCTGTTGTTCTCCGGGTAAACATCCTCTCTGCTTATTGCCGAGATGTGTATCAGGAGAACAGCGGGGAGGTGCTGCCGAAATTGTGCGTCGGATCCGGAGCGGAGCATGGGAAAACGAACCCAAACTACACATACTCGGGTGGGATTAGGACCTATATTTACCTACTAGCGTCTAGGTTGCATCGATGTAATAAAACTGACAAACTCTATTAACTGATGAATATGGTTTGCTGAATTATGTATATATTTTTTGTGTGTCCAGAAGCTAGGCAAGATGAGTGATCGTGGGTGGATGTACACCGGTCACACTAGTCAGAAAGACATGACCCGTGAATGGATAACAAAAACCAAGGAGTTTGTGAGAGTCGCATTTGCAAATGGACAGAAAATAACCTGGTGCCCTTGTGTCGATTGCGACAACTTTAAGAAGAAGTCAGAGTTTGAAATGATCAAACACCTGCAGAAGTGGGGTTTTACGCCTAATTATACGGTCTCGACATTTCATGGTGAGTCTGCCCAACGTGCCAAAGTTGAGGTGGTTCATCGTCGCACCGACGAGCATGGTACCTGGATCAAAGACATGGTGCAAGACTTCGATGATGCTCGGGATTCGGACGATGAGATGGAGGAATCTGCAAAGGCCTTCTATGAAATGTTGGAGTCTTCAAAACTTCCCCTCCACGAGCACACTGAGCTTTGTCAGCTGGATGCCATCGCGCAAGTAATGGCTCTAAAGGCTCAGTTCAACCTGGGCAGAGAATGCTCCTGATGTTGACAGGTGTTGACAGATGGTGGGCGCGGGTCGAGAGCGCTCTGAGCCTCCTTCCTCGGCGCGTACTGGGAGGGGTGCTATTATTCCACCCCAGCAAGTCTGGAGAGCACTGGTACACTGTATGCAGACACCAGCGGGTGCTTCTTCTTTGACCGGAAGAGGTCGCGGGAAGACGAAGAGAGGTGCTAGAGGTAGGAAGGCTATTGCGCCTTCCTTGCCGCCACCCCCAGCTGATTCTCCCGACCACAGGAGTGCTCCGTCTCAGGTGGACCCGTCTGACTTGGACCCGTCTCGGACTCCGGTTGCCGAGCCTTGGGCCGACGAGCCTTGGGTCATCGAGCCTTCGTCCCAGGAGACTCCGGTCCTAGAGTCTTCGTCCCAGGAGACTCCAGCCCTAGAGTCTTCGTCCCACGTGACTTTGGAGGCTAGTGGCCATGCTGATGGTGGCGAGGAAAACTTTTCTAAGGATACCTATAGCGAGGGCGAGCTGGTTGAGGAGGGAAAGAAGGTCTACCAGCGTGGTTGTACAAAGATCTCGCACGTGCCGACGACCCGTGATTAGAGGTGGTTGATTGTGCCTAATGCGGAGAAGTAAGTGCATTTACTCTTTTTTAACCTTTTGCCTTCGTGTTTCTTCAAATTAATATCTAATGTGTTGGCCTTGTCATACTACAGGGGTTGGAAACACGACCCCTATGTCCACAGGCCCAACCAGGTCCTTGGTGTGCTTCTCAAGCACCACTTCGCGGGGAAGGTCCGGTTGCCTGGTGAGGGTGAGGTTCCACAGGTAGCACTGACCTGGGAGCTGTACGTGGCTGCCCCGGCCCCGCCGGAGGAGATGGTCGACGGTGTCTTGTGCGAGACGGTGGCCGACATTGTGATCCGTCGGTTTTGGGTAGTTTCTCCTTTACAGAATTAAAAATCAACATCACCTAGTGATTGTACTAATCAGTGTTGTCTTGTTTGATTGCAGACCATCTACAGGTGTCTTGAGGAACACGAGGCGGACGTGGCTATTGTTCTCGTAGCCGAGTGCAAGCGCCTACTTCATAACTTATGGCATGAGGCTCGGGTGCAGGCTATTCGAGACTACTACGCCTCGACTAACATTAAGAGGGCCAAGAAGAAGTGCTGCAAAAAAATTCTGAGTAAGGAGAAGTACATGAAGGTAATTACCTATTCTTAAGGACTTGTACTTAGTTTCCTTGATTTGATTTGTAGGCGTAGCGCTGAAATTTCTCTTGTCTAACTTAGGTGCCCCCGAGATGGTGTGCGGATAGGATGGACTGTTGGGAGGCATTGGTGGATGAGTGGTGCTCTCCCAAATGGCTAGTCGACCACAACAAGGCCAAGGATAAGCATGCCCAAATGAAAGGTGTGCCACACCATCAAGGGAGCTCCAACCTGTTTGAGTATAGGGATCACTGGGTATGTGGTTTGCTTCATGATTCATGCAATTTCATTCTTCATGCTAGCTTGAGCCCTTAACTAATATTTTGTTCCTCTCTTTTAGGCGCGACAAAACAAGAAGGAGGTGCCACCGATGTTCGACCTCTATGCCATGGCCCATACTGCCTCGTACAAGAAGGCCAAGGCATTCTTTAAGGATGACCTCGATCATCCATAGAGCTTCAGCAACATCTCCTCCCACAACAAGCTCGTGAGGTATAGAGATCAGGGGAAGGCAAGGAAAGGGAAGGACTTCAACCTGAGTCAGAGTCCTTTTGATCTAGAGCTAGTGATGATATCTGGTGCCGGGAGGCCCCATGGCTCGATAGCCATTGGGGATGGACTGATACATTGTCCTAGAACTCTCACGAGGATCAAGAAGCGCCAGACAAGCTCCGATCCTGAGATAAGGCCTCGTCCATGGCCAATGGAGCTCGCCATCGAGGCTAGGGCCTAGGAGCTTCTGGCGGAGGCAAACAGGCAAGCATCACAGAGAGAGAGGGACATGGAGGAGAGGACGGCTAGGCTGTTGGAGGAGGAGAGGAACCGGAACGACGCTTCTCAACAGGCCGTATATGAGCTCCTCGTGGTAAGTTTCTCTTGCATATTAGCCAAATCATGCACGTAATGGTCGTTTCATCACTAACTAATATGACTGACTCGTGAAAACAAAATGTGCAGACCGTGTGCCAAAACAATGGTCAGACCCCTCCATCGATGCCCCATATTGCTATAGCACCCACGATGAGTTTCATTTGAATGGTCATTAGTTACTAGTATTCACATTTGAGTTTCATCATGCTAAGGAGACATTACAAATGATCTTTGGTGCAGCATGGCTCCCGACAAGCATCGACTGATCATTCTACATCTGCCGCCACCCCGACCGGTCCTTCTCCGTCTCACACTAGCGCAAACCAGACCGGTCCTTCACCTCCGTGATGATGGTAAGTTTTCCCAAGTGTTTTGCTTAGCAAATGCATACTTAGCTTAAGAAATGACCTATTTAGCTCCAAAATAACCTATACTTAGCTTCTTTAGTTCATTTATGACATACTAAGCATACTTAGGTAAAAATGGCATGATAACCTTGGTTTAGCTCCAAAATGACATAGACTTAGCTTATTTTCCTCCAAAATGACAAAATAACCTTACCTACCTCCAAAATGATCGATTATAACTAGGATAGCTCTAAAATAACCTACACTTGCCATTTTGTCCTCCAAAATGAGTAAATATGATTAGTTAGCTTAAAATGGCATAACTACCTAGGTTAGCTCAAAAATGACCTATACTTAGCTTCTTTAGTTCATTTATGACATACTTAGCATATTTAGGTTAAAAAATGGCATGATAACCTTGGTTTAGCTCCAAAATGACATAGACTTAGCTTATTTTCCTCGAAAATGACATAATAACCTTACGAAACTCCAAAATGACCTATTTACCTAGCTTAGCTCTAAAATGACCTACACTTAGCATTTTTACCAAGCTTAGCTAAAAATGGCATTTTTACCTACCTTAGTTAGAATAAGAGATAAAGAAGAGGAGAGGAGAAAAGGAAAGAGAAGAAAAATTCTTCTTCTTCTTCTTCTTCTTCTTTTTCTTCTTCTTTTCTAGCTAGTCTTCTTCTTCTAACTTTCTTGTTTCCCAATTTGCAGATTTGCTTTAGATGAGGAAGCTTGCGTTGATGGAGTCTACTCTTCTCCTTGTGCTTCCTTTTTGTTTTGATTGTGTACGATGAACTTTGTTGTTGGATATGTTGTTGGAAACTTGTTGGATATGTTGTTGGAAACTTGTTGGATATATGTTGTTGGATATGTGTTGGTAACTTGTTGTTGGATATGTGTTGGTTTGCTTGTTGAAAGTATTTTCAAATGTGTGTGTATATATATATATATATGAAATTCTATGAAATTAAATGAATTTAAGAAAAAACAGGAAAAACAGAGGCTATACAGGTTCTTTGCCGTCTACTGGCAGACGGCAAAGAGCTTTGCCGTTAGCCAGCAGATAGCAAAGCTGCCACGTGGCAGCTACCTGTGCAACCTAGGGTGGTATTGGGCTGGCCTATGTCGTTTCTTTGCCGTCTGCTAGCAGCCGGCAAAGAACTTTGCATCTTTGTCGTCAGCCAGTAGACGGCAAAGAACTTTGCATATTTGCCGTCCGCTGGCAGACGGCAAAGAACTTTGCCTCTTTGCCGTCTGCCAACGGATGGCAAAGCATGTCGTTAACCCCTTGACGGACATAAGCCGCCACGTGTGCCGTCCACGGTCTTTGCCGTGTGCTGGCAGACGGCAAAGACCTAAGCATCTTTGTCGTCTGCCAACAGACGGCAAAGCGCCCTTTACCGGAGCTTATTCAGTCGGACGGTTGGCCATCTGCCATGCACGCCTTTGCCGTCCGCTAAGTTGTTGGTTCCTGTAGTGGCATATGGTGGGTAAACAAGTTACTGTTGGGCAATTGATAGAGAAGTGAATAATTATGCGATGTTCACGGCAATGATCATGTGTATATAAGCATCATGTCCATAAGCAAATAGGTCGACTCCTGCCTACACCTACTACTATTACTCCACTTCAAGAGCACTTCTATGCTTGCCTCTCTATGTATTTAGTTCATTACAAACAGAGTAATGCTTGAAGAACGATGACATCATGTAGACCAAGTAAACTCAACTAATATGAATACGCCCCATAGGTTTATCATCAGTAGCAACAACACAAAGACACAACATGTCCCTTTCTGTCACGGATACAAAAACTTGTTAGGTTGAACCTACTACAACGCACCACTCCCACTGAAGAAATATCAATCTAGTTTGCCAAACTATCTCAATAGATCAGAGAGCATTACAAAGCTACAATTATCATGAAAATAAGAATCATAGTAATCATGTTTGAGTCAAATACTTGTCATGAATAATCTGAACATAAACTCGTAATTCATCGAATCCCAACAAACACACCATACAAAGGGATTACATCGGAAAGATCAAGGTAAAGATGCGATGAACATTGTATTGAAGATAGAGAGAGAGAGGGAAAGAGAGAGATTGCCATCTAGGTACTTCCTACAGACTCATAGGTCTGTGGTGAACTACTCACACATCATGGTGAGGGCAGCAAGGTTGATGAAGAGGCCCTCCGTGATCGATCTCCCCTCTGACAGGGTGCTGAAACGGAGGTATAGATGGCCTCCCGTCTGAACAGAGACTTGTGGCAGCGGAAAAGGTGTTTCGGGAGCGCTTATGGTGTCTTTAGAGTAGATGGGAATTTGTAGGCTAGAGAACGACGTCGGGAGAGGCTCCAAGGGGCCACCACACATCTGCCCCCAGGAGGCGGCTGGATATGTGGTGGGCCCCTGGTGCACCTCCTCGCCCTCCTCCGAAGCTTCTAGGTTTTTCATTGGTCCAGAAAAAATCACCAGAAATTTTCGTGGCAATTGGACTCCGTTTGGTATTGTAACTCAGAAAAGGCAAAAACACGCAGAAAACAGGAACTGGCACTTGGCACTATGTCAATAGGTTAGTGCTCAATTTTTTTATAAATTGGTAAATAAATCCCCAAAAAGTATCCTAGAATGATAATATGTCAGCATGGAACAATCAAAAATTATAGATACATTGGAGACGTATCAAACACCTGCTACCTCTTCAGCTTGCATTGGTTTTCCCTTGAAGAGGAAAGGGTGATGCAACAAAGTAGATAAGTATTTCCCTCAGTTTTTGAGAACCAAGGTATCAATCCAGTGGGAGGAACAAGCAAGTCACCAATGGATGCACCTACACAAATAATCAAACTCTTGCACCCAACGCTATAAAGGGGTTGTCAATCCCTTCACGGTTACTTGCAAGGATTAGATCTGAAAGAGATAGATGTAAGCGAGGGCGGAAAGTGAAAGGTAAATAAATTGCAGCAAGATATTTTTGATTTTTTTAGTTTATAGATCTGAAAGTATATGATGGAAAATAGACCCCGGGGCCATAGGTTTCACTAGAGGCTTCTCTCTTGAAGGCAAATATCATGGTGGGTAAACAAATTACAGTCAAGCAATTGATAGAAAAGCGAATAATCATGTAGTTATCCAAGGCAATGATCATGCATATAGGCATCATGTCCGTGACAAGTAGACCGAAACGATTCTGCATCAACTACTATTACTCCACACATCGACCGACTCCTGCCTGCATCTAGAGTATTAAGTTCATGAAGAACAGAGTAACGCATTAAGAAAGATGACATGATGTAGAGGGATAAACTCAAGCAATATGATGAAAACCCCATCTTGTTACCCTTGATGACAACAATACAATATGTGCCTCGCTACCCCTACTATGTCACTTGGTGAGGATACCGCAACATTGAACCCAAAACCAAGCACTTCTACTATTGCAAGAATTACCAATCTAGTTGGTCAAACCAAAACAATAACTCGAAGAGACTTGCAAGGATATGAAATCATGAAAATAAGAATTCAGAGGAGATTCAAATAAGACTCATGGATAATCTGAATATAAACTCACAATTCATCGGATCTTGACAAACACACCACAAAAGAGGATTACATCGGATAGATCTCCATGAAGATCATGAAGAACATGGTATTGAAGATCAAAGAGAGAGAATAAGCCAACTAGCTACTAGCTATGGACCCGTAGGTCTGTGGTAGACTACTCACGCATCATCGGAGGGGCAATGGAGTTGATGTAGATGCCCTCCGTGATCGAAACCCCCTCCGGCAGATTACCGGAAAAGGCTCCAAGATTGGATCTCTCGGGAACGGAGGCTTCCGGTGGCATAAAAGTAGTTGCGTGTCTCTTTCTGATGTTGCGGGAATATTTGGGTATTTAGAGGCCAAGAATTAGGGTTAGGAGACCTGCCATGGAGCGACAAGCCTGCTAGGCGCGGCCATGGGGGGCGCGCCTAGCAGGCTTGTGGCGCCCTGTCACCTCCCCTGACGTGCACTCCAAGCTTTATTGACTTGTTTCCTTCAAGAAAAATTCCTTTCAAAGGTTTTATTCTGTTTGGACCCCGTTTAATATTCCATATCTTCAAAACTCAAAAACAAGGAAAAAACAAAAACTGGGACTTGGCTCTAGATTTATAGGTTAGTCCCAAAAATAATATAAAATAGCATATTAATGCATATAAAACATCCAAAACAGATAATATAATAGCATGACATCATCAAAAGTTATAGATACATTGGAGATGTATCAGCATCCCTAAGCTTAACTCCTGCTCGTCCTCGAGTAGGTAAGTGATAAAAACAGAATTTTTGATGTGGAGTGCTACCTAACATATTTATCCATGTAATATTCTTTATTTTGGAATGAATATTCAGATCCGTAAGACTCTAAACAAAAGCTTAATATTGGTTTCAAAACAATAACATTTCAAGCGTACTAGCAAAACAATCGTATCTTTTCAAAATATAATGGCAAAAGAAAGTTATCCCTACAATATCATATGGTCTGGCTATGCTCCATCTTCCCCACACAAAGAATTTATATCATGTACAACCCCGATGAAAAGTCAAGCAATTGTTTTCACACCTTTAGTTTCTCAAAAAAATTCAACTCTCGCGCAATACATGAGCGCGAGCCATGGATATAGCACTATAGGTGGAATAGAATATGGTGGAGGTTGTCAAGGAAAGGGAGAAGATAGGCTCACATCAACTAGGCGTATCAACGGGCTATGGAGATGCCCATCAATAGATATCAATCTGAGTGAATAGGGATTTCCATGCAATGGATGCACTAGATCTATAGGTGTATGAAAGCTTAAAAAGAAACTAAGTGGACGTGCATTGTGAATAAAAATTTCCACTAGCTATATGAAAGTGACAAAATAGGAGGCTCTCTATCATGAAGATCATGGTGCTACTTTGAAGCACAAGTGTGGAAAAAGGTAGTAGCAAAGTCCCTTCTCTTTTTTCTCTCATTTTTTTGTGTGGGCATCTAAGGCCTCTTTTATTCATTTTTTTATTTGGGCTTCGTTGGCCTCTTTTTTTCATAAAGTCCGTACTCTCATCCCTACTAGTAAGGGAATCATAGCTTCCATCATCCTTTCCTCACATGGGACATGCTCTATTAATGAAAATCGTCACACTTTTATTTACTTACAACTCAAAAGGAAAATTACAACTCAATACCTATGGCAAAATATGACTCTATATGCAATATGGAAGTGACGGTGCATGTCATAAAAGGAAATAGTGGAAGTTGCATGGCAATATATCTCGGAATGGCTATGGAAATGCCATAATAGGTAGGTATGGTGGCTATTTTGAGGAAGGTATATGGCGGCTGTTTTGAGGACGGTATATGGTGGCTGTTTTGAGGAAGGTATATGGTGTACCGACGAAAATTGCACGGTAATGGAGAGGCTAGCAAAAGTGGAAGGGTGAGAGTGCATATAATCCATGGACTCAACATTAGTCATAAAGAACTCACATACTTATTGCAAAAGTATATTAGTCATTGAAACAAAGCATTAAACGCATGCTCCTAGGGGGGAGGTTGGTAGGAGTTAACCATCGCGTGCCCCCGACCTTCACACAAAGGCCGACAATCTATAAATAAGTCGTGCTCCGACTTCCTTACATAACGGTTCACCATACATGCATGGTACGGGAATCACAAACCTTTACACAAGTATTTTTACCAAATCATAATTTGCTTCCTAACCTGTCTCTTAACATTACCATCTTTATATCTCAAAACTTTATGCAAGGAATCAAACTTCTCATAAATACTCAATGCACTTAATATGGAAGTTTTTATTATATACCTCTTGGATGCCTATCATATTAGGACTAAATTAATAACCTAGACCAATTACCATGTTGTTTTAGAGACTCTCAAAATAATATGAGTGAGGTACGAGAGTTCAAGTATTTCTATAAAATTCAAACACCACCGTGCTCTAAAAGATATAAGTGAAGCACATAGAGCAAAATTGCCCAACTCAAAAGATATAAGTGAAGCATATAGAGCATTCTAATAAATTCACGATTCAGCGTGTTTCTCTGAAAAGATGTGTGCATCAAGGATGATTTTGGAAAACTAACAAGCAAAGACTCATATCATACAAGACGCTCAAAGCAAAACACATATCATGTGGTGAATAAAAATATAGCCTCAATTAAATTTAACGATGGATTGAAGACGAAAGAGCGGATGCCTTCCGGGGCATCTCCAAGCTTAGTATTTTTGGAATCCTTTAATATGACTTGGGGTTCCTTGGGCATACCCAAGCTTAGGCTCTTACCACTCCTTCTTCCATAGTCCATCAAATCTTTACCCAAAACTTGAAAACTTCACAATACAAAACTTAACAGAAAACTCATGAGATCCTTTAGTATAAGAAAATAAATCACCACTTTAGGTACTGTTGTGAACTCATTTTTTATTTATATTGGTATTATACCTACTTTAATCTAACTTTTCCATGGCTCATACCACATACTACAACCCATAGATTCATCAAAATAGACAAACAACTCAAAGAAAACAGAATCTGTCAAAAACAGAACAGTCTGTAGCAATCTGGAAACTTCGTATACTTGTGTAACTCAAATAATTCTGAAACATTAGGAAAACCTGGTAAATTTATATATAAATCTTGTGTAAAAATTTCAGATCAATTAGACGCTCTGAAATATCTGGAAAATTCCTGGACTGAGCATGAAAGTTTCTGTTTTTCAGCAAGATCAAATCAACAACTACCATAGATCACCACAAAGGTTTTACTTGGCTCAAACACTAATTGAAACACCAAAAAACAATTATGACAGAAGTAATAATGTGGGAAACACTCAAAAACAAAAGCAAAAACAGAACACAAAAATAAATTGGGTTGCCTCCCAACAAGCGCTATTGTTTAACGCCCCTAGCTAGGCAAAACGCAATAGATCTAGGTATTGTCATCTTTGGTAAGTAATTCAAACTTGATCAAACCATCAAAATATTTTCTTACTAGATCTATCCTTTCCTTTATTTATTTCCTAGTAGATGAACTTAGGTCATGAAAAGGACTTTGGCTAGTAAATTTAACATTCATAAACTCGTAGTCTAGATCATCACCATAGATATCGTCGTATAAAACACGTATCTTGTTTCTAACGGGTTCCTTAGCCAACTTATCAAGCAATTCATCCTTATACCCTACGTAAATTCCCCTAGTAATCCAATCAAATTCCTCATAGGTCTGAAGATACATGGCTTGAGAGACTTCCGCATGGGGAACTCTTCTCCAAAGATTTTCACTATAAGATTGAAAGTCTCTAGATTCTAGGCCACGTAAGGTTTCTTTATCATGGAGAATTTCTTCAATAGGAGGGTGTGCAACATCTTTATAATAAAAAGCAAAAATCTCCCTAGCTTCTTGTATGATTAAATCAAATTCTTGCATAAGGATGATAGTAGCAATTTCCTTAGCCTTAGGATGGTTAATCTATACCTCTATACCTATACTAATTAGGCACTTCCAAGAAATTACCACGTTAATTAGTAAATAGGAGCCATTAATCTTGATGGGACCGAGTTATTACGGTCTGGATTAACCCATATAACTCTTTTCTAGCTTTATGAGGTACCATATAGGCCTCTGCGTTTGATCCATAGAAAGGAAGAAAAAAACATCTATGGTGGGACAGAGTTATTACGGTCTGGATTAACCCATATAACTCTTTTCTAGCTTTATGAGGTACCATATAGGCCTCTGCGTTTGATCCATAGAAAAGAAGAAAAAAACATCTATTGTTCTAGAAGGTCCACCGTGCGATCATATTAGGTCAGGAGTGTTTGGCTGGAAATCTCGGGCCAGATCACGACCTCCCCCGATCTTCTGAATTCCCTGGATCAATGGCCGCCTCATAAAGAAGATCCGAGACAGCCTCATCTAGATGACATTCTCCCACAAGAAAAGTATGGCCGCCTCTCCCAAATCGTTGCATCTCCGTCACGTGGCTGCTGCATCTTCTTTCTCTTGATGCAAGACTATTGTAGTTTGCTTCTCGCCGCCATGAATTCCTCACGGCAGCCCAAGTTCAGACTTTGCAAGATGCACGGCCGCCATTTGATAGATGCCAGGCCGATATCTTTTCTCTTCTCACCATCCTGAATTCTGACACTTTTAGGAAGAGGAAGGAGATGTGGTCGTGTGATTGGGGCCGAACCATTAGGCACAAAGGAAGATAATATGTCTGGTGCAAGCATCGGACCAGCTACATGCTGAGACATGCACCAGCACCACACACATATCGGGCACGTGGCCGGACCTGGGCATGTCCAGCCGATTTCTATGATGGCGAGATCGACCTGGTGATGCGATACTCTGTCCAGCCAATAACGTACTTTTTTTCCATCAGGTGCCTTCCTCCGTCAGTCTGAATCCAAACTAATTCTTTCTATTTGGCAATCCATTCAAAGTGTTCGGTGAATTGTTTTTTCCCAAGACTTGAATTCCAATAGTAGAGTTCTCTTACCTAATTTCTTGCAAAATATAAAGCTATAGGAGAACATTAAGCGCTATGATGTACGTACTTTTGTGGAACCGTCCATGTAATCTTCTTCAGTACATAGTATGTTTGTTACCAATGTGGAGCTAAGTCTTTCATGCACAGTGTATCCAAACTGCATTTATATCCACTGATTACATTAATCCTTGCTTTACATCAGGTCAGTTATTACCTGTTAGCTTCCTCCAATACTCACTATACTTTGAGTCAAGACGACACAAGTGCTTTAGCTTTAGGAGGTACAGTTTCCAGACAAAATGCTTAGTATATCTACTGCTGATCTGAGATACAATCTTCATTATTTAACAACACTTTCTTTTTCACATGCACCTACGTATGCTATTTGTTTGCAGATTCATTTTCTGCTCACTTACGAGCCGGTTAGCCATGGAGCAGACAGTCTCGGTTGCCCCTGACCTTGGAGCGCTTAGATTTAGCTGAATAAGGATGCATTCCCAACTCATGCGTGCTTCTAAATTAATAGGTGTGAGCTCGACACCTCACTCCATGCAACCATGATGGAGGACCTGAAGATGCAATGCAGGTTATGGTTCTCCTCTTTCATGATTCAGTGGTGTAGTAAAAAGGTAAATGCTGCAACAGATGCGCTGGCTTAGATTGTCTATCAGCATAATGGTAATATTCCTCTCCCCTGAGAGAACTCTGTAGTAGCACAAGTTGTTGCTGCTGTGTCCGGCGATTTGCCAGCCATCAATCAGTAATAATAAAGCTATGTGCTCTGTAAAAAAACCAACTCACACGTTTTAGTCCGTGATGGCAAAGAAAAGACACATCAGAGCATGAAGATTCATGAGTGGAACACGCTTCTTCCTCAAATCTCCTTTGGTCCTCTATCATGCCCCACATCACTGCCAAGTAGCATCTTTCTTAAAATATAAGCATATCTAAACATCGATGGACAAGTCCAATCGTCTCCCTTAACATTTGAAGCTCTATATCTCCAGTTCACTCCAGGCCTCTTGGACCTCCAATCGATAATTGTTTGACCTTGAGTTTTTTGTGTTGTTAGCATTCCACTAGCAATATGAAGTATAGTTATACATATATTAATAAGTTAGTGCAATACGCTATGCAAGAATTGTCCTAACAAAAAAATCCATGAGATTAACATGTTGTTTCTTTGTTGACTATTTACATAAAGGAATCAAATGTTTTTTTCGTTGAGATTTATCTTATAACGGTAGTTCATTAGGTAAGATCTGCAAGAGTTAGCTACCGTGTATATGTTATGGATCAGCACATAGGTAGTTAATCTGTCAATTTTGTCAGTTTAGTAAATTGAAGCCCTTAATATGATGATCTAAAATTCATAGTTAGTTTCGGATTTGGTAACACTACAACTAATAGTGATGTTAATAACTAAAGTTGATCATATTCAGTATGTGTACACATATCGAGTATATGGTACCAAATAATGAGAGCTCTATATAGCTTTCAAGCCACCAAATGTCCTTAATTGTCTTTGCATTTGCTCATATTAATTAGTTATGTAGTATTTCCTACCAGTTAGAAATTACTAATTTTCTCTCCTTCAACATTTTCTTTAGGTCTTGCCATATGCAGTCAGCTGGTGAAGACAAAAAAGATACCATTTGCCATAACGTCAAAGCATGATTTTACCGAGCAACGTGTCCTTTCTCATGTATCAGGTTACTAGCCAAAACCATCCCCGCTGCAATACTATTAATTTATCTTACCTATGGTAGAATATTTATCTATACATATGTATTTCTGGTAGAAACCATCAATGTATTCTTTTCTGACTACAAGCCTCATAGAACTCAGAACAACTAATTAATAATATTCTCTGCATACTGTGTGTCATTCGTTCTATACACATTTCGGTCATATCTAATGCAGTATAGAAGAACTACTTAGCAGCATTTCAGTAAAAATCCTCCGTGCCAGTGTGATTTACGTATATATGATGTTTGTTCCAGAAAAGACCATGTTTTACTTTTTCCTATCTATATTACAGCTTGCTGCTGTTGCTTACGTAAAATGAAATCTGCATAGCCTATGCCTTGGCTTCCTATTGTTGTATTGTATCAATTCTGAGAAAATATTCTTTCACATTAAGCTACTCTGTACTAATGTGTTATTTGGTTCTATTCTATGGATGATCATAGACAAAAAAATTGTTGGAGACGAAGAAACTCCATTTGCTGGGAGGACTTGCTCTAAGAAATTTGCAATGGCATGCACCATCTTTCATGTAATTGGTAGTGGTGATCTAAGTCAGATGATCTTTGCATATGTCATCAAACATGTCATGTATTATATTTGACAACTAATAATGCAACTTCATATATACTAAATGTTTTGCTAAGAAATCAAATGTGGTCCTGAGTATAATTCATTTTCATTTAAGCTATAGGAGTGGGTGTGTATCAATTAAACTAAGAAAGGGAAAAAGAAACATACACTGATTGCTAAGAAATCAAAAGTCTCGAGGTTGTGATGGTTTGAAATCATATTAATATGTAAAGTGTCTATTTAGGATTTCATGATTCAGAGTGGATAATAAAGGAAAATTGTTACATATTTTAATTATAAACTTAAAAAAAATATCTTCAAGCGATAATAATTTCTAATACATCTAAAAATCATTAATTTTTATAGTAAAATATTTAACTGTTAATATTGGAATATATTATATAATGTAGTAATAATATTATGTCTCTTTTCTACTGCTATCCCGTGCAAGCGCACGGGTTGACGACTAGTATTGGGAAGTTCATAAAATACTTTCTACAAAGCGGAATGAATGTGCACAAATTTCCTCTACAATTTTTCAATGAGCATGACAATAGAGTCCACATAACTATTTGTGCTAAGAAGAATAGATCTCTTACCCATAGGCATTGCTCACGTACAATAAAAAAACTCTTGAATAACACTTTTCCCAATAATATTACCATCTCCTACTTGAAAAGTTTTAGTTTTATAATTAGGAGATGATTCAGTTTCATGATCTAAAGAGCAAGATTCAAATATTTCCTCAAAAATAGTGCCAGAAACATCCTCTAGATTTCCAGTGATAACCTTCTCCACTTCAGACATGGTGGCAAAGCAAGCAATCAAGCGCACAAGCAAACAAAAGGCAAACAAAAGAAGGGCGAATAAAAAAGGCATTTTTTTGGTATTTTCTGAAAATCGTTTTAGAAGTGTGGGAGAAAAAAATGAGAGGCAAATGGAAAATAAAGTAAATGCAAGAGATGAGTTTGCGATGGGTACTTGGTAGGCTTGATATGTATCCTCCCAGGCAACGGCGCCAGAAATCCTTCTTGCTACCTCTTGAGCTTGCGTTGGTTTTCCCTTGAAGAGGAAAGTGTGATACAGCAAAGTAGATAAGTATTTCCCTCAGTTTTTGAGAACCAAGGTATCAATCCAGTAGGAGGAACAAGCAAGTCACCAATGGATGCACCTACACAAACAATCAAACTCTTGAACCCAACGCTATAAAGGGGTTGTCAATCCCTTCGCGGTTACTTGCAAGGATTAGATATGAAAGAGATAGATGTAAACGAGTGCGAAAAGTAAAAGGTAAATAAATTGCAGCAAGATATTTTTTTAGTTTATAGATCTGAAAGTATATAATGGAAAATAGACCCGGGGGCCATAGGTTTCACTAGAGGCTTCTCTCTTGAAGGCAAATATCATGGTGGATAGACAAATTACTATCCAGCAATTGATAGAAAAGAGAATAATCATGTAGTTATCCAAGGCAATGATCATGCATATAGGCATCACGTCCGTAACAAGTAGACCGAAATGATTTTACATCTAGTACTATTACTCCACACATCAACCTACTCTTGCCTACATCTAGAGTATCAAGTTCATGAAGAACAGAGTAGCACATTAAGAAAGATGACATGATGTAGAGGGATAAACTCAAGCAATATGATGAAAACCTCATCTTGTTACCCTTGATGGCAACAATACAATACGTGCCTCGCTACCCCTACTATGTCACTGGGCGAGGACACCGCAAGATTGAACCCAAAACCAATCACTTCTCCTATTGCAAGAATTACCAATCTAGTTGGCCAAACCAAACCACTAACTCAAGAGACTTGCAAGGATATGAAATCATGAAAATAAGAATTCAGAAGAGATTCAAATAAGATTCATGGATAATGTGAACATAAACTCATAATTCATCAGATATTGACAAACACACCACAGAAGAGGATTACATCGGATAGATCTCCATGAAGATCATGAAGAACATGGTATTGAAGATCAAAGAGAGAGAAGAAGCCATCTAGCTACTAGCTATGGAAACATAGGTCTGTGGTGGACTACTCACGCATCATCAGAGCGGCAATGAAGTTGATGTAGATGCCCTTCGTGATCGAAGCCCCCTCCGGCAAATTACTGGAAAAGGCTCCAAGATTGCTCGGGAACGGAGGCTTCCGGTGGCGGAAAATTATTTGCGTGGCTCTTTCTGATGTTGCGGGAATATTTGGGTATTTATAGGCCAAGAAATAGGGTTAGGAGACCTGCCACGGAGTGACAAGCATGCTAGGCGCGGCCAGGGGGGCCCCGCGCCTAGCAGGCTTGTGGCGCCCTGGCACCTCCCCTGACGCGCACTCCAAGCTTGATCGACTTGTTTCCTTCTAGAAAATTTCCTTCCGAAGGTTTTATTTTGTTTGGACTCCGTTTAATATTCCATATCTGCGAAACTCAAAAACAAGGAAAAAATAGAAACTGGCAGTTGGCTCTAGATTAATAGGTTAGTCCCAAAAATAATAGAAAATAACATCTTAATGCATATAAAACATCCAAAACAGATAATATAATAGCATGACATCATAAAAAATTATAGATACTTTGGAGATCTATCAACACCCACACAAAGAAGAGCACACACTTGCACCCAATGCGGGCAAGAGGATTGTCAACCACTTGAAATTGTTAGTTGCAAGTATTAAGTAGTTATAGATAGATAAAATAAAATAACAAAAGTTAAATGACAACAATATTTTTAGTGTTTTTGTAATAATGTTTGTGAAGACCCGGAGGCCATAGTTTTCGCTAGAGGCTTCTCTCTCGAAGAGTGCATACGGTGGGTAGAAAAATTATTGTTGGGCAATTGATAGAAAAGCACATAGTTATGAAATATTTATTCACTAGAATGATCATATATGTATGCGTCATAGCCATAAGCAAGTGGACCGACTCCTGCATGCATCTACTACTATTACTCCACACATCGACCGTTATTCAGCATGCATCTAGAGTATTAAGTAAAAATAGAGTAATGCTTGGAGCAAGATGACATGATGTAGACAAAGTAAACTCAACTAATATGAATAACCCCCATCTTTTTATCCTTAATGGCAGCGAGTAATACAAATACATGTCATGTCCCCTTCTGTCAATGGGATTGAGCACCACAAGATTAAACCCATTACAACGCACCACTCCCACTGAACATAAATCAATCTAGTTGGCCAAACCAATTTGATAGATCGGAGAGAAATACGAAGCTATAATAATCATTCATATAATAAACCAGGAAAGACTCAATATATTTTCTTGAATAATTTGACCATAAACCCACAATTCATCGGATCCCAACAACCACACTGCAAAGATGATTTCATCGAATAGATCACCGCGTGAATCGTGGTAAACTTTGTATTGAAGAACATAGAGAGAAAGAGATAGCCATCTAGGAACTATCTATGGACCCGTAGGTCTATGGTAGACCACTCACACATCACCATGGGAGTAGCAAGGTTGATGTAGAAGCCCTCTGTGATTGATCCCCCTCCGACAAGGCATCGGAACAGGGCTCCAGATGCGATCACGGTGGAAAAGAGACTTGCGGCGGCGGAAAAAAATTTTGGGTGTCTCTCTGGTGTTTTCCCAATATATTAGGATTTATAGAGGCGGGGTTAGGTCAGGAGGCTGTGGGAGGTGGTCCCAAGTCATCGGGCACAACCACCCCCTAGGCGTGCCATGTTGGCTTAGTGATAACCCACAAGTATATGGGATCGCAACAGTTTTCGAGGGTAGAGTCTTCAACCCAAATTTATTGATTCGACACAAGGGGAGACAAAAAATATTCTCGAGTATTAGCAGCTGAGAGTCAATTCAACCACACCTGAAAGACTTAATATCTGCAGCAAAGTATTTAGTAGCAAAGTAGTATGGAAGTAACGGTAACAATGGCAAAAGTGACAATAGCCGTTTTGTAGTGATTGTAACAGTAGCAACGGAAAAGTAACTTACCAAGGATCAGTATGTGAAAAGGTCATAGGAAATGGACCATTGATGGATAATTATGTCAGATGGCATTCATCATGCAATGGTTATAACATAGGGTGACACAGAACTAGCTCCAATTCATCAATGTAATGTAGGCATGTATTCCATATATAGTCATACGTGCTTATCGAAAAGAACTTGCATGACATCTTTTGTCCTACCTTCCCGTGGCAGCGGGGTCCTAATGGAAACTAAGGGATATTAAGGCCTCCTTTTAATAGAGATCCGGACCAAAGCATTAGCACTTGGTGAATACATGAACTCCTCAAACTACGGTAATCACCGGAAAGAATCCCAGTTATTGTCACCCTTGGGGATGCGGATCATAACTCGTAATAGGTGTCTAGAACTTGCAAGATAGGATGAAGAACACATATATATTTATGAAAACATAATAGGTTCAGATCGGAAATCATGGCACTCGAGCCCTAGTGACAAGCATTAAGCATAGAAAAGTCATAACAACATCAATCTCAGAACATAGTGGATACTAGGGATCAAACCCTAACAAAACTAACTCGATTACACGGTAAATCTCATCCAACCCATCACCGTCTAGCAAGCCTACGATTGAATTACTCACAAACGGCGGAGAGCATCATCGAATTGGTGATGAAGGATAGTTGGTCATAACGATGGTGTCGATTTCCCTTCTCTAGAGCCCAAAACGGACTCTAGATCTAGCCTCACAAGGAAGAACAGGGTGGCAGCGGCTCCTTATCGTGAAACACGATGAACTCTTCTCTCTCATTTTTTTCTCCCAAATAGGGTTATATGGAGTTGGAGTTGAGGTCGATGGAGCTGCAGGGGGCCCACAATGCGGCCAGGTGATAACCCATAAGTATAGGGGATCGCAATAGTTTTTTAGGGTAGAGTATTCAACCCAAATTTATTGATTCAACACAACGGGAGCCAAAGAATATTCTCAAGTATCAGTAACTAAGTTGTCAATTCAACCACACCTAAAAGACTTAGTATCTGCAGCAAAGTATTTAGTAGCAAAGTAGTATGAGAGTAAAGGTAACAATGGCGAAAGTAACAGTAGCAGTTTTGTAGTGATTGTAACAGTAGCAACGAAAAAGTAACTTAGCAAGGATCAATTTGTGAAAAGCTCATAGGCAATGGATCAATGATGGATAATTATGTCGGATGGCATTCATCATGTAACAGTTATAACATAGGGCAACACAGAACTAGCTCCAATTCATCAATGTAATATAGGCATGTATTCCATATATAGTTATACGTGCTTATGGAAAAGAACTTGCATGGCATCTTTTGTCCTACCCTCCCGTGGCAGCGGGGTCCTAATGGAAACTAAGGGATATTAAGGCCTATTTTTAATAGAGAACCGGACCAAAGCATTAGCACTGAGTGAATACATGAACTCCTCAAACTACGGTGATCACCGGAAAGAATCCTAGTCATTGTCACCCTGGGGGATGCGGATCACAAATTGTAATAGGTGTCTACAACTTGCAAGATAGGATAAGTAACACGTATATATTCATGAAAACATAATAGGTTCAGATCTGAAATCATGGCACTAAGTCCGTAGTGACAAGCATTAAGCATAGCAAAGTCATAGCAACATCAATCTCAGAACATAGTGGATACTAGGGATCAAACCCTAACAAAACTAACTTGATTACATGATAAATCTCATCCAACCCACCACCGTCCAGCAAGCCTACGATGTTATTACTCATGAACGGCGGATAGCATCATGGAATTGGGGATGAAGGATGGTTGGTGATGACGATGGCGTCGATTTCCCCTCTCCAGAGCCCAAAACGGACTCCAGATCTGGCCTCCCGGGGAAGAACAGGAGCTGGCGGCGGCTCCGTATTGTGAAACGCGATGAACTCTTCTGTTTGATTTTTTTCTCCATGAATAGCAATATATAGAGTTGGAATTGAGGTCAGCGGAGCTCCAGGGTGCCCACAAGCCTGCTAGGCGTGGCCAGGGGGTGGTCGCGCCTTGTGGGATTGTGACCTGTGGGTGCCCCACCTCTTGTTGATTCTTTTGCCAGTATTTTTTATTAATTCCAAAAATAATCTCCATAAATTTTCAGGTCAACCCGAGAACTTTTATTTCTACACAAAAATAACACCAAGGCAATTCTGCTAAAAACAATGTCAGTCCGGGTTAGTTCAATTCAAATCATGCAAATTAGAGTCCAAAATAAGGGCAAAAGAGTTTGGAAAAGTGGATATGATGGAGATGTATCAACTCCCCCAAGCTTAACCCGTTTCTTGTACTTAAGCAATTTAGTTGATAAACTAAAAGTGATAAAGAAATTTTTTACAAACTATGTTTGATCTTGTTGTTGTAAATATGTATAAATGATGTTCGGATTTTCAGCAAAGATTATAGACTAACCACATTCACAATAACATTTAGGTCTCACATTTACTCATATCAATGGCATAACCAACTAGCGAGCAATAATAATAACTCTCGGATGACAACACTTTTATCAAAACAATCATGATACAGTATGATATAATGGTATCTCGCTAGCCCTTTCTGAGACCGCAAAACATAAATGCAGATCACCTCTAAAGAACAAGGACTGACTAGACATTGTAATTCATGGTAAAAGAGATCCGGTCACACTCATACTCAATATCAATTAATAGCAAAGCATACAAATGATGGTGGTGCTCTCTAACTGGTGCTTTTTATAAGAAGATGAAGACTCAGCAATAAAGTAAATAGATAGGCCCTTCACAAAGGGAAGCATAGATTTGCAGAGGTGCCAGAGCTCGAGCTTTTAAAACATGGATGTATAACAATTTTGAGTGGTATGCTTTCATTGTCATCATAACGACCAAGAGATTTCACCATCTTCCATGCCAGATACATTATAGGCGGTTCCCAAACAGAATGATAAAGTTTTTACTCCCCCTCCACCAATCAATCACACTCCACGGCGAGCCGAATTCACGGGTACCGTCCATACAAACACAGTCTTGGGGGAGTTTTGTTTCATTATATTTTGATTTTATTTTGATCATGGAACTAGGCATCCTGGATACCAGCCACTTTCTCTTGGATGATAGTGAATCAACACATATCGTGAGAATAACCCACCTAGCATGGAAGATATTGACAGCCCCCAGTCGTTAAATGAGCGATTCGGACATACAAAACAGAATATTATTTGAAGGTTTAGAGTTTGGCACATGCAAATTTACTTGGAACGGCAGGTGAATATCGCATATAGGTAGGTATGGTGGACTTAGATGGAACAACTTTGGGTTTGAGGAATTGGATGCACAAGCAGTATTCCCGCTTAGTACAAATGAAGGCTAGCAAAAGACTGGGTAGCGACCAACTAGAGAGCGACAACAGTCATCAACATGCTTTGAGATTAACAAACATTTAATGCAAGCATGAATGGGACATAAATCACCATGAACATAAATATCATGGAGGGAGGCTATGTTGATTTTGTTTCAACTACATGCATGAACATGTGGCAAGTCAAGCCACTTGAATCATTCAGAGGAGAATACCATCCTATCATACTACATCACAACCATTTTAAAATGCATGTTGGCACTCAAGACAAACCATTCTCCACTCTTAGCTAATTAAGCATGGCAGGAGTAACTATAATCTCTAATTTTCATTGAAAATATGTTTCACCCATAATGAACTGAATTTGGAACGATGAGCCAATCATATTTACAAAAGGAAAATAGGTCGAGTTCATACCAGCTTTTCTCCATCTCAATCTTTTCATCATATATCGTCATTATTGCCTTTCACTTGCACGACCGAACGGTGTGAATAATAATAAGAGTGCACGTGCATTGGACTAAGCTGGAATCTGTAAACAACAACTCAAAGGAGAAGGCAAGGTAATATGGGCTCTCTGACCGATAAGCAATAATGCATATGAGAGCTACTCAACATTTTCATTGTGGTCCTCTCCTTACGACCCAAAGAAAGAAAATTCAAAACAAGAACGAGAAAAACTATTTACACGGAAAAGCTCCCAACAAGAAAAATAAGAATGAGAAATCTTTTGGATTTTCTTTTAATGCTACAACTAAGCAAACTAGAAGGTAAAGCTATAACTATTATTTTTTTGGATTTTTCTTAAAGTTAATTAAACACACAAGAAGAAAGCGGGAAGAAGAAATAAAGTACCATGGATGTTACAATGAAAAAGTATGAACACCGACTATTAAAATGAATGTGTGAACATGAATGTAATGTCGGTGAGAAATACGTACTCCCCAAGCTTAGGCTTTTTGCCAAAGTTGGTCTAGGGACATGGCTGGAAATAACCCTCTCCTAGATACTCCGGAGGGTCCTGAGGGTTCCATTAGTTGGCGAGCTCCTGTGGCTCTCACTCCAAAACTAGCTCCGGATACGGATCAAGGGCTGGTGCCGGTTCACGTGCTAGGGGTTGTGACAGACCCCAATATCTATAAATGTCCTCGGGCATAATAGTGTACCTGCCGGAATGAATATCGATCAAGGAAGAAGCAGGCAAAACAATAATCTCACAAGTACCTTGACTAAACACCAAGTAATTATAAAGGAGCCTCTTATCATTATTCTTTCTAATAAAATCATGTGTTGCCATATTGTCATAGTCTAGATATTTCACATGTAGCATCATTTCCTCTTCTTCGTCAAGCCTAATGAGTATCTTAAAGTGTTTGGCTAGATGAGATGCATAGATACCTCTGAATATGGGTCCCTTTGAACGGTACCATTGGGCCACCATAGCGCCCAGACTAAAAGTTCTATCAACAAGTAAAGCGTGGCGCAGAATGGTGAGGTTGGGACCACTAAGGCCTCCACTCTCCCAATGATCAACTAAACATATCCTCGCAAATAATGAATAATAGTGTAGAACAGGAAAATGTAAACTAGCTGCTCTTGCCTTCGACACCCCTCTCTCTTCTCCTACCATGACTGCGGCAATAAAATCTTCCATGTCTCTAGGACATGGTTCCCTGATGTTGCCCTCATAGGGTATTTTTCAAACATTGCAAAAATCGTAAAGGTTCATTTTCTTAGGCACATCATATAAATGAAATTCTACCATAGGAGGGTCTTCCCTATAATGAAAATGAAAATTTTGCACAAAGGTATTAGTGAGCAAGAGGTAGTAGTCACACTTATCGTCGAGGAAGTCAGTGATGCTTGCATTCTCGGCCAAATGATAGAAATCTTCATAAATTCTGGCCACCCTCAGGAATGCATTACTTAGCCATTCACATGGTCGAACTTCTGCGACACGAGGAAGATTGTACTTGGATTTCTTCTTCATTTCATTTTCATCTTCTTTAGAACTTCTGCTTGAAGAGCCTCTTAACAATCTCCTCATCATTTCTTTTTCAAATAACAATCACCTAAAATAGTTTTGCGAATGGAGATTCGCACAAAGAGATCAAAATGGCAGCAAAATGAGCTAGAACACGGGTTTGAGCAATGGTGGGATTTTTTCTGGAGGAAGGAGAAGTGGATGGGCTCTGGAATAAGTGAAGGGGGACTACGTGGGACCCACAAGCCACCTAGGTGCGGCCATGGGGTGGCCGCGCCCTGTGGGCTTGTGACCCACTGGTGTAGCCCCCTGGTATGTACTCAGTGCCAGATATTCTTAGATATTCCAGAAAAATTCATACTAGATTTTCAGGGCATTTGAAGAACTTTTATTTTCAGGTCATTTTTCTATTGCACGGAAAACTCAAAAAACAAAAAAATAATAGCATTTTTTACTTAATTTAATCTAACTAATAGAAAGTAAAGGTTGGGTACAAAAAGTTGTGCTTTCTAAATTCAACCATCTCATGCTCATCAAAAGGAATCCATCAATAAGGTTTATCAAGTCTTATTAACAAACTTCTTTCGAGTAGCATGAAACTGGAGAATCTTCGAATAACACTAAGTTACCTCAATAGGGATATGCATATCCCCAACAATAAGTATATCATATTTCTTTTTTACAGTTGGAAGAGGGAAGTCAAAGTCTCCAATAATAATCGTTGAATTTTTTTCCAATTCAGTTGAAACAATGAACTTGAGGTTGTTTCTTTGGAAAGTGGACTATATGCTCATTACCATTAATAGGAAAAGTGGCATTGCCCTTGTTGCAATAAATAATAACCCCTGCAGTATTCAAAAGGGTCTACCAAGGATGATCGACATACTGTCGTCCTCGGGAATATCAAGAATAACAAAGTCAGTTAGGATTGTAGAATTTGCAACTATGACATGCACATCCTCACAAATACCGATGGGTAAAACAGTTGATTTATCAACCATTTTCAAAGAGATTTCAGTAGGTGTCAACTTATTCAAATCAAGTCTACTATATAAAGAGAAAGGCATAACACTAACACCAGCTACCAAATCACATAAAGCAGCTTTAACATAATTCCCTTTAATAGAGCATGGTATAGTTGGTATTCCTGGATCTCCCAATTTCTTTGGTACTCCACCCTTAAAAGTATAGTTAGCAAGCATGGTGGAAATCTCAGCTTCTGGTATCTTTATTTTATTAGTCACAATATCTTTGATATACTTAGCATAAGGAGACATTTTCAGAATATCAGTCAAGCGCATACGTAAAAACACAGGTCTAAGCATTTCAACAAAGCGCTCAAAATCCTCATCATCCTTTTTCTTGGATGGTTTAGGAGGAAAGGACATGGGTTTCTGAACCCATGACCCATGGTTCTCTTTCTTTACCATGCTTCCTAGCAACAAAGTCTCTTTTGTCATATCTTTTATTCTTAGGTTGTGGGTTATCAAGATCAACATCGGGTTCAATCTCCACATCATTATCATTATTAGGTTGAGCATCAACATGAACATCATCATTAATATTGTCACTAGGCTCATGTTCATCACCATATTGTGTCTCAACATCAGAAATAGAAATATCATTTGGGTTTTTAGGTGTATCTATAACATGTTCACTAGCAGCATGCAGGGTCCTATCATCATCCTTTTTCCTCTTATTACTGGAACAACGAGGTGCATCAGTATTAAATCCCTGAGAATCTTGCTCAATTCTCTTAGGATGGCCCTTAGGATACAAAGGTTCGTGAGTCATTTTACCACCTCTTGTCACAACTCTAACAGAATGATCATTGTTCTTACTATTCATCTCATCAAGCAAATCATTATGTGCCTTAAGGACTTGTTCTACTTGAGTAGTTACCATGGAAGCATGTTTACTAATGAGCTTAAGATCATTGATAGTTCTACTCATATAATCACCTAACCGATCAAGCATGTAAGCATTATGTTTCAACTGACTACTAACATAAGCATTGAAATTTTCTTGCTTAATAACAAATTTATCAAACTCATCCAAGCATTGGCTAGCAGACTTATTATAAGGAATATCAACTTCATCAAATCTACGGGGAGAATTTACCTCTACTACCTGTGTCGGGTTATCAAGACCATGTATTTTTCAATAGGTGGTAGATTCTTAACATCTTCATCTTTAATACCTTTTTCTTTCATAGATTTATTTGCCTCTTGCATATCTTCAGGACTGAGGAATAGAACACCTCTTTTCTTTGGAGTTGGCTTCGGAGGTGGTTCGGGAATAGTCCAATCATTATCATTGCTCAATATATTATTCAATAGTAGTTCAGCTAGTTCAACAGTTCATTCCCTAAAAACACAACCAGCACAACTATCTAGGTGGTCCCTAGAAGCATCGGTTAGTCCATTATAAAAGATATCAAGTATTTCGTTTTTCTTGAGAGGATGATCAGGCAAAGCATTACGTAATTGGAGAAGCCTCCCCCAAGCTTGTGGGAGACTCTCTTCTTCAATTTGCACAAAGTTAAATATTTCCTGCAAGGCAGCTTGTTTCTTATGGGCGGGAAAATATTTTTTAGAGAAGTAATATATCATATCCTGGGGACTACACACACAACCAGGGGCAAGAGAATTTAACCATATCTTAGCATCACCCTTTAGTGAGAAAGGAAACAACTTAAGAATATAGTAATAACGATTTTTTCCCTCATGAGTAAATAGGGTGGCAATATCATTCAATTTAGTAAGATGTGCCACAAAAATTTCAGATTCATAACCATGGAAAGGATCAGATTCAACCAAAGTAATTAACTCAGGATCGACAGAGAATTCATAATCCTTATCAGTAACAAAGATAGGTGAAGTAGCAAACTTAGGATCATATTGCATTCTAGCATTCAAAGATTTTTTCCTTCCACTTGCATAGCAATTTCTTAAGATCATCTCTATCCTTACAAGCAAGAAATTCCCTAGCTACCTCTCCTTCCATAACATAACCCTTAGGTATATTAGGCAATTCATATCTACGAGAGCTAGGTCTAACAGGTGTCTCATAGTGTTTAGTTTCAATAATTTCATCAGTTTCAGAAATATCATCATTTTCAGCATTGACTCTAGCAATTTGTTCATCAAGAAATTAACCCAGTGGCACGGTATTATCAAGCAAAGTATCATCATAAACATCATGCATAGCAGAAGTGGCATCATCAATTACTTGCGACATATAAGAATTAATAGCAGGTGGTGGTGTCGCAAATTTACTCATAACAGAAGGTGAATCAAGTGTAGAGCTAGATGGCAGTTCCTTACCTCCCCTCGTAGTAGAGGGATAGATCTTGGTTTTGGATCTTTCAGATTCTTCATGGTGCTCAACAGATATAAATCCCAAGTGTCTCGACGAATAGAGCCATACTCCCCTGCAACAGCGCCAGAAAAGGTCTTGATAACCCACAAGTATAGGGGGTCGCAGCAGTTTTTGAGGGTAAAGTATTCAACCCAAATTTATTGATTTGACACAAGGGGAACCAAAGAATATCCTCGAGTATTAGTAGCTGAGATGTAAATTCAACCACACCTGAAAGACTTAGTATGCGCAACAAAGTATTTAGTAGCAAAGTAGTATGGGAGTAACGGTAACAATGGCAAAAGTGACAGTAGTAGTTTTGTAGTGATTGTAACAGTAGCAACGGGAAACTAAATTAGCAAGGATCAATATGTGAAAAGGTTGTAGGCAATGGATCAATGATGGATAATTATGCCGGATGGCATTCATCATGCAATAGTTATAACATAGGATGACACAAAACTAGCTCCAATTCATTAATGTAATGTAGGCATGTATTCCATATATAGTCATACGTGCTTATGGAAAAGAACTTGCATGACATCTTTTGTCCTACCCTCCTATGGCAGCGGGCTCCTAATGGAAACTAAGGTATATTAAGGCCTCCTTTTAATAGATAACCGGACCAAAGCATTAGCACCTAGTGAATACATGAACTCCTCAAACTACGGTAATCACCAGAAAGAATCTCAGTTATTGTCACCCTGGGGGATGCAGATCATAACTCGTAATAGGTGTCTACAACTTGGAAGATAGGATTAAGAACACATATATATTCAAGAAAACATAATAGGTTCAGATTTGAAATCATGGCACTCGGGCCCTAGTGAGAAGCATTTAGCATAGCAAAGTCATAGCAACATCAATCTCAGAACATAGTGGATACTAGGGATAAAACCCTAACAAAACTAACTCGATTACATGATAAATCTCATCCAACCCATCACCGTCCAGCAAGCCTATGATGGGATTACTCGTGAACGGCGGAGAGCATCATGGAATTGGTGATGAAGGATGGTTGGTGATGATGATGGCGTCGATTTCCCCTCTCCGGAGCCCAAAACGGACTCCAAATCTGGCCTCCCGAGGAAAAAGAGGAGGTGGCGGCGGCTCCGTATCGTGAAACGCGATGAACTCTTCTCTCTGATTTTTATCTCCAAGAATAGGAATATATAGAGTTGGAATTGAGGTCGATGGAGCTCTAGGGGACCCACAAGCCTGCTAGGCGCGGCTAGGGGGTGGCCGCGTCCTGTGGGCTTGTGACTTGTGGGTGCCCCCCCTCCGGTTAATTCTTTCGTCAGTATTTTTGTTAATTCCAAAAATAATCTTCATAAATTTTGATGTTAATCCGAGAACTTTTATTTCCACACAAAAATAACGCCAAGGCAATTTTGCTGAAAACAACGTCAGTCCGGGTTAGTTCCATTCAAATCATGCAAATTAGAGTCCAAAAAAAGGGCAAAAGAGTTTGAAAAAGTGGATACACTGGAGACGTATCACCAGGGGGGCGCACCCCCTAGCTTGTGGCCATTAGGTGCCCCCCTACGGTTGATTCTTTCGCCAGTATTTTTTATTAATTCCAAATATATTATCCGTAAATTTTCAGGTCAATCTGAGAACTTTTATTTCTGCACAAAAATAACACCAAGGCAATTCTGCTGAATACAGCGTCAGTCCGGGTTAGTTTCATTCAAAAAATACAAATTAGAGTTCAAAACAAAGGCAAAAGAGTTTGGAAAAGTAGATACGATGGAGACATATCACTTAGCACTACCTAGTGTGGTGTCTGCTCTCCCTCAGAAGCTTTCAGGTATTATTTTCGTCCATAAAAATCATCAAAAAGTTTCGTTGCATTTGGGCTTCGTTTGGTACCGATTTTCGGAAAAGCCAAAAACATGCATAAAACAACAACTCGCACTAGGCACTGGGTTAAATAGGTTAGTTCCCAAAAATGATATAAATCACATAAAATGCATATAAAGTATCCAAGATTGATAATATAATAGAATGGAACAATAAAAAATTATGGATATGTTGAAGACGTATTAGTGCCCCCCTCCGGTACTTCTTCATTCTAGTATGTTTTTTGTTTTTTCAAAATAAAACTCCGAAAAGTTTCGTCCAATTCTGGGCACTTTTATTTTTGCATAAAAATAACACCATGACAGTTCCGGTGAAAACAACATTAGTCTGAGTTAGTTTCATTCAAATCATGTAAATTAGAGGCCAAAAAAATACCAAAAGTATTTGGAAAAGTAGATACATTGGAAAGGTATGAGGGTCACACAAGAGGGCCCTACCGCGTTCCCCTCCCCTTGCATCGGAGAAAACCTTTGAATGGGGGTAAAAAAAACTTCCGCCACAAATGTTGTCGTCGCAGGTGATGGGCTTCTCTTCGCCGCCGTAGTCAAAGCCAAACTGACTGGGTCCGAAACCGGAGGTGGAGAGCATGGTGAGTCGATGGTTGTGGCCAGTTGGCCTAGGGCAGAAAGGGGACGGTGCTAGGATTGCCTACATGAGGTTAATGCCACTAAAGGCGGGGCCGACCACCCACTGGTCTTGAATGGCATTACTGGTCTTGAATGGAGGTAGGGGACAGTACGACCGCAGGTTTGTTATCAGAGAAACCGAAGTGGTGGTGAGGGATTATGGTGTGAATGGTCGTGGCAGGTGACTCAAGGGAGGGGGGTTATGAGCTATCCCATCGTCTCCCCTGCTTCACAATGCGTGCAGATGACGGGCATGCATGGATCGAGCAAGCCTGGCTTGGCAAAAGCGGCTGTTTCGGCCATTCCCCTCCAGCCATGCTTGAGAGTGCTTTAAATTATATGCAGTTCGAGAAATAGATACAACTTAGACAACCAAACATGTCATTTTCTTTCCTCGCACACATGTAAGCAAGCAACCAAGCACACCCTATGCGGCACCAAAAATCATGTCTATTAGTTTTCGTTTCATTTCTCCCACCTAGTCGACAGATAGGGCCGTGCATTTGGTGACCATTTTGTAAAAGGTGATGTCACGCTATTCACACATGTATCGCCATGTGGTGATTAACTAGTCAACCATATGCCAGCTAGACAAAATATGCACATCAAACCGTCTGAGTAACCGTATCGAGCCACTTAAGACACCTTAGTGACCGTATTTAGGGAATTTTAAAGTATTGTGGTCAAAATGAATTCCTTGAAAAAAAATAGTGACTCTAGATAAAAATTTCTCTTCGCCGAAATAAAAAGGATAAACTTTGCTCTTGGAGCATCTCCAATTGGTGATTCTAACCAATAAATAACAGCCTTTTGCATCACCAGGGGCCAAAAAGTGGTCTCCAACAACAGGCCGTGATGTAAATTTGGCCAAAAAAATTTAGGGCACGATGTAAAAAATAGCTCCGGTGATCCAAATATACATCACCACGAGCGGTGATGTAAAATGCGAAACGATGGGCGCGCGACTCCAACCTCTAGGGGGAAAGTTCCCGTCCGCGGCTGCGCCATCGCTGTCGGTGGTGCCGCCGCCTCCTTGCCATCGTCGCAACCCCGTCGGACCGCCGTGACCTTGCCGGAACCCCGCGCCACCCCTGAAGCCTGCTACCCCTTCCCGCTCTCGCCATCATCGTCGCGACCTGATAACCCACAAGTGTAGGGATCGTTTGTAGCCTTTTTAGATAAGTAAGAGTGTCAAACCCAACGAGGAGCTAAAGGTGGAATTAATACTCTCTCAAGTTCTATCGACCACCAATACAACTCTACGCATGCTAACGCTAACTTTACCTAGAACAAGTATGAAACTACTTTGCGGAAATAAAACTAGAAGTACTTTGTAGTATGATAGATAGTTTTGCAAGATAATAAAGAACATGAAATAAAAGTTAGCTATTGTTTTAAATAAAGATTAATAATTATGTTCTTTAGTAGAAAACTTTTTATGTAACACAAGAAAAAGATTGTCCATAGGCAATTCAATATAACATGATAGATACTTATCATATGAAATGAGGGAGAGGCATACGCTAACACACTTTCTCTACTTGGATCATGTGAACTTATGATTGGACCTCTATCAAGCATCCGCAACTACTAAAGATCATTAAGGTAAAACCCAACCGTATCATTAAACATCAAGTCCCCTTTACTCCCATACGTAAACGGTCCCCTTACTCGGGTTTGTGTTTCAGTCACTCACCAACCCACTATAAGCAAATCATGAACATATTGCAAACCCTCCAGCAGGGATTCCTTCGTGTGTGCCTCACGAAAGGCACCTTAGGATAGCATCATATCAACATAAAACTCATATCAATAACATCATACCACAGTTAACCCATAGGACAAAACAGATTCACTCAAACATCATAGGATAGCCACACATCATTGGATAATAATAATATATATCATTAAGCACCATGTTTAAGTAGAGATTACAGTAGGAAGAAGAGGTTTTACTCCGCTGCATAGAGGGGGAGAGAGTTGGTGGTGACGGCGGCGAAGTTATTGGTGTAGATCGTCGTCACGATGGTTGCCCCGACGGCGCTTTGGAGCCACTGGGAGAGAGAAAGGGAGAGAGTCCCCCTCCTCCTTCTTCCTTGGTCTCCCCCCTAGATGGGAGGAGAGTTTCCCCTCTCGTCCATGGCCTCCATGGCACCTGGAGGGCAGGAGCCTCTCTGAGATGGCATCTCTCTCTCTTCCTCTCTCTCTCTCTCTCTCTGTTTCTCTTCTATTTTCGTGACGTTTTCTGACCCCTTCACCGTTTCTTCAATATCCGGAGATCCGTAACTCCGATCGGGCTGAAACTTTGAGGGAATTTTTATCGCCAAAATATCTTTCTTGCGGTAGAAGGAGAATCTCAGCCGACTTAAGGGCTGACCGCAAGCCATCAGGCACCCCCGGGCCACTCCCCTCCTAGCTTGCGGGGCCCTTGGGCATCGTCTTGTGTTGATTCCGACTCCAAAAATTCAGATATATTCCAAAAAAATCTCCGTAAATTGTTATCGCATTTGGACTTCGTTTGATATGGAATTTCTGCGAAACAAAACACACACACAAAACAGAAACTGACACTCGACACTGGGTCAATATGTTAGTGGTCAAAATGATATAAATTGGTAAATAATTACTCAAGAAGTATCATAGAATGATAATACAATAGAATGGAACAAACAAAAATTAATGATACGTTGGATATGTATCACGATCCAGCCCCAACACCGTCGTCCATCTGCTTGTCGCTCTCTGTCCGCTAGTCAACCTCGCCAGAACCCCGCACCACCCCCGCAATCCCGCCGCCCCTCCGCGATCCAGCCCAGACGCCGCGGTCCGCCGTCGTCGCCGTAGCTCCTCCCGTCTGAGGTAAATAAATTTCCCATCCTTTCTTCATTTTTTTATAGTTGCAACAAACTAGTTAGTGATTTCAGATTATTTGTTTTTAAACGACTTCCTACGATATGCTTCATCGTCCTCGGATGAAGAGTTTGATTTGGGCGAAGAAGAAGACATAGCAATGTTGACAATAGTGCACAAAAATAAGAGGCCAAAACATGGCAGATCCGTGTTTGGGCGTGAGTATTTACGGAGAGAACGGGTCGAAGCTCATGAAAGATTGATGAGGAATTATTTTTATCCAAATCCAATCTATTGAGAGAAGTATTTTTGACGTTGTTTTAGAATGTCTACCAATTTGTTTAAACATGTTTGTCGCTCGGTTAACAAATACGATCCATCATTTTAGCAAAGGAGAAATGCTTGAGGTATGCTCGGACACAACACTGAACAAAAGGTCACAACCGCATTGCGCATGATGGCATATGGTGTTTCTGCAGATTTAATTGATGATAATTTAGCAATGGTAGAAAGCACTTCTATCTTTTATGTGAAGGCATTTGCAAAGGCAATAGTAGATGTGTTTGGGGAAGAATATCTGAGAACGTCCAATGCTGAAGACACTCAGAGGTTATTGGAGATAATCAGAGGTAGAGGTTTTCCTTGTATGCTTGGCTCCATTGATTGCATGCATTGCAAGTGAAAAAATTGTCCTCGAGCATGGCATGGCCAATTCAAAGGTCACAAGAAGGATGCCACCATTATTCTTGAGGTTGTGACTGATCATGAGACATGGTTTTGGCATGCATATTTTGGCATGCCCGAATCATGCAATGATATCAACGTGCTTAACCGGTCTCCTCTTTTTGCGAAGTTAGCAAATGGAAAACACGCACCTGTGGAGTTTGAAGCAAATGAACACACTTATAGCTATGGTTACTATCTTGCTGATGGAATTTATCCAAAGTGGGCTACATTTGTCAAGCCGGTTGTAAGCCCCCATTGTAAGAAATAACTTTATTTTCATAATGCACAAGTTGTTGCTAGACAAGATGTGGAAAGAGCTTTTGAAATTTTGTAATTGTGAGAGGTCCAGCTAGGTTTTGGGATCAAGAGAACCTTTGGTATATCATGACAGCGTACGCGATCTTGCATAACATGATTATTGAGAATGTACGTGGATAGCATCAAGACTACAATGTATTTGACCTCATGGGACACCGCGTTCGGCCAACCAAAAATGTAAACCAAATTCAACGGTTCTTGCAGGTTTATCATGAGATTAGGGATGCCGATACCCATGTTGATCTTCCGAAAGATCTCATGGAGGAATGATGGACATGGCATGTGAAGCAATGAAGTCTTTTATCGTCTTTTCATGAACTTAATTGTAATAAGTTGCCCAAACTATGTATTTCTGTTTGTTCCTTGTGAGGTTGATGAATTGTGTAATAATATTATGGTTTGTGAAATTTTTATTCTTATTATATCATGCTTATTCACAATTATATTCACATAGTACTCATATTTTGGGTGGAGGTTGCCATACAGCTGCGCTATTTTACATCACCTATTAATGAAGTGCTGCCCTAAAATACATTATCTGTTGAAGTTGAACGCTTTCAATTTCTAAAAACCACGATTTTTTATGATTTATAATCTATTTTTTGGTTCCTATTTTCTATCGTCTATTGGAGATGCTTTTATGATGAGTTTTTTCTCCAAAAGAATTCAAAGCCCCAGATGGACCAACTGCCTACCGAGCAGACCTGGCCAAACGGGCCGTGCTAATCGGGCCGGTCCAAAGGCACGCAGGCTCGACACGCTCCGGACACAGCCCGACACGAATTAAACGGGCCGTGCCAGGCATGCAGCCCGCCTTGGCCGTGCCTGGGCCTAGAGGCTAAACACGCGGACCATCACGGCACGACCCGTTTAGTTTATATATATATATATATATATATATATACATATATCTTAAATACAGCCCACTAGGCCTAAATAGAAGTCCATCAGGCAAAAAATAGGAAGCCCAACGTGCTAAACAGGCCAACGAACCGGTCCGTTTAGCAAAAAGGCCGTATTTGGATTTAGAGACGCAGCACGCGGGCCGATACGACACGACCCGTTGGCTAAACGTGCCTGCGGCCGTGCCCGTGCCGGGCCAGGCCGCCCGTTTGGCCAGGTTTGCTACCGAGCGCCCCCCATTCCCCGAACGCCCAAACCCCACTGAGCTAGTGAGCCTCCCCCAAACCCCGAGCCACGCCGTCGCGGCAGGCAACCCTAGCTCCGCATCCCGGTTGCCCACCTCCCCACCCCCATTCCCCAGCCTCGTCGAGCGAGCGTGCCGGAGTCCGAGGAAGGCCGCGAGCGGTGACTGGTGGCGAGGAGCCAGATCCGGCCATGGATGATAGGGAGGCCGCGGCGGCGGCGGCGGCGGCGGCACCTGGATCCGGCAAGCGACAATCCCATGGGACCGCTGACGAGAACACCAGCGATTTCTTCAGCAGGCTCCCCGATGCCATCCTTATCACCATCATCTCCCTCCTCCCCCCCAAGGACAGCGGCCGCACGCCGGTTCTCTCCCGCCACTGGCGCCACCTGTGGCGCTCCGCGCCTCTCAACCTCGAGGTCAGCGCCCCCATCCGCGGGGCCCCTGCCTCCTCCGTGCCCCCCTCCGCTATTTCCCAGATACTCTCCCAACACCATGGCCCAGTCCGCCGGTTCTACTTCCACTGCCCCCGTGGGGATTTCTACGCTCAGGCGGAGAGCTGGTTTCATTCTCTAGCACTTGCCAAGATCCAGGAGCTCGATGTCAGAAACGTCAATCTCTCTGCATCCGCGCTCCGCGCAGTATCTTCCACCCTCGTCGTTGCCAAGATCTGCCAGTGTGATTTCCCCGGGGAGGGGATCGTTCCGGCCATGAATTTCCGCGTCCTCAAGCAGCTCACCCTATCGTACCTTTACATCTCAGTGGACTTCTTCCATGGACTGCTCTCCGGCTGCCATGCCTTGGAGAGCTTATACCTGGCCGGAGTTAGTGCCGCGGGTCGCCTCCGTGTTAGCTCACCGACCCTTAGGAGCATCACTCTCCGTGATACCTCTCGTGGAATAGGAGAAGTGGTCATCGAGGACGCTCCTAGCCTTGAAAGGCTACTGTTACCTAACGGTGACGGAGAGGGAGAGGGTTGTGTGACTGTCCGGTTTATCAGGGCGCCTAAGCTCGAGATATTGGGCCCTGTCTCCCAAGTCTCTGAGCTTTTCCTCTTCCAGGTAACAGCAGCAGCAGCATCCTCGAATACTGCATGCATATGATTATTGTTTATGTTCATTGTTTTCGTTTCTTCAGGGAATATACCCAGTAAGCTCAGCAAACCCGATGCGCACCGTGAAGGTTTTGGCTCTCAGGTCTTCTGGAGAAAAACTATACAAAGTTCTTAACATCCTCAGGTGGTTCCCTTGTTTGGAGAAGCTCTATGTCATTGTGAGTACTCACATTTTGCTTGTTTTAAATGTCTGATTTTGCTGACATGTTATCTAGTCTAGTTAGCAACAGATTTAACATATATCCCTCTTGTTTCTGTTTTGCAGTTTTATCAACAATTCACGGTGGATGAGGGAAATGAGCCTCAGCATGACTCACTACATCATATTGAATGCCTTCAGACCAGTCTAAAAAAGGTGGTGTTTAAGTCTTTTCTGGGCCACAAGAAACAGGTCGACTTTGCCAAGTTCTTTGTTTTGAATGCAAAAGTGCTGAACAAGATGGAACTTGAAGTATATGGTGACTACAAAGGTGAAGCGCTGGCTTTTCAACACAGGCTGCTACATGTGGAAAACAGAGCATCTCAAGAGGCTCAGTTTGAGTTCACAAGAAATTGTCGTCGTATTGAGTACGTTATCAACAAGTGTATCCATGATTTGTCAGTAGCCGACCCCTTCGGACGGGTTGATGCCTGAAGATTGCACTATCATGTCTTGTGCTCATTTTGTAGACGATGTTCATGCCTTAAGATTTTCTGCATAAGTCTGCTCTGTTTCTAGTCTAAAGTTACTTTGTAATTCCAGTAACTCATGAAGGTCGCCTGTTTAAACTGCAAGGGATTTGTAACCGGGAGGGATCTGGTAACACCATCTGCCGAAACTCCTCATAACTGGTGAATTTGTGGCTTTGTTCTGCCTAAGCTGGGCAAGAAACACATGCTTGTGTTTGGAAACTTGATTGTTGTTTCAGTTATGTAAGTTATGTACATAAGCGCGAGAAGTTTATTCACCGATTTGATATTTTGTCTACATATAGCATATGTTTGATGATTATGGAACATCCACCAGGCACTATGCTTTTCTAGCTAGGAAGGAGATCTCTTCTGTATTTATTGGGGGTGTTGTCAGATTGAAGTTTGGCTACTGATCCTGAGCAACCTTGGGGAGTAAGTGCTCCAGTATTCACCATGTCTCCATCTGCCTGCAGCTGCAACATGCTTCTGTTGCCAAACTAGTTGATCTTCCATTGATGTGTGAGTTTAGTGAAATGAATTTGATTTCCAAATTTGCAAGTGATTTTACTATTTCCTGGAGCAAGAACAACATTGGAATTGGCCTTTTACAGATATCCTCACTCCGTTTTGCTGACGGACGTGTGCATACCTATCCCGTAGCTTCAGGAACCAAGGTAATTCATTTGATGTGATGATTGTTACTGAAAAATGCTATCGCGCTCAGCTTCTAGTACATAGCAGCATGAACAGAACGACACAAGATCAAACTTAAGCAAGTTAACAACAAAGTTGCAGTAAGAACTTGCATATATGATTTAGAAGTCATGCACACATTAGACTTAGCTTTTATTTATTTCTTCCTTTTTAATTTAACCTTACAGGCTGGAAAATTTGCAGGTAAAACTGTTTGATAACCATTAGCAAATTAGAAAACAATTCATTTTGGATATTAAGGTACTCAATGCACAATTTATACAACTAGATAGTGGACAACAAAAATCTGCAATCTAATGTTATGGTAAACAAAATCATAAATTTCTCCAAAATGATTTAGTTGAACAGAATTCAAGTAGGAGAACATTGGTCATGCACAGCTCAATCAAAAAAAGAAAAAGAAAAACACTTTGCATGAGCAGTACTGATGAACGGCGGTATATTATCACAGTCTTATTACAACCATATTGGATGAGAGTATATTATCACAGTCTTATTACAACCATATTGGATGAGAGGATCGCGTTATTTACTTCCGCTCATTTAGCCATCTTCACCATAACCAGAAAAATAATACTTGTGTTTCCTAGGTTTGTGAAGGCACATATTGTTCGATGCCATATGGAAGATCATGCATTTCAAACATTTCTTTACCCTCCTAGTGTATGCACCAATATAGAAGAGATAACCTGAAAATACTTTAGTACTGGAAAGAGGATGAAAAAAAAAATCAAATGTTAGATATGCATAGAAGCAGAGCGATATCAACATTTAGCACCCATGGATCACAACTTGCACATTGAAGATATGCGAGTTGCATGAAGTAAATGGAAAACAAAGAGGAGAACGCGAATAATTTCATACATAGATAGTAATATATTCTCACATTTACCCCCACATGAAGAGACAACAACCAGAGTTACTAGTACAAATTAAAACAAACATACTAGTAGATGACTAGGTTCATTCATACAAACATTACGTATCCATTGGAGGGTTGCTTGGTGCTTCAACTTTCCCATGGCTGACCCAACACTATTCGAAGCCACAAAAGAATGCGGCCTGGCTAACACCAACAGATAAGAAAGAAAAACCAAACGGAAGTACATCCAACATGGCCCATACTTGAAACCTGCACAGCACTGACATTCAGTGGCCATCCGAGGACCACTTTGCGGAAGAGGGAATATAAGGTAGACCACACAGGAATTCTCCAGACGCACAGATAACTTGCGCTTGCTGGCTATCCATGTCATATGACACTATGATCCACTATCCATGCCATATAACTACGCATGCGATCAGGTGGATAAATGACTATGGTTGATGAAAGCGGAAACGAAGATAAGTGATAACATGGATGAGACGTTATGTTATAATGGAAAACATGGATCTGTGGAGGGGTCCCGAGTCAGTATTTATTGAGCTACCAGCATGGTTTTTTTCTCTCCCGTTGCAACGCACATGCATCTTTGCTAGTACTCCTTTTGTAAACAAATATAAGACTTTTTAGGTCATTAAAGTAAGACATTTTAGATCACTAAAGTAGTGACCTAAAACGTCTTATATTTGTTTACAGAGGAAGTACTCCCTCCGTTCGAAAAAGCATGTACAACCATAGTTCAAATTTTCTTTTTAAAAAAAACCCCTGGGCTTTTAAATCCGTTGCAATCAGGCCCTTCTTCTTCCTCGCGAGACGCCATCGCGAGGCTCCGTCAGGTCCAGCGCCGCCCACCACGTGCGCCTCCCAACTACGCCGCCGCCGCCCTCCTGCGCTGCTGCCCTCCACCACCACCTCCCACTTGCGCAGCTCAACCACCGCCGCCCCACCTCGCCCACCGCTGCCCACAGCTTGACCACCTCGCCGAGCAGACCAGGAACTCCGCCTCGCCGAGAGCTACAACATCCTCGAGCCATGCTTGCTGGGAAGCAGTGGATCGACGGAATCGACCGTGTCTCCTCCCACTCTGGCTGCCGCTTCCCCACACGAGGTCGACGCCATCGCGCCTCCCCTGTATTCCCCGAGCCGTCAAAAGAATCAGGGTGATCTTCCGGTCCTCCAGGCCATCTTCCCCCTCTCGATCGCTTGCTATTTTGCCTGGTCGTCGTGGTCCACCGCTCGCCACCGCTGGAGCTCGTCATGTGGCTCCTCCGGTGAACAAAAACCAGCGTCACCGGCACCCAAGTGTCTCCCACGCTCGAGCACTTGTATGCCCATGCTCCACGCTCGCCGGTGGAGCTCGTGCTGCTGTTGCCTACCTTTGTGTTGCTCGCTGCTGATGCCTGCCTTTGTTCTCTGAAGAAGGGAAATTCAGTTCTCTGAAGAAGGGAAAACGAGGGTGTTTAATTCAGTCACTTTATTGCTCAACTGTGTCACATTTTGACATTCAGTTTAATTCAATATATGCAGTCAATATATGTGAATATATGCAGTCAATATACAGTCACTATACCTTTGAACATATGTGTATATACAATGAATATACAGTCAATATCTGAGATTGATAAAGTTGCATATATTTTTCAGTGTTGTACATCCAGAGAATTGAAAATTTTGGGTACATTCAGAGAACAAGGATCTCTTTTGCTTTTGAGTAATTATGGGAGAACTGAGATTGGTACATATAGGAGAAAAAGCATAAAATCAGAAGTTGTCAATAATTTAGAAATGGGTAAAATCAGCAGGAGAAAAAGCTTAAACAGAAAAGGCTGAATATTGTCTGAAAGAAAAGTGTTGTGCCAATCTGCATCTTGTAGCTAAAGATAAGTGTTGTGCCAATCTTTAAGATAAGATAGTGCTGCACTTGGTTGATGATTTGTGCTGATACTTTCTGCTGATGCAAGCACTAATTAAATCCAAAGAACAAAAGAAAGGGAAAAATCTTTTAAAAAAAGACCTAAGATACTTTCTCAAGCATTGTGCATTACAATGTGCATTTCAATCAGACTTGAGATGCAAAACTGAAGCTTCAAAAATTCAGTGAGTAGTTAGTTTCTTTTGTCTACTCCAATGATAAAAAAATTCAGTGAGTAGTTAGTTTCTTTTGTCTACTCCAATGATTAAAAAAATTCAGTGAGTAGTTAGTTTCTTGAAAATGGTGCCATGGCACCCATTTCTTGAAATTGTGCCATGGGAGCCATTTCTTTTGTATACTCCTATGATTATATGCTAACCATTCATGTTTTGTATATTCTTGTTATGAGTACAGATAGGAGAACGCAACTATGGATTTGAACTTGATGCCGGAAGAGGAGGATGAAGCTCAACAAGGTAACCCTATTGATTTGAACTTGATGCTGGAAGAGGGGGATGAAGCTCAACAAGGTGACCCTATTGATTTGAATTTCATGCCGGAAGAGGAGGATGAAGCTCAACAAGGCGATCCTATGGATTTGAACTTGATGCCGGAAGAGGGGGATGAAGCTCAACAAGGTGATCCTATGGATTTAAACTTGATGCCGGAAGAGGGGGATGAAGCTCAACAAGGTGACATTATGGATTTGAACTTGATGCTGGAAGAGGAGGATGAAGCTCAACAAGGTGACCCTATTGATTTGAACTTGATGCTGGAAGAGGAGGATTAAGCTCAACAAGATCTTGAATTGAATTGGCTTCCTAAAGAAGAGGCTCAAGCAGATGCAGGAGAGGAAGAAGCTCAAGAGGCTCAAGAAGATGAAGAATCTCAAGAGGCTTAGGAAGCTGATGCACAAGGTAAACCAAAAAGGAAAGAATTGTCGGACAAGGAGAGGTTTGGTGTATACTTTGCTTTGCGGGTAATCGAGCTCAAAGATGGGGAGGTTCACTTGTATGACAAGGTGCTAATTGCAAGTATGTTGGATGTTCACCTGCGAATGATAGGTTTCAATTGAAGGAGCTGAAACACATCACGAACATCGTCAAGCCCTCTCTCAAGCCAGAAAACAAGATCGTGAGGCTCAAGTTCTGCGTATCCATGATGGATGAGCACTTGATGTCAACCCCTTATCCTAGCTTCAAATCAATGAACAACATGGTCCACGTTGACAAGAAATGGTATGACATGACCAGAGTCAAAAATAGTTACTATGTATTGCCTGATGAACCTGAACCTGAGCGCATCGTGACGACAACATTGGGAAGGTCATGTTCTTGACTGCCGTGGCAAAGCCCCAATATAGTGATGAAGGGGAGATGACGTTCGATGGAAAAAATGGTACTTGGTCGTTTGTTGTTGAGACAGAGGCACAACAAACAAGTCAAAACAGAGACAAGGGAACAATGGATCTAAAATCACTGAAGTAACTAGACATGTATGTCGAAATTACCTGATCAATAAAGTCATTCCAGCTATCCAAGACAAGTGGCCCGACGATGATGAGGGCACAACAATATTCATTCAGCAGGACAATGCTAGACCCCATGTCCCCCCTAACGATCCAGGGTTTAGAGAAGTTGTGGATCAAACAGATCTAGACATTCAATTGCTCCAACAACCACCAAACAGCCTCGAGTTCAATGTTTTAGACCTGTGCTTCCACTGTTCTCTCCAATCCCTAACCGATTGCGGAGCGCCTATGAATATCCGAGAACTGGTACAAGGTATAGAGGAGGAGTTTGAGAACTGTGATGCACATAAGTTGTACAAAAGCTTCATCACGCTCCAAGCAATCATGGTTGAAGTTATGAAAGATCAAGGAGGAAACAACTACAAGATGCCCCATTTGCATAAAGATCGCCTACAGAATGGCGGAGAGGAAATACTCGGTGTGTATTGCAATCCCGAGCTAATCGCTGACACAAAGGCCATCATAGAACAATGGGTATAGACTAAGAAAAAGGAAGAGAGTTGATAGGGAAATGAAAACAAATGATAGGAATTTGTGTCATGTGTCATGTGTATGTCATGTGTGATATGTATGTCTTGTGTCATGTGTTCAATGAGAAAAGATTGGAGTATGTCATGTGATTTATTTGAATTTATTTGAATCATTTGGATTTATTTGGATGTATTTGATTTATTTGGATTTATTTGGATTTATTTGAATTATTTGGATTTATAAATCTTATGACAAGATATAAAGATAAAACTCCGGTTGAGAGAAATAATATCTTCATTAATGGTCATTACTAGATGTACAAGGTCATTACAAGGGTCATTACAAGATTCTTCTTCTTTCTTCTTCTTGTTTTTCTTGTTCTTGTTCTTCTTCTTCTCCTCCTCCTCCTCCTCCTCCTCAGTCATTACAAGATTCTTCTTCTTTCTTCTTCTTGTTTTTCTTGTTCTTGTTCTTGTTCTCCTCCTCCTCCTCCTCCTCCTCCTCCTCCTTCTTCTTCTTCTTACCGCAATTCTAAGCATGCAGTTCTAAGTAGGCAGAAAGAATCCTGACATGATGGCTTTATCTTGAACATCATGTCCATAAACTGAAAATGTTCAAGGTAGTGCGGTACTAACTACCTTGAACATTTTTAGTTTAAGGAGGAGGAGGAGGAGGAGGAGGAGGAGGGGGAGGGGAGGGGAGGAGGAGGAGGATGATCTCGGGGACGAGAGCGCCGTCCCATGTCATCACCATGCTCCAGATCGCCCAACCAGAGTAGGGCCTCGTCGAACTGGAGCGGCTCATCGGCGAAAGAAAGGACTTTTAGGGGAGATGGGGAGATACGTGGCGAATTGGATCAGCTCGACGACATGGAGAAGGGAGAGGAGGCGCGGGGGGGGGGGGATCTCAGCGCGCGGGGGAGCTCAGCGACGCAATGCAGGGGAGCTCACCGGCGCGGAGGGGAGAAGCGCGGCGTCGAGAAGCTGCAGGAAGGGGAGTGGTCGGGAAGCTACGAGGACTGCGGATTTGGTCGGACAAAAGTGGAGGTTTTAAAAAAAAAAATACCACGGGACATGCTTTTTCGGACGGAGGGAGTACTAACTAAGGACTATTAATGTATATGCTTTGCATGTGAAATCATTATTTATAAGCACAAACACTAAACCATTGAAACCACAATACACTAAGGTTATGATAAATTTACTATGTACTCCCTCCGTCGAGAAATACTTGTCGAAGAAATAGATGTATCCAGACATATTTTAGTTTTAAATACATTTTTTTTCCATTTCCACGAGAAGTAATTTCAGACGGAAGGAGTAGTTTTTAAAGGGAGATTGTTTTGTTCCTTGTGGAAATTTATGGATTTTATTCTTTGCATTAAATCACAATAACATATCAATTTTATTTATGAAGAATGTTTTAGGCAAAAAAATATTTTGTAAGAAATGATGTGTTGTAATTTTTTTTTCATATTCAAACATGAAAAATAGGGAAAATAAGTTTGGTGCAATAACTTTTCACTTATATCATGTTTCTCCATTTCCCACCCTTAAGTTGATCTTTTCGCTTCCCATAAAATAGAAATCGGCCAAAAAATGTTGAATGTTTGGGTTTCTATTTTCACTCTATTGTCCTTTGCTTCGCGATATTTTCAATAGATTCAATACATGCCATTAAAAAAACAAAATAAAACTTAGATTTCCTACTGATTGTTTAAACTTTGAACATACAACAGACGTCCTATACGCTAATGCCTAATGGAGGCCGTGACTCAGGTAGGCGGAATCCTCGCCATTCAGACCATGTTAGGATTCGAGCCTTTCCTGTATTCGCGGCCACGGTCCCCTCGTACAGGCTCGCTGCCTGCGTATTTCGTGTTGCATAAGGCTATTTATAGTGGGGATTATCATATAGTAGTATCATGTATATGATATTATTGTATGATATTACCTTCATAATGTATAGTATCATAAACTAGTATTACCCCTGTCACAGTTTAGAAGACATGCACGTGTATCTAGGTCATTAATTTAACTTATATAAAATATATTGTTTAACATAAAAATTATATCATTAGAATATAGAACGTCTAAAGTTTCTAATGATATATTTTTTGTAATATATGTCTCTTATTAAGTTGGTCAAATTGACAACCTAGGTACACGTGCATGCCTTCTGAACTGTGACGGAGATAGTATCATGGATGACTTCATTTATAGCATAGCATTTAACATGATACGATATCTACCTATGTTACTCTAACCCTCTCTCTCTTCATTAATTGTGTGCCACCTAAGCATGTTTGCTAGTCCGAAGTATATGATACTAGCTATATTACTCCCACTATGGCCAGCCTACGCACCATACCTGGCCAAACGGGCCGGCCCGGCATAGCCCGCTGGTAATCGTGCCCGGCCCGGCCCGGCCCGCCTCACGATTACTAATCGGGCCGTGTCGTGCCGGCCCGCGTGCCCGGGGTGCCGGCCCAGGTACGACACAATGGCTAAGTGGGCCGGCCCGCGGCCCGCCAGGCCTGATTAGGCATGCCAGGCCCGTTTATTCAATTATATATGTTTTTTCGCGGAAAAACAACAAAAAGATAAAAAAATGTAAAAATGTAGAAAAATGGCACGTTAGGTACAAAAAAATAAATGAAGATGAAGTGTCATCATGCGGGATCAATCTTGAACTTTATTAGTGGCTGCCTCATTAAAACCTTTCATCCCTGCGAAGTAAAAGAGTACAAAGCTACGCTCTACAATTACAAAAAGGAAAGAAAATTACAAAAAGATAAGAAAATTACAAAAGAAATAGAAAACAACTACACTACTAATCTATTCCGTGTCGTCTTCGTCAAGGTTCATATCTTCAAACATTTCCAGCAGTTCCTTGTTTTCTACAGTGTGTTGGGCTCTCCTTCTTGATAGCTCCCCATCTTTCACGGACATTAGTGTTCTCACCATATTAGGAGTGAGACTAGTTCTTCTTTCCTCAATTATTCTTCCAGCAAGGCTGAAAGCGGACTCCGATGACACAGTAGAGACGGGTACCGATAACACATCACGTGCTAATATCGAAAGCACCGGAAATGTAAGTCTGTGTTTTTGCCACCACTGCAGTACGTTGAAGTCTTCCTCACTATCTAAATCGAACATGACTTTGTCACTGTTGAGGTACTTCGCTAACTCCCCGCAACCTTGAATCGTAGATGTTGATGTGGAAGAGCTTCCGGCGGTAGAGGAGGAGGAAGAACCAAAGATCTTGCTCCATGCTTCTCTTTTTTTACCTGTAGTAGGTGCTGGTGGAGGTCGTTGCATTCAGACTCCGGCATACTTTTGCTCATACTTAGCAAAAACATCATAAAGCTTTTCATGAGCCATGTTAAAGTCACCCGTATAATCTAAACTTAGGGATGCAGATAGTACATTGAGTGCGCTACGATACCCTTCAAGTTTAGCTCTGGGATCCAAGATAAATGCAAATGCATACAACAGTGGAATATGTTCCCAATATTTTAAATACTTGGTTTTCATGTCGGCAACAACATTAAGTAACAATCCATAACCTTCATATGCTTTCAGATGACTAGCAATGTCCAATAACGTATGCACCATCAAAGGAGATGTGGGGTAATAAACCCCTGAGAAAGATATTGGTGCATCATAGAACAACTCAACAAATGCATACAATGATGTAATAACATGCCAAGTCTCAGTGGCGAGTAGAGGTTCAGCCCCATAATTTGCATTAATGAAACCATTGAAAGGAACTTTGTCTCGAATAATTGCCTTAAGCATCAAATATGTAGAGTTCCATCTAACAGACATGTCTGAATTAAACTTATGAGGAGTTGCGCCTATAGCAATGCAATATCTCTTATAGTTTGAAATTCGTTGAGTTGAATTGGAATGATAAGATATTGTAATGCGTATGCATTCAACGTGTGATTCACATAAATATAAAGCACTTTTAGCAATAAGATTAATGATATGGCAAGCACAACGTTGATGCATTAAAAAGGATGCAACATATACGGAGAATATAGGAGTGAGGGTGGTCATTGCACTGGTGTTTGCTGAAGCATTATCCAAAGTAATTGCGAAAACCTTGTCGGCAAGATGAAAATCGTTCACAACTTTGAGTACAGCTTTAGCAATGTTTTGACCACTATGTGATACATCTATTAATTAAAATGCTATGACTCTTTTTTGTAGATGCCAATGTTCATTAACATAATGAGCTACTACACTAATGTAGTCTTCCTTAGCCCCACCAGTCCACATATCAGATGTTAACGAAACTGAAAAAGTGCACGTAGAAAATTCTTCTCTTAATTTCTCTTTACCAGTTAGGTATAGCTTTTTAATATCCGTACTTGTAGTTTGTCTAGAAACTAGTCTATAATTAGAATTATGACAAGTTTGAATATATTGAATGAAACCGTCAGATTCATCAATGCCTAGTGGTAAATCATTAGAAGCAATATAACGGCATAAACCTTCTCGCGCAACATTAGCATCGTACACGAAATTGCTTACCGTACCGTCAGGGTTGAACCTGAGTTGAGTTTGCATACCTGCCCCTGCCGAGCTCGACGCGCTTGTTGCATCCGCCTAGGCGTGGGCGTCCGCATGCCTCTTCAGGTGGCCGGTTCCCGCCTTGGATTCTCCGGTTAGTTCCTTCTGGCACCTTTTGCACCTTGCCGTCACCCTTCGTACACCGTCCACCATGGATATTTCTTCATTGAAATATTTCCACAGAGGAGAGTTTCTACGACGAGCTCTCCTTGCACCCAGGCTGGCGGAGGAACCCGTCCCGCTACTACAATTGGTTTGACATTTGGGTTCAGGAGGGGGGTCGAGAGTGGGATTTTCGGTATAGGCATGTTGCATGGGTGGGGCTAGTATTGGCATGATCATCCATGTTTGAGTGTGAGAAATATGTGGGCTGGGTGGCCCTATTTATAACAAAAATTTGATAATTTTCGGACTAATTTGACCTTCTAACAGTCAAAATTTTAAATTTATACATTATATTAAAAAAAGCACCCTAATCCCTATTAAACCCCCTAACCCCCCCCCCGCTCCCCTGCTCCCCATCCCCCCGCTCCCCCACCGATCGAGGAGAGCCAACGGCTCCCTCGCAGCGAGCGTGAGCCTGTCGCCAGGCGCCAGCTGGCAGCTGCCCCACTCGTGCCCCGCGTGCCGTGCCGTGCCTCGGGCCGGCACGAGCTAATCGGGCCGTGCCGTGCTGTGCCGGCCCACGTGCTGATGGTGGTGGCCCAGGCACGGCCCAAGGCGGGCCGTGGGCCTGACACGACCCATTTAGCTTGTGCCGGGCCGAGTCGCGTGTCGTGCCGGCGCGGCGTGCCGTTGGGCCGGCCTGTTTGGCCAGGTTTGCTACGCACTAGTAGTTGGTGACTCTATGCAGTAGCACACGCGCTGCCCAAGTCAAACCAACCCGGGCCATGCACGGCCCGTGAGAACTCTTCCTGCTTGGGTTCATAACGAAAGGCTTTACCGACAGGAACGGCTACTCGAGAAGTGGTGGGGCACAGGGAATCAATTCCACCCGGGTCGGACTGGACCAGGGGCCCTTTCTACACGTAGCACATCGAACAAGCTGGAGTCGCATTTGTGCCACAAGTGTACACCTACGAACACTAGCACCTAAACCTATCGACCTGACTAGGGGGGCACATTACCGTCAGGAACGGATCACGAGACAAGCCTGAACGGACAAGTAAGCCAACCCGAGGGGCTCGGCCTTTGAAAATTCGCACCCGTCCGGTTGGTTATAATGAGAGTATAATAAGTAGTATCATGTATGCCAACTAGACAATATTGATGACATGACATAAAATTAAATGAAGGAAGAGAGGGTTGAATATCATATCATGATACCGTATATTAAATAATATGTTACTTATGTGTCATGCATGGCAATAAATATACTATTCTATGATAGTAACATATGATACTAACATATGATACTACTATATGATACTTCCCATTACAATAACGCATATTATCATATATTAGTATCATAGATAGTTCATTTATTGTCATGCATGACACATAGTAGCACATCATTTAATATAATACGATATCATGATATAATATTCACCCCTCTATCCCTTCATTTAATTCTATATCATCTCATCAAAATTGCCTAGTAAATGGCATGCATGATACTATCTATAATACTCTCGTTACAACCAGCCTTATGAATGTAATATCATATACTAATATCATATGCATGATACTAATATATGATACTCCTCATCCTACTACTACTGTTGGGGACAAAGAGAAACACTTTTCAACAGTAATCTTGCTGGCGGGCAGGACTCTCGAACCCTGATGTTTCTGAATTCCAAAGAAATACAACTCTTCTCAAGACTCAAAGCGGTATGCTGGGGTTGGATGGATGGCTCAGATGAAGCCTCGGAAGCGAAGACCGACGACCCGGATGGAAGAAGGATTCCCGTATTCACCAACCAGTTGCCACTATATAAACTGAAGCCGAGGTTGTTAATTACATTCGTTTAAACTTTGTTTCACCATTACCGCGTTGTAAGTTGTAATTTTCCCGTGCCTATAACTAGCTAGTGGCTAGTGCATTCCCTAGATCTTTTTTCCCAAAGAAAAGGCTCGAGGCGACTTTGGCGGAAGCCGCGGCGCCAGCCGAAATCGTGCGGTGCAGCGCGCGGGTCTTCTTTTTTCTTTTTTCTTTTTTTCTTTTTGCATTTGAACAGCCGGCTGCGTGATGCAAATTTGCATCGTCTAGGACCAACAGGAAACACATCCTCGTTTATTTGCGCCATAGTACTATTTGGAAGTGCACGTGGCCTTGCAATATATTGCTACGCGCTAAGAGCATCTACAGCGCCTGACATAGCAAATATGGTTCCCTAAGCGTTTGTGGATGTGCCTTTCACACTCTTCATTTTCTTCTCGTATGTCTAGTCACTTGCACGTGATTGGTGGAGAGGAAGAGAGAGAAAGAAAAAAATGAATAAAGAAAAAAAAGCTGTTCGGAGTGGGGTCGCGTCCTACGTGGCAGACTGACCGGGCACGTCCAGGCGCGTCCGCGAGCCCTCGTATCCTCTTTATATTTGGGATGGATATGAGGGTTCGCGAAAAGCCGGGACGTATAGAGATAATACGAGGGGTCCGGTTGGATCTTTTATTTCCCTTCTCTCTCCTGTTCGGTCACTGACCGGGCGCGTCCACGGACATATGGGGTTGTTTCAGGTGTCCGGTTGTAGATGTTCTAAGGTCAATGTCCCCATCAATTATGTGGACGCTTACATGGCCTGGGTTACACATGGGTAGTGGCACGTCACCAAGATGACTGTTGTTAGGTTGTTCGTAATGGGAGTATTATAGGTATTATCATGCATGTCAACTAGGCAACTTTGATGAGGTGACATAAAATTAAATGAAGAAAGTGAAGGTTGGTACCATATCATGATATCACATCATATTAAATGATGTAATACTTTGTGTCATGCATGACAAATAAACAATCCTATGATATCAATATATGATACTATGCACTATGGATATAGTATCATATATTAGTATCATATGCACTCCTCACTACAACCAGCCTTAGAGATGAAAGTTACGTGGTAACTGTAAGTTGATGGTAAAGCTTACACCAAAAAATGATGGATAATACCAACTAAAAAAATGGATAATACTAGGGAAAGTAGTGCTTGAACCCCATCTCGGTGCACCCACACAAGAAAATACAACAACACATTTTGAAAAAAATCTAAAACTTTGTGTGCATGATTATGAACAAATGTTAAGGATGCTTGTAAATTTTGGTGCTCAAATGACATTCGAGGAACTCTCTACAAAAAAACAAATTATGCACAAACAATACACATACATTTTGACTAATTTTGACTAATTTTTTTTTTGTACAGAGCTCCTCAAATATCATTTGAGCATCAAACTTTATAAGCACTTATAAGTTTTGTTCATAATCATTCACATAAAGTTTCAGATTTTTTCGAAATGTTTTGCTATGTTTTCTTACGTGGGTGCACCATGGGTGCACCAAGCTGGGGTGTAGAAAAGCCACTCATAATACTAAGGGAAATGATATGGTTCAGCCGACGGATTATTACGCTCGCGTCCATCATCTCGGTTGCACGCCACACGTCTCACATGACGTGGTGGACCTGGCTCCCACGATCTCTACTTTCTGTAACAAAGCCTTTGTTGTAAGAAAAGATGTAACATGACCTTTGTTATAAAATATTTAAATTGTAACAAGGCCTCTTTTGCATGCAAAAAAAAAACTATAACAAGACCGCTATTGAAAAAACATTGCAACATGATCCTCGTTGCAAAACAAACTTGTAACAAGGCCTGTGTTGCAAAAAATATTACAACATGATTTATGTATTACCAATCCAATCCCAATTGTTTTGGTTCACCAAAATATCCCAAAACCATTCCTATCCGAATCCAAATTTGAGCAACTCTACATTGCCAAATGTCTCTTATTGACCCCAAACTTTGTGGACATGTTCTAATACCCAAATAATGATGCTACACCAAGTGGTGCATCAAGAAGAATGGCTTAACATGACTAGATCTACAAAAACCTGATTCTGTTAATTTCTAGGGTTTACAATGTTTGCATTGTCAACTTTTCTCAAATGAGCTCAAAGTTGGTGATCAAGCTTAATTATTACCCCAATTTCATCTTGTTAAGGTTCATCTCCAGTAGAACACCAAAGATATCCCAACCAGAAACCAAACACCTTCTGCTTGAATGCTAAGGTCAATAATATTTAAGCCCCTTCCCATGTTTTCCTTGAGCCCCAATTTTTATCACAGCTCCACCAAGACTCACAGCACCCCTGGTAAAACCCCTAGCGTCCAGATGCATGATTGCATGGGTGAAAGCTCCATTTTCCTCTTACGACAGTAAAGATCTCTCTCTCTCTCTCTCTCTCTCTCTCTCTCTTCCTCAGCTTTCTTAGCCCCTCTGCCCTCCCCTTTTGTCTTTGCTGACTTCCTATGCCACCTAGGGCATCCCTCGAACCTCCCAGACACAACAGGACAACTGAAGGCGCGTGGGAACGCGCGGGTGCTGGCCAAATTCAAGGTCTGGAGCGCGCAGCCGCGCTCTAGAGGGTTGACCCCGCGTCCCCGACCACATTGGATCCCCCTGCTGCATCTTGAGCTTGCGTTGGTTTTCCCTTGAAGAGGAAAGGGTGATGCAGTAAAGTAGATAAGTATTTCCCTCAGTTGATGAGAACCAAGGTATCAATCTAGTAGGAGGAACAAGCAAGTCACCAATGGATGCACCTACACAAACAGTCAAACTCTTGCACCCAACGCTATAAAGGGGTTGTCAACCCCTTCACGGTTATTTGCAAGGATTAGATCTGATAGAGATAGATGTAAAATATTGCGGAAAGTAAAAATAAATAAATTGCAGCAAGGTATTTTTAGTTTATAGATATGAAGATATATTATGGAAAGTAGACCCGGGGGCCATAGGTTTCACTAGAGGCTTGTCTATTGAAGGAAAGTATCACAATGGGTGAACAAATCACTGTCGAGCAATTGATAGAAGGCAAATAATCATGAAGAGGCAATGATTATGCATATAGGCATCACATCTATGTCAAGTAGACCAAAACGATTCTGCATGTACTACTATTACTCCACACATCGACCAATTCCTGCCAGCATCTAGAGTATCAAGTTCATGAAGAACAGAGTAACGCATTAGGTAAGAGGACATGATGTAGAGGGATAAACTCAAGCAATATGATGAAAACCACATCTTGTTATCCTTGATGGCAATAATAAAATACGTGCCTCGCTACCCCTACTTTCTCACTGGGTGAGGACACCGCAAGATTGAACCCAAAACTAAGCACTTTTCCCATTGCAAGAATTACCAATCTAGTTGGCCAAACCAAACCAATAACTCGAAGAGACTTGCAAAGATATCAAATCATGCATATACGAATTCAGAAAAGACTCAAATAATATTCATGGATAATCTTAACATAAACCCACAATTCATCGGATCACGACAAACACACCGCAAAAGAGTATTACATCGGATATATCTCCATGAAGATCATGGAGAACATGGTATTGAAGCACAAAGAGAGAAAATAAGCCATCTAGCTACTATCTATGGACCCTTAGGTCTATGGTGGACTACTCACGCTTCATCGGAGGGGCAATGGAGTTGATGTAGATGCCCTCCGTGATCGAATCCCCCTCCGGCAGATTACTGGAAAAGGCTCCAAGATTGGATCACTCGGGAACGGAGGCTTCTAGCGGCGAAAAAGTATTTGCGTGGCTCTTTTTGATATTGGGGGAATATTTGGATATTTATAGGACGGAGATTAGGGCTAGGAGTCCTGCCAGGAGGTGGCAAGCCAGCCAGGCGCGTCCAGGAGGGTGACCGCGCCCCCTGGCTTGTGACCTCCTGGCAAGGTCCTTGCCTTGCGCTCCAAGCCTGGTAGATCTCTTTTGTTCCAGAAAAATCATCATGAAGATTTCATTCCGTTTGGACTCCGTTTAATATTCCATATCTGCAATACTCAAAAACAAGGAAAAAATGGAAAGTGGCACTAGGCTCTAGATTAATAGGTTAGTCCCAAATATAATATAAAATAGCATTTTAATGCATATAAACATCCAAAACAGATAATATAATAGCATGACACAATCAAAAATTATAGATTCGTTGGAGACGTATCAGCATTCCCAAGCTTAATTCCTGCTTGTCCTCGAGTAGGTATATGATAAAAACAGAATTTTTGATGTGGAATGCTACCTAACATATTTATCCATGTGATATTCTTTATTGTGGCATGAATATTCAGATCCATAAGACTCAAAACAAAAGCTTAATGTTGACATAAAAACAATAATATTTCAAGCATACTAGCAAAGCAATTGTAACTCTTGAAAATATAATGGCAAAAGAAAGTTATCCCTACAATATCATACGGTCTGGCTATGCTCCATCTTCCCCACACAAAGTATTTATATCATGAACGACCCTGATGACAAGTCATGCAATTGTTTCGCATCTTTATTTTCTCAAACTTTTCCAACTCTCATGTAATACATGAGCATGAGCCATGGATATAGCACTATAGGTGGAATAGAATATGGTGGAGGTTGTGAAGGAAAAGGAGAAGATAGTTTCACATCAACTAGGCGTATCAACAGGCTATGGAGATGTCCATTAATAGATATCAATGTGAGTAAATAGGGATTTCCATGCAATGGATGCACTAGAGCTATAAGTGTATGAAATCTCAAAAGGAAACTAAGTGGGTGTGCATCCAACTTGCTTGCTCATGAAGACCTAGGACAATTTGAGGAAGCCCATCATTTGAATATACAAGGCAAGTTATATAATGAAAAATTACCACTATTATATGAAAGTTACAAAATAGGAGACTCTCTATCATGAAGATCATGGTGCTACTTTGGACCACAAGTGTGGAAAAAAGATACTAGCATTGTCCCTTCTCTCTTATCTCTCATTTTTTTATTTTGGTGGGAATCTAAGGCCTCTTTTTTTTATTTGGGCTTCGTTGGCCTCTTTTATTTTTCATAAAGTCCGGAGTCTCATCCCCACTTGTGAGGGAATCATAGCTTCCATCATCCTTTCCTCACATGGGACAATGCTCTAATAATGATGGTCATCACACTTTTATTTACTTACAACTCAAGAATTACAACTCGATAACTAGAACAAATTATGATTCTATATGAATTCCTCCGGCGGAGTACCGGGATGTGCAATGATCTAGCATAGCAAATGACATCAAAAAACGGACAAGCCATGAAAACATCATGCTAGCTATCTTACGATCATGCCAAGCAATATGAAAATGATGGTGCATGTCATAATAAATGAAACGGTGGAAGTTGCATGGCAATATATCTCGGAATGGCTGTGGAAAGCCATAATAGGTAGGTATGGTGGCTGTTTTGAGGAAAGATATATGGTGGCTATTTTGAGGAAGGTAGGTTTATCGCACCGACGAAAGTGCGCGACACTAGAGAGGCTAGCAAAGGTGAAAGGGTGAGAGTGCGTATAATCCATGGACTCACATTAGTCATAAAGAACTCACATACTTATTGCAAAAGTCTATTAGTCATCGAAGCAAAGTATTCGACACATGCTCCTAGGGGAGAAGTTGGTAGGTGTAAACCATCGCGCGCTCCCGACCCTCACACAAAGGTCGACAATCTATAAACAAATCATGCTCCGATTTCCTTACATAATGGTTCACCATACGTGCATGCTCCGGGAATCACAAACTTTTACACAAGTATTTTTACCAATTCAAAATTACTTACTAACATGACTCTTAACATTACCATCTTTATATCTCAAAACTTTATGCAAGGAATCAAACTTGTCATCATACTCAATGCACTTAATATGGAAGTTTTTATTATATCCGTCTTGGATGCAGATTATATTAGGACTAAATTCATAACCTAAAACAATTACCATGCTGTTTAAAGACTCTAAAAATAATATAAGTGAGGTACGAGAGTTCAGTTATTTCTATACAACCAAACACCACTATTCTCTAAAAAGATATAAGCGAAGCACTACAGCAACATTGCCTATCTCAAAAGATATAACTGAAGCACATAGAGTATTCTAATAAATACACATTTCATGTGTGTCTATCAAAAGATGTGTGCAGCAAGGATGATTGTGGAAAACTAAAAAGCAAAGACTCATATCGTACAATACGCCCCAAGCAAAACACATATCATGTGGTGAATAAAAATATAGGCTCAAGTAAATTTATGGATGGATTGAAGACGGAAGAGGGGATGCCTTCCGGGGAATCCCCAAGCTTAGGCTCTTTGGCATCCTTTAATATGACTTAGGGTGCCTTGGTCATCCCCAATCTTAGGATCTTTCCACTCATTATTCCATAGTCCATCAAATCTTTACCCAAATCTTGAAAACTTCACTACACAAAACTTAATAAAAAACTCGTGAGATCCGTTAGTATAAGAAAATAAATCACCACTTTAGGTACTGTCTTTAACTCATTCTTTATTATATCGGTGTAATACCTACTTTATTTTAACTTATCCATGGTTCATACCCCCTGATACAACCCATAGATAGATCAAAATAGGTAAACAACGCAAAGAAAACAGAATCTGTCAAAAACAGAACAGTCTGTAGCAATCTGAAAACTTCGTATACTTATGTAACTCAAGAAATTATGAAAAATTAGTAAAACCTGGTAAATATGTATATAAATATTTTGTATAAAATTCGGACTCATTCGACGCTTTGAAAAGTTTATAAAATTCCTGCACTGGGTGCAAAACTTTTGTTTTTCAACAACATCAAATCAACAATCACCATAGACCATCCCAAAGGTCTTAGTGGGTTCAAGCACTAATTAAAACACCAAAACACAATTACTACAGAGGTAATAATGTGGTAAATACTCAAAAACAGAATAAAAAACAGAACATAAAAATTAAATTGGGTTGCCTCCCAACAAGCGCTATTTTTTAACGCCCCTAGCTAGGCAAAACGCAATAGATATAGGTATTGTCATCTTTGGTATGCAATTTGTTTCCATAATCTAGATCGTCACCATAAATACCATTATATAAAATACATATCTTATTTTTAATGGGTTCCTTGATTTTTCTTCCAACCAATCCTCATTGAATCCTACATAAATGCCATTAGCGATCCAACCAATTTCCTCATAGTTTTCAAGGTAAATGGTTTGGGAAATTTCGGAGTAGGGAACTCTTCTTCTAAGATTATCATGGTAGGATTGGTAATCCCTAGACTCAAAGATATGCAAGGTTTATTTATCGTGTAAGATTTCTTTAATTGGAGGGTGTTCAATATCCTTTTTATTGAAAGCAAAAATTTCCCTAGCTTCTTGTAAAATAAAGTCAAATTCATGCATAAGGATGATAGTAGCAATCTTTTTAGCCTTAGGATGATTAATTCTAGGGAGCTCATAAAACACCTCTTGCAAAGCGGATGAATGTGCATGAATTTTATTTCCATTTTTTCAACGAGCATGGCAACATCATCTTCATAACCATTTGTGCTAAAAAGAATAGATCTATTATTCATAGGCATTACTCCTGTACAATCAAAGAACTCTTGAATAACGCTCTTCCCAATAATATTGCCCTCTCCCACTTGAAAATATTTAACTTTATAATTAGGAGGAGTTTTAGATTCATGATCTAGAGAGCAAGATCCAATTTTTTTCTCAAGACTTGTACTAGAAATATCCTCAGAAGTTTCAATGATAACCTTCCCAGATTCAGACATGGTGGCAACAAATCGATCTAGCATGCAAGCAAACAAAAGGCAAACGGAAGAAGAGCGAATAAAAAGGAAAATCCTTTTGGTATTTTATGAAAATTGTTTTACAAGTTGGGGAGAGGAGTTTGTGGTGATTACTTGGTAGGCTTGATGTGTATCCTCCCCGGGAATGGCGCTAGAAATCCTTCTTGCTAGCTCTTGAGCTTGCGCTGGTTTTCCCTTGAGGAGGAAAGGGTGATGCAGTGAAGTAGATAAGTATTTCCCTCAGTTGATGAGAACCAAGGTATCAATCCAGTAGGAGGAACAAGAAAGTCACCAATGGATGCACCTACACAAATAATCAAATTCTTGTGCCCAACGCTATAAAGGGGTTGTCAATCCCTTCATGGTTATTTGCAAGGATTAGATCTGATAGAGATAGATGTACAAGATTGCGGAAAGTAAAAAGTAAATAAATTGCATCAAGGTATTTTTGGTTTATAGATCTGAAAATATATTATGGAAATTAGACCCGAGGGGCATAGGTTTCACTAGAGGCTTCTCTCTTGAAGGAAAGTATCATGGTGGGTGAACAAATTACTGTCGAGCAATTGATAGAAAAGCGAATAATCAAGAAGATATCCAAGGAAATGATTATGCATATAGGCATCACGTGCGCGTCAAGTAGACCGAAAAGATTCTGCATCTACTACTATTACTCCACACATCGACCGACTCCTGCCAGCATCTAGAGTATTAAGTTCATGAAGAACAAAGTAACGCATTAGGTAAGATGACATGATGTAGATGGATAAACTCAAGAAATATGATGAGAACCCCATCTTGGTATCCTTGATGGCAACAATATAATACATGCCTCACTACCCCTACTTTGTCACTGGGTGAGGACACTACAAGATTGAACCCAAAACTAAGCACTTCTCCCATTGCAAGAATTACCAATCTAGTTGGCCAAACCAAACCAATAACTCGAAGAGACTTGCAAAGATATGAAATCATGCATATAATAATTCAGAAAAGACTCAAATAATATTCATGGATATCTGAACATAAACCCACAATTCATCGGATCTCGACAAACACACCGCAAAAGAGTATTACATCAGATTGACCTCCATGAAGATCATGAAGAACATGGTATTGAAGCACAAAGACAGAGAAGAAGACATCTAGCTACTAGCTATGGACCCGTAGGTCTATGGGGGACTACTCACGCTTAATCGGAGGGGCAATGGAGTTGATGTAGAGGCCCTCCGTGATTGAATCCCCCTCCGGCAGATTACCAAAAAAGGCTCCAAGATTGGATCTCTCAGGAACGAAGGCTTCTGGCGGCGGACAAGTATTTGCATGGCTCTTTTTGGTACTGGGAAATATTTGGGTATTTATAGGACGAAGATTAGGGCTAGGAGTCCTTCCAGGCGTGGCTAGGGGGTGCGCCCCCGTGGCTTGTGACCTCCTGGCAAGGTCCTTGCCTTGCACTCCAAGCCTGGTAGATCTCTTTTGTTCCAAAAAAAATCACCATGAAGATTTTATTCCGTTTGTACTTCGTTTAATATTCCATATCTGCAATACTCAAAAACATGGAAAACATAGAAAGTGGCACTAGGCTCTAGATTATTAGGTTAGTTCCAAAAATAATATTAAATAGCATATTAATGCATATAAACATCCAAAACAGATAATATAATAGCATGACACAATCAAAAATTATAGATACGTTGGAGACATATCACCCCTCACGCACCAGGAGCCGCGCTCCAACGTCTGCAAGATGCCAGGACAACAGGCCCCTCCTCCCTCTATCTCCAATGCCCCCTACAGTGCATACCAATGCGGCGCCGGCTCGGCCAACCCGAGGCCTCACACATGCGACCACCAGAGACCTCCCCCACTCTCTTTCTTCTCCCCCTCATGGCCTAGACCGACCCCAGGAGACCCCCAGACGCACCCCCGCATCCTCCCGTGGCCTCTGGCCTCGGCCTCAACCTTGCCAACGCACGAGTCTACGATGGTCTCACGCCCCTCCTATTTAAGGGCATCCCCAAGCCCTCTATCCCCTTTGTTGGCTCCCTCGCACACCTAACCATGCCCTAACACTCTCCATTTGTGCCCTAGATCCCTCGAGCTCGAGATCAAGCTTGGGGTCCGCCACATCGGGACTCTAGGAACCTCCGGGTACAGCCCCTCTCCGGCCCCGTTTTCTCCTCCTTTGGGCCTCTCTCCCCTCCCTCACGCTCCCCCTTCTTCTCCCGTGCAAATTGCTTCAGGAACCACCGGTGGCAAGCTCCTCCGCCGCGGGCTCCTCGTCGCCGGCGACCCAGGCCACACCGACAACCATCTCCACCTCCATGGGAACGACGGATCAACACAAACTCCGTTCCTACCCTCTGCTCTCCTCGTTGTGGCCGAGAACCTCACCAGTGAGCTCGTCGTCCTCCCTATCGTGAGGTTGAAGGTGACAGGCGGGGCCCGCCTGTCATCCGCACCTCTCTCTCACTCACTCCCTCTCTTACTGGTGGTTGGGCCCCTCCTGTCGGGTTTGAACCCTGGCGGGCACACGCGCCTAGCTCACTCGAGCCATCAGCGCTGGCTGGGCCGGCTCGGTTGGCTGGTTTTGGCTGGAATGGCACAGTGGCCCCTTTCTTTTTCTTTTTCTATCGATCTTCCAAAAATTCCACACATCTAAATAAAAATCCAAATAGAGTGATTCCATTTTCTAAAATCTTGTAATATTGTGTAGTATTTAATGATGCCACTTGTGCAATTTTTGAAAATAGTTTTATATACTGGTTTTATTTAAAACCTTGTTTTGAATATTTAAAACCACTATTAAAATAGTTTTCAAAACATTTTACACTTCAAGACCAGAAACAAATATTTTTAGCTTTTAGTATGGTATTTTGCAGAGTAGTGTGACATTTTAGAAGTGATTTATTTTCTCTATTTTTGCTATGTTCTTATTTTTGCCAGTTAATATTTCAATGACAGATTGCGTTGTTGATGAGGGAATTGAACGAGAAGACATTGAAGACCCTGAGAACTTTGTTGAGCAGGCAAGCAGCCCCTTGAGCATGCCTAAGAAACTTTTTATGCATGTCATATAACACGTTATGTTCCGATGAATTGATCATGATGATGTGGTGGCCACTTTGGTGGATGCCTCTTACTTCCTCATTGATACTCGCATCATGCATTCCCATACCTCCTTATGAGGGTTATGCGGGTGGGAGCAGTTAGGTTGCTAAGTAGATGCTACACAAAAATGGATGGGAATATGCATGGTGATGGAAGCAAAAGTGTTTTCAAAGACTTTTTGAAAACCGTGTTTGGTGCCACTAATGCCCGAAGAGATGATGTTGAGCTAGATAACCACTTGATAAAGAAGTGTGTACCGGAGCAAGTTGTGTGTGTGTATGTGTTTTCGAAAACAGAGGTATTTAAGATCTGCTGACCGTCCCAACCTTACATGTACAACCACGATACCCCTTATGGGAAGGGTCTTTGTTGATTAATTTGGTGGGTACTAGCAGAGAGCCCCAATTACTAGTGGCGGGAGTGACATGGTCACTCTCGATACCGGACCGTGTCAGAAAGGACGATCATGGGCTGTTTTCATAGACATCGGGCACATCGTTGGTCCCCTCATGCATGGTATGATCCAGAGCAAGGCTCGTGTGTGAAAGCACATTTGCTCCCTTGGTGGTTTTGGTAATTCATAACAACATATAATTCATTGAACTAATGTTTCTATCAAGTGTATTTTAGGAAAAGTTGAATGATGGGTTGGAAATAGATTGTGGAACACCCCAAGATGCAAGGAAATGGATTGACAAAGCTTCGAGCAAGAGGACTCTACATTTTATATTTGTGAGAAATCACCTTGAGTCCATAGGAAAGCCAATACTATTAAAAGGGGGTAAAGTTTTGTTGGTGAACAAAGGCTCATACGTGCACAAGTGATAGTTACCAAAGACAACACAAACTCTCCCACCAAAGTCTGTTCTAAGCCAAACACTCAAATCAGTGCAACCAACATTTTCATCCCAGTGCCACCGATTCCAAACCCTAGACAAACTCACCCAAACCCTAACCCTTCGGTACAGCTGATACAGCTTTCGGTGCCATCGAGTTGGGCTGCCAACTTTCTATTACACAAGTTCACATTTTCGGTCCGTCCGAGAATGTTGAATCGGCATCACCAAGAATGGGCATTCTGACCATTGGTCACCTTTTCGGTGCAACTGAGATTCCTATATCGGTCTCTCCGAGATTCAAAAGTTGCCACCTTTTGGTCACTTCGGTACCACCGAGATTAACACATCGTTGTCACCGAGTTGGTCATTTTGTGTGTAATGGTTGGATTTTTGGGGATGCCTATATATACCCCTCCACCACCACCTACTCGAAAGAGAAGCACTCATAACCATTCCATACCTATCCTATCAGTTTCTGAGAGAGAACCACCTACCCTTGTGTTGAGGTCAAGATCTTGCACTCCAACCATATGGATCTTGATTTCTAGCCTCCCCAAGCTGCTTTCCACCAATCCCATCTCTTCTACCAAGCCATATATGTGAGAGAGTGATTGTGTGTTGAGGAGTCTATCATCTTGAAGCACAAGAGCAAGGAGTTCATCAACATTACCGAGCCAATTACCTTTTGGAGGGTGGTGCCTCCTAGATCGGTCAGGTGTCGCTTGGGAGCCTCTTACTTCGTGTTGTGGAGTGAACCAAGAAGTTTGTAAGGGCAAGGAGATCGCCTACCTCCTGAAGATCTACCCCGAGTAAGGCTAGTCGTCCGTGGACGTAGGCCGTCATGGTCTAGTCAAGGTTGCTTCTTCGTGGAACCCTCCGTGGGTAGAGCCTTCCGTGGACTCTCGCGACCGTTACCCTCCGTGGGTTGAAGACTCCATGAACATGGACGTACGATAGCACCACCTATCGGAACCACGGGAAAAATCATCGTGTCACCAATTGTGTTTGCTTTCCTTACCCTCTCTTTACTTACATGTGCAATGTCTTTACTTTCCGCTGCTATACTCTTAGACATGCATTGTAGGGTGTAATTGACATACCGTGAATGCTAAAACTTGCCAAGAATGAAAATAGGGAAAAAGCATAGTTTTATTTGGTCAAGTAGTCTAATCACCCCCACTCTAGAGCTACTTTTGATCCTACAAGTGGTATCAAAGCTTTGGTCTCTATTGCATTGGTTTCACAACCTTGGAGAAGTATGGCATCTAGTGGGGGAAACTATCACCATAGAGGTTCGTACTTTGATGGCACAAATTTTGCTAGTTGGAAGCACAAAATGAAAATGCATTTGCTTGGTCATAACCCTACCGTTTGGGCTATTGTTCGTGTTGGCTTGCAAGGTGAATTCTTTGCGGAAGGAAAGGAACCCGATCGTGAAGCGACTGTGGATGAATTGAAGATGTTGCAAATCAATGCTCAAGCATGTGACATTCTCTTCAACTGCCTATGCCCCGAAGAATTCAACAAAATCAGCCGTCTTGAACACACAAAAGAGATTTGGGATACTTTGGTTGATATTCATGAAGGAACCGAGTCCGTGAGAGAATCCAAGTTAGATGTTCTTCAAGGTCAGCTTGACAAGTTCAAGATGAAGGATGGTGAAGGAGTCGCTGAGATGTACTCTAGGCTAGCTCTCATCACCAATGAGATTGCCGGCTTAAGAAGCGAAGAAATGATAGACAAATTCATCATCAAGAAGATACTTCGCACTTTGGATGATCGATATGACACCGTTTGCACATTGATCCAAATGATGCCCAACTACAAAGATCTCAAACCAACAGAAGTGATTGGCAGAATTGTTGCTCATGAGATGACACTCAAAGACAAGGAAGAGCTTCATCCCAAGTCTAGCGGTGCTTACAAAGCCACAAGCAATGCTCCCACTACCTCAAGAGACAACGTTGTCACAAATGAAGAGATAAGCCTCATGGTCAAGAAATTCAACAAGTTTTACAAGAAAATAAGCAAAGATCGAAGCTCCAACTCAAGATATGAAGAGAAGCGTTCGTCAAGTCGTGACCAAAACTGATACAATTGTGGGAAGCCCGGACACTACTCCAATGAGTGCACGACTCCTTAAAAATGAAGAGAAGAGTCACCAAGAAGACGAAGCTCAAGAGACGAGTCACCTCGAAGAGAGAGAAGGAGTAGAGATGATCGTTATGAACAAAGACCCTCAAGGAGAAGTAGAGACCTAGAGAAGAAGGACAAGTACACCAAGAGCTACTCAAGAAGGAAACATCAAGCTCATATTGGTGAACGGGTTTCCGATTTCGACTCCAACAACCACTCCGAGAGAAGCTATCACTCCAACTCCGACTAGAGTCAGGATGAAGGTGTTGCCAGAATTGCACTAGTGACAACCAACTCCTGTGATCTATTTGATTCACCAACTTAAGGGAGTGGAAGTTGATTCATGGCTAAAGGCCCCAAGGTATCACACCCTAAGTATCTTGATTTCAATAGTGATGAAGATGACTTGTTAATTGAACATGACTTGCTATTTGACAAATCTAGTAATGATAGTCAACATGAACTTGCTAGTACTCACTCTAGTATAGATAACTCGTGTGATGATGATAAGTTGGAAATAGAACAACTAACTCAAGAACTAAAAACTCTTAAGTTAGCTCATGAGTCAACTCTAGAAGATCATAGAGAGTTTGTAAGGACACATGAGAAGCTACGCTTCGAGAAGCTCAATTTAGAGCAAGAGCATGAGTTCCTTAAAGCTATCAATGACGATCTTTGAAACAAGACTTCCTCTTATCTAGCCAAACGACTTCTCTTATCTACATTCCTGTGATAGCCCAAGTGCCGTCCCTACCTTATTTGGCATGTAATCCATATGTATGAACCTTGTGTCATGAGCTATGTGATGTCTTGCACCTTGTACCATGTCATGGATTTGCATTCATGCATCATGGCATCCATCATTTCATCATCATGCCATTCATCATGCTTGCTTGTGTTGTGTGTCTTGGATTGGATCATGTATGCGATGTGCCTTGTGTGGTTTTGGCCTTGAGAGTGGTGGTCTCCATGTGTGCAACTTCCTCCTCCTCTCCCTCTCTTTTCTTCCTTCTCTCATACCTTTATCTTTACCTTTAATTCTTGTTTGATTTTCTTGACAGTTTTCAAGTTGCTTTAAAATTCCTTTAAAAATGCTCAAGAGGTGGCCCTGATGTTCTTATGAATATTGGAGGTGAAGCATTTGTTGTTAGAAAATATTTGGGTTTTGGGTTTTTGAAACTATTTAAAAACAAGGGATGATTTAATTAAAGTAATGAAAATAACTTTGCAAATAACTAACCTGATATTTTTATTAATATGAGCACATTATTTCCGTTCCAAACTATTTTTTTATTTTCTCTAAAAACCTTTTTATCTCCCTGAGCATGTCTTTCTTTAAACCTGTTTTATTTAAAAGGAAAGACCTTTCCCTTTGTTTTTTTCCTGAGTGAGAGAGCCAGCAGGTCCGAGTGGGCTCACCTCTAGTGGCCCACGAGGCCCAGCAGGTAGCTAACAGCTACCTGCCCCCGTCCTCCTCCGTTAGGCGCGCAGAGAGAGAGCAAAGCAGCGAGCGTCGCCGTCCGTCACCGTTAGCACGCACGTCGAGGCCCTTATTTAAGCCTTGGCGTCCGTGCCCCGCGCTAGGGTTCCCTCTTCCTTCTCCCTCGCCGCCGCCATCTCCTCCTTCTTCCTCCTCCTTCTTCCCCTCTGTTCTTCATCTGTCGTGGGTTCAGAGAGAGCGTCAGGTAAGTCAGTGAGAGGAAGCTCGCCGTCGCCGCGCCTCCGGTGGTGCTCGTCGCCGTCGGAGATGGTGGGGAGGACCCTGGTGCCGTCGCCGTTCCGTTCCCGCTGCTAGGGGGAACCTAGCTCCTCCGCAGCGACGCCCCGTCATCGCTGTTGTCTGCAGCAGTGAGGTGCCGCCGTCGTCTTCTTCCCCTGCGTCCCCTCCGTCGCCGTCGCGTCCCTAAGCTCTTCCTCCCCTCCGTCGAGCCCGTGTCGCCGTCGTCCGCCCTCGGTGAGCCTCCGGTAGCCCTGTCGCATTCCCTTCATCTCGTCGTAGTGCCGTCGCCGCCGCTAGAAAGCTCCATGCTTGGGCTTGCCTCCGGTCCCCCTCGTCACGAGGCAAGGTGCGGGATGGAGCGCCCGTAGGTCCCTCTTTCGATTCCGCCCATCCGCGTCGCCGGAGACCCCGTGTGTTCGCCGGAATCGCGCCGCCGTTAGCTCTGTCGCCGCCGCTGCGCTCTGTTTCTTTAGTTTCGTCAGTGGTAGCGTGTGCATGTGTGTATTAGAGGTCTGCAGTCTCCCTTCTGGTAGAAATCGGTGCCGTAGCGCAGTGGTAGGTAGTGTGTGCTGAGTGCAGGGGGTCTACGGTTCGATCCCCTTCTCCCCCTTTTTCTTTTGCTTCCTTTTTTTGTCTTTTCTTTCTTTCTTTCTTTTCTTAAATTGTGTGTATGTATGTATGCATGTATGTGTAGTTTCAGGGTAGTGTATTTGATTTTTTGTCATGTATATATGGTGGTGATGAGTGCCCTTGCATGTATACATGGATATGTGTGTGTATACACCTAGTGTATACATACACATATGTGTGTGTGTTAGTGTTGTGTGAGTGTGTATGTGTGTGCATGTTTGCACATGCACTTGTGGTGTGTTGGTGTAGTGTGTGTGCGTGTATGCACCCATGTGCATATACACCCATGCATGTGTATGTATGTAATGTATGCATGTGTGTGCTTGTGAGTGTGGTGTGGGTCATATGTGTGTATGTGCCCTTGCACATACCCACATATGAGAGTAAGAGTGAGTGCAAGCATAGTGTGGTGCTATGTGTGTGCATGTGTGTGTTTCACACACACATACATGTGTAGGTGTGCTAGTGAGTAGTATGTGTGGTGCACCATGTAGTGTGTGCTTGGCACATGGGGTGTGCCATGTGATGTATGTGAGTGTGAGTGGTGTGTGTATGTCTACATACACTCACCCATGTGCATGTGTAGCTCCATGTGTAGGTTTTACCTTATTTGAGCATATGAGCATGGATCCTTCTCTAGCTAGTTTCATCCTTGTATTTGATGATATGCCATGTTAACATGTTACTAGGATGCTATTTAACCACTTCCAACATGTACCAATAGCCTACATGTCATTTTATGGTCCATTTCCTTGCATATGCATAAGTGACATAAGTCACCCATAACATATAGGTCAAATTTCGACCTAGCTTTTCTCCTACTTGCTCCAAACAAGTATAGGGGTATGAGTAATGCATTTGGGGTAGAATCAACCCATGTATGCACCTGTGAAGTCAGATTTGACTTTGGGGTCACTTGACAAAACTGCATTTTTAAGCTGTGATGCCCTTTCGTCTTTTTCTTATGAATTAATCTATGCATGTTTTTAAGTTCTTGCCAACATGAGATTGCTAGTTAAAGTGGCTGTGAACACCCCTGTATTTTTGTCATTAGTGTTAAGTCACCAGATCAGTGGGAACCATGCTGTTTAGTTGGCTACTTTCTGTTACTGTTCATCCTGCTTAGAAATGGCTAAGTCTGGAGATTGTGCTGTTATTGTTTTTCCATGAAGAGTGGATTGTAGCAAGTGCTGTGGTGGGATTTTGATCATGCTCAGTGTTAGGTAATTGTAGTGTATGTTGCCATATACCATTATGTTAATTTTCATGACATTTGGAGCCTTCTAGTATATTTAACCAGTGCTCCTAACTAGCTACTTGGTTAACCCAGATTCCAGAAAACTGGAATTTTCACTAAGTCCCTAAAAACCTGTTTCATCATGCGTACTTGACAGCTTCATGCATAGTGATGTGTAGCTCTTTTGCTCATTGCATAGTTGGATGAATTGGTGTGTGTGTGGTCTAGTTTATGCACATGTCTTGTTTGTGGCTGTAGAGTTCCTGTAGCAATAGTTGTGAGCTTTTCAAATTGCTATGTTGCTGTTTTGTGGCAGGTTGAGTGCTATGTTGTTTTGTGTGTTGTGGGAGCTATACTCCATGGAATTGAGTTATTCTTGAGTCTATTGTGATTGTTTTTTCATCACCTATCCAGTGGCTACCTTGGAATGCCAAGAATTGTCCTAGGTATTTGGTGATCTTGTGTTTTGCCTCCGTGCCTTGTCGTGAGCGTATCTCGAGAACCGTAGCTCCGTTTCTTGCGATCCTTATATGCATTTTCATCGATTTTGCATGCTGCATACATATTTTCCATGTTCATGCATGTCTAAATAACTTAACATGAGGTTCTGTCCAGATCCATTAATAAACAACTTTGCAAGTGAAACATGACTAGTTTAGGATTGCCATGTTATATTCCTTCATTAAATGGATCATGCATCGTCTTGGTTGTGAATTGCACCTTGGTTGGTTATTTATTTGCTGTTTCTCTTGGGTAGACGCGAGTGTCGAAACTGAGTTCGAGGACCCTGGAGAGTACCACTACGAGGATCCCGCTACTTGTTCCGCTGAAGAACCAACAGGCAAGCTGATCGTACCCGGATCCCACTACTATCTTTGCTTGCTAGTTTCTCGTTCTTATCGTTACAATTGCGCTACCTACCACATGATATCAGCCCCCATGTTGCCATGTCAGTCTCTAACCTCCACATCCCAGCAAACCGTTGATTGGCTAAGTTACCGCTGCTTAGCCCCTCTTATAGCGTTCTTAGTTGCAGGTGCAGGTTGTTCCATGTGATAACATGGATTGGATAACACAAATAAATTCTGTTATTTAATTTAATGCACATATATATCTGGTATTGGTGGAAGGCTTGGCCTTTTGCTAAGTGATTTGTTCCGCTCGTACCGCCATTAGTTCCATTTTACCGGTGTTATGTTTTCCATATTTTGCGCTCCTAACACGCTTGGGGTTATTATGGGGACCCCCTTGTTTATTTGGGGGAGATTATAACTTGTCTGGCAAGACCCAACATTGGTACTACATTTGCTTAACAACTTAATTAATTGCATAGGGTCTTGGAAACCCGTGGATAACTTAATCAACCCCCGGGCCAGTGCTCCTCATGAGTGTTGGTCCAAACTAGAGTCATGTGCGGGGCCAACCCGGGGCAACTCGGGATATTTCTATCAGGCCACTGTACGCTGCGCTCATCCGGTCGTGTCTTGAGAACGAGATACGCGGCTCTTATCGGGTTGTCGACACGTCGGGTGGTCTTGCTGGATTTGTTTTACCTTTATCGAATGTCTTGTGTGTGGACTCTGACTTTCTTCGGGTTTTCTCGAGGTGTTGGAATTCCTTTGGAATCACCAATGAAGACACCGAGATCCGTGGTCGAGGAATTCCCACGGAGTGTGGTTATTTGTGATGGACTAGTTGGAGCACCCTTGCAGGGTTAAATCTTTCGTAAAGCCGTGCCCGCGGTTATGTGGCAACTTGGATACTTGTTTAACACCCGGTTATAGAAAACTTGAAGTAAACTCTAATTAAAATACACCCACTATGTGAGTAACCGTGATCGTCTCTGCTCGTGAACATGAACTAGGAGAGAACACGGTGGGGTTATGTTTGACATAAGTAAGTGTTCAGGATCTCTTAGAGATCATTCTAGATTCGATCGTCTTCGTAGGCCACTCATATTTATTTCATGTTGCGTAAGCTAGCCACCATAAAATGCTTAGTGCTGCTGCAACTAAACATCCCCTTCCTTCCTAAAGCTTAAATAGTCTTGGTACCCGGTCACATGATAGCTGAGTCCTCTGTGGCTCACAGTTTACTACAACAATCTAGGTGCAGGATCAGATGAGTTCGTGCAGGATGATCTTACTCAGCTCCAGTGGGAGTATGACGAGGAGAGAGGCAGGATGTACGTGACATATCCGGATGAGTAGAGGACCTGGTCGTGATCGTTGGGATAGCTTGATAGTATTATTTGCAACTTCTTTTATCGTTTGATTTCGTCCGTAGTCAGACCCTGTGTTCAACTTGATGCTATGATTTGGGTGACATTGTAAGTTAGCATGTGGCGAGTGTAAGCCAACTTGTATACTCTTCCCATTCAGTATTGTATGTTGTGATGATACTATTCTTGCTAACGGCAAGATGCGCATCTATCCCTTGTGAGGCCCTCGTGCCTTAAATGGATAGGCGCGCATCTTGGGCGTGACAATTCCTGCCTCAAGTTAAATCTAAGCCAGCTAGTAAAAAAAGGAAAGAAAGGTTCTTCAACTAGTAGCAATAAAAATGATAAATCAAATGATATTGCTTCTAGTAGTTCTCTTGATCCCACTAACTCTTATCTTATCCAAGTTACACTTGAGCAAGAAAATGAACTCTTGAAAGGGATTATAGAGAAAGGTATCTACAAGTGTCTTGAAGGATGCAAACAATTTGAGGAGATTGTACGCAAGCATGGAGGATACCGGAAGAATCGTGGTGTTGGCTACTTCAACGCTAATGGAGTTGAATGGGAAGAAGGTCAATACCCCAATCCCAAGTTTGTTCCTCAAAAGTAGAAGTATGATAATACTCTCCCCATGGGAGCAAAGTTGCAAGATGACCTTCCACCACAAGACACCAAGCTCAAGGGCAAGAACAAGCTTTAAGAGGACTTTGACTCATATGAAGATGAATCCCAAGCTTTGGTGAAGTGGGTTCCCAAGGCTACTACAAGGTCAACTTCTACAAGTGCTACTTCAACACTAAGGATGCCTATCAACTTGATGTGGGTCCCCAAGAAGAAGAACTAGAGAGTTCTTGAGGGGTGACTCAGCCAATGAAATTCACTCATATTCATTATTGGCAAGGACTATTTGCAATCAACATCAACTCTATGCAATAGTTCAAGGAGTCACACATTCCCTCAAAGGTAAGCAAGGGACAAGGTAATCATCAAATCGATGGACATCATCACATATGCTTTGCTCTCCTTGCCCATATATATTGTTGTATTTGTCTCTTGTGTGTTGGGACTAACCCATGTAGGTGACAAGAGTAATGAAACAACAAGGATGCTCCCAACTCTTGGTGATCGTCATCAACTTTGAGCATCCACCACTACCTCACCAACATGAAGTCTTCATCGACAAAACCCAAGGTTAGTTTATCACTCTTATGGGGGGATGTCACATCTAGGGGGAGCTTTACTATAAGACTTGAGTTAAAGCATCTCAAAAGAATGTGACAACATTAAATGCTTTATGTGAAAGTGGTAACCCCACTTGTGCTTAAACGCTGAGTATGACCTATGATCAAGTATTCTTACTTGGCTCCTAAGTCAATATACTCATATATAGATGACTCCGTCATCGCCAAAGTGCTTGTTAGATGCTATAGTGTTTGTGCATGTTTGCCATGATTTCATTTGACATCTTATTGTGTGAGCATGTTGGTCTGCATTTATTTACTCATTCGAGGATATCCGATTGTTGCTATTTGGCTTTTGATTTATCTTTTGCCAATTGGATATAAAAGAATGCCTAGGACCACTCCTTTAGCTATATATGCTTTCTCATCTTATACTCTATTCATTTTGCATCACAAAATTTGAACAAGTGCTTTTCGATCCCTCTGTGTGTGGAGCACTCGGAGTTCCATATCGACAAGGACTGACCATTAAAACCTCCCAAGTGCATCTCGGTGGAATCAACACCAAAATCTCGGTCACACCAAATGCCTAGGGTTGATCTAGATTTCTTGCATCGATACTACCAATTTCATATTCTCGGTTACACCGAGTTTCCCTGTCAGCTGATAGTTGAGGAACTCGATGACACCAAAAATTTAGAATCGGCGTCATTGATAGTAAAGGGTATATATTCGGTGGCCCCGATGGTTTGAAATTTCACTCCTCAAGTCGTCGCACCCCAAGCCTTAAGCTGCCGCAGAAGGACCCCCTAGTCATTGCTCTTGTCTTCCCTTGCTCCTCCGCCACTCGGAATCGCCGCCGTCAATGGAATCTTGCCCCCGTTGTCGTTGTAGCGGATTCATCACCAAGCTAGGGTACGGATTCAACCCCCTCTTGTGCTCCAACCTCTGAATCTTGCGCATTAGGGGTGGACCATTATCTTACCACAGATAGAGATCATTCTATCCACAAGATTATCTCCATAGTCTAGCGAATCGGAAAATTTTAGGTTTAGTTGCCCGTAAAATTGCATCTCAGTGAGACCAAGTCAGAAAAATCGGTTCCACCGATTGCCTCTTTGTGATACTAAGGACAAAACTCGGTGAGACCGAGTGACAGTTTTCGGTCTGACCAAAACCGTTGCCAAGTTTTGGTTAAGTGTTTTGTGACTCTCGGCAACACCGAAATGATTGATTCGGTGACACCAAAATTTCAATTTTGTAGTGAACTACATCTATAATTTTTCTGTTCAAACTTTCAAAAACCAGCTGAATATTTTGTGATGACTTATCCTATTCCACTCTTCTATACTCTATTCACACGGTCAGCATGTTAGAGTCAGACAGTCAGAATCTAAATCTACTAGAGCAGGGAGTTGACATGAGTTCAGGCACTAGTCCTAAGGCTAGTTCTTTTTCAGATCCAGGCACCCCCAGCTCCCATGGGTTTCCCAAAGCTACCACTAGGGCTAGGAAGAAGCTGATTTCAGATGAGGAAGATTCAACACTTCGTGCCATAGGAGGTTCTTCCCAGGAAGCGAGAGAAAGCTGCGAAGAAGTCAGCAAATGAGGCCACCTCATCCAGGAGGATGGTCAGCAAAATTTATGCACCTGCTGAAACTATTAAAGCACATGGGAGTGCTAGGGCAACAATGACCATTGATCCCCCAAGGAAGTATACGCCTAAGAAGGCAAGGGAGAAGAGAGCCAGAAAGAGGATAATCCATGTGACTGGCAGGCCTACAACCATGTATGAAGATCCAGAGGAGGCAGCTGCTGCTAAAGAGGAGGATGAGCCAACTGCAAAGGCTCCTCCCAAGAAGAAGGCCAATAAACTTCTAGCTGATGCTATGCCTAAGTCAGGCACATCCAAGAGCACCAAGTACGCATCCAAGAAGTCTGCTGCTGAAAATCCTAAGACGACATCCAATCAAATTCCAGCTTCTGAAAAGGACAAAGGAACTACCTCTAGAGTTGAAGATGATGATGACTTTACAACCTTGATGAAACTTAGACCACATCTTCCAATACATGATGTCAGCCACCTAGTTGCTGAAGATATGAAGAAGAGGAAAGACTTAGGATTGAGGGCATGGAGAGATGTTGATCCATATGCCCAGAGGAAGAAGACTGCTGTTGATTACATATTCTACACCAAGGAGCAACAAGACTTCTACGAGACAGTCCTGCTATACAAGAGCCCAGCAGTGAGTGACATGAGATATCTAGACTGGAAATTCATTAAGGAGAATGAGGACTACTTTCCAAGTGTCCAAGAAAATTTCCACTGCATTGGACTGGATGAATTCGTTGGCAGAGAATTTACTGCATGGAATGATGAAATGATCATGCAATTCTACTCTATTGCACACTTCTATGGAGATGGTAGGATTGTATGGATGATAGAAGGAGCAAGATATAAATCCACAATTGATGAATGGGCTGCTATTCTAGGAGTTCCAGAGGCACATGATGATGATTTGGATGTCTACTCAGAATCCAAGGAGATCCACAATGCTATGGCCAAAATATACAAGGAGATCCCTGCTGCTAATGTGAAGTCCCATAAGCTAGGATCCATCTACTATCTTCAGGATGGCCTCTATACCATGAACACAATTCTGAGGCATACTTTGATTCCCAAGTCAGGAGATGACAAGATGATCCGAGGATATTCCATCAACATGTTGATCCACCTTGGTAGGCACACGAGGATCCGAGTCATGGACTTAATTGTTGAGACAGTTAAGAGGGTTGCTGCTGATCAGAAGCGCTCTTGCTGCTATGCACCATACATCCAGATACTCATCAACTCCAAGTTGGGAAAGCACATATTTGCTCTAGATCGTCCCCATTTGCCCCTACAGCCAGATCTCTAGGACAATGTTGTTGTGATGGACCCAGATCATCCCACATCAGCTGCAGCTCAGGCGGAGGCAGAGGCAGTTCGGGCCACTAGTGCTCAAGTTCGTAGATCCAGAAGTGAGCAAATGGATCTGCTGATTTCATCAGTTTAGAGTATGCAGAAGGACATTAAGGGGATTCTGGACAACCAGAACAGTTTTGTGAGGATCTTTGAAACAAGGATCAACACTCTTAATGAAAAGGTGGACAAGGTGACTAAGACAGTCATAGAGATTCAGAAGGAAGTTGACTCAGTGCACATACCTCATGCTTCTTCTTCTTCTTCTTCTGATGATGATGGATCACCTCTTAGGACAGGCACACAGATTCCTACTCAAGCCAGACCAGCCATAGTGCCAGCTCCAGACTTGAGGCCCTCTTCATCAGCTCCTGCTGCTGTCACCTCAGCTCCTGCTCCATCAGCTCCAGTTCCTCCAGTATCCACTCCTGCTCCATCCAGGACATCTGCAGAGATCTTCACCGACGTTGTTCTCTCGACTCCTTCATCAACAACCAGAGGAGATCAACCCAAGAACGCTTAGATATATGCCTTTGAACTTTTTGGTAACTTGTTGCCAAAGGGGGAGAAGTGTATATAGATCTTTAGGCTTCGAGTGAGAGAGAGTTTTGGTGTTTATTGCTTTTGAAAAACAATCATCATTGTCTTTTGGTTGCTTTTGATCATACACTCTTTGTGTGATGCTACTACTTCCTATTATCTTAAAGCTTTATGAGATTGTGTTGTGCTATGATGTTCACTCTAATTATTCTCTCACACCACCAAGATCTATGTAGGGGGAGCTCTTGCTTATCACATACTTATCAAAGCGACAAGTATATTTATTGATTATATCATATGTCGAAGCTTTGATCTATATTTTGTCATCAATTACCAAAAAGGAGGAGATTGAAAGCACATTTGCTCCCTTGGTGGTTTTGGTAATTCATAACAACATATAAGTCATTGACCTAATGTTTCCATCAAGTGTATTTCAGGAAAAGTTCAATGATGGGTTGGTAAAGAGATTGTGGAACACCCCAAAATGCAAGGAAATGGATTGGCAAAGATTCAAGCAAGAGGACTCTACATTTTATATTTGTGAGAAATCACCTCGAGTCCGTAGGAAAGCCAATACTATTAAAAGGGGGTAAAGTTTTGTTGGTGAACAAAAGCTCATATGTGCACAAGTGAGACTCACCAAATACACCCACAAACTCTCCCACCAAAGTCTGTTCTAAGCCAAACACTCAAATTGGTGCAACCAGTATTTTCATCCTGGTGCCACCGATTCCAAACTCTAGCCAGACTCAGTCAAACCCTAACCCTTCGGTACAGCCAATACTGCCTTTGGTGCCACCGAGTTGGGCTGCCAACTTTCTGTTATGCAAGTTCACATTTTCGGTCCATCCGAGAATGTTCAATAGGCGTCACCGATATTGGGCATTCTAACCGTTGGTCACCTTATCGGTGCAACCGAGATTCCTATATCGGTCCCTCCGAGATTCAAAAGTTGCCACCTTTTGGTCACTTCGGTACCACCGAGATTAACACATCGGTGTCACCGAGTTGTCAATTTTTGTGTAACAGTTGGATTTATGGGGATGCCTATATATACCCCTCCATCACCACCTACTCGAAAGAGAAGCACTCAGAACCATTCCATACCTATCCTAACAGTTTTCTGAGAGAGAACCACCTACCCTTGCGTTCAGGTCAAGATCTTCCACTCCAACCACATGGATCTTGATTTCTAGCCTCCCAAAGTTGCTTTACACCAATCGCACCTCTTCTACCAAGCCATATATGTGAGAGAGTGATTGTGTGTTGAGGATTCTATCATCTTGAAGCACAAGAGCAAGGAGTTCATCGACATTACCGAGCCTATTACCTTTTGGAGGGCGGTGCCTCCTAGATTGGTTAGGTGTCGCTTGGGAGCCTCCTACTTCGTGTTGTGGAGTGAACCAAGAAGTTTGTAAGGGCAAGGAGATCGCCTACTTCGTGAAGATCTACCCCGAGTAAGGCTAGTCCTCCGTGGACGTGGGCCGTCATGGTATAGTCAAAGTTGCTTCTTCATGGAACCCTTCGTGGGCAAAGCCTTCTGTGGAATCTCACGACCATTACCCTCCATGGGTTGAAGACTCCACGAAGGTGGACGTACGATAGCACCACCTATCGGAACTACGGGAAAAATCATCGTGTCACCAATTGTGTTTGCTTTCCTTACCCTCTCTTCACTTACATGTGCAATGTCTTTACTTTCCGCTGCTATACTCTTAGACATGCATGTGTAGGGTGTACTTGACATACTATGAATGCTAAAACTTGCCAAGAATTAAAATTGGGAAAAAACATAGTTTTATTTGGTCAAATAGTCTAATCACCCCCTCTAGACCTTCTTTCGATCCTATAGTGTGATGTACATCGTGAGGGCTGGGTACCAATCGATTGGACTATTTGTTTAGTGACGCTAGGGGAAATTCATTGTTCGGGTACTTACCTCGGGTATGAACAATACCGCAAGCCATGGCTTGACACGGAAGTTTCCCGAGGATTGTGGGTAAAGTGTGCAACCCTTGTAGAGTGTACAACTATTCGAATAGTCGTGTCCACGGTCATGGATAGTTAGTGGTCCTGCATAAACTACGTCCAATGTTTTCACAAGCTTGGTGTGTGTGTGCGCGTGTGTGTGGAAGAAAGATGACTCCTGAGCTAAGTCAGGTGACATGACATGATGATGGAACATGAGATGTTCAACCCCTGTTTATATCGACATCGGTAACTTGTTCACATGGATAGCAGCAACCTCATGATGCATGCATTGACAAGTTAATTGATCATGCCACTGCATTCAAAATTAGCTTTCTACAAAACTTACCTACTTAGTGCTATATCAAGCATTGTTATACCTTGTACCAAAACATGGGTTGCTTGCGAGTACATTCAAAGTACTCATTGGCTTGCCACTGGTTATTAAATTGGCAAGGCATGGAAGAACAGGAATATGGTGAACATTTCGTTGGTGACGAACATGCGAACTAGGATTCTTCCCAGTCAGAATGCATGTAGGGATTAAGGCTGATTGCATGGGTTCACGCTTTTGATCAAGATTTCCACTGCTAGTTATGTCTAGTGTTTTGGCCTTCATGGCCCTATCTATGTAAGACTTGACCTTGATGGTCTTCATTTGTGTAAGACGGTATGTATGGATGTAAGACTCTTTTTATTCAACATCTGTGTGTTAAGTGAGCATTCATCTCTGGGATCACTGTACACATGCATTCGGTGATCACGACTTATGAGTCGGGGTCCCCAGAGAGCTAGTATTAGAGCCATCCTGACTGTAGGAAGTCTTAGTTAGCATGGATGTTAGTTAGGATAAGACCATCTTCAAAATGATGCCTACCACCTATACTTACGAGTTTCTGCAGTTCTCACCTCTTCTAATCAACTTTCAAAACTCTAGTGACTCCTCTCCCTTAAACCTTGTAGATGGCCATCGTACCCTAATACCTCTTGGCATCTGCCTTTCCCCTACTCCTTGAGGATAGCCCGGAGAAGTGCTAGTATCGCCGACCACCCGTTTTCTTCTACCACGAGCACTGGGTCGATGCCGTCACGAAGGAGTACCACATTGATGTGGTCATGAAGGAAAACGACTCCCCGACGAGTTGGTTTTTTGAAGGACCACACATGGAGACCCTGACATTCGCAGTCGAGATGGCTGCACGCAAGCCACTTATCCACCTTTGAGACCTCATTCCAGAGATGGTTGATGAGCCAGCCACTCGCCACCTCCCTTTCAGGAAGTACGAGAATCGACGAGTGTTTGACATTTATTCCATCCAAGGAGGATGGGATACCACTCAGGTTTTAGACCTACTACAACCTCTTCACCGAGAATCTGGCTCACAGCCTGATTAAGGAGTCTATGAAGCTCCGCGAGGAACTTTACCACACCCGACAGCTATGTCTTCAAGCCAAGACGTAGCCAGATAAGATCAACAAGGATGGAGCCTGTCGTAGTTTTGTCATGGCAAGATGTCCTCGTGAGAGAACTTAGGTGTGAGGCCATCGCTATAGAGTGGCGGCTAGAGAGGGGTTGGTTGGAATCGAGAGATGCGAGTTTACCCAAGTTTGGCCCCTCCAATGGAGGTAAAAGCCTACGTCCTGCTTTGTGTTGTATTGATGATGAAGATGATCTCGATTACAAGGGTGCGAAATCGCTACCTCTAGTATCAAGAGCCTCTAATATGTCTATCTCTAATGACTTCAACTTGACCCTCTTGAGGTGCCTTACCCCTCCTTATATAAGTTGAAGGGGTAGGTTTACATATAGAGTCCTACTGGGAGTACGACTAGGACTAGTCTCTCTTGAATACTAATATGGGTTTTGTTTCCTTTGTGAAGGAGTCTTTCCTTTCTTTGGGCCTTCTCTATGAACTGGTCCACCATAACATGAGTCTGCCCTCCCATGAGCTGCCTTCTGGGCCGTTGGGTCTTGTCATTCGTCTGACCCGCCAGCTAGGTCACCAATGAGCCGCCAAGCTCGGTCAGTTCACCAGTGAGTCACCAAGTCCTGGTCAGGTCATACTTCAGGCCGGGTTATACCGCGGGGTAATATCTGTTGGGAGACGTAGTAGTAAATCAAAATTTTCCTACGTGACACCAAGATCTATCTAGGAGAAACCAGCAACGAGTGGGGAGAGATTGCATCTTCATACCTTTGAAGATCACTAAGCGGAAGCGTTACAAGAACGCGGTTGGTGGAGTCATAGTCGCAGCGATTCAGATCGCGGTGGATTCCGCTCTCAGCGCCAAACAATGGCGACTCCGTGTTCAACACACGTGCAGCCCGATGACGTCTCCTATGGCTTGATCCAGCAAGGAGGAAGGAGAGGTTGAGGGAGAGCTCCGGCATCACGACAGCGTGGTGACGGTGGAGCTACGTGGACTCCGGCAGGGCTTCGCCAAGCGCTACGTAGAACGAGGAAGAGGAAGGGTAGGGCTGCGCCGAGAGAGAGAGAAGTCGTGTCTCAAATCAGCCCAAACCCTTGCATATATATAGGAGGAGGGCGAGGGAGGGCTGCCTTGGCCCCTCCTCCAAGGAGGAGAGCTTCGGCCGAACTAGGGGGAGAGTCCACCTCCCACAAGGGAGGTGGATCTCCTCTTTTAAAACCCTTTTGCCCTTTATCTCTTGATCCCAGCCGCATGGGCCTTTCTAGAAGGTCTTAGCCAGCCCAATAAGGGCTGTCACACCTCCTATAAGGGCCCACAAAGTCCTATGGTCGTCACACCCCTCCCGGGGGTCCTCCGGCACCCTCCCGGCACTGTCGATACACTACCGATGAGCCCGAAAACTTTCGGGTGACCAAAACTGGACTTCCTATATATCAATCTTTACCTCCGAACCATTCCGGAGCTCCTCGTGACGTCCGGGATCTCATCCGGGACTCCTAAAAACCTTCGGTAATCATTTATACCATTTCCCTATAACCCTAGCGTCATCGAACCTTAAGTGTGTAGACCCTATGGGTTCGGGAGACACGTAGACGTGACCGAGACACCTCTCCGGTCAATAACCAACAGTGGGATCGGGATACCCATGTTGGATCCCACATGCTCCATGAGGATTTCATCGGATGAACCACGATGTCGGGGATTCAATCAATCCCGTATACAATTCCCTTTGTCTATCGGTATGATACTTGCCCGAGATTCGATCGTCGGTATCTCTATACCTTGTTCAATCTCGTTACCGGCAAGTCTCTTTACTCGTTCCGTAATACATCATCCCATGACTAATTCCTTAGTCACATTGAGCTCATTATGATGATGTCTTACCGAGTGGGCCCAGAGATACCTCTCCGTCACACGGAGTGACAAATCCCAGTCTCGATTCGTGCCAACCCAACAGACACTTTCGGAGATACCCGTAGTGCACCTTTATAGCCACCCAGCTACGTTGTGACGTTTGGCACACCCAAAGCATTCCTACGGTATCCGGGTGTTGCACAATCTCATGGTCGAAGGAAACGATACTTGACATTGAAAATCTTTAGCAAACGAACTACACGATCTTGTGCTATGCTTAGGATTGGGTCTTGTCCATCACATCATTCTCCTAATGATGTGATACCGTTATCAACGACATCCAATGTCCATGGTCATGAAACCGTGACCATCTATTGATCAACGAGCTAGTCAACTAGAGGCTCACTAGGGACATGTTGTGGTCTATGTATTCACACGTGTATTACGGTTTCCGGTTAACACAATTATAGCATGAACAATAGACAATTATCATGAACTAGGAAATACAATAAAAACCATTTTATTATTGCCTCTAGGGCATATTTCCAATAGTCTCCCACTTGCACTAGAGTCAATAATCTAGTTACGTTATGATGAATCAACACCCATAGCAAACTGGTGTTGATCATGTTTTGCTCGTGAGAGAGGTTTAGTCAACAGATCTGCGACAGTCAGATCCGTATGCACTTTACAAATATCTATATCTCCCTCCTGATTGTAATCACGAATGGAGTTGAAGCGGCGCTTGATGTGTCTTGTCTTCTTGTGAAACCTAGGCTCCTTCACAAGGGCAATAGCTCCAGTGTTGTCATAGAATAGAGTTATCGGGCCCGACGCACTTGGAATTACTCCTAGGTCGGTGATGAACTCCTTCATCCAGACTCCTTCCTTTGCTGCTTCCGAAGCAGCTATGTACTCCGCTTCACATGTAGATGCCGCCATGATGCTTTGCTTGCTGCTGCACCAGGTGACTGCCCCTCCGTTCAAAACATACACGTATCCGGTTTGCGACTTGGAGTCGTCCGGATCTGTGTCGAAGCTAGCATCGATGTAACCCTTTACGACGAGCTCTTCGGCACCTCCATATACGAGAAACATGTCCTTTGTCCTTTTCAGGTACTTCAGGATATTCTTGAATGCTGCCCAGTGTTCCGCTCCGGGATCACTTTGGTACCTCCCTACCAAACTTACTACAAGGTTCACATTAGGTCTAGTACATAGCATGGCATACATAATATAGCCTATGGCTGAAGCATAGGGGATGACACCCATCTCTTCTCTATCCTTTGACATGGTCGGGCATTGATTCATACTCAATCTCACACCTTGTAACACAGGCAAGAACCCCTTCTTGGACTGATCCGTATTGAACTTCTTCAATATCTTGTCAAGGTATGTGCTTTGTGAAAGACCTATGAGGCGTCTCGATCTATCTCTATAGATCTTAATACCTAATATGTAAGCAGCTTCTCCAAGGTCCTTCATTGAAAAACACTTATTCAAGTAGGCCTTTACACTTTGCAAAAGTTCTATATCATTTCCCATTATCAGTATGCCATCCACATATAATATGAGAAATGCTACAGAGCTCCCACTCACTGTCTTGTAAATACAGGGTTCTCCATAAACCTGTATAAACCCAAACGCTTTAATCACCTCATTAAAGCGAATGTTCCAACTCCGAGATGCTTGCACCAGCCCATAGATGGAGCGCTAGAGCTGGCATACTTTGTTAGCATCTTTAGGATCGACAAAACCTTCCGGCTGCATCATATATAGTTCTTCCTTAAGGAAACCATTAAGGAATGCCGTTTTGACGTCCATTTGCCAGATCTCATAATAATGAAATGCGGCAATTTCTAACATGATTTGGACATACTTCAGCATTGCTACGGGTGAGAAAGTCTCATCATAGTCAATTCCTTGAACTTGTCGATAATCCTTAGCGACAAGCCGAGCCTTATAGACGGTTACATTACCATCCGCGTCAGTCTTCTTCTTAAAGATCCATTTATTTTCAATGGCTCGCTGATCATCAACAAGTCCACCAAAGTCCATACTTTGTTCTCATACATGGATCCTATCTCGGATTTCATGGCCTCAAGCCATTTGTTGGAATCCGGGCCCGCCATTGCTTCTTCATAGTTCGAAGGTTCACCGTTGTCCAACAACATGACCTCCAGGTTAGGGTTGCCGTACCACTCTGGTGCGGACCGTGTCCTAGTGGACCTTCGACATTCAACAGTAACTTGATCTGAAGTTTCATGATCATCATCATGAACTTCCTCTCCAGCCGGTGCAGGCTCCACAGAAACAACTTCCTGTGCTGTGCTACTCTCCGGTTCGAGTGGAGGTACAATTACCTCATGAAGTTCTATTTTCCTCCCACTTACTTCTTTCCAGAGAAACTCTTTCTCGAGAAAGGATCCATTCTTGGCAACAAAGACTTTGCCATCGGATCGTAGGTAGAAGGTATACCCAATAGTCTCTTTGGGATATCCTATGAAGACGCACTTTTCCGCTTTGGGTTCGAGCTTCTCAGGTTGAAGTTTCTTCACATAAGCATCGCATCCCCAAACTTTTAGAAATGACAGCTTAGGTTTCTTTCCAAACCATAATTCATACGGTGTCGTCTCAACGGATTTTGACGGTGCCCTATTTAAAGTGAATGCGGCAGTCTCTAATGCATATCCCCAAAATCATAGCGGTAAGTCGGCAAGAGACGTCATAGATTGTACCATATCTAATAGAGTGCGATTACGACGTTCAGACACACCATTTCGCTGAGGTGTGCCAGGCAGCATGAGTTGTGAAACAATTCCACATTTCCTAAGGTGCGTGCCAAACTCGTGACTTAAATATTCTCTGCCACAATCAGATCGTAGGCACTTTATTTTCCTGTCACGTTGATTCTCTACCTCACTCTGAAATTCCTTGAACCTTTCAAAAGTTTCAGACTTATGTTTCATTAAGTAGACATACCCATATCTACTCAAGTCATCATTGAGGGTGAGAACATAACGGTAGCCACCACGAGCCTCGACACTCATTGGACCGCATACATCGGTATGTATTATTTCCAACAAGTCAGTTGCTCGCTCCATTGTTCCGGAGAACGGAGTCTTGGTCATCTTGCCCATGAGGCATGGTTCGCACGTGTCAAATGATTCGAAATCAAGAGACTCCAAAAGTCCATCAGTATGAAGCTTCTTCATGCGTTTGACACCAATATGACCAAGGCGGCAGTGCCAAATGTAAGTGGGACTATCGTTATCAACCTTACACTTTTTGGTACTCACACGATGGACATGTGTAACATCACGTTCGAGATTCATCAAAAATAAACCATTGACCAACGGGGCATGATCATAAAACATTTCTCTCATATAAATAGAACAACCATTATTCTCAGATTTAAATGAGTAGCCATCTCGCATCAAGCGAGATCCAGATACAATGTTCATGCTCAAAGCTGGTACTAAATAACAATTATTAAGGTTTAACACTAATCCTGAAGGTATATGTAGAGATAGCGTCACGACAGCGATCACATCGACCTTGGAACCATTCCCGACGCGCATCGTCACCTCGTCCTTTGCCAGCCTCCGCTTATTCCGCAGCTCCTGCTTGGAGTTACAAATGTAAGCAACTGCACCGGTATAAAATACCCAGGAGCTACTACGAGCGCTGGTTAGGTACACATCAATAACAAGTATATCACATATACCTTTAACGTTGCCGTCCTTCTTATCCGCTAAGTACTTGGGGCAGTTCCGCTTCCAGTGACCGGCACCCTTGCAATAAAAACACTCAGTCTCAGGCTTGGGTCCATTCTTGTTCTTCTTCTTCCTAGCAACTTGCTTACTGAGCGCGGCAACAGCTTTGCCGTCCTTCTTGAAGTTCTTCTTACCCTTGCCTTTCTTGAAACTAGTGGTCTTATTCACCATCAACACTTGATGCTCCTTTTTGATCTCGACCTCTGCTGATTTCAGCATCGAGTACAACTCAGGAATGGACTTCTCCAACCCTTGCATGTTGTAATTCATCACAAAGCTCTTGTAGCTAGGTGGAAGTGATTGGAGGATTCTGTCAATGACCAAGTCATCCGGGAGATTAACTCCCAGCTGAGTCAAGCGGTTGTGAAGCCCAGACATCTTGAGGATGTGCTCACTGACAGAACTATTCTCCTCCATCTTACAACTAAAGAACTTGTCGGAGACGTAATATCTCTCGACCCGGGCATGATCTTGGAAAACCAGCTTCAGCTCTTGGAACATCTCATATGCTCCGTGTTGCTCAAAACACTTTTGGAGCCCCGGTTCTAAACTGTAAAGCATGCCGCACTGAACAAGGGAGTAATCATCGCAGCAAGAATGCCAAGCGTTCACAACGTCTTGCTCTACTGGGAGAAGGGGTGGGTCACCTAGTGGTGCATCAAGGACATCCAATTTCTTGGAAGCTATGAGGATGATCCTCAAGCCACGGACCCAGTCCGCATAGTTGCTTCCATCATCTTTCAGCTTGGTTTTCTCTAGGAACGCGTTGAAATTGAGGGTGACATTCGCGTTGGCCATTGGATCTACAATATAGATTGTAAAGACAATTTTAGACTAAGTTCATGATAATTAAGTTCACATAATCAAATTATTTAATGAACTCCCACTTAGATAGACATCTCTCTAGTCATCCAAGTGACACATGATCCATGTCAACTAGCCCGTGTCCGATCATCATGTGGGATGGACTAGTCATCCATGGTGAACATCTCCATGTTGATCGTATCTTCTATACGACTCATGTTTGACCTTTCGGTCTTCCGTGTTCCGAGGCCATGTCTGTACATGCTATGCTCGTCAAGTCAACTTAAGTGTATCGCGTGTGTAAATCTGGCTTACACCCGTTGTATGCGAACGTTAGAGCCTATCACACCCGATCATCACGTGGTGCTTCGGAACAACGATCCTTAGCAATGGTGCATAGTTAGGGTGAACACTTTTCTTGAAATTTTATTGAGAGATCATCTTATTTACTACCGTTGTTCTAAGTAAATAAGATGTAAACATGATAAACATCACATGCTATCAATATAGTGACATGATATGGCCAATATCATCTTACTCCTTTGATCTCCATCTTCGGGGCACCATGATCATCACTGTCACCGGCACGACACCATGATCTCCGTCATTGTGTCTTCATGAAGTTATCTCGCCAACTATTACTTCTACTACTATGGCTAACATTTAGCAATAAAGTAAAGTAATTACATGGCGTTTATGATTGACACGCACGTCATACAATAAAATAAGACAACTCCTATGGCTCCTATTAGTTGTCATACTCATCGACATGCAAGTCGTGAATCCTATTACAAGAACATGATCAATCTCATACATCACAATGCATCACATCATATTCTTTGGCCATATCACATCACAAGGCATATGTTGCAAAAACAAGTTAGACGTCCTCTAATTTGTAGTTGCAAGTTTTTATGTGGCTACTATTGGTTTCTAGAAAGAACGTTTCTTACCTACGCCAAAACCACAATGTGATATGCCAATTGCTATTTACCCTTCATGAGGAACCTTTTCATCGAATCCAATCCGACTAAGGTGGGTGAGACAGACACCCACTAGCCACCTTATGCAACAAGTGCATGTCAAGCGGTGGAACCAGTCTCACGTAAGCGGACGTGTAAAGTCGGTCCGGGCCGCTTCATCCCACAATACCGCCGAATCAAGATAAGACTAGTAGTGGTAAGCATATTAACAAAATCGACGCCCACAACAACTTGTGTTCTACTCGTGCATAGATTCTACGCAGAGACCTAGCTCATGATGCCACTGTTGGGAGACGTAGTAGTAAATCAAAATTTTCCTACGTGTCACCAAGATCTATCTAGGAGAAACCAGAAATGAGTGGGGAGAGATTGCATCTTCATACCTTTGAAGATCGCTAAGCGGAAGCGTTACAAGAACGCGGTTGGTGGAGTTGTACTCGCAGCGATTCAGATCGCGGTGGATTCCGATTTGAGTGCCAAACAACGGCGCCTCTGCGTTCAACAAACGTGCAGCCCGATGACGTCTCCTATGCCTTGATCCAGCAAGGAGGAAGGAGAGGTTGAGGGAGATCTCCGGCAGCACGACGGCGTGGTGACGGTGGAGCTACATGGACTCCGATAGGACTTTGCCAAGCGCTACGGAGAACGAGGAAGAGGAAGGGTAGGGCTGCACCGAGAGAGAGAGAAGTTGTGTCTCAAATCATCCCAAACCCTTGCATATATATAGAAGGAGGGATAGGGAGGGCTGCCTTGGCCCCTCCTCCAAGGAGGAGAGCTTCGGCCGAACTAGGGGGAGAGTCCACCTCCCACAAGGGAGGTGGATCTCCTCTTTTAAAACCCTTTTGCCCTTTATCTCTTGATCCCAGCCGCATGGGCCTTTCTAGAAGGTCTTCGCCAGCCCAATAAGGGCTGGCACACCTCCTCTAAGGGCCCACAAAGTCCTATGGTCGTCACACCCCTCCCGGGGGTCCTCCGGCACCCTCCCGGCACTCCCGGTACACTACCGATGAGCCCGAAAACTTTCCAGTGACCAAAACTGAACTTCCTATATATCAATCTTTACCTTCGGACCATTCCGGAGCTCCTCGTGACATCCGGGATCTCATCTGGGACTCTGAACAACCTTTGGTAATCACGTATACCATTTCCCTATAACCCTAGCGTCATCGAACCTTAAGTGTGTAGACCCTATGGGTTCGGGAGACACGTAGACATGACCGAGACACCTCTCCGGTCAATAACCAACAACGGGATCTGGATAACCATGTTGGCTCCCACATGCTCCACGATAATTTCATCGGATGAACCACGATGTCGGGGATTCAATCAATCCCGTATACAATTCCCTTTGTCTATCGGTATGATACTTGCCCGAGATTCGATCGTCGGTATCTCTATACCTTGTTCAATCTCGTTACCGGCAAGTCTCTTTACTTGTTCTGTAATACATCATCCCGTGACTAACTCCTTAGTCACATTGAGCTCATTATGATGATGTCTTACCGAGTGGGCCCAGAGATACCTCTCCATCACATGGAGTGACAAATCCCAGTCTCGATTTGTGCCAACCCAACAGACACTTTCGGAGATACCCGTAGTGCACCTTTATAGCCACCCAGTTACATTGTGACGTTTGGCACACCCAAAGCATTCCTACAGTATACGGGAGTTGCACAATCTCATGGTCTAAGGAAACGATACTTGACATTGAAATGCTTTAGCAAATGAACTACACGATCTTGTGCTATGCTTAGGATTGGGTCCTGTCCATCACATCATTCTCCTAATGATGTGATCCCGTTATCAACGACATCCAATGTCCATGGTCATGAAACAATGACCATCTATTGATCAACGAGCTAGTCAACTAGAGGCTCACTAGGGACATGTTGTGGTCTATGTATTCACACATGTATTATGGTTTCCGGTTAACACAATTATAGAATGAACAATAGACAATTATCATGAACTAGGAAATACAATAATAACCATTTTATTATTGCCTCTAGGGCATATTGTCGTAGTTTTGTCATGGCAAGATGTCCTCGTGAGAGAACTTAGGTGTGGGGCCATCGCTATAGGGTGGCGGCTAGAGAGGGGTTGGTTGGAATCAAGAGATGCGAGTTTACCCAAGTTTGGCCCCTCCAATGGAGGTAAAAGCCTACGTCCTGCTTTGTGTTGTATTGATGATGAAGATGATCTCGATTACAAGGGTGCGAAATCGCTACCTCTAGTATCGAGAGCCTCTAATATGTCTATCTCTAATGACTTCAACTTGACCCTCTTGGGGCGCCTTACCCCTCCTTATATAAGTTGAAGGGGTAGGTTTACATATAGAGTCCTCCCGGGAGTAGGACTAAGACTAGTCTCTCTTGAATCGTAATATGGGTCTTGTTTCCTTTGTGAAGCAGTCTTTCCTTTCCTTGGGCCTTCTCTATGAGTTGGTCCACCATAACATGAGTCGGCCCTCCCATGAGCTGCCTTCTGGGCCACTGGGTCTTGTCGTTTGTCTGACCCGCCAGCTGGGTCACCAATGAGCCGCCAAGCTCGGTGGGTCACTAGTGAGTCACCAAGTCCCGGTCAGGTCATACTTCAGGCCGGGTTATACCGCGGGGTAATATCCTCGACATTAGCCCCTAGGTTAGCTTAAATTCATTCATGGTAAGTTCTTGAAATAAGAATAATAAATATGTTAATTGACTGATACGTCTCTAACGTATCTACTTTTCCTAACATTTTGCTCTTGTTTTGGACTCTAATTTGCATGATTTGAATGAAACTAACCGAGACTGAAACTGTTTTCAGCAGAACCACCATGGTGTTGTTTTTGTGCAGAAATAAAAGTTCTCCAAATGGAACGAAATTTTTTGGAGATTTATTTTGGAATATTTGAGGAATTATGGAGCCAGAAGCCACTTGATAGGGTGCCTAGGGTTACCACCCTCTACCAGGGCGCGCTAGGCCCCCTTGGCTTGACCTGGTGGAGGGAGGACACCTTGTGCCCGCCAACCATAATTCCAACACTATAAATTCACAAATCTCCGGAAAAAATTAGGGAGAAAGAATTATCGTGTTTCACGATACGAAGCCGCCGCCACCTCCTGTTCTTCATCGGCACGCCGGATCTGGAGCCCGTTTGGGGCTCCGAAGATGGGAATATTCGATCTTCATCATCATCAACCCTTCTCCATCGCCAATTCCATGATGCTCCCCACCGGGAGTGAGTAATTCCTTCGCAGGCTTGCTGGTCGACGAGGAGTTGGATGAGATTCATCATGTAATTGAGTTAGTTTTGTTAGGGCTTGATCCCTAGCATCCACCATGTTCTAATACTGATGTTGCTATAACTTTGCCATGCTTGATGCTTGGCACTAGGGCCTAAGTGTCATGATTTCAGATCTGAACTGTTTATGTTATCATCATTATATATATGTTCTTGATCCGATCTTGCCTAGTCATATGCACCTATTACGTGTTATGATCTGTCAACCCCATAGTGACAATATTTGGGATACTTCATGGTGATGACCGTAGTTTGAGGAGTTGATGTATTCACTAAGTGTTAATGCTTTGTTCCGGTTCTCTATTAAAAGGAGGCCTTAATATCCCTTAGTTTCCTTATGGACCCTGCTGCCACGAGAGGGTAGGACAAAAGATGTCATGCAAGTTCTTTTCCACTACTGCAGGATGGTCCGAACACGACACATCAACTAGAGACCCTTCGACAAAACTGTGTGTGATCCATCAATTGCAAACAATATAGTTCAAGCTTCGCCTCCAATGATGAAAACCGTGCGCAATGAAGGAAACAACAAATACGGTTCAAAAAAAAGTTGCATGTGTGATGCGTTACATACAGTTTGTTCTTATGAACTATTTGTGATTATGGAAGATAATAGAAACGGTTAACAAACTATATACGTGTGCATAGTGCGGCATACAGTTCACTCGGACAAACTATTTCCGCTGATCTAGCAGAACACAAACGAGTTAGCCTAAGAAAGCGTGTTTGATAGCCGAAAAAAAGTTCATTCGTCCGAATTGTATGTGAAGACCAATAATAACCCAAACAGTTCATCCTGACAACCATTTTCTTGTGGGTACTCGGCAAACAGTTCATTCATCAGACATGTGTGGGAAGACCAATAATAACCCAAACGATTCATCCTCATAACCTGTGTGTGTTGTGGGCACACGATTGCTACTAATAATTGTATGATATGAGATTTGCTCTGTTTGCACAACATAACACCAACATTATTGTTGCGTAACCATCTTGAACATATAGTTCCATAAGTGACTACACAACACATGTACATTCCTCAATATAAATTTACAAGAAGTAGACGATCGCCAAATCATACTGTTCTTCTGATGACGGTTGCCGACACTGCTCTGCTTGTGGCTATCCCTCGTCGTCTGCAGGAAGGAGGCACTTCCTCATGTCAATGATCCTCCTGTACATCTCGTAGCTGGTGTATGCATCCTTGGCCACGTACTTGATGTGTTCTTCATCCAGTTTGTCCACCCAGGCCGCGTGCCAGGCAGTCTTGTCCTTGTGGCACTCAGCCTTCATGTCCCTGTAGTAGGGGTCGATGATAGCCGCGGCGAGGTCAACTAGGGAGTCCTTCTGCTTCTTCTTCTCGCCCCTCCAAACCGTATATAGACCTTGTATGTTGACAAGCTTCTGGTAGGACAAGCCTGAAATCTTGAGCACCTTTAGATCATTGGTGGTGTCCACTGTTGCGAACCTGTAGTCAGAGTTGTTGACAAACCGGACTAAACGCTCGCAAGGCCTTGTGGCCAAGAAGTAGTGGTAGACGAGCATGTGATGATGGACGCACAACTAGGCGACGACAACCTTCTGATCAGGCTCGGCACGACCGCCGGTATACTTGAGGTCGAAGCCGACCACTTTGTACTTGTCATCCTCAGCAAGCAGCTGCTCCAACATGTTGATGGAGTTCACAACCATGACTGGGTCATTGGTGTACACTACCGAGAGGACCGTCTTCCTGCTGTGTGTGTCCACTTTGACAATAGTTGCAAACTGCTGCTCGACGCTGGCAGCTGTCATTGGATCCGCACGGGAAGGTTGAAGCAATGAAGGGATGTGTATCCTCTCTATATTATTTTCCCTCGTGGGTGTGCTTCTTGGGTTGTGTGGCGTGATCGGAAGGTGGAAGAGATGAAGATAAATGGCCGCATCAACCACATGGCAGTTTTTGTAGCGCTTAACTGCATGATGGCGCCGGGAGCGGCGCAAGCACTTGCATATGGCTCCCCGAACGTGCCTGATCCTTCGCGAGTGGACGCCAGCAGAGCGGTCGGGAGCGCACGAACGCGAGCACATCAAACCGAGGCCGCATCAACCGCCTCATGTGTACATTCATTAGCGGCAGTGCATATAGAACGACTGTTTTCTTTGTAATAAAACGCAATTTGTTGTTTATTATTAACCGTCTGCGTAGTTGTCATTTCTCCCACCTCTGTCGGGTCTTGTCACCGTATAGCCGCACGAGGATTCCAATGTATGCTTTGGGAGCGCGCAAGTTTACCACCGGCGCCGAAATGCCCCAAACATCCAATGCTTCGGGAGAGCATACCATTTCTTTTGGGCTTCCCGTTCCCGCGAAACCGCACAAGAATGCTTGCAAGCTTCCTGTTCCCGCGCATGAACGCTTGCAAGCTTCCTGTTCCCGCGCATGAACGTCTACAAGCTTCCCGCCTAGCTTGCCTTGGTCACCTGCTTTATAAACCCTCATGGCCAGCCTCTCCACATTGCATTCATCCCCTCCCTGCCCATAGCTTCCAAGTCCGCTTCTCCCCAATCACCAGTGGCACCTATTTGTCGTTATCGCTCCACCACCCAGCCAGAGGACAGCTCCAGCTGGGAGGCTGCACCACGTCGGAGATGTAGTACCCAAAAGAGTGTAATGCGTGTGGCGTCCTTGTTAGCTATGCGCACGACACCCATCACATGCTCCTCCACATTTGCCCAAAGACAACAGCTGTTGGCGACCGTCATTACCCCCACCACATCGCCGACCGCTGTTTTCGCCACCCCACTAGCTGCCTCCTTGGCCACCACCACACCAGTTTCCACCTTGGCAGCCAGCCCACGGTCAGCCGCCGGGGTCATCACTCGCTTCACCATCACACCCCGAAGGCAAGAGGAGGTGGCTACCACCGAAGCACAATCGCTCGGATTTTGCGTCAGTGGCCTAACGTGCTACATCAACTTTCTACATGAGGAGGATGAGTGGTAGGTCGAGCACGCACAGAGGCTCACCGCCGCCGTGGCCATAGCATACGTCGCAGGTATGGTGTGGAATGAGGAGATGTACGCTGAGTCCCGCCACTTCGAGGAGGCGTGTCAGCAATGGTAGAGGGCAGCAGCGGTAGCCGATGAATTCGACTCCTCCAGCTCGTCGATATGCTTCTCCTCCTCTGCCTCTTACTGGACGCGCTCGGCAGAGGAGAAGGTTGCTGGCAGTAGCACGAAGCCCCTCCTATCACGCCCAAGATGCGAACCTATCCTTATTTGGGCACGAGGGCCTCATCAGGGATAGAAGCGCATCTCGTCGTGTTGCAAGAATTGATATCATTACAAGTACATGTATAGAAGAGATGAGTATATGGAATTGGCTTTCACTCGCCACAAGCTACATCAAAGTCACATCAATACAATAACATATTCAATCATCATACAGAAGAGCAGGGTTCGACTACGGAAGAAATCAAACGATAAAATGACATCCATCCTTGCTATCCCAGGCTGCCGCCTGGAACCCATCCTAGATCGAAGCAGAAGAAGAAGAAGAATAACTCCAAATCAAATCAAGCATCACTCTCACGTCAAGCATCGCATTACATGTACCTGCAACTGTTGTTGAAGTAATCTGTGAGCCACAGGGACTCAGCAATTTGATTTCCAAGGGTATCAAGACTATTAAAGCTTAATGGGTAAGGTATGGTTAAGTGGTGACGCTGTAGCAAGCGACTAAGCATTTATTTGAGTGGCTAGCATACGAATACAGAAAGTAAAGTATGGTGGTCTATGCATAACGGGCATGAACTAGTAATGATCACTAAGTGATCCTGAACACCTACTAATGTCAAACATTGTTGGGGAACGTTGCATGGGAAACAAAAAATTTCCTATCCACACGCAGATCTATCTATGGTGATGAGCATCTACGAGAGGGAGAGTGGATCTACGTACCCTTGTAGATCGCTAAGCGGGAAGCGTTAAGAAACGCGGTTGGTGTAGTCGAACGTCTTCGCGATCCAAATCGCCGTGCATCCCACTAACCAATCACGATAAGTCCCGCAATCCAATCACGATCCGTCCCATGATCCAATCACGATCCGTCCCACGAACTTGATCACGATCCTTCAGATCTAGCGCCGAACGGACGACACCTCCGCGTTCAGCACACGTACAGCTTGATGGCGATCTCCACTGTCCTGATCCAGCAAGAGGGAGCGGAGAGGAGGAAGAGTTCTCCGGCAGCATGATGGTGCTCCGGCGATGGTGGTGGAGCTATTCCGGCAAGGCTTCGTCTAAGCACTGCAGAAAACCGATCTAGAGGAGAAACTATGCACTGGAGGAACGGGCAGCACGTGGCTGAAAATTCTGTGCAAAAACCCTAAAACCTCCAGTATATATAATAGGAAGAGAGGAGGAGGCTTGGCACAAGGGCCAAGCCTCCAAGGAGTCGGCCAAACCAGGTGGAGGAGGTGGACTCCACCTCCAATCCTAGTAGGACTAGGATTCACCCTATTTTTGCCTTTTTCCTCCTTTTCTCTTTAGGCCTTTTTTCCGAAACCGCATGGGCCTTGTGTGGGACTTCCACCAGCCCACTAAGGGCTGGTAAACACTCTCCCACAGCCCATGGAGCCTCTTGGGTCGAAATATCCCTCCCGATGGTCTCCCGGTACACTACCGACACTCCTGGTACACTACCGATGAGCCCGAAACTCTTTCGGCGACCAAAACAGGACTTCCTATATATGAATCTGTACCTCCGGACCATTCCAGAGCTCCTCGTGACATCTGGGATCTCATCCGGGACTCCGAACAACATTCGGTCACCACCATACATAACTCTATACTACCGAAATGTCACCAAACCTTAAGTGTGTAGACCCTGCGGGTTCGAGAACTATGTAGACCTGACCGAGACACCTCTACGGTCAATAACCAATAGCGGGACCTGGATGCCCATATTGGTTCCTACATATTCTACGAAGATCTTTATCGATCGAACCTCTATGTCAAGGATTCAGTTAATCCCGTATGATGTTCCCTTTGTTCTTCGGTATGTTACTTGCCCGAGATTCGATCGTCGGTATCTCCATACCTAGTTCAACCTTGTTATCGGAAAGTCTCTTTACTCATTCCGTAATACAAGATCCCGCATCTAACACTTAGTCACATTGCTTGCAAGGCTTATTGTGATGTTGTATTACCGAGTGGGCCCTGAGATACCTCTCCGTCGTACGGAGTAACAAATGTCAGTCTTGATCCATGCCAACTCAACAGACACCCTCAGAGATACCTCTAGAGCACCTTTATAGTCATCCAGTTACATTGCGACGTTTGATACACACAAGGCACTCCTCCGGTATCCGTGAGTTGCATGATCCCATGGTCATAGGAACATATACTTGACATGCAGAAAACAGTAGCAATAAACTGACACGATCATATGATACGTTTGTAGTTTGGGTCTTGTCCATCACATCATTCTTCTAATGATGTGATCCCTTTATCAAATGACATCTCATGTCAATGGCTAGGAAACCTTGACCATCTTTGATCAACGAGCTAGTTCACTAGAGGCATACTAGGGACAAAGTGTTGTCTATTTACCCACACATGTAATGTGATTCCAATTAATACAATTATAGCATGGATAATAAACGATTATCATGAACAAGGAAATATAATAATAAACACTTTATTTATTGCCTCTAGGGCATGTTTCCAACAGTCTCCCACTTGCACTAGAGTCAATAATCTAGCTCACATCACTATGTGATTTACATTGTAATGAATCGAACACCCATGCAGTTCTGGTGTTGATCATGTTTAGCCCTTGGAAGAGGTTTAGTCAACGGGTCTACAACATTCAGATCCTTGTGCACTTTCCAAATATTTATGTCCTTCTCCTCGATGTAATCGCGGATGGAGTTGAAGCGTCACTTTATGTGTCTGGTCCTCTTGTGAAACCTTGGTTCCTTGGCCAGAGCAATGGCACCAGTGTTGTCATAGAACAGGTTCATTGGCTTCAGTGCACTGGGCACTACTCCAAGATCTGTCATGAACTGCTTCATCCAGACACCTTCCTTCACTGCCTCCGAGGCTACGATGTACTCCACTTCGCACGTAGAATCGGCTACCACGCTTTGCTTGGAACTGCAGCAGCTTACCGCTCCCCCGTTGAGAATAAATACGTATCTGGTTTGCGAGTTAGAGTCGTCCGGATCAGTGTCAAAGCTTGCATCGACGTAACCCTTTCTGACGAGCTCTTCATCACCTCCATAAACGAGAAACATTTCCTTAGTCCTTTTCAGGTACTTAAGGATATTCTTGACCGCTGTCCAGTGCTCCATTCTAGGATCACTTTGAAACCTTCTGGCCATACTTATGGCAAGGTTGACATCGGATCTTGTGCACAGCATTGCATACATGATAGAGCCTATGGCTGAAGCATAGGGGATGACACTTATCTTTTCTCTATCTTCTACAGTCACCGGGCATTGAGTCTTACTCAACTTGACACCTTGTAACACAGGCAAGAACCCCTTCTTGGACTGATCCATTTTGAACTTCTTCAAAACTTATCAAGGTATGTGCTCTGTGAAAGTGGTATTAAGAGTCTCGATCTATCTCTATAGATCTTAATGCCTAATATGAAAGCAGCTTCTCCTAGGTCCTTCATTGAAAAACTCTTGTTCAAATATTCCTTCACGCTTTCCAGCATTTCTATATTGTTTCCATTCAACAATCTGTCATCCACATATAATACTAGAAATGCTATAGAGCTCCCACTCACTTTCTTGTAAATACAAGCTTCTCCATAAACTTGTATAAACTCAAACGCTTTGATCACCTCATCAAAACGCTTATTCCAACTCCGAGATGCTTGAACCAGTCCATAAATGGATCGCTGGAGTTTGCAAACTTTGTCAGCATTCTCTAGATCGACAAAACCTTCTGGTTGCATCATATACAACTCTTCGTCAAGGAAACCGTTGAAGAATGCTGTTTTGACATCCATCTGCCAAATTTCATAGTCGAAATAAGCGGCTATTGCCAACATGATTCTGACAGACTTAAGCATCGCTACGGGTGAGAAGGTCTCATCGTAGTAAACTCCTTAAACTTGTGAAAAACCCTTTGCCACAAGTCGAGCTTTATAGACGGTGACATTACCGTCCGCGTCTGTCTTCTTCTTAAAGATCCATTTGTTCTGAATGGTGTTTTTCCCTTCAGGTAATACTTCCAAAGTCCATACTTTGTTTTCATACATGGATCCCATCTCGAATTTCATGGCCTCTATCCATTTCTCGGAATCCGGGCCCATCACTGCTCCTCCATAGCTCGTAGGTTCATTGTTGTCCAACAACATGACCTCCAAGACAGGGTTGCCGTACCACTCAGGAGTAGTACGCGGCCTTGTCGACCTATGAGGTTCAATAGTAGCTTGATCCGAAGCTTCATGATCATCATCATTAACTTCCTCTTCCACCGTCGTAATTTCCACAGAAACATCTTTCTACGCTGCGCTACTTTCTGGTTGAAGTAAAGGTTCAATAACCTCATCAAGCTCTATTTTCCTCCCACTCAATTCTTTCGAGAGAAACTCTTTCTCAAGAAATGTTCCGCTCTTAGCGACAAACACTTTGCCTTCGGATCTGAGATAGAAGGTATACCCGACTGTCTCTTTTGGGTATCCTATGAAGACGCATTTTTCCGCTTCGGGTTCCAGTTTTTCAGGATGAAGCTTTTTGACATAAGCATCACATCCCCAAACTTTAAGAAACGACAACTTTGGCCTCTTGCCAAACCACAGTTCCTATGGCGCCGTCTCAATGAATTTTGATGGTGCCCTATTTAAAGTGAATGCTGCTGTCTCTAATGCATAACCCCAAAACGATAATGGCAAATCAGCAAGAGACATCATAGAATGCACCATATCTAATAAGGTTCGATTACGACGTTCGAACACACCATTACGCTATGGTGTTCCGGCCGGTGTCAACTGTGAAACAATTCCACACTGTCTTAAGTGACTGCCAAACTCATAACTTAGATATTCACCTCCTCGATCAGATTGCAGGAACTTAATCTTCTTTTTATGATGATTCTCAACTTCACTCTGATATTGCTTGAACTTTTCAAACGTTTCAGACTTGTGTTTAATTAAGTAAATATACCCATATCTACTTAAGTCATCAGTGAAGGTGAGAAAATAACGATATCCACCATGCGCCGTAACATTCATTGGACCACACACATCAGTATGTATGATTTCCAATAAGTCACTCGCCCGTTCCATTGTTCCAGAGAATGGCATTTTAGTCATCTTGCCCATGAGGCATGGTTCACATGTGTCAAGTCATTCAAAATCAAGTGACTCCAAAAGTCCATCAGCATGGAGCTTCCTCATGCGTTTTACACTAATATGACCTAAACGGCAGTGCCACAATAAAGTGGTACTATCATTATCAACTCTACATTTTTTGGCATCAATGTTATGAACATGTGTGTCATCACTATCAAGATTCAATATGAATAAACCCCTAACATTGGGTGCATGACCATAAAAGATATTACTCATATAAATAGAACAACCTTTATTCTCTGATTTAAATGAGTAACCATCTCGGAATAAACAAGATCCAGATATAATGTTCATGCTTAACGCATGCACTAAATAACAATTATTTGGGTTCATCACTAATCCCGATGGTAATCGAAGAGAGAGCGTGCCGACAGCGATCACATCAACCTTGGAACCATTTCCCACGCGCATCGTCACTTCATCCTTTGCCAGCCTTCGTTTATTCCGTAGTTCCTGCTTTGAGTTGCAAATGTGAGCAACCGAACCGGTATCAAATATCCAGGCACTACTACGAGAGCTAGTAAGGTATACATCAATAACATGTATATCATATATACCTTGTTTGTCGTTGGCCGCCTTCTTGTTAGCCAGGTACTTGGGGCAGTTCTGCTTCTAGTGACCAGTTCCCTTGCAATGAAAGCACTCAGTTTCTGGCTTGGGTCCATGCTTGGGCTTCTTTACAGGAGTAGCAACTGCTTTGCCATCCTTCTTGGTTTTACCCTTCTTGCCCTTGCCCTTGCCCTTGCCATTTTTCTTGAAACTAGTGGTTTTATTGACCATCAACACTTGATGTTCTTTCTGGATTTCAGACTTAGCGACTTTTAGCATCACAAACAGCTCGACGACTGACTTGTTCATCCCGTGCATGTTATAGTTCATCACAAAGCTCTTGTAACTAGGTGGCAATGATTGAAGAACTCTGTCAGTGATCGCCTCTGGCGGAAGGGCAATTCCCAACTCCGCTAGACGAGTTGAATACCCATACATTGTGAGTATATGTTCACTAATAGACCCGTTCTCCTCCATCTTGCAAGCATAGAACTTATTGGAGGTTTCATACCTCTCGATCCGGGCATTCTTCTGAAAGATAAACTTCAACGCCTGGAACATCTCATATGCTCCATCGTTCAAAACGTCTTTGAAGTCCCGGTTCTAAGCCATACAATATTGCACACTGAACTATTGAGTAATCTCCATTAGGTGCCTCCCAAGCATTCTTAACGTCTTCGGAGGTCATATCTTCTGGTTGGTCACCAAGCAGTGCATCAAGGACATATGATTTCTGGGAAGCCGTGAGGATAATCCTCAGATTATGGGCCCAGTAGAGAAAGTTACTTCCATCATCTTTCAACTTAGCTTTCTCTAGGAACGCATTAAAATTCAGGGGTGCTACTGTGCGAGCCATTGATCTACAACATAAATATGCGAAGTTTACTTAGAATATTGTTCAAGATAATGAGTTTAGTTAATCAAATTACTAAAGCTCTCACTCAAATTGACATCCCTCAGGCCATCTGAGTGTCACATGATCCAAATCCACCAACTCAAGTCCGATCATCACGTGAGTTGAGGTGGCTTCAATGGTGAACATCATTATGTTGATCATATCTACTATATGACTCATGTTAGACCTTTCGGTCTCTTGTGTTCCGAGGCCATGTCTGTACATGCTAGGATCGTCAAGTTTAACCCGAGTGTTCTGCGTGTGCAACACTGGCTTGCACCCGTTGTATGTGAACGTAGAGTCGATCACACCTGATCATCACATGGTGTCTCGACACGACAAACTTTCACAATGGTGCACACTCGGGGAGAACACAATTCATCTTGAAATTTAAATATGGGATCACCTTATAATGCTACCATCGTCCTAAGAAAAACAAGGTGCATAAAAGGATTAACATCACATGCAATTCATAAGTGACATGATATGGCCATGAACTTGTGCTTTTGATCTCCACCTAGAAAGCCCGGCATGATCTCCATCGTCACCGGCATGACACCATGATCTTCATCATCTTCATCTCCATCAACAAGTCGCCATCGGGGTTGTCGCGCCCAACATGCTTCTACTACTATTGCTACCATTTAGCGATAAAGTAAAGCATTACATAGCGCTTAATGATTGACACACAGGTCATACAATAATTAAAGACAACCCTATGGCTCCTGCTGGTTGCCATACTCATCGACATGCAAGTTGTGAAATTCTATACATCACATGATCATCTCATACATCACATATATCACATCATGTAATTGGCCATATCACATCACAACATACCCTGCGAAAACAAGTTAGACATCCTCTAATTGTTGTTGCATGTTTTACGTGGCTGCTACGGGTATCTAGCAAGAACAATTCTCATCTACGCAAAAACCACAACGGTGATACACTAGTTGCTTTTCAACATTCTCAAGGACCGCCTTTGTCGAATCGGATCCAACTAAAGTGAGAGAAAGTGGCACCCGCAAGCCATCTATGCAACAAGTTGCAGTCGAGGGAACCAGTCTCTCGTAAGCATACGAGTAATGTTGGTCCGGGCCGCTTCATCTCACAATACCGCTGAACCAAAATCCGACCAAGGGAGGAAGCAATCTAAGCATCAACGCCCACAAACCTTTTGTGTTCTACTCGAGATCTCATCTACACATAGACCTAGCTCATGATGCCACTATTGGGGAATGTTGCATGGGAAACAAAAAATTTCCTACGCACACGCAGATCTATCCATGGTGATGAGCATCGACGAGAGGGAGAGTGGATCTACGTACCCTTGTAGATCGCTAAGCGGGAAGCGTTAAGAAACGCGGTTGGTGTAGGCAAACGTCTTCGCGATCCAAATCACCATGCATCCCGTGATCCAATCATGATCCGTCCCGTGATCCAATCACAATCCATCCCACGAACTTGATCACGATCTGTCCCATGAACTTGATCACAATCCTTCCGATCTAGCGCTGAACGGACGACACCTCCGCGTTCAGCACACGTACAGCTTGATGACGATCTCCACTGTCTTGATCCAGCAAGAGGGAGCGGAGAGGAGGAAGAGTTCTCCGGTAGTGTGACGGCGCTCCGGCGATGGTGGTGGAGCTATTCCGGCAGGGCTTCGCCTAAGCACTGCAGAAAACCGATCTAGAGGAGAAACTATGCACTGGAGGAACAGGCAACATGTGGCTGAAAATTCTGTGCAAAACCCTAAAACCTCCAGTATATATAATAATAAGAGAGGGGGAGGCTTGGTACAAGGGCCAAGCCTCCAAGGAGTCGGCCGAACCAGGTGGAGGAGGTGGACTCCACCTCCAATCCTAGTAGGACTAGGATTCACCCTATTTTTGCCTTTTTCCACCTTTTCTCTTTAGGAATTTTTTCGCAAAGCGCATGGGCCTTGTGTGGGACTTCCACCAGCCCACTAAGGGCTGGTAAACACTCTCCCACAGCTCATGGAGCCTCTTGGGTCGAAATACCCCTCCCGATGGTCTCCCGGTACACTCGTGGCACTCCCGATACAGTACCGATGAGCCCGAAACTTTTCCGGCGACCAAAACAGGACTTCCTATATATTAATCTTTACCTCTGGACCATACCGGAGCTCCTCGTGACATCCGATATCTCATCCAGGACTCCGAACAACATTCGGTCACCACCATACATAACTCTATACTACCCAAACGTCACCAAACCTTAAGTGTGCAGACCCTACGGGTTCGAGAACTATGTAGACATGATTGAGACACCTCTACGGTCAATAACCAATAGCGGGACCTGGATGCCCATATTGGTTCCTACATATTCTATGAAGATCTTTATTGATCGAACTTCTATGTCAAGGATTCAGTTAATCCCGTATGATGTTCCCTTTGTTCTTCGGTATGTTACTTGCCCAAGATTCGATCGTCGGTATCTCCATACCCAGTTCAACCTCGTTATTGGCAAGTCTCTTTACTCGTTCCGTAATACAAGATCCCGCAACTAACACTTAGTCACATTGCTTGCAAGGCTTATTGTGATGTCGTATTACCGAGTGGGCCCTAAGATACCTCTTCGTCATACGGAGTAACAAATCCCAGTCTTGATCCATGCCAACTCAACAGACACCCTCGGAGATACCTGTAGAGCACCTTTATAGTCATCCAGTTACGTTGCGATATTTGATACACACAAGGCACTCCTCCGGTATCCGTGAGTTACATGATCTCATTATCATAGGAAAATATACTTGACATGCAGAAAACAGTAGCAATAAACTGACATGATCATATGCTACGTTTGTAGTTTGGGTCTTCTCCATCACATCATTCTCCTAATGATGTGATCCCATTATCAAATGACATCTCATGTCAATGGCTAGGAAACCTTGACCATCTTTGATCAACGAGCTAGTTCACTAGACGCATACTAGGGACAAAGTGTTGTCTATTTACCCACACATGTAATGTGTTTCCAATCAATACAATTATAGCATGGATAATAAACAATTATCATGAACAAGGAATATAATAATAAACACTTTATTTATTGCCTCTAGGGCATATTCCAACAAACATAACCCCACCGTGTTCTCTCCTGGATAAGGACTCACGAGAAGAGTCAGTCAGGGTTGTGCACACGGTTGGTGTATTTTATTTGAGTTTACTTCAAGTTTACCATGACCGGGTGTTAACCAAAGTATCCAAGTTTGCCATATAACCAAAGGCACGACTTTCCGAAAGATTTAACCCTAGAGGGGTGCTCAAACTCATCCATCACAAATTAACCACACACCGCGGGAATAACCTCAACCATGGATCTCATGATCATCCTAGGCAATTTCAAAGGAAATCCTACACCTCGAGATAGCCCGAAGAAAATCAGAGTTCCTCACGCAAGACATTTGAGAAAGGTAAAACAAATCCAGCAAGGCCGCCCGACATGTCGACGATCCCGATAGGAGACGCGTATCTCATTCTCAGGACACGACGGATGAGCGATGGTTACCACGCCAATCACCGAGTTTCCTCGGGTAGCATTAATAAGCTGCTCTGGGTTGGACCAACACTCATGAGGAGCACTGGCCTGGGTTGTTGATTAATCCATGGGGTCTAGAAAGTCCCTATGCAAGTTTATTAGTTATTAGGCAAATGTAGTACCAATGTTGGGCCTTGCCAGACAAGCTTTATCCTAAAACAAAAATCAAGGGGGTTCCCATAACAACCCCGAGCATGTTAGGAGTGCTCAATAATGGAACATAACACCGGTTCACAAGTAACTAGGGGTGGCAAGAGCGGAACAAAACACCGAGCAAAAGTCCAAGCCTTCCACCCTTTACCAAGTATATATGTGCATTAAATTAAATAGCAATAATATTGTGATAACAAAAGAATATCCATGTTGACACATGGAAGCAATTGCATATGCAGCTAGAAACGCTAAGGCCTGAGCAAGCGGTAACATATCCAAACAAAGGTTTGCTAGGATGTGGAGGGGTTAGAGGCTTTCATGGTAATGTAGGGAGGCTTGACAAACAAGTGGTAGGTAGCATGACATAGCGAATGAAAATGAGACATCTAGCCTGGCAATGATAGTAGTGGTATCCACAGAAATGTGTGATCTTGCCTGAGATCCCACTTGGAAGAAGAACGAGTCCGTGAAGAAGACGAACCAACGTAGTCGAACGAACCCTCACACTCTGAACACTTTCGGAACTCTATCGAGAAGAAGCAAACTGGAAACAACAATCAACACACGAGAAACACCACAACAGATTCATGACATGAGGCACAAACAAATATGATGCATGTCCGATTTAATATGCAAGGCATGGCATGGCATGGTAAGAACAACAGACAACTACTACATATTAAGTGAAGTTCAATACGCAACGAGTTGCATATTAATGAAACTCCACATTCGAATTATTTAGTTCACTCCCGTTTAGCTACTCATTAATGTTAAATGTTGTTAAACATTGCAAGAGGCGAAGCATGAACAACTACATCATCTAGGCATTTTAAATGGGTCCGGAACATCCCATAGCAACAACTACTACATCATATAGCATTTCTGAAACATCCCCATAAGCATAATATGAATTTGGTCCAGATCTGTCATAACACAATTTTAGAGTTGTTAAACAGTAAAATAAATGTCACCATGAGATTTTACAGGATTTTTTAGTCAAATTACATATGTAAAATATTTTCAATGGAGCTACGGTTAATTAGTTATGAAATAAATCATATCGGCATGGCAATTATGCAAATTAAATGAAAACAGCAGGTTAAACATTTTAAACACATGCGAGAGTTCGATATTGTGAATCTACATAAAATTGTAAGCACTTTTCATATATATTTTATTCTCATCCGATGCACGGTTGAAAAGTTATTAATGCATGAAGTTAGGGGGGTTTTCTGCAAAAAAAGTAATTCCCAGATAATTGGATAAATTCGCATGACTAAAAAAAACTAAATGGGCCGAATCTATGAGCTACTGGGCCTAACAAAGGTGAGCGCAAAATAGTTATACTGCGCAGGGCACTAGATAGGGCGGCTGGGGCTCACCTAGTGGGCCTGAGGCCCGGTCGGTGGAGATATGGGCCTGCTTGGGCCGGCGGGGCGGCTGGGCCAGAGGGTGGCGGCCCCCTTCTGGTGAGCGAGGGGCTCGAGCGTTGCTCATGCCCACATCCGTACATCAGGAGGCAGCAGCAGCAGAGTTCAACGACGATGGGGCTGGGAACTCCGTCGAGAGGCGGGGAGATCCGGCGACGGGAAGATGGGGGAAGAGCAGATCGGGGGTGGGGCTCTCCATTCCCGACAATGAGGAGCCTTTGTGGCGCCGGAGCAAGGAGATCGGACGGCGGCTTGGGAAGCTTCAGCCATGGCAGGGAGGGGCCGAGCTCGTCTCCGGCGAGCACGCCGGCGACGCGGAGCAATGGCTTTGGGTGGCGGACTGAGAGGCCACGGGGGCACGCTCGTGGCTCTGGCGAGGCGGCTCACAGGGGTGGTGCAAGAGGGAGCCAACGGGGGCTCGGGAGGAGCGACTCCCAAGCGATGAGGGGCTGCGGGAGCCCCTGGTTCGGGCGAGCAGGGAGCTCGGGCGGCGGGGCGGTTCAGGCCCAGGGCGGCCCTCCAGATGGGCCTCGGTGGGCCCACGCGAGGTGGAGGGAGACAGGCGGTTGGCGACGGCGGCTGTGGTTGATCCGGTGCGGAAATTGAGGTGCGGCTAGGGTTAGCCAAATTAGGAAGGGGAGGGGGATTAAATAGGAAAGGGGGCTAGCTTAGGGGGTTTCTAGGGCCGATGTCGGCCGTGCGATCGCAATCGGACGACTCGATCGGGGCAAGGGTGGTGGGCTGTGTGTGGAGTGGGCAAGGGCCGAGGAGAGAGAGAGAATGGAGGCCCGTGACACGAGTTTTCCAAACACTAAAAAACGTTCGATAATAATCCGATGACCGCACTACAACGACTAGCCGTTGGGGTGTCAAACGAACTCGGAATGTGACGAAAATTGACAAGAAGTCTACCTACGCTATAATAAGACCACACGCTAGGTTTCGACCCAATCCGAGAATGTTTTTTGTGCGCCCTAAAAACGGGTTTTTAACGATGTCGCGGGCACGTGCGTGTGTGGTTTGTCTCGAAAGGTTGACAACATGAACGGAGAGAACCAACATCTACTCACGGAAACGAGTGACGGTGCTATGCAGATGATGCAAATGATTCAATGATGAATGCGACAACCAAACGAATCACACGACGAGAATGGAAACAAAAGGAGAATCTTCTGGAGCGTCGGTCCCGGGCTGTTATACCTCCGAAGTAGTAGTTAGGGGCTATTTTGTTCTTCATCTAACTATTGAACTATACCACATGCTTTAAATTAGCTAGTATATATAGCTGAACTAGCTATTTCAGTACGTGGTTGGTGACAAATTGGGAAAAGTTTGTTTGATTCAGCTATCTATGAATTAATTCTATTGTTTACTGAATTTCGATTGCAAAATTGCATTGTAATAGTGATTTTGTTCCTGCAAAATTGGACAAATCTCAGTGTTTCCAATTTGGCAAATGAAAATTTACCCAATATGATAGATTTGAATCTTACTTGACTCCTGCTACCAATGCATCGATCGGTGCTTACAAGGGGTGCTTAGTGTATTAAATGTCTGAGCAACTCAAGTCCACAATGCATTGTTGCTAAGGTCCCTTCATTTAATGATTTAGCAACTAAACTCCCGCAAGTGTTTTGCCAAGGTTCACGCGCCTGACATTGTTTCTTATGGTGGTCACGAAACTCATATCTCTCCTTAATTACCTCCTCACATCAGATTTTTTTTGCATACATGGCAACCTCAGTAGTTAGCAACAGTATAAGTTGTAGCATCGGGAAGGGCACATGGGTCATCACTCACAACCGTTTGTGATGATGCATGAAAAAATTCCTTCGCACCAGATTTTTGCTTGGCTTAGTAGGGTAGGAACAATTGCCCTCGGTTTGCATATGGGTACTCAGTCTGAAACGTCTTTGACGACTAGCAAAGGACATGCCACCCCGATGAGCGCGCACAGGACACTGCTCGCACGCCACCCATGTACTCAAACACCTGTCTGCATGCTACCTCCTTGCCAATACAGATAGCAAGACATGGCCCGCACATAAGGTTTGTAGAACGTCCACGAATTATAAAGAATACTCCCGCTTGCGATGGTAGCGGGACAGTTTTTTGTTCCAAAATGCCTGTGTTGGCTATTAGTATTGCTTCCTCTTTCTCTCAAAGTGGACACTTAAAATAGCACAACATATTTATGCTTTATATGATGAGGCCCTGCCCAACATGGACCTTGTGACTGTAGATCATAGTTGAATTATGTACATTAAATGCACATAAAACTCAATTAATGTATACAAAGAGATACAAACCGTTAATAATTTAATATGTTGACAGTACACACCTATTGCTTTATGTTGTTTCTAGGAAAAAATCAAGGAGAGAAGAGGCATCGGATGTCATTTTTCAGCCGCAGATGTGGCGTGCATATATATATGTTTCCTAACGGAACACTAGACGTAGCTTATTGTTGTATCGGAACCTCTTGTTTGTAAGAGGCTTCTTACAAATCATGACCAACTTGGTATTTTTTTACCATGACATATGTGTGCCTTTACATAACGCCATTCCAAGTTTCATGAATTTCTGACGGAGTTTTGGATTTATGAGAATTTGGAAACCAAGTTTCTCGATATTTGTGGCTGAGCCAACATGCTTAGATGTTTGAAATTCGTTCTCATTCTTGCATGTGACCTAACAAATACATCCAAGGACACATATATAATTTTTCAACCTATTTTTCGTCCCCGAACCTTGTGATTGTAGATCAAATTTGAATTATGCACATTAGATAATGCACTGAAAAATCAATTAATGTATTTAAAAGCCAGATGATCCCTTATTTAATCATATTTTTGTACTTCACACGTACATATGTATATGTTGTTTATATAAAGAAAATCAAGGAGAGAAGAGGCGCGTCACATGTATTTTCGCCCGCATATGTGGCATGCATATGTAATGTTCCCTATCAAAACAACAAAGCTTCTTGTGAGAAGCTTCGATTTGTAAGAGGATTGTGCAAGAACATGTCCAATTTGGACCATTTTTTACTACGACATGTGTGTGCCCTTTTCATGACACCATGCCAAGTTTCATGAATCTCTGACGAGTTTTGGGTTTACGGGAATTTGAAAACCAAGCATCTCAATGGTTGCGGCCGAGCAAAAAGTCAGTGAGATGTTAGAATTTCATTCCCATTTCTTGCGTGTGACCTAATTAAACATGCATCCATGGCAAGACATATTTTTTCCAACCTATTCTTCATGTGTTGGACCATGTGATTGTAGTTCAAATTTGAATTATGCACATTAAATGACTACAAAACTCAATTAATGTGTTAAACAGGTCTCAAGAACCCTGGAAAAAATCCACAGTTTAGCATGACTGTCACAAAGTTGCTCCGTGGGTGACTCCAGAAATAAATGCAGGCAACAAGAGACAGCGGTTGCTATTTCGCAAAGAAAATGTGAACTTTCCCTATCAGAACACACGACTTTCTTGTGAGAACCATTGGTTTGTAAGAGGCTTTGTGCCCAAACTTGTCCAAAATTGGGCATTTTTTTACCACAACACACACGTCAGGGAAATCGATGGCACCATGCCCAAATTTCATGAATTTCTATCGAGGTTTGTATTTACATGAATTTAAAAAATAAGTTTCCAGATGTTTGCGGTCGAGAATCGTCCCGTAGATATATATGTTCAAAATTCATTCCCATTTATTGTGTGGGACCTAAACATGCAGCCAGTGAAACATATATGATTTTTTGACATATTTTCATGAGCTAGACCGTGTAGTGATTGTAATTCAAATTTGAATTATATATATGCACATTAATTGAATGCCTACAAAATTCAATTAATGTACTTAAAAGGCCAAACGAACTCTGTAAGACTCCACTGATTTGCACGACACATTCACGTTACTATATGGAGAGTCTAGAAATAAATTCAAGGCAAGAAGCGACATCAAATGTTGTTTCGCACATAAAATGTGAACTATCCCTACTGGAACCACATGACTTCTTGTGAGAATCTTCGGTTTGTAAGAGGTTTGTGCCAAAACTTGTCCTGAACTAGGCATTGTTTTTACCACAACACACATGCACCATCACATCACACCATGCCAAGTTTCATGAATTTCTCACGATATTTGGATTTACTCTAATTTGAAAACACGGCTTCTCAAAGTCTATGGCCGAGCCAAAATACCGTGAAGTGTGGAATTTGATTAATTTCCATTTCTTGCATGGGACCAAATCATGTATCTATTGGTAAATAGTTGATTTTCGACCCATTCAGGTGCCCTCTAGTATGTGCTTAATAAAGCGCAGCTCAAATTTGAACTATGCATATGAAATGTCCAAAAAACTGTTTAAATGTTTTAAAAGGGCCTAAACATCCCTGAATTATTCCATATTTAACACACAGTCTGATAGTTGCAAGTTCACTACGGATAAATGTTATTGCCATCCAAACACCTTCAATTGCCAATGTAACTTCATTTTTTGTCTCAAAACAGTTTGAAAATCAAATACATCGCAAACAGTTCTTGATCATGAAACGTGTGTGATGTGGTATCAAAATATCTTGGGCCAATCCTCATATATGGCTTAGCCGGGAAGCTTCAGTCCTCCATCGGTGCTTAAACCACACAATCCCACTTGTTCTCCAAGACCATTGTACTGTTCAGGCGTCACAAGTGAAAGATGGGCACGTCGATCCGCGTCATGAGGGCAACTTTGGCGACCCACTCTAGCCCAAGCATGACTACATCATCCACGAACGTGCTCACAACATCCTTGATCACGGCCGCACTCTCCGACAAGGCGGGCACGGCCGGCGAAAGGGCAGCTGTGGCCGTCAAAAGGGCAGGTGCTGCATCTGAGATGGCGGCAGCAACATCTGCGATCGGGATAGCAAATGGCGAGAATGGCACAACACATGTCCGTTCCTTGGCGGCCGTCGTAGCCCTGATGATGTTTGCCCATGCCTATGCTGATGCCATCCACCCCTAGCTCGTGGCGGTCACCACATAAATAGGAATGACCTTCTCCGACATTGGTCGTCAATCTACGCCCGAAGAGTTGGAAATCGCCGAGAGCGCTCAGGAAGCCATGCGTTTGTCAATAGGATCCCTTGCCAAGATGGATGTGAGAGCCTGGCTTAATAGGAATGATAGACTACTCATATCAACAAGGAATTCCTTCTTTTCCAGGATCCCACTCAAAAAGAACTCCTAAGTTAAGTGTGTTTGTCTTGGAGCGATTCTAGGATGGGTGACCGACCGGGAAGTTGGTCCCGGGTGCGCACGAGTGAGGACAAAGTGCGCAGGAAAGACTAGTGTTGGTCTGTGAGGCCAGCCTAGATCTCGCCAGGCATAATGGGGTGTTAAAATTGGTATCAAAGCCTACCCTTGAGGTTACATGGGCATGCGCGGGTCAGGTAAACGGGCATGTGGCGCATGGCGTGTGTGTCCCGTTATGGCACACAACATGGCAGATGTGCCGCACTGGACGCGCATACGTGTGCCAAAAGGGAACGTTCTTGATGGGCCGACGAGGACATCGGTTCCTTTGAGTGGGGGTGTATGTGAGAGCCTGGCTTAATAGGAATGATAGACTACTCATATCAACAAGGAATTCCTTCTTTTCCGGGAGCCCACTTTAAAAGAACTCCAAAGTTAAGTGTGCTTGGCTTGGAGTGATTCTAGGTTGGGTGACCGACCGAGAAGTTGGTCCGGGGTGCACACGAGTGAGTACAAAGTGCGCAGGAAAGACTAGTGTTGGTCTATGGGGCCAGTCTGGATCCCACGAGGCGTAACAGGGTGTTCAAATGGAGTCCGTTAATGCCCGAACCGTGGCTAGCCACACCAAACTCGTGGCGGCCTTCTGCAAAGAGATGGCGGATGCGGACGACGAGATGCTTGTAGAGTATGTGGCGATGGATACCATGGAGCCCCTTCCCGTGGAGGGCGTCGAGCGCGAGCTGGTCATGGAGGATGCAGCGGAGATCAGCGAGCGTCAGGCGGAACATTAGTCATTGTTTAGAGGGCTGGTCTTTTGTTAGAGTAATGTTTAGGTCAACCGACTTTGTTTGATTGCTCGAATAAGTAAGTGTGGGTTGTGATGTAGGCTCTTTTGTGCAGTACCCAAATTACCAATTGATGATAAATTACGCGACGACGTGGATGACCACTGTAACCAGGCAAATTCGGACCAAAAATTTGCCGCCATATCCCCATTCCATCTTCCAATTGAAAATGAAACTGAACTTCATCACACATACTTTTTCGGAATGAATCGTGTGCAATGTAGTACCCAATCTTACGCTGAAGCTTGGAGACAAACATTTGCACATCCAAATTGATCACACACGGGGTATGTCGCAGGCTTTGTTCGTGATGTATTGATATCGAGAACTATTCTGAAAAATTTGCACGTTCTAGTTCATCACACATGGTGTGTAAACCAGGCTTCGTTTTTGATGTTCTGATATCGCACATTGTTCCAAATAAGGCACTGTGTCTGTTGTTGCTTTCCGTGCCAGTTTTTCACTGAACCGAATGAAAATTTTGCACTACCTTAGAAATATCTACCTGCCTCACCCCCTGTTACCAATCAAAATTCACATTTCCCCGTTTTCCTCTACCTTTCCTAGTTCAAACCTTCATTGCTTGCTTGCAGTGCCGCCTCATCATCGGTGATGCTCCTTCCTGCTGCTCGGCCTCGTCCATCTAGTTAGGTAATCCACATCTCCCCAATACCCCCTCACCCCTTCCTCCTCTATCCCACATGGTCCGACCGCCGGCGCGACACCTTCCACCCAAATCACCGCCCCATCCTCCAAATAATCGCAGTTGAAAGCCATGGTGCACGCAGTATAGCCAGGATCTTAAAGAGCATTTGGCTGCGGAGAAGCAAATCGCAGCTAGACGTGCAGATGAGGCAGCTATGGATTCCATGTGTTCCGACCCCCAGATCTTGGAGGAGCACCTAACCGTCGAGGCCACTGTCAACGCCTCGGGCGCTAACGCTGCCACGTGGTTCACTGCTATAAACGACAACTCGTGGTCTTTTCTGGAGGGCACCGCCGGTACGTTCAACGAATAATTTGTTGTGTTTTCTTAGTGTGCCCATGCTCACCTCAACTCTAGAGCCGACATGTTGGTGCACCCACGGTGTGGATGCATCGCCCTCTTTCAAGTTGACAGATCCCATCATCATCGATATCTCCGATGATGAGGAATAACTTGTTTTTTTTATCTTTATCACTTAGGACCTATGTTCACCTAGCTACGTCGGCTAAATACGTTTCATTGTGCTGTTTCCTGTGCCGCTATTGCCTTTCATTTAGAAATTCTAGTGAAATGTCCAATGTAATGCTACTGCATCCTGACCTTCTAGTATGTTCTATTGTGCAATGTGGTTCTTACTTAATTGTTTCGTTCATTTGTTGTGGTGATCATTTAACTATTTAATTCAATTATGAAATGTGATGTACGATTGTTGTTGGTACAATTTTGTATTGTTATGAATGTGATGAATAAATCAAATTTAGATGTACTAAATACATGTGCAACATATAGAATTTCTACATTTCCTAGTTCTTATCATGCTTGGTTTAGATTTCAATGTGGCTTGAACTAATCTGTTGGATCAACAATGCGTTTATTTTCCATTAACATATTTCAGTGATAGTATGCCAAATATCACTTGTCTTAAATATGTTGCAAGGGGAAACAATGGGGGACACTGAAGTTTACCATCGAGGTTTGCACATCCATGATCGTTTGGCTAATAGCACATTATTGTGCAATTGCAAAAACCATTGTAATATGAATGTTTTTATTAATAATTTGTTCTTGCACATGCAGGTCCTGGTGTAATAGGTTTAGATCCACTGTTCAACACATTTTGCATGTGAGGAAAAGAGGTGTCCTTGAATATCACTTAAATCAAGAAACTCAGAAAGATCGTTAAGATAAAGAAACTAGCTACAAAAAACAACAAGATGTTTGTCTGCACAATGAAAAAGACATCAATCAACTATAGGATGGTACCATCTCTTTCACCTTGTCCTTTTCCCTTTGCGCCATTTCAAAGTTTAGAAAAGATATTTATGCGTATGTTTGTTTACAGTCCTTCTCAATGTAGCCACGATTACTTCTCAAACCACCTGTATGACCAAGAGGCGATGAAGGTATTCATATAGCACCCATGGTATAATCTTGAAGTATTCCTTAAGAGGATGAAGGATGGGCCGGCAATCATCCACAAGCACTGGCCTAAAGTTGTTAGGACCTTCAACATCATTAAAGGCTCAATACTCCCCTTCCACTTTAACAATTTTCTAGATGAGATTCATCTGTCTATTTACCGTCTATGATGATACTTAATTTCCAAAGGTTTTAGATGTTGCATTTGAAACTGTCTTGTTGTGCAATTGGGTAGCTAGGCAGCATATGCCTATATGAGGTTGTACCCTGATTTAATTCAATTATGAAATCATGGTTGCCGTACTACGAATAAGAAATATATTCCGTGATTGATATGAAATGTTAATTTTGATTACTAAATGGATTATAAATAAATGATCAATCAGGACGATTATTGGGGTTCCCATTGCAGACTGTTTCTAAGACAAAACCATGGGCGATGACATGAACAAACCCAGACAATTTCTAGAAAGTTGGCATGTTGGATCGTTGAGCAATCACACACGAATTCTGGTCGACAACTGTGTGCGTTAGGACACCCAATCACAAATATTTTCGCATAGCTAGTGTGTGTGATGGGCAGCCCAATGCCAAATAGTTTCTTCTAGACACCGTGAGTGATGTTTTGAGTAACACAAACGACAGGATTATAACTATTGTGTGTGATTGTTGGGGAATGACACCTATGGGATCGTGTGGATCCCTTTACGGTTCGGCAGGGAAAGGGAGTGCACAAAGAGCATATCTAACGAGCAATGTGAGATTTTTTTACCCAGGTTCGAGCCGCTGAGAAGCATAAAACCCTACTCCTGCTTTAGTGTATTATGAGTGTTTGAGCTCCGGCTACAGGAGTGCTGCGTGATGAACAATACACAGCCGCTATGCGTGCATCTGAGCTAGAATGTCCTCCACCTCTTGTAATGCCTTGGCCTGTCTTTTATATGACAAAGGGGTCTCCAAAATGGTGTATAGTACATACACGAGGTGTACAGTGCTACAGTGTTATCATACCTAACACTAACGGCATAGGACAGACGAATTAAATGCCCCCTCTGTCCCGAATCTTCTTGGGGACGGAAAAAGGGGTCGTCCCATCAGCACCGCTTAAACCCATCATCGCTAGCGCTTTGACACGAACTCAGGATGATGAGACATGTCTGACAGGTTGGTCGTTGCGCTGGAGCGGTGACAGGCTAGCGAGGTCTTACCGGGTGCGGGTCTTGCCGGGGCTCTATGAGCCATCCCGGCAATATCTTGCCAGGGTCCCAGCTTCTGGCATTCTGTCTTCTGATTGTTGGCTTGAACGTCTTCTTGAAATCTTCATACTTGCATCCAGCAGTCCCCTGGTAGGCCTTGCTGGTGTGGCTACAACTGCCCATGCACAAGTAAGAGGTACCAAAGTCCCAAACTTTAGTACACTGACAATGATGAACACACCTATCCCAAACGGATGTTATGCAGACAATTGTGTGTGATCTGCAATACGAATGGAAACCTGCCCTTGGAATTCCCCGTGTGGTATGCTAAGTCATCTCACATGTCTTCCCCAATATGTCTACTTGTGATGGTCCTTCCAATCACAAACGATACATTTTTCCCATCGTGTGCGACCAGGTGCAGGCATCGCCGATAGGTTTTGCCTGTTGTGTGGGATATCCCCCCTATCGCCCACACATGCAAGGCGGTGGTTTAATAATACATCACGGAAAGGGGTTAAAAACCATTTGTATAGCATGTGGCTGCACTAGTGTTCCATAAGCACGTATGACTATATACTAAATACATGCCTACATTACATTGATGAGCTGGAGCTAGTTCTATGTCACCCTAGGTTATGACTGCTATATGATGAATATGATACAACAAATACTCCGATCTAGTGCCTACGAGCTTTCCACCCATTATTCTCACTAAGTCACTACTATTGCTGCTACTGTCACACTTGCTACAAAACTCATGCTGCTATTGCTACCAGTACTGCTACTGTCACACTTGCTACAAAACTCATACTACTACGGTTACCACTGCTATCAAACTATCATATTACTGTGCTACTGATCACTTTGCTGCACATATTTATCTCCAGGTGTGGTTGAATTGACAACTCAACTGCTAATACTCTCAAATATTCTTTGGCTCCCCTTGTGCCGAATCTATAAATTTGGGTTGGATACTCTACCCTCGAAAACTGTTGCGCCCCCCTATAGTTGTGGGCTATGAAGACCTTTTTCTGGCACCAGTGCCGTGGAGCCTAGCTATATTTGCTGAGTCACTTGGGATTTATATCAATTTATCACTATGAATAATCTAAAGGATGCTAAAACCAAGAATTTTCCCTCTAAGACGAGGGGAGGTAAGGAACAACCATTGCACTCTACACTTGATTTGCCTTCTGTTATGAGTAAACTTGCAACACAACCACATGCTATTAATCCTGATATTGATGATGCTACTTCTGCTATGAATGATGCTTATGATGATACAATTACCATGCTTGATGATACTATGCCATTAGGTGAATTTCTTGATGAACAAATTGCTAGAGCTAAAGAGAATGAAACTATTGAAACTGGTGAATCTGCTGGAACTGTTGAGATCTTTGAAACCGAGGATTATGAAACACATAATAGGCCTATCTCTCCTAGATTTGAAATGCCTAAGATACCTGAAGGTTATGCCTAAGATGGAGAAATAGCTAGAGATTCTTGCTTGTAAGGATAGGAATGGTGTTAAGAAACTACTACGCAAGTATAAAGAAAATACTTTGAATGCTAAAATGAAATTTGATCCTAATTTTTCTACTTCACCTGTCTTTGTTATCGATAAGGATTATGAATTCTCTTGACCCAGAGTTAAGTACTTTGGTTGAATCCGATCCTTTTCATGGCCATGAAACTAAAACTGTGGTAGTGCACCTTACTAAGCTGAATGATATAGCCACCCTATTTGCTCATCATGAAAAGATTCACTACTATTATATTCTCAAATTATTTCCATTCTCATTAAAGGGTGATGCTAAGATATGCTACAATACTCTTTCTCCTGGTTGTGTGCGTAGTCCCCAGGATATGATTTACTACTTCTCTGAAAAATATTTCCCTCCTCATAAGAAACATGCTGCCTTACAGGAAATATTTAACCTTGTGCAAATTGAAGAAGACAATATCCCACAAGCTTGGGGGAGGCTTCTCCGATTGCTTAATGATTTTCCTAATCATCCACTTAAGAAAAAATAAATACTTGATATCATCTATAATGGACTAACTGATGCTTCTAGGGACTTCCTAGATAGTTGTATTAGTTCTCAACATGATCCCAACTAGATCCATAATCTAGCGCACAAGCTCTCAACATGTCTTCCAGAATCTGGTTGACTCTCTCAGTCTGTCCATCTGTCTGCGGATGAAAGGCTGTACTGAACTCTAGCCTTGTACCCAAAGTTTCATGTAACTGATGCCAAAACTTTGAGGTAAATTGTGTTCCTCTATCTGACACGATACTCCTCGGAACTCCATGCAGACATACGATCCTGGTCATATATATCTTGGCTAGCTTAGCACTGGTATAAGTGGTTTTCACTGGAATGAAATGAGCTACCTTGGTCAAGCGATCTACCACTACCCAGATGGAATCATAACCTGAACGGGTCCTGGGCAATCCTGTGATGAAATCCATACCAAGCTTTTCCCATTTCCACTCGGGTATCTGCAAACGTTGGAGTAACCCTGCTGGTTTCTGATGTTCTGCCTTTACTCTCTGACAAACATCACATATTGCAACATGTTCCGCAATATCTTTCTTCATACCTGTCCACCAATAACTTTCCTTTAAATCCAGATACATCTTGGTGTTGCCTGGGTGTATCGAGTAAGGTGAATCGTGGGCTTCCTGAAGTATCAACTTCCTGAGCTCTGGGTCATTGGGCACATAGATTCGGTTCTCAAACCACAAAGTTCCGTGTTCATCCTCAAGAAAACCTTTAGCTTTACCATCTTCCATTCTCTGTTTAATCTCAGCTATCTCCTTGTCCGATTTCTGGGCTTCACGAATTCTTTCGGTCAAGTTGGACTGAATTTCTAGTGAAGCAACATATCCTCTTGGAACTATCTCTAGCTTGAGCTCTCTGAGATCATCGACTAACTCTTGAGGTAATCCTCCAGCTGTGAGTGTGTTAACATAAGTTTTCCGACTCAAGGCATCGGCTACAACATTAGCCTTACCTGGATGGTAGTGTAATATCATGTCATAGTCCTTGATTAACTCTAACCATCTCCTCTGTCTGAGGTTCAACTCTTTCTGCGTGAAGATATACTTCAGGCTCTTATGGTCGGTGTAAACATCACAACTATTTCCGATAAGAAAATGTCTCCAAGTCTTGAGTGCGTGCACTACGGCTGCTAGTTCCAAATCATGCGTGGCATAATTCAACTCATGAGGTCGTAGTTGTCTGGAAGCATAGGCTACAACCTTTCCATCTTGCATGAGTACTCCTCCAAGTCCTTGACGTGAGGCATCACAGTAAACCTGGAAGTCCTTCCGAATATTGGGCAAAATCAACACTGGGGCTGTGACCAAACATTTCTTCAACTCCTGAAAACTGGCTTCACATTCCTCAGTCCAAACATACTTAGATTCTTTCTTCAACAACTCTGTCATGGGCTTGGCAATCTTTGAGAAATTCTCAATGAATCTCCGGTAATATCCGGCAAGTCCGAGGAAACTGCGGATCTCCTTAACTGAGGTAGGGGACTTCCACTCGGTGACGGCTTCAACCTTAGTAGGGTCCACTGCTATTCCATCTCCGGAAATGACATGTCCAAGGAATCCGACTTCCGTCAGCCAAAATTCACATTTGCTGAACTTGGCATATAGTTGATGCTCTCTCAGCTTCTCCAGAACTAAACGCAAATGTTCCTTATGCTCTTCCTCGTTCTTGGAGAATATCAGAATGTCATCGATGAACAGCACAGCAAACTTGTCTAGGTATTCCATGAATACTTTGTTCATCAAATTCATGAAGTAGGCAGGTGCATTAGTCAATCCAAAACACATGACCGTATACTCATACAAGCCATACCTCGTGGTGAAAGCTGTTTTGGGTATATCCTGTTCACGAATTTTCAACTGGTGATACCCTGATCGAAGATCGATCTTGGAGAATACTTTGGCTCCTACGAGCTGATCAAACAAATCATTAATCATCGGCAGAGGGTACTTGTTCTTGATAGTCACCTCGTTCAAGGCACGATAATCGACTACCATTCTCAAGGTTTTATCCTTCTTCTCCACCAAAAGAACTGGGGCGTATATAACCTTTGTCCAATAACTCCTTAATTTGCTTCTTGATTTCCAACAGATCATTTGCGGGCATCCGATAGGGTCTCTTGGAAATTGGGGCTGTCCCTGGCTGTAGCTCTATTAGGAACTCAATCTCCCTATCTGGTGGCATGCCTAGTAATTCTTCCGGAAATACATCTGGAAAGTCTTTTACCACAGGTACTTCCTCCTGAACAACTCCCGTGAGAGAATTTAACCGAGCACTCATACGTGTGCGTCGGGATACATACTTAATCCTCTTGTTCTCCGGGGTGGTGAGTGAAACAGACTTGCTGAGGCAATCAAGACTTCCTTCATACTTGGTCATCCAATCCATGCCTAGGATTACATCCAATCCCTGGGATTCTAAGACGATGAGGTCGGTGGGAAAAACATGGTTTCCTATATTGAGTTTCAAGGCATGGCATCCTATCCCTGCCATCATCATACCTCCTAGGGAATTGACCTTAATGGGCTGACTAAGGGTTTTGGTGGGCAAGCCATACTTATCCACAACTACCCTTGATATGAATGAATGAGTTGCACCGGAATCAAAAAGTACTGTAACATGACGTGAATGCAATAAAAACTTACCAACCACAGTCTCGGGTTGATCATAGACTTCTTCCACGTCGAGATGGTTCACCTGGGCACGAGGAAAAAGGTTTGGCTTCTTGGCTGCGGAATTGCCGTTGTTGTTGCCGTTTCCACTGCCTTGCTTGCTCTGGGAACACTCAGTAGCATAGTGCCCTGTCTTCTGACACTTGAAACAGGTAATGTGACTCAGATCCTTCTGAGCAGGAACTTGACGGTGCTGGTTGTTGTTCCCATTCCCTTTGTCAGTCTTGAAATTGCCATGGTTGAGACGGTTGTTCCCATTTCCTCCATGATGGTGGCCTCCATGGTTGTGCACAGCATGAGTGTGTCTTCCAAACTTACCGGTCCCTGATCCGGTATTCCCTGAGTACGGGGAGTAGCGAAGCTTCTGATGAGCTCTAGAGTTGAACTTCCCCTGAGTGTACTTCCTCTTGCGGTTCTCAATCTGCTGCTGTTTACCTTCCAGAATAAGTGCCTTATCCACCAGCTCTTGGTAGTTGTTGAAATTAGCCACTACCAGCTGCATGCTCAACTCATCGTTGAGTCCTTCCAGAAATTTCTCTTGCTTGGCTGCATCATCGGCCACGTCTCCTGGTGCATAACGTGCCAATGTGTTGAAGTCGTCCACGTACTGGGCCACAGAGCGATTACTCTGGCGCAAGTTGCGAAACTCGCGCTTCTTCAGACTCATGGCTCTAGCTGAAACATGTGCGGTGCGGAAAGCTTGCTGGAACTGCTCCCAAGTCACATATGCAATAGGATAAGTGGTGGTGTAGTTCTCCCACCATGAAGCTGCTGGTCCTTCAAGTTGATGTGCGGCAAATCGCACCTTCTCAGCATCAGTACATCCAGCGGTGACAAGTTCTCTCTCCATCTTACGGAGCCAGTCATCTGCCACAATGGGCTCAGTACTGCTGGAGAAAGTTGGAGGGTTCAACCTCAGAAAACGGGTGAGATTGTCAGTCTGGGGTGGATGGTGCTTGTTGTTGTTCTGGTTGTTGGTCTGATTCTGAATCAATAACTGCATCAGTGCATTCTGTTGTTGAAGGAGTTGAGTGAGTTCCAGCGGGAAAGTGAAGTCGGTCTCACGTCGTGGAGGCATCTTGCTGTTTTCAGAGGGATGAGAATTAGAATAGAACAAGGGTCTAGAAGAATTTCGCTACCCATATGCAATGCAACAAAGATATCACACCAAACACTCATTCATTTATTCAATCAATGTCAAACATCGAGAATACAAATCTCAAACAACTAAGCATCGACCTACGCTTTAATGATTAAAATAAAAGATACATTGGAGGGCATAACTAAGGTTCTCCTCAAAAGTGCATAGTCGTAGGTCCTCCGGTGGTGCTTTCCTCATAGTCTTCATCGTTGCTGATGAAGGGTGCCATGTCTCCTTCGGGATGAAGGTTTTCCCCCATGTCTAGCTGCTCCTCCAGAGTTGCGATGCGTGCATTCTGCTCATCAATCCTCTCTAGGAAGTCCTTCACTTCATGCTCGTGTTCATAGTTGGCCTCTCGCAGATCAGCTTCAAGGTCCAGCTCGCGGTTCATCAGATTCTTGATTGTCTTTGTATCAGCACGAACTCGAAGCTCCAGAGTCCTGATGTGAGTCTCCAGGGTCTGGATATATGACATGGTGGAGTCTCCAGTGGGAGGGGTTATGATGTTTCCATGAGCATCTCTGCGGCAAACCATGCTGAGTCCTGGTGAAATGGTTCCACCTCTGTATTCCTCCTGGATACGTCCAAGGGCACGATGAATGGCCATGTCTCTTCCAAGTATCCAGCTGGGTGCCACGAACTTGAAGTCGATGGGTTTCTTCCGATTCCCAAAGGTCTTCCCTGGGATGTGCACCTCGATCTTGTAGCGTCCATCCTGGGGAAATGACATGATAGGAGTCCTGGTGATGCTCGGCAAAGCAATCCTTACGTCCTTGACGATCCTCATCAGCTCCTTACCAAAGGGCATCGTTGCGTCAGGCTGGCAAAACTCCGCGATCAACACTGGGATGAAGGTGGCCATCTATAAATTTTGAAATAATCGGAGAGGAGTCCGAAACGAATAGATGAGAGTATAAGATATTTAAAGACAAAGAGAAACAATCCTAAGGCTTTCCAATCCAAGAGGTTACGTCCTACGGTCAGCGTGTGCTCTGATACCATTTCTGTAGCGACCCGACCTGAAAGGTCAAGTCTCCGGTGTTTCCGTACCATCCCAAGATCATGCCGGTACACACACACGGTACATCCATGTATATATCAAAGGGAAATCACACAGCATTATATTAATTGAAATCTCATATCGAGTCCTTTATTACAATAAAAATTACAATAAAGTGGCTAAAAGCCAACTCATGAGAATATCTAAATCTTGCGGAAGCGTCGAAGGTAGATGAGTCCATCTGACTCCAAGGGCATCTCACTGAGCATAGAACGTGTCCTCACTCCTGGTCGGAAAAGTACTCTGCAACATGATACGTTGCAGCCGTGTAGGTCAGCATATGGAATATGCCGGCAAAGTCACAGTAGAGGTGTGAAAATAATCAGCTAGTCTATATGCATATATGGCAGGTGGGGTGGTAAGTTTTGCGTAAAGCCAATTTTTCCTACATCAAGAAAAGGGGCTAAGCAAAATATTACTAAGTTGGTTGATTAATGAGATGGTTCCACCAACCAATTCTCATTCCCAAAATTATTAATACCCACATCATCATTATTAATTGTGTTGAGAGTTCCAGAAGTTTCAATTCCTTTGGCTCAAGTCGTCCATGACCGTGGACACGGCTAATCGATTAGGTTTAAGTACTCTGCAGTGTTTTGCACACGTTCCCCACAAGATTTGGTCGCCTCCGTTTGATTTCTCGCACTTCAGGGTGTTTGAGAAACGGATGACCAAAACATGGTCTTCCAAAGGGTTTCCCTGCGACTCTGTCGGTGCCCATCCTTTCCTACCGTTCTTCTACCTCTCGTAGCACCGCCTGTCCAGGGTCACCACGATATCCATCCAAGCCAGAGCCCATAATGACTTGTGGCTGTGTAGGTAAGCCTTGGGTTTTAAAGCATCCATCCATCTCTTTGTGCCTGGGTGGACCTTTCCGCGTGAATACTGGCCATCTCCAGCATCACCTAGGCAAATCCACTGGTTTCTCCAGGGTGCCGTTCAACCATCATCCACCCAGAGGTATGTTGAAAACTCGGAGTCTTAAATCATGATCATTATGTAGGTCTTGAAATTATTAACTCTCTCAACTCTCATGAATCACACAACCAACCCCGTCTACTAATAGCATAGCAAAAGTAAAACAACGTTTCCCGGGGCCAAAGTTGTCAAAGAGGGTTGAGAGGGGTACCTACCACATGATACTACTACAATGTAACCAAGTTTCCAACTAACCTATCTTGCATGCAACTGGGGAGATGGTAGAACTAATGCATATAAAACATGGGTAAAACATGATCAAAGTGACTTGCCTGATTGATGATCTTCGTACGTGAGTGACTCTAAGTAACAAGCTTCGCACTCCGGATAATCTACCGAAGCAAACAAGCACTCAATAAGCATACAACAGATTATTGTAACTCACAAACATCAACCAAGAACTAGTAAACGATCAAGACAAAACAATGCACAAATCTCAAGTAAGAAAACACACAAAGTTTTGTTTTCAAAAGGTGAGGAATGAAAACACTACTGACATAATGAAACCATTTGTAATAACAAAACAATTGTTGTCAGCAAGGAAACAATAGAATATTTTATTAATAAACAGAATATAATCAATTTAAGTTTGTTGGGAAAAGTTTAGTAACGTTTATACAAGTTTGTGATAAACACTATATGAATCAACTATAGTTATATTAACAAAAGAATGAAAAACTAAACTTATTATTTATTTGTAAAACATGTTCTTAACAGAAAATAATTTACAATTAAATCTGTCTTAGAAAACAGAATTAAAATATACAAAACTTTGTTTGAAAACAAAACTATTACTAGTTAGTTGTTTTAATCAAATTATGCCTATTTGAAAAGAAGTTGTGATTCCTATGTTAAATAAAATTAAACTAAGAAAATTTATATTTTTATTAACAGTGAGTGAAAACACTAAATGTTTACTAACAGAACCTAATAAACAAATAAAACCAATTCTAAATCAAACTAATTAAAATTGAGTTTATAAAACTATATTATAATACTAAGCAGATTCTGTTTATAGCTAAAACACTACTCAAATATATCCTAAAAATCTTCAAACTAAGCATGATGGTAGTCCTAACTAATACCAAACAGTAGCAAAAAGATTCATATCAAAATATATTTTCAAACTCTAGTTATTCAGATTTGAAGATTTTGAGCAAATTTGATTAAATTCAAATTTTATAGTTCAAATTTGAAATTTAAAAGTACAGGGTGAAACTACATGAAAAATGTGAGCTATTGCAAAAAGAATCAATTCAAAACACTAAATAGATTAAAAGATATAAGCAAAACAAATTTTGAAAACATTCTGTTAATTAAAACAAAAAAAGAAAAAGAAAAAATTATTTGCGACGGTCAGGGGGCTACGTGGCGCTGTCGGATTGGCTAAGGGTGGTGTGCGCTCGAGGGTTCCCGGCGGGCGACCGGTTCCTAAAGGAAAACGATTCGGATTTAATACGATCTAATCTCAGCCGTGGATCTTAGATCCAAGGGGTGGGAGTGCTCATAGGGTTAAGAGGTCGCCGGCGAGGGGGTCTCCGGCGAGCCCGGAAGCGGCGAATGCGACGGCGAGGTGCTCTGGTGGTCGAGGGAGACGGGGAAGTGGTCCGGGCGACGGCGACGGGTCTCCGGAGTCGAAAGGTGAGGTCGGTTGGGCGAGAGGTGGTCGGAATTGGTGGCTACGGTCGACGGGAGATCCGATGAGGGTGGGAGCTCCGGCGAGCAATTGCGGCAGCGCCTCGTCGAGAGAGAAAGAGAGCTCGGGGGAAAATGGATGCGGGGAAGTGGCCGGCTTATATAGGGGCGCTGGGGAGTGCGGGGTGGAGAGAGGAGAGAGATCCGGGAGGGGGAGGAAACGGCCGGCGTCGATCTCCGGCGCGTGCGGGGAGAAAAGAGACGACCGTTCGGGGCAACGGTCGGTCGAGGTGGGGTCCAGCGGCAGTGAGAGAGAGAAGTGAAAGCGCATCGGTCGGCCGGTCGGTAATGAATTCGCGAGTAACTGCCATGGGCCGGCCCGTTTAATACCGGAAACGGTTACCGTTTCTTTTTAATAATTTTCCAGAGACATTCAAATCGTCTCTAAATATAGGGGTATTATATATCAAAATTAACAGAATAATAAATGCTATTTAATCAACATTTCTATTCTGTCATTTGAACACTTTGAAAAAATAATATTTTCAGAAATTTCCTAATTGTTTTTAAACCCTTTTTGCAAATATTTTCAAAATAACCCCTGGGTATTATTGTTCAAATAAACCACCAATTAGTCCCTGGTGTGGAGTGTCATGTTCCTCCTCTCTTATTTGAACTTTTAACCAAAATTTCAAATGGGTGAAAGCAACTTAGGGAAAAGTAGAAAGAGCTTTCTGGAATTCAGAAGAGGCATTTCAACTAACACATACAATCAAGCAATGATGCAGATGGATGCATAACTATAAATCATAACATTCCAAAATGAAATTTTGGGATGTTACAACAAATGTTCTGAAACACTTGAAATATAATTCTGATATGATTGCCCGCTTGAGTGACTTGCTATTTAGAATCAGTAATGATGTTAGAGGTGTAGGCAAACATGCCTCTATGGTTCAAACTCAGTTAGAACAAGTTGTTAAATCTCAACTTGATGAAATGAATAATAATATGAATGATCATGCTATTAGAGTAGTGACTAGAGGAGGTAGAATGACCCAAGAACCACTTTATCCTAAAGGTCACCCTAAAAGAATTGAACAAGATTCTCAAGGAATTAATGTTGATACACTTAGTCCTTCTATGAAGAAAAATAAAAAGAAAGATGATAGGACTTTGCATGCTTCTAGTGAACCTGAGATAGAAAAACCTCCTGATGATAATAATGATGTTTCTATTTCTGATGCTGAAACTCAATATGGTAATGAACATCCACCTAGTGATAATGATAATGATAGTGATCTTCATGAGGATACCTAACCTAGTAATGATAAAGAACAAGATAATGATGTTAAAATAGAACGTGATGTTGATCTTGATAACCCACAACCAAAAAATAAACAATACGATAAAAAATACTTTGTGGCTAGAAAACATGGTAAAGAAAGAGAACCATGGGTTCAAAAACCCATGCCTTTCCCACCTAAATCATCTAAGAAAAAGGATGATGAATAATTTGAACACTTCGCTGAAATGATTAGGCCAGTCTTTTTGCGTACCCGCTTAATGGATATCTTAAAGATGACTCCTTATTCTAAATACATGAAAGACAACATCACAAATAAAAGAAAGATACATGAAGTTGAAATATCCACCATGCTTGCTAATTATTCTTTTAAGGATGGAGTGCCTTAAAAACTTGGAGATCCTAGAATACCAACTATACCTTGCTCCATTAAAAGAAATTGTGTCAAAACTGCTTTGTGTGATTTTGGAGTTGGTGTTAGTGTTGTGACTTTCTCTTTATATAAAAGACTTTATTTGAATGCACTCACACCAACTGAAATATCATTGCAAATGGCTTACAAATCAAATAACATACCTATCGGTATTTGTGAGGATGTGCCCGTTGTTGTTGCAAATTTTACTATCTTAACGGGCTTGGTTATTCTTGAGATGCCCGAGGACGACAACACGTAAATTATCCTTGGTAGTCCCTTTTTGAGTACTGCAGGGGCTTTTATTGATTGAAATAAAAGAAAAATCACTTTTCATATAAATGGTAATGAGCATACAGTGCACTTTCCAAAGAAACAATTCCAAGTGAATGGTGTGAATTTTATTGAAAATTCCGCGACACTCATTATTGGAAGCTTTCAATTACCTCTACCTACCGCCAAAAAGAGATATGTTATTATTATGGTTGGGGATATGCCTATCCCCGTTGAGGTAACCTAGTGTTTTATGAAAGTTCTTCGGTTTCATACTAATTGAAAGTGGTTGTTAATAAGACTTGACCAACCTTATTAATGAATCATTTTTGAGAGTTATGAAGTTGATGAATTTAGTAGACACAACTCTCTGTATCCACCTTTTGTTTTCTGTTTTTCCTAGTTAAAAAATAAAATGCCATGTTTATCATATTTTCCAATTTTCCCATGCAACAAAAAATGATCCAAAAATAAAAGTTCACAGAATGCCCTGAAAAATTAAAATGATTTTTTCTAATTATTTGTGAATTTCTAAAACAGATAACACCAGACTGGGGTGCACCTGGTGGCCAACCTCCACCAGGGTGCACCAGACCCCCCTGGCGTGGCCTGGTAGAGGGTGGGCCCCAGGTGAGTCTCCTCACTTATACCTTTATCCCATGTCATCTCTTACCTCGAGAACAAAATTCACCATTGCTCTCTCCCTTATGTTCTTGTTCAAGAACCTGTGGATTTCGATCTCTTTGCTCAAAGCTCTATTTCCGAAGCTGTTTTAGGGGATTGCTTCTCTATATGTAACTTCCCCATTGCTCTAATTAGTTTTTGATTTAGTGGTTTATTTTCAGAATAATTAGCTACTCTTGGTGCTGCTGTAGATGAGCTTTCATGTTGAATTCTTAGAGTTCTAAGTAGTTTGAACGCTTGATATGGCCTCTATGCATACCTAGGAGTAGTTGCTATAAATCTTGTTTTGTTTGTTAACAAAAATTTTGTGTCACAATTTTTTTCAGAAATTGTTCACAAATAAAATGCAATTCTCCAGAAGTTCTTCGAGGCGGAGATCCTCGGGGGCATCATCAAGTGAAAGTTCCATACATCAATCTTATGTTGAGCCTAGTGCAAGTTCGATTCGGGACGCTAAAAAATATCATGCCTTTGGCAGTGTAATACCTTCATGGAAGGTGCATGTATTAAGGAATAATTTTAACAGTATGCAACGCCGATCTGGTTCCCTTCATCAAAGATAAGTGAACTCAACACCTCAACCTCACAGAGACATTTACTAGGAAATTCAAATATTTTTCTCGTGAGTCAAGAGTTTCATTTAGTCTGTATAATAATGCTTTCACCATGCCTTTAGACGCATTTTGTGATGCGTGTAAAATTTCATATTGGGGTTCGCTAGACAAACCAATAAAACCTGAGTATGAGTCATTATTTAGAAACATTTGTTGCAGTGACATTAGAGGGGTGACACAAGGAAGAATAAAAAGCATCCATTTTCCGTCTATTCAATACCTTGCACTCTTTAATGGTAAATGAATTGTAGGCAAGCAGGATTGTAGCACGCTTTGTGCTCATGATTTGAGTCTTATATACATTGCTTTAACTAGAATTAATGACTACAACTTGGGAGCAATTGTTGCATGGAGACTGACTCTCAGTGCTTCTAATGGTAGTTTGTATGGAGGATTTTATGCCTCTCGCCTTGCTACGAGATTGAGAGTGTCCCCTTGGCCTAATGATCCTATCTTACCTAACAAGTACTTAGACTTTGATGCCATGAAACGCCATAGATTTCTTACAGGCATAGTTAATAACTATACTTACAACTTGAGGTTTGATAACGGTCCCATTGTGCCTATTGTTTTTCTTGCTCCTGCTCTCTTTGATTTCAACAAACAAGGGAAGATACTACATCCTTGAGAGCGAGGCCCGGGCGTACAATGGTGAGGTGGAAGCTGCCAGGAGGGCCGAGGTGGTTGCACCAAGAGCATTGGTAGGCTATCACTCAGGCCATTATCCAGGCCATGGATGGTGATCAACAAGCTAGGCGAAAAGCCTAATCTTGGGGGAGTACGTACTCCCACCGACATTACATTCATGTTCACGCTTTTCATTTCAGTTGTCGGTGTGCACACTTTTTCATTGTATTATCCATGCTAGATTTATTTTTCTCGTTTTCTTCTTGTGTGTTTGAAAAACTTTGAGAAAATCAAAAAATACTTCTTGCTTGTTTTTGTTTTTTATTTTCAGTTCAGTTAATTGTAGTATTAAAAGAAAACCCAAAAAGATTTCTCATTTCTTATTTTTGCTAGTTGGGATTTCTCTCGTGTGAATAGTTTTTCTTGTTTTTTTTACCTTCTCGTATTTGCTTTCTTCAAGAAAGACTAAAAAACTCAAAAAATATTTGTGTGTTTCTCTGAAATTTCTTTCTTCTATCGAGTCATACCAAGGAGAAGACCACGATGACAATGTTGAGTGGCTCTCATATGCATTATTGTTGATCTAATATAGAGCCCATATTACTTTGTCTTCTCCTCTTGAATAAAATGTTTACAGATTCCAGCTTAGTCCACTGCACTCTTGCACTATTGTTATTTTCATATCATTCAAATCTGCAAGTGAAAGGCAATAATGACGATATATGATGAATTGACTGTGGCAGAGAAAAGCGGGTATGAACTCAACTTGTTCTTGTTTTTGTAAATATGTTTCACCTAGTATCCATGATTCAGCACATTATGATTGAACATGTTTGCGATGACAAATAGAGATTATAGTGGTTCATGCCATGCTTAACTAGCTAGGAGTGGATAATGATTTATCTTGGATGTCAACCTGCATTAGAATGGTTATGGTGTAGTATGATGATATGGTATCCTCCTTTGAATGTTTCAAGCGGCTTGACTTGGTACATGTTCACGCATGTAGTTGAATCAAAACCAACATAGCCTTCATCATATTTATGTTCATGGTGTCCATATCCTACTCATGATATAATTCAATATTTAATATTCGTAATGCATGTTTATGACCGTATTCGTTCTCTAGTTGGACGCTTCTCAACCTATTTGCTAGCATTCACCTATACTAAGTGGGAATTCTGCTTGCGCATCAAAAACCCTTAAACCAAGGTTATTCTAGATAAGTGCACCATATCTACCTATATGCGGTATTACCCTGCCATTCCAAGTAAATTTGCATGTGCCACTGTATGATCGAAAGTATGTCTAGAGGGGGGTGATTGGACTACTTGACCAAATAAAAATTCTACCTTTTCCGAATTTGAAGTGTTAGCAGATTTTAACAATGATAGCAAGTCATGTACACCCTACACATGCATGTCTAAGAGTATAGCAGCAGAAAGTAAAGACAAGCATATGTAATAGAGGATGGGTAGGAAGATCAAACACACTTTGGAGACACAAAGATTTTTTCCGTGGTTCCGATAGGTGGTTCTATCATACGTCCATGTTTGTGGAGACTTCAACCCACGAAGGGTAATAGTCGCGAGAGTCCACGGAGAGCTCTACCCATCGAGGGTTCCATGAAGAAGCAACCTTGTCTATACCATGATGGCCTACGTCCACGGAGGACTAGCCTAACTCGGGGTAGATCCTCATGAAGTAGGCAATCTCCTTGCCCTTACAAACTTCTTGGTTCACTTCACAACATGAAGTAGGAGGCTCACAAGCGACTCCTAACCAAACAAGGAGGCACCACCCTCCAAAAGGTAATAGGCTCGATAATGTCGATGAACTCCTTGCTCCTGTGCTTCAAGATAATAGACTCATCAACACTCAATCACTCTCTCAAAAATTTGGCTTTGGTGGAAGAGATTGATTGGGTGGAAAGAAACTTGGGGAGTCTAGAGATCAAGATTCATATGGATGGAATGGAATGGCTTGATCTCAACACATGAGTAGGTGGCTCCCTCTCAGAAAAATGATGGGATAAGTGGGGATCTATTCAGAGTGCTTCTCTTGAGAGTGAGTGGTACCAGAGGGGTATATATAGGCATCTCCAAAAATCTAACCGTTACACCTAAAGTGACCAACTCGGTGACACCGAACTATAAATCTCGGTGGTACCGAGTTCCTCCAAAGGTAGCAACTTTTGAATCTCGGTGAGACCGATACAAAGATCTCGGCGGTACCGATAAGGTGACCAACGGTCAGAATCCTCAACTCGGTGACGCCGATCCAAAATCTCAGAATTTCCTATTTTAAGAATCAAGGTAACATAATGTGACAAGCTGAACTCGGTGGTACCAAAGCAGAATCGGTTGCACCGATGATCTAGGATTTGGTAGGGTTCTTCCTCAGTGGAAATCGGTGGGACCGAGTGGGAATTGTTGGTTGCACCGGTTTTAATGATAGGCTTGGATAGTCTTTTGTGGAAGAGTTTGTGGGTGTTTTTGGTGACTATGAATTGTGCACATGGAGCATTTTGTTCACCAACAATACCATACCCCTTTTAATAGTATTGGCTTTCCTATGGACTCAAGGTGATTTCTCACAAAGTAAAATGTAGAATCCTCTTGCTTGAAGCTTTTCCAATACAATTCCTTGCATCAATCCTTTTGCCAACCCATCATTGAACTTTTCCAGAAATATGCTTAGTGGAAACGTTAGTTCAATGAGATATGTGTTGTTATTAATTACCAAAACCACCAAGGTAGAAAATGTGCTTTCAATCTCCCCATTTTTGGTAATTGATGACAACATATAGATCAAAGCTTCCACATATGATATAATCGTCTCTTTGAGAAGTATGTGATAAGTAAGAGCTCCCCCTAAATTTGTGCATTATTTTGAATTTGCGTTTGAATGCAGATGCACATTCGATTAGGTACATGGGCACATATTCCATGTCACATACAACTTGGTGGTGTGCGAGAATAATATGAATGAATATCATATCACAACAAAATCAAGCAAAGTGAATTATCATCTCATAAGCATCATAAAGATATGAAATAGTAGCAACACACATCAAGTGTATGATCAAACACCAACAAAGTTTAACACAACCAAACCAAAAGATATCAAAGTATTGAAAAACAATAAAAAAGCAACGCTCTCTCTCTCTCGAATCCCTAATGATCTATACAATTTCTCCCCCTTTGGCAACAAGTTACCAAAAACTTCAAAGGTATAGCAATAAGCGCTCTTCTAGGACTAATCTCCTTCGGTAGCTGATGTAGGAGTCAAGAGAACGACATCAACGTGTTGGAAATATGCCCTAGAGGAAATAATAAATTGGTTATTATCATATTTCCTTGTTCATGATAATCATTTATTATCCATGCTATAATTGTATTGATCGAAACTCAGATACGTGTGTGGATACATAGACAACACCATGTCCCTAGTATACCTCTAATAGACTAGCTCATTGATCAAAGATGAGTGTGGTTTCCTAGTCATGGACATGAGATGTCATTTGATAACGGGATCACATAATTAGGAGAATGATGTGATGGACAAGACCCAAACAACAGACGTAGCATATGATCATGTCAGTTTATTGCTACTGTTTTCTGCATGTCAAGTATCTGTTCCTATGACCATGAGATCATGCAACTCATTGACACCGGAGGAGTACCTTGTGTGTATCAAACATCACAATGTAACTGGGTGACTATAAAGGTGCTCTACAAGTATCTCCAAGGGTGTCTGTTGGGTTGACGTGGATCAAGACTGGGATTTGTTACTCCGTCTGACGGAGAGGTATTCAGGGCCCACTCGGTAATACAACATTACAACAAGCCTTGCAAGCAACGTGACTAAGTGTTAGCCACTGGATCTTGTATTACGGAACGAGTAAAGAGACTTGCCGGTAACGAGATTGAACTAGGTATAGAGATACCGACGATCGAATCTCGGGCAAGTAACATACCGAAGAACAAAGGGAACATCATACGGGATTATCTGAATCCTTGACATAGAGGTTCAACCGATAAAGATCTTTGTAGAATATGTAGGATCCAATATGGGCATCCAGGTCCCGCTATTGGTTATTGACTGTAGAGGTGTCTCGGTCATGTCTACATAGTTCTCGAACCCGTAGGGTCTGCACACTTAAGGTTTAATGATGTTTCGGTAGTATTGAGTTATGTATGATGGTGACCGAAGGTTGGTCGGAGTCCCGGATGATATCCTGTACATCAAGAGGATCTCCAGAATGTTCCGAACGTAAAGATTGATATATAGGAAAGTGGTGTTTGAACTCCAGAAAAGTTTCGGGCATTTCCGGTAGTGTACCGGGAGTGACAAATGGGTAATGGAGGACCACCAAGTGGGGCCATCACACCCCAAGGGCCACATGGGCCTTAGTGGTGGCGCACCAGCCCCTAGCAGGCTGGGAGGCCAGCCCAAGCAGGCCTATGCGCAGGAGGAAGGAGTAGGGGCCAAGTAGGAGAGAGTTCTACTAGGAGTCCACCTCCCTTGTGGGAGGTGGACTCCTCCCCTCTGGTTTGGCTGAAGACTTCCTTATACGAAGGGCTAGGCTGCCTCCTCTCCTCTCCCTCCTATATATACTGAAAGTTTTTGAGGGCAGTCCTAAACCAAATTGCCACGTGCTGCACTCTTCTTCCTCTATATCGTTGTGCTCCTCTAGATCGGTTTTCAGCGGTGCTTAGACGAAGCGCTGTTGGAATTGCTCCACCACCATCACCGCCCTGCCATCGCGATGCCGGAGAACACGTCTACCTCTCCGCTCCCTCTTGCTGGATCAAGAAGGTGGAGATCGTCATCGAATTGTACGTGTGCTGAACGTGGAGGTGCCATCCGTTCGGCACTAGATCGGAAGGACCATGATGGGACCGCGGGACGGCTCGTGATGAGATCGCGGGACGGATCGTGATTGGATCATGAAGACGTTTGACTATATCAACCGCATTCTTTAACGCTTCCGCTGAGCGATCTACAAGGGTACATAGATCCAATCTCTCCTCTCACAGATGCTCATCTCCTAGATTGATCTTGGTGAAGCGTAGGAAATTTTTTATTTCTCATGCAATGTTCCCCAACAGTGGCGTCATGAGCTAGGTCTATGTGTAGATGAGATCTTGAGTAGAACACAATGAGTTTGTGGGCATTGATATTCAGATTGCTTCCTTCCTTAGTCTTTTCTTGGTTCAGAGGTATCGTGGGATGAAGCGGCTTGGACCGACTTTACTCGTACGCTTACGAGAGACCGTGTTCCATTGACTGACATGTGACTTTGTTGCATAAAGATGGCTGGCGGGTGTTTGTCTCTCCCACTTTAGTTGGATCAGATTTGATTAAGGAGGTCCTTGTAGAAGGTTGAAAAGCAATCTTCATATCACCGTTGTGGTTATGCGTAGGTAAGAATTGTTCTTGCTAGATACCCATAGCAGCCACGTAAAAAAAGCAACAACAATTAGAGGACATCTAACTTGTTTTTGCAGGGTATGTTGTGATGTGATATGGCCAATTACATGATGTGATATATGTGATGTATGATATGATCATGTTTTTGTATAGAATATCACGACTTGCATGTCGATGAGTACGGCAACCGGCAGGAGCCATAGGGTTGTCTTTAATTATTGTATGACCTGCGTGTCAATCATTATGCTCTATGTAATGCTTTACTTTATCGGCTAATGGTAGCAATAGTAGTAGAAGCATGGTGGGCGTAACAACCCCGATGGGGACACGTTGATGGAGATCAATATGATGGAGATCATGGTGTCATGCCGGTGATGATGGAGATCATGTCGGTGCTTTCAAGATGGAGATCAAAAGCACAAGTTCATGGCCATATCATGTCACTTATGATTTGCATGTGATGTTAATCCTTTTATGCACCTTGTTTTCCTTAGGATGACGGTAGCATTATAAGGTGATCCCTCATTTAAATTTCAAGATAAACTGTGTTCTCCCCGAGTGTGCACCGTTGCGAAAGTTCGTCGTGTCAAGACACCACGTGATGATCGGGTGTGATAGACTCTACGCTCACATACAACAGGTGCAAGCCAGTGTTGCACATGCAGAACACTCGGGTTAAACTTGACGAGCCTAGCATGTACAGACATGGCCTCGGAATACAAGAGACCGAAAGTTCGAACATGAGTCATATAGTAGATATGATCAACATGATGATGTTCACCATTGAAACCACCTCAACTCACCTGATGATCGGACTTGAGTTGGAGAATTCGGATCATGTATCACTCGAATGACCGAAGGGATGTAAATTTGAGTGGCAATTCTTAAGTAATATTATTAATTGAACTCATTATCATGAACATAGTTAGTAGTTCATGCTATAGCTCCCTTGAATTACTAGCTCATGCTATAGCCCCCTTGAATTTTTATATGTTCCGAGAGAAATAGAGTTGAAAGATGATGGTAGCAATATTGCGGAATGGGTCCATGATCTGAGGATTGTCCTCATTGTTGCATAGAAGGCTTATGTCCTTAATGCATCGCTCGGTGTGCCACCTCCTCTAGCGTCGTCTTTAGATGTTGTGAACATCTGACATGCATGTTCTGATGACTACTTGATAGTTTAGTGCGTCATGCATTACGGCTTAGAATTGAGGCTCCAAAATGTTTTGAACGTCACGAAACTTATGAGATGTTCTGAGAGCTAAAATTGGGATCTCAGGCTCATGCCCGTGTTGTGATATTTGATGTCTCCAACAAGATTCTTTGTCTGCAAGATAAAGGAGAATAGCTCAATCGTTGAGCATGTGCTCAGATTGTCTGGGTTCTAAAATCGCTTGAATCGAGTGGGAGTTGATCTTCCAGATAAGACAATGATTGATATAGTTCTCCAAGTCACTATCACTAAGCTACTAGAACTTCATGATGAACTATAATTATCCCAGGGATAGAAATGGTGATCCCCGAGCTATTCGCGATGTTTGACACCACGAAGGTAGAAATCAAGAAGGATCATCAAGTGTTGATGGTTAGTAAAACCACTAGTTTCAAGAAGGGCAAGGGCAAGGAGGGAAACTTCATGGATGGCAAGTCAGTTGTTGCTCGAGTGAAGCAACCCAAAGTTGAACCCAAACCCGAGACTACGTGCTAATATTATGAGGAGAGCGATCGCTGAACCGGAACAATCCTAGATATTTGGTAAGATAAGAAGGCTGGCAACATCGACAAAAGTATATATGATATACGTGTCATTGATGTGTACCTTGCTAGTACTCCTAGTAGCACCTGGGTCTTGGATACTGGTTCGGTTGCTAAATGTTAGTAACTCGAAATAAAAGCTACGGAATAAACGGAGACTAGCTAACTGTGAGGTGGTGATGTGATGGGAATGTTTCCAAGGTTGATGTGATCAACATTGCACGCTCTCTCTCTACCTTCTAGATTAGTGACAAACCTAAATAAATGTTATTTGGTGTTTGCGTTAAGCATGAGCGTGATTAAATCGTGTTTATTGCAATGTGGTTATTCATTTAAGTGAGAGAATAATGGTTATTTTGTTTAGATGAATAATACCTTCAATGGTCATGCACCCAATGAGACTGGTTTGTTGAATCTTGACCGTAGTAATACACATGTTAATAACATTGATGCCAAAAGATGCAAAGTTAATAATGATAGTACTACATACTAGTGGCACTGTGGCTGAAAGTCATGTTGGTATAAATCGCATGAAGAAACTCCATGTTGATGGATCTTCGGACTCATTCAATTTCGAATCGGTTGAGACATGCGAACCATGCCTCTTGGGCAAGATGACTAAGGACCCTGTTTTTCGGTTTTATGGAGCGGGCAAGTGATTTATTGGAAATGATACATGCTGATGTATGCAATCCAATGAGTCTTGTAGCGTGCGGTGGACATCGTTTTTTTCTTACCATCACTGATGATTTGAGTAGATATAGTGTATATTTACTTAATGAAACACAAGTCTGAATCGTTTGAAAAGTTGAAGAAAAATCAAAGTGAAGTATAAGGTCATCGTGACAAGAAGATAAAAATGTCTGCGATATGATCGTGGAGGTGAATATCTGAGTTACGAGTTTGGCATACAACTTTAGACAATGTGAAAGTTGTTTCACAACTCACGCCACCTAGAACACCATAGGGTGATGGTGTGTTTGAACATCATAGTTGTTCTCTATTGGATATGGTGCATACTATGAAGTCTCTTATCGATTTACCACTATCGTTTTGGGGTTATGCATTAGAGACAACTACATTCACTTTAAATAGGACACCATCTAAATCCGTTGAGATGACACCGTATGAATTATGGTTTGATAGAAACCTAAGCTGCCATTTCCTAATGTTTGGGGCTACGACGCTTATATGAAAAAAAGTTTTCACCTAATGAGCTCGAACCCAAAGCGAACAAATGCATCTTCATGGAATACCCTAAGAACAGTTGGGTACACCTTCTATCTCAGATCCAAGCACAAAGTGTTTGTTGCTAAAGCGGGTCCTTTCTTGAGAAAGAGTTTCTCTCAAAAGAATTGAGTGGGAGGAAGATAGAACTTGATGAGGTTGTTGAACCTTTGTTCAACCAGAGAGTAGCGAAGCGCAGGAAGTTTTTTCTGTGGAGCATACATTAGTTGAAGAGGAAGTTAATGATGATCATCATGAAGCTTCGGATCAAGTTACTATTGAACCTCATAGGTCGACAAGGACGCATACTGCTCCTGAGTGGTACGCAACCCTGTCTTAGAGGTCATGTTGTTGGACAATGATGAGCCTACGAGCTATGAAGAAGCGATGATGGACCCGGATTCTGACAAATGGTTAGAGGCCATGAAATCCGAGAAAGGATCCATGTATGAAAACCAAGTATAGACTTTGGTAGACTTGCTCGTTGGACGGCAGGTCGTCGAGTATAAATGGACCTTTAAGATGAAGACATACACTAATGGTAAATGCCACCATTTATAAAGCTCGACTTGTCGCAAAGAAGGTTCTGACAAGTTCAAGGAGCTGACTGCGATGAGACTTTCTCACTCGTAGCGATGCTAAAGTCTATTGGAATTATGTTAGCAGTTGCTGCATTTTTCAATTATGAAATCTAGCAGATGGATGTCAAAACATCGTTTCCTTGATGGTTTAACTGAGGAAAGGTTGTATGTGATACAACTAGAAAGTTTTGTCAGTCCTAAGGATGCTAAAAGGTGTGCAAGCTCCAACAATCCTTCTATGGGCTGGAGCAAGCATCTCGGAGTTGGAATATACGCTTTGATAAGGTGATCAAACTTTTTGAGTCTATACAAAGTTTATGAGAAACTTGTATTTACAATAAAGTGAGTGGGAGCGCTATAGAGTTTTTGATAAGCATATGTGGATGACATATTGTTGATCGGAAATGATGTAGAATTTCTGGAAGCATAAAGGGTTGTTTGAAAAGAGTTTTTCAAAGGAAGACCTGGATAAACCTACTTAATTATTGGGCATCAAGATCTAATAGAGATAGATCAAGACGTCTGATTTTGAAAGAGTTAAAAATGGATCAGTCAAAGAAAGAGTTCTTGCCTGACTTGTAAGGTGTGAAGTTGAGTGAGACTCAAAGCTCAACCACGGCAGAACAAATAATAAGGATGAAGGTTGTCCCCTATGCTTTATCCATAGGCTCTATATAGTATGCCATGCTATGTACCGCACCTTTGTGTGCCTTGCCATGAGTCTATCAAGGGGTACAAGAGTGATCTAGGAGTGGATCACTGGACGGCAGTCAAGATTATCCTTAGTAACGAAAGGAATAAGGAAATGATTCTCGATTATGGAGGTGATAAAGAGTTCGTCATAAAGAGTTACGTTGATGCAATCTTTAACACCAATCAGGATGACCCTTAGTAGCAATCCGGATACGTATAGTGGAGCAGCCATTTGGAATAGCTCCAAGGGGAGTGTGGTAGCAGTGTCTATAGTAAGACATGGAGATTTGCAAAGTACACATGGATCTGAATGTCACAGAGTCGTTGACTAAAAGACCTCTCTCATATGCAAAGCATGATCGAGGCCCAGAACTCATTGGGTGTTAGATTCATAACAATGCGAATGACATGGTGATGTGAACTAGATTATTGACTCTTGTGCAAGTGGGATACTGTTGGAAATATGCCCTAGAGGCAATAATAAATTGGTTATTATAATATTTCCTTGTTCATGATAATCGTTTATTATCCATGCTATAATTGTATTGATTGGAAACTTAGACACGTGTGTGGATACATAGACAACACCATGTCCCTAGTATGCCTCTAATAGACTAGCTCGTTGATCAAAGATGGTTGTGGTTTCCTAGTCATGGACATGAGATGTATTTGATAACGGGATCACATCATTAGGAGAATGATGTGATGGACAATACCCAAACAACAAACATAGCATATGATCATGTCAGTTTATTGCTACTGTTTTCTGCATGTCAAGTATCTGTTCCTATGATCATGAGATCATGCAACTCACTGGCACCGGAGGAGTACCTTGTGTGTATCAAACATCACAATGTAAATGGGTGAGTATAAAGGTGCTCTACAGGTATCTCCAAGGGTGTCTGTTGGGTTAGCGTGGATCAAGACTGGGATTTGTTACTCCGTGTGACGGAGAGGTATCTCAGGGCCCACTCGGTAATAGAACATCACAACAAGCCTTGCAAGCAATGTGACTAAGTGTTAGCCATGGGATCTTGTATTACGGAACAAGTAAAGATACTTGCCAGTAACGAGATTGAACTAGGTATAGAGATACCGACAATCAAATCTCGGGCAAGTAACATACCGAAGAACAAAAGGGAACATCATACGGAATTATCTAAATCCTTGACATAGAGGTTCAACCGATAAAGATCTTTGTAGAATATGTAGGAGCCAATATGGGCATCCATGTCCCGCTATTGGTTATTGACCGTAGAGGTGTCTCGGTCATGTCTACATAGTTCTCGAACCCGCAGGGTCTGCACACTTAAGGTTCGGTGATGTTTCGGTAGTATTGAGTTATGTATGTTGGTGACCGAAGGTTGTTCGGTGTCCTGGATGAGATCCCGTACATAATGAGGAGCTCCGGAATGGTCCGGAGGTAAAGATTGATATATAGGAAAGTGGTGTTTGAACTCCGAAAAAGTTTCGGGCATTTCCGGTAGTGTATCGGGAGTGACAAATGGGTTCCGGAGGACCGCCAAGTGGGGCCATCACACCCCAAGGGGCCACATGGACCTTATTGGTGGCGCAACAGCCTCTGGTGGGCTCGGAGGCCAGCCCAAGAAGGCCTATGTGCAGGAGGAATGAGTAGGGGCCAAGTAAGAGAGAGTCCTACTAGGAGTCCACCTCCCTTGTGGGAGGTGGACTCCTCCCCTCTGGTTTGGCTGAAGCCTTCCTTGTAGGAAGGGCTAGGCTGCCTCCTCTCGTCTCCCTCCTATATACACTGAAGGTTTTTGAGGGCAGCCCTAACCCTAATTGCCATGTGCTGCCCTCTTCTTCCTCTAGATTGTTTTTCTCCTCTAGATCGGTTTTCAGCGGTGGTTAGGCGAAGCCCTACTGGAATTGCTCCATCACCATCGCCACAACGCTGTCGTGCTGCCGGAGAACTTGTCTACATCTTCACTCCCTCTTGCTGGATCAAGAAGGTGGAGATCGTCATCGAACTGTACGTGTGCTGAACGCGGAGGTGCCGTTCGTTCGGCACTAGATCGGAAGGACCGCGATGGGATCGTGGGATGGCTCGTGATGAGATCGTGGGATGGATCGTGATTGGATCGTGAAGACGTTCGACTACATCAACCGCGTTCTTTAACGCTTCCGCTTAGCGATCTACAAGGGTACATAGATCCAATCTCTCCTCTCATAGATGCTCATCTCCTAGATTGATCTTGGTGAAGCGTAGGAAATTTTTTGTTTCCCATGCAACGTTCCCCAACACAGCGAAGACTTTAGCAGACGTCATGGACGGAGTTGGAGTAGCCACAGGAGGTGCTGGTGGAGCGGATGGAGCTGAAGCAGGTGCTGATGAAGAAGGCCTCATCTCTGGAGCTGTCACTATAGGAGTCTTGGCTTGAGTCCTGAACTGAGTGTCTGTCCTGAGAGGTGCATTATCCTCATCATCATCTGTAGTGTGGGACTAGCCTCGCCATCAACTTCCTTCTTGAGCTCATTCACTGTCATTGTGAGCCCATCCACCTTGTTGTTGAGAATATGAAACTTGTTATCAACAATCCTCGCCAGGCTATCCGAGTTCTTCAAGATGTTCCCGATGTCCTTTTGCATACTGAGCATAGAGCTAAGGAGAAGATCCATCTGCTCACTCCGATTGTTTGGCACCTAAGCACTAGTGTCTCTGGCTGCCTCTGCCTGTGTCTGTGCTGCAGCTAAGGTGGGATGATCTATGTCCATCACCACAACATTGTCTTCTAGCTCTATGAAGAGTGGAAAATGTGGTCCATCAAGTGCAAAAATGTGCTTCTCCAACTGAGAGTTGATAAGCATCTAGATATAAGGTGCATAACCACATGATCGCTTATGATCTACAACAATCCTCTTCACTATCTCTACTATCAAATCCATCACTCTTAATCTGGTGTGTTGATCAAGATGGAGTAGCATGTTGATAGAGTAACCTCTGACCATTTTGTCATCTCCAGACTTAGGCAAAAAGGTGTGCCTCAAGATGGTGCTAATGGTGCGTAGACTAGCCTGGAGGAAGTAAATGGATCCGGGTGTCGGTGTCAAAACCGGCAGATATCGGGTAGGGGCACTAGTAGAAAACAGACCTTTCGTCTCGAGCTTTAGTACCGGTCTGGTCACGAACCGGTACTAAAGATGGTATTAGTCCCGGTTCATGCCGGCTACAACAGCTAGGAGCAGGGCGACCTTTAGTACCGGCTCGTGAGGGACCTTTAGAACTGGTTAAGCTCAAGAGCCGGTACTAAAGGGGGCGTGGCAGGGTTTTGGTCAGACATGGGCCCTGCTTGCACCTTTAGTACTGGATGGTGTCACCAGCCGGTACTAAAGGGCAACCTTTAGTACCGGCTGGTGACACCAGCCGGTACTAAAGACTTCCTACATATGCATTCGTCCGCAGCCGATCAAAAGAGCTTTGTTTTCTCCCCTGTTCTTCTTCTTGCTCAAAGCTCATCCTCCATTTTGCCAAGGATTTGTCAAGATTTAAAGGCACCCCACCTATCCAAGTGTTCATAAATGTTAGCAACTTTGCTCCTTCATCTCTTGCTAGATTAGCTTGTGGTATGCTCAAAGATATGTGATATGTGATTTGTGGGAGTTTATTTGATTCATATCCAATTTGAGCTCAAATTAAATTGTTAGGTTGCATATATGTAGGTGTGGTTTATTTGGTGTGCCTTCCCATGTTCTTCTTCTTGCTCAAAGCTCATCCTCCATTTTGCCAAGGATTTGTCAAGATTTAAAGGCACCCCATCTATCCAAGTGTTCATAAAGGTTAGCAACTTTCCTCCTTCATCTCTTGCTAGATTAGCTTGTGGTATGCTCAAAGATATGTGATATGTGATTTGTGGGAGTTTATTTGATTTATATCCAATTTGATCTCAAATTAACTTGTTAGGCTGCATATGTGTAGGTGTGGTTTATTTGGTGTGCCTTCCCATCCCCGGCTGTCCTAACCACCGTCCATCGTCTGCACCGTCTCGTCGCGGCACTGGGCACCTTGGTGAGCCTCTTGTTCTTATTAAAATCTTTAAAAAAAATTACTTGTATGATTTAGATAGCTACGTGTACGATTTACTTACTTGTATTATTGTTAGTTATTCTATAGTGTAATGATTATGGTATCCGCCCACGTCGGCCCTCGTCCAGTCTATGATTCAGATGTGGTATGCCATTAATTATATTTTATAACTATTTCACACATCATCTAATGTCTATGACAATTAATTATGCCACCAAATTGACATAGATATTTTTATCTATAGGAAGTAGTTGAACCAGAAATTCCAACCGACTATGCAATTCTGGTCGAGAAATTAACAAAAGCTGAAAAAGAAATTGATCATTTGAAAGAAAAATTGAAAAGAACTGAAGATGAGAAGATGAGATTGGAGTTGCATGTTGCCGATATCATCGATGATCACAAGAACAAGATGGCTGGAATGCGCTTGAAGCTTAGAAAGATTAGAAAATATGCCATTGATAAAGAGGCTTGGTATCATTATGCTGTTGGCTCAATTGTTACTTTAGTTGTGATTATGATCGCATTTGTTGTTGTATTCACATGTTTTAGATAGTGGGTGTTGTTTTATGAGATGTATATGTATGAACTATAAGTATCCATTATTTGCAGTAATAACATTTGGTCACTGTTAGCTCTACTTTTGGTTGTAATGTGATGATGAAGTTGTATTAATTTGGTCACTTCGATGTTGTGTAGTGAACATGAGCCGGCAATGGATGTACGATGACCGACTAAGTCCAGGGTTTCTTAATGGCCTGCACGATTTTATTCGTGTGGCTGAGACAAATAAGCAGAATGGTTTCATGTGTTGTCCATGCCGTGACTGTAAGAATGATAGGAATTACTCTAACTCAAAAACTCTTCACTACCACTTGTTGAAGTCAGGTTTCATGTCCGGCTATAGCTGTTGGACCAAGCATGGAGAAAGAGGGGTTATAATGGAAGACAATGAAGAAGAAGAGGATGGTGACAACTATCCTTTCGCTGATACAACAATGGGGGAAGCTGAAGAAGAGGCATCAATGGGGGAAGCTGGAGAAGAGGCATCAGATGAGCCCGCTGATGATTTGGGTCAGGTCATTGCTGATGCAAAGAGAAACTGCAAAAATTATAAGGAGAGATTGAAGTTGAAACGCATGTTAGAGGATCACAAGAAAGTATTGTATCCAAATTGTGAAGATGACCAGAAAAAGCTGGGTACCACGCTGGAATTACTGCAATGGAAGGTGAAGAATGGTGTAACTGACAAGGGATTTCAAGAATTGCTGATAATGATAAAGAAGATGCTTCCAAAGGATAACAAATTGCCTGAAAGTATGTACGAAGCAAATAAGGTTGTCTGCCCTCTAGGATTAGAGGTGCAGAAGATACATGCATGCCCTAATGACTGCATCCTCTACCGCAGTGAGGAGTACGAGAATTTGGATGCATGCCCGGTATGCGGTGCACTGTGCTATAAGATCACCCACGATGACCCTAGTGATGTGGAGGGCGAACGCCATAGGAAGAGGGTTCCTGCCAAGGTGATGTGGTATTCTCCTATAATACCACGGTTGAAACGTTTAATCCAAAACAAAGAGCATGCCAAGTTGTTGCGATGGCACAAAGAAGAACGTAAGAAAGACGGGATGTTGAGAGCACCCGCTGATGGGTCGCAGTGGAGAAAAATTGAGAGGGAGTTCGACGACTTTGCAGCTGACGCAACGAACTTATGGTTTGGTATTATTACAGACGGCATGAATCCTTTTGGCGAGCAGAGCTCCAGTCACAGCACCTGGCCCCTGACTCTATGTATCTATAACCTGCCTCCTTGGTTGTGCATGAAGCGAAAGTTCATTATGATGCCAGTGCTCATTCAAGGCCCTAAGCAACCCGGCAACGACATTGATGTCTACCTAAGGCCACTAGTTGATGAACTTCTATAGTTGTGGAAAAAACCAGGTGTGCGTGTGTGGGATGCGCACACACAGAAGGAAATTGACCTACGGGCGTTGCTGTTTGTAACCATCAATGATTGGCCTGCTCTTGGTAACCTTTCAGGACATACAAACAAGGGATACAATACATGCACGCACTGTTTAGATGATACTGAAAGTATATATTTGGATAAATGTAAGAAGAATGTGTACCTGGGACATCGTCGATTTCTACCGATCAAGCATATCTTAAGAAAGACAGGCAACCATTTCAAAGGTGAGCCAGATAACCGGAAGAAGCCTGGCCTTCGTACTAGTGAATATATATTTGATATGGTCAAGGATTTACAGGTAATCTTTGGAAAGGGTCCTGGCGGACAATCTATTCCGAATGATGCCAACGGACACGCACCCATGTGGAAGAAGAAATCTATATTTTGGGAACTTGAATATTGGAAAGCCCTAGAGGTCCGCAATGAATTCAACGTGATGCATGTGACGAAGAATCTTTGTGTGAACCTGCTAGGCTTCTTGGGCATGTATGGAAAGACAAAAGATACACCGGAGGCACGGGAGGACAAACAAAGAATTAATGAAAAAGACGGCATGCCTCCAAAGCAGTATCAAGGTCCTGCCAGCTATGCTCTTACGAAAGAAGAGAAGGAAATCTTTTTTCAATGCCTGCTCAGTATCAATGTCCCGTCTGGCTTCTCGTCGCATATAAAGGGAATAATAAATATGGCAGAGAAAAAATTTCAAAATCTAAAGTCTCATGACTGCCACGTGATTATGACGTAATTACTTCCGGTTGCACTTAGGGGGCTTCTACCGGAAAATGTTTGATTAGCCATTGTGAAGCTATGCGCATTCCTCAATGCAATTTCTCAGAAGGTAATCGATCCAGAAATCCTACCAAGGTTACAGAATGACCTGGTCCAATGTCTTGTCAGTTTCGAGTTGGTGTTCCCACCATCCTTCTTCAATTTTATGACACACGTTCTAGTGCACCTAGTCGAAGAGATTAACATTCTGGGTCCTGTATTTCTACACAATATGTTCCCCTTCGAGAGGTTCATGGGAGTCTTAAAGAAATATGTTCATAACCGTGCTAGGCCAGAAGGAAGCATCGCCAACGGATATGGAACAGAGGAGGTTATTGAGTTTTTTGTTGACTTTTTTCCTGACATTAAGCCGATTGGTCTTCCTGAATCGCAGCATGAGGGGAGACTAGGTGGAAAAGGCACATTAGAAAAGAAAGAAGCAATAAATATGGACGGGCATTCTTTCACTCAAGCACACTGCACGGTTCTACAAAATTCCACCTTGGTGACTCCATATATGGAGGAACACAAGGATATTGTATGGTCCAAGAACCTAGAGCAGTCTGACCCCTGGATTGAACGTAAACACATGGAGACTTTCGTTGCAAACAAAGCTCATCAATGACAACGATGTTCCAGATGAACTGTACTGGTTGGCCAAGACACCAAGTTCGACTGTAACGACTTTCAAAGGGTACGAGATAAATGGGAATACATTTTACACGATCGGCCAAGATAAGAAGAGCACCAACCAAAACAGTGGTGTCCGCTATGATGCAACCAACTTTGAAGACACATATTATGGTTACATAGAAGAGATATGGGAACTTGACTATGGACCTGATCTTAAGGTCCCTTTGTTTCAGTGCAAATGGGTCAAATATACTGGAGGCGGGGTACAGGTAGACCCGTAGTATGGAATGACAATAGTGGATCTCAACAATCTTGGATACATAGACGACTCATTCGGCCTAGCCAACGATGTGGCTTAGGTTATCTATGTGAAGGATATGTCTAGCAAACCGAGGAGAAAAAAAGATAAGGAAGCGAATACATCATACGATGAGCCAAAGCGCCAGATAGTTCTTTCAGGGAAAAGAAACATTGTGGGAGTGGAGGACAAGACACACATGTTCGAAGATTATGAAAAGTTTCATGGAATCCCTCCCTTCAGAGTGAAGACTGACCCAAGCATCCTGTTAAATGATGAAGATTATCCATGGTTACGGCGCAATCATAAGAAAGGGACAAACACGCAGAAAAAGTCTTACACCACGAGATCCCACTCTGGGATGTGACCGTCTTCACCGTCATCACTTTCTATATATTTATGTGAAGGACATGCATGCATTTCCTAGCTAGCATGGTATATCTTTGTAACAGTTTGTACATGAAGTGCATCCAATTTTTGCCGTAACCCTCTCAACTCTCTAGAAGTTGCTATGTGGGTGAAATTATGATGTCATGCCAAGTTACAACCTTTTCAGATTTCATTTGTACTGCTTTTCAAATTCAGGGTCATTTAGGTCAAAATAAATCATTAAATGCATGAAAAATATCAAATGAAGTCAGAAAGGGTTGAAAATTGATGATGTGCCTTTGAATGGTGCATATTGAGCACACAAAAAGTATGGAGTTAAAATAAGTTATTAAAAATGAAATCCCTTTGTAATAGATGAGTTTTCGTCCGAAACCCTCATACTTCATATGAGATTGTCCAATTTGTACACGAAGTGCATCCAGTTTTTGCCGTAACCCTCTCAACTCTCTAGAAGTTGCTATGTGGGTGAAATTATGATGTCATGCCAAGTTACAACCTTTTCAGAGTTCATTTGTACTACTTTTCAAATTCATGGTCATTTAGCTAAAAATAAATCATTAAATGCATGAAAAATATCAAATGAAGTCAGAAAGGGTTGAAAATTGATGATGTGCCTTTGAATGGTGCATATTGAACACACAAAAAATATGGAGTTAAAATAAGTTATTAAAAATGAAATCCCTTTGTAATAGATGAGTTTTCGTCCGAAACCCTCATACTTCTTATGAGATTGTCCAATTTTTACACAAAGTGCATCCAGTTTTTGCCGTAACCCTCTCAACTCTCTAGAAGTTGCTATGTGGGTGAAATTATGATGTCATGCCAAGTTACAACCTTTTCAGAGTTCATTTGTACTGCTTTTCAAATTCAGGGTCATTTAGCTCAAAATAAATCATTAAATGCATGAAAAATATCAAATGAAGTCAGAAAGGGTTGAAAATTGATGATGTGCCTTTGAATGGTGCATATTGAACACACAAAAAGTATGGAGTTAAAATAAGTTATTAAAAATGAAATCCCTTTCTAATAGATGAGTTTTCGTCCGAAACCCTCATACTTCTTATGAGATTGTCCAATTTGTACACGAAGTGCATCCAGTTTTTGCCGTAACCCTCTCAACTCTCTAGAAGTTGCTATGTGGGTGAAATTATGATGTCATGCCAAGTTACAACCTTTTCAGAGTTCATTTGTACTGCTTTTCAAACTCGAGATATGAATATTTCAAATGCCATATTTAATCAAATTATCTTATACATCAGTTGAAGTTGTTCAAACATGCATGGAAATGCCATAAACAGATTCTTTATATTTTTCTGATATTTTTCCTTATATTATTTATTTCCATTGGAGTCCTACGTTTTTTCTATGATTTTCTAAAGTTTACGGGGGTTTTCTAAAAATAATAACTAATATTTAATAAAAAAACACTTTTAGTACCGGTGCTAGCCACGCACTGGTACTAAAGGTCCACCACCCCCGCGCTCTTTTCGCAGGACCTTTAGTACCGATGCGTGACTAGCACCGGTACTAAAGACCCTTTAGTACCGGTGCGTGCCATGCACCCGTACTAAAGGTGTGCCTGGTATAAATAGAGGACTTCGTCGTCCCAGGCCGAGCAACGCACCGGGAGAGCTCAACTTGCGCCGCCAGGCTGTCGAAATCGCCATTGTCGTCGCCCTCGCCGTCGTCGCCCTCACCGCCGTCACCCTCGCTGTCGTCGGTCGTGCTGCCATTGCCCTCACCACCGCCGCCGTCGCACCACCACCGCCGTCGCCCTCGCCGCCGTCGGTCGCGCCGCCGTCGCCCTCACCACCGTCGTCGTCGCACTCGCCGCCCTCGCCCTCGCCTACCCAGACACAGCCCCTCGCCGCTGTCGCCCTCACCACCGATGCAGTTGCCCTCGCCGCGGTCGCCTTCGCCTACCCGGACGCCACCCCTCGTCGCCGGTCCCGTCGCCGCTGGCCCGCTCACTCCGGCCGCCGCTCTGCGATCCCGTTGCCGCCGCCCCGAGCCCGTCACAAACGCCACCTCCAGGTCAGGAGGCTAGGTGAGATCTCCGGGCCGACCCCTCTCCCCGACGATCGCCCCAATGATCGCCGGACTAGTGTGTAGATGCTAGGGTATCTAGGGTCCCTCGACGTCGAACCCCGACACCCCGACACGACACCCCCGACACTCGACCCCGACCACGACACAACACCCCTATTTAGTTAGTTAGTTAGTTAGTTAGGTTTTCAGGTTATTAGGATATGTGTTAGTTTTTGTTTAGTTTAGTAGCCAGCCCGTCGTCGACCCGGAGGTTCTGTGGTGGCGGCCGCATGGGCCACAGACGATCGAGAGGCTTGAGTCCCCCGCGGAGGTGGTACAGTACCCTGTCAGCAAGGAGAACGAGCACGTCTGACGCTACATGGCAACTTTGGAGGCCAGGTCCGACAATACCTGGCAGATTCTTCAGGGATCTCACTAAAGCTATGTTCCTGGGATGGTTCCTTCTCTTTGGGTGTCCACCGCCTGCCCCGATATCCGCCGGGCGCTAGGGTTCTAGCTAGATCGATATATTAGCTAGCTACTATTATGATTTATTAGCTAGATCGATGGAGATTAGCCGATGTATTGAAAATTATCCAAGATTATGCAGATGAGATCTTTTCTAAGAACTATACTATATATGTATTCGATGATGCATTATTAATTAACTATCAGTTATTTTGCTTCTTGAATGCATGCTAATTTAAATACTAATTTGTTTTATTTATATTATTATGGACTAGTTATTAAGCTTGGACAATACCGGTAGAGCTCATGAAGAGGACATCTTCGACATGATACGCTCCTCCGAAAACCCAACGGACCTTCGAGGTGAATCACATGATCATGATGATGGCTCACAATATCTGAACGATCACGGTGATGGATGTGAGATCGAGGAAGAACAACTTATGTTCCAAAATCCAGAACAACCAAGAATGTTCGGCGAGGTATATACACGTCCATTAGCCTCTGGTGATCATTACATGTGTATTAATTGATTTGTATATATATATATATTAACAAATCTTTCTTATTTTAATTATCAGCCCTTCGGATCGAGCCAATCTAGTAGAAATGTACGAGGCGCTGCCAAAATATTGGACGGCAACGTAAAGCTCAATCTTGATGCTTTCAAACATAATGGCGAACCAACTCACCTTGAAGCTAATGCCAAGACATTTGTGCGTCAATGTGGAGTGGTTGTTAGGGACGGAGTCCCGATCACAATGCATGAATGGATTCAGCCAAAGGAACCAAAACCAGGAGTGAATTTTGTCAATACAAGAATTAAAGATGCCCTTTGGTGAGAGCTCATGGAGCATTTCACCCTACCAGATTCTCTCTCGGAGCGTCAAAGGAACAAAGTCAAGGAGTTTGCTCTCCATAATATGGCCGGCGCGTTCCAGACTTGGAAGAAAAGATTATGGACTGACTACAACGCTAAAGGCAAGAAGGCGCCCGAATTCAAAGGAATATACGAGAAGGTAAGGGATCACTGGGAAGCATTTATCGAGTACAGGACATCGATAGTTGCTATGGAGAAGTCGGCAAAGAATAAGATAAATGCTGAGAAAAAAAAGTATCACCATAAACTAGGGACAGGTGGATACAAGTCAGCCATTCCTAAGTTGGATGCATTAGAGAATAAGATGCTTGCTGAAAGGATCACTCCAGTAACCTTCAACTGGCCCAAGAGGTGCAGGAATTGTTTTTTTGCGCATGGGGGAAAGTTGGACCCATCCACAGGAAAGATTATTGCACTGGCCAGTCTGAAGCATGCATCAGATGAGTTGATTCAAGCAATAAAAGATGCCCAAGAAGGACGGTTTCACCCCAATAGAGAGAACGACGAGCTTACACGCGCCCTCAGGAATGGCGAACACGGAGGACGAACACAAGGCATGGACGTTGTTCCGTGGTATGAGGGGTTTGTGGGATGGCAGGACAGCTATAAAAGCCATTCGAGAAAAAATAAGGTGGAAGCAGACCGACTTTCGAAGCTGGAACAGAAGTACGAGCAGCAGCAGCTGCAGATACAAGTACTAACCCAGCAAAGGGAAACTCCGTAGCAGGAGGCAGGGGAAGAACCCGTCCCATCTACAATGCCGAAAAGCAGCATGGGTTCCACGGGGGCACCGCTGGGTCACACCCCCGTGGATGATATCACCGAGAAGACATCTTGTGAGCTAATCCAGAAAATTAAGAACATACCCGTGTGGTTCGCGACGGGCTATGCTTTACCAAATACACCTGATGTTCTCTGGCATTGCAATCCGGTTCCAGCTGGGTATGCTCGTGTCGCGGTTGACGCAATAGAGCCGGGATATGATGAACTATTGCTTGACATCCCTGGAGGTGAGGGGGAGTCCACATTGGCAGAAGCCGGCCGTGGTCTCATTCTATGGAGTAAGGAATGCATCGTCTTTCCACACTCGGCGCTAAGGCCACTGGCTCCTCCGAGTATCGATGTCCAGCGTGAGGAATCCCAGCCAGAGGCATTGCAGCGCCAGTAGTCCTCCCCACCTCGCCAGCAGTCCTCCCCACCTTGCCAGCAGTCACCTCGGCAGCAGTCCTCCCCACCTCGAGCTCCCCCACAGGTGTCCCCACCTCGAGAGGCGTCCCACCTCGCCATCAGTCCTCCCCACCTCGCCATGAGCAGTCCTCCTAACCTCGGGACGGAGCACAACGCGAGTCCATATCATCATCGATATCGATCTCCACCGCGTGAACCGACTCCACCCTAGCAGCGGTCCCGCCAGCAGGGCTCCCAAAAGAGGAAGGCCACCAGCATTCCTCTTCGGAAGAAAGCAAAGAAGAAACCCGAGCCTCCAGCCAAAAGGAAACTTCCTTATGACATGACACCGGAGGAAAATAAAATTGAATGCGATCTCCAAGTGAAAGCCTTTTTTGCGAAGAAGACCATGCCGCCAAAGGAGGTAATACCCAAGGAAGTCCAAGAGCACTTTATGGAACACTTTACTTATCGACCCCCGGCATATGTCGAGCGTATGTCGACAGACTATGAGCGACAAATTCAGAGGGCAAGTAAGCAGAGAAGTCGGCCCAGCCCAAGGGAGAGGTCGGGAAGTACGGCATCAACTAGCGGGAAAACAGTTCCCCATCTCGAAGAACAATCCAAGCAATCGATCTCTCCGCTCAAGGTGAGTACCAATCCAAGCAAGCAACCAATCCAACCAGTCGACGTGCAAGGCAACCCAATCGACCTCGAAGTACTAAAGGCTACAGGTCTCACTCTTGACCAAATCCTTGGCACCGAGGAAATCCGCGGGTACGATGCAACTGAGTACGCAATGCAATATGCCGTCGGAAAACCACTTGTCACACCCGAGCAGTACAAGGAACTACCAACTGTGATGCGATGGTTGCATGATTGGTACATGCGTGAAGCGAAGCGAGGGGAGACGGCGGTCATGGTCAAAGTAAGAAAAGAGCATTACGTCAATGCATGTGAGATATGTCTTGAATTCTCAGAACTTTTCCAGTTATACCACATGGACTCTATCGACAAAACTCTCATCAGTTGCTATTGTCTGTAAGTGATTTATATCTTTAGTAATTTAAGTCTCTAGCTAAGATATCATTCATTGGCTTATCCTCACTATATATGTTCTTTTCTACGCTATTATGCAGATTGAAGATGTGGTAATTGAAACAAGAGGGAATCGATGACATTGGGTTCATCGACCCAAGTACCGTTGATGGTCATGTGGTAAAACATTATGCCAAGGACACTGAAGATCTCTTGGAAAATTTTCTAGAGGCACTAATGAATACCAAATCTACTATAATATTTCCTTACAACATGGGGTGAGTGTTTACTCTCTTGTATACTACAAATTCTATTTTTGCTTACTAGCTTGCTGTCAAGTGTAGTTGATGAGTTATATGCGCATGCCTGCTTAATTATATAAACTTTTGCGCAGATACCACTCTATCCTCCTATATATTATCCTCGTGGATGGACTTGTTCAAGTGTACGACTCACTAGATACACCAGAACAATCATACGTGGACTTGTATTTTATGATAGAACGGTAATTTCAATCTTTATCGACCTTGCTTTCTTTCATTATTTCCTGATATCAAAAGTAATTATAATAACTCTTTCGTTCTTTTTCTTTGCCGGGTAGTGTTCGGAAAAAGATGATAGAAAAAAACCATCACGGTCGTCAATGGAAACCGAAGCTGAAGTGGAAAAAGATGCAGGTAATTAAGTAGTACTACTAGGTCCACGCATCTCATTAATTCTATTTTCAATACCATTATCATGCTCAATTATTAATTATCTTATTCAATTCTATTCTTTTGCAAAGTGCGCGAAGCAGCCACAGGGGACAAATTTATGTGGATATTTCCTCTGCGAGAACATTCATCCAGACCGAAGGCCGTATACGTCGCAAAGAAGCACGTCAAAGACAACTCCAGCTTTGGCATCTGTTGTCGAAGCTCTCACACGAGAAACGCTTCGTAGCACTTCAAGAGGAATTTGCAGCATTTCTTCTTCAACATGTCATTGATGTAAACGGAGACACTATTCCTTACCGCCGCCTCAATAATGCCAGCAAATCAGTAGTAGAGAACTGAGATTTCATCTGGAGCACTAGCTAGCTAGTCCCGGCCGGGTTTTGGGCCTTAAGTTAATTATAAGTCCCGAATTTATATGGATGTGTAATTCCATTTGTGTATACATATTGTGTATGAGATATTGTATATTATATTACATATATATATGCATGAACTTGTGTACTGTTTACAGTATGTAGCACCGTAAAATAAATTTGAAATGAATGGAAAACACACAAAATAGAGAGGAAAATTAAAACCTAATTAAAAGCTAAAACAAAGGAAACAGAAGACTTAGTACCGGTTGGTATCACCAACCGGTATTACAGGTCTTCCACCACTAGTCCACGCAGGCAACCACGTGGAGGGCCTTTAGTACCGGTCCGTGGTCCAACCGGTACTAAAGGTCTGGACCTTTAGTACCGACCCGTTAGTACCGGTTGCGTAACCGGTCCTAAAGGTACATCCGGCCCGGGACTATAGCCCTGTTCTGTAGTAGTGGGGGTTCCGAACTGTGAGACTAGAATTGCCGATGACAGGAGACGAAGGGGACACAGATTTACCCAGGTTCGGGCCCACCTATGAAGGTAATACCCTACGTATGAGAGGTTACAAAGTTGATCTACCTAGAGATCAAATAGCTAACCCTAGATGAGTTGTTCTCTCCCTATGCCCTAAGACCCTTCGGCTTATATTGACGCCGAGGATGCCTATTGTTTACACATGGTCGGATGCACGTCGAAGAGATAAACATTCCTATTTGCTACATGGAGTGCAAGCCGATCTTCCCGAAGCTTCTGTCTTGAAGACTGGGCTGCCAAACATACCAGTGTTCGGCAAGAGGCCCATACAGTCCGAGCCATGAGAATAGGTCGGCATCCCGAGGACCCCTTAATCCAGGACTACCTCAGTAGCCCTCGAACTTGCCTCCAAAGCCAAGGGTCTTCAGCTTCAACTGCTCCACAAACAAAGTCTTCGGCTTGCGAGGTTAAGTTCCATCCTTGAATAGAGTTCGACCTCCGATGTCAAGTAGCTTCCGAATAGCGGCGTGTCCGAATACTGTGAAATAGGTTGGCTTTTGAAGGCCAAACTTCAGGGGGGGGGGAAACGCCCCTGATGACCTCTCTGATGAAAGGTCACGACCCACCATGACTGCTAGGCCAGTTACAGGAACTCGATGCGTGGTTCGAGGCCGTTTCATCAGCATGATCTATCAATGCGCAGATCGTGTTCCATTTTACATGGGATATGTTTAATCATACATGCACAACCGTTCACACGTCTTGGGAAGTGGAGGGACCCATGGCGCGATGAAGGGAGCTTAGGCGATAAGCCTCATAAAAGGGAAGAAAACCTTCATTTCCATCTACACTCCTCCTCTGCTTCCGGTGCCTTCCTCTCCTCTGAGCCTCCGACGCCCAGATCCAAACCTTCCACCCCTACCTCCGAGCTCATCAGTGGTGGCCTCTGGTTCCAACGGCAAGTGGGAGGCCTCCACCATGACCGACAAGGACATCCAAGACCTTAAGAAGGCCGGATATCTCCACACCGATATCCCTCATTGCATGGCAGAGAAGGGCCAAGTGATCCCCACCCCTAAGCCAGGCGAAAGGTTGGTGCTCGTCCCCTAGTTCATCAGGGGATTGAGATTTCCGCTCCACCCCTTTGTCAGGGGTTAATGTTCCTTTACAGCCTCGACTTCCATGACCTCCCGCCGAACTCCATCATGCACATCTCGGCGTTCATCCTCATCTATGAGGCCTTCCTACGCATCGAGCCACACTTCGGGCTCTGGCTCTAGGTGTTGAACATCAAGCCCAAGTGCGTTGGCGGCAAGCATGCAGATTGCGGCTGTGCCGTCATTGGCAAGCTCACCCGCGTCAAGTGGCCGGTGGGCACACTTATTGAAACCATCAAGGGGTGGAAGAAGGATTGGTTCTACGTCATTGAACCTCAAAAAGAAGATCAGCATCCCGCCGCCGCATTCAGATCCGGCCCCCTCAGCAAATTGGCTTCTTGGCTCTAAAAAGGCCTTGCCTTGGGACCCGACAAAGAGGTGAGCGACCTGTAGAAGCGCATCCGCTCGATGGTCGAGGGGGCACCAAGTTGACCATGTGGTCCGGGTGATGCTCTTAAGGTGCATCCTCCCTTGCTAGTCCCAGGACACCCCCCTGTGGGCTCGCGAACTTGATGTTGAGCCCACAGTCTGCATTCTCTTCCGCATTACGCGGGCCAAGTTGTGGAAGGCACTCTTCGAATCATCGAAGAGCCTGCCATCCAAAGAAGAGGACAAGGGTTTGGACGCCGCCAAGCCCGTTTCTGAGGTACATTACACCCTAGCTTGGTCAGTATTATTACATAAGAAGTCCTTATAACCCCTTGTCCAATCTGCCTTTGTAGAAATGGCTGAAGAAAGCCTTCAATGTTAATAGTCCGACGCCTCGGCCCGAAGACAAGAGGACCGGTCTGTTAGCAAAAATGCTCGTGGTGAAGCCGTACAAGGCCCCCGAGAAGAAAGAGAAGAGGAAGAAACCAGGCCAAGTTGGCATCCGAATAAAGGATCAGCCTGACGCCGCATCCGAGGATACCCCCTCCTCCTCGAATCAGGAGGAGGCTGAGGAGGGGGAGGAAGAAGAAGTAGAAGAGGAGGAGGAGGCCGAGGTCATGGTCGAGAGGGTGTATACTTCCCCCCACACAAGGAAGAAGGCGGCATCATCGGACGCCAGGAAGGAGTGCCTCCTCCTGCCTAGAAGAGGGCATGCTGAGCAGAAGTGGTCGTGTTCGACGACAACTTGGATTTGGACACTCAGTCTGAAGACCTCGAGGCAGCTCTGCGAAGGAGTCTTAGGGTCAAGCCCCCCCCCCCCCCCCCCCCGCCAAAGAGGTTAGAATCCGAAGACCCTCCTTATCATTATGAATAGGTTTAGAGTTTGCTAACGTGCAGGTCATTGGTTTTGCAGCCCCCCGCACGTCCTCCCCACCGACGTGGTATCGGACGGGGAAACCCCGCCCGCCGAACTAGCGGAGAGCAGGGATACCTCGCATCCCACCAATCCGGGAGCCCCGAGGGACGCCGCGGAGGTATCGTCCCAACACGCTCTGATGCAGGTGTACGCTGGTGGCGAGGGGGACCGTACTATGGCCGAGGCTAATGCCTCGTCTACCGAAGACCGGGGGGACAAGCCTCTCCCGGACATCGAGGTGGCTGGACAAGCAGGTGCTCAGTCCCCTCCGAAGACATCTCTGGAGGGCATCGTGCCTCTAGAGGTACCGCTTCAATGCCCGGTAGTTGATCAGGGTAACAGATCATCACCGGCTCCATCAACCTATGTCTGGCTGGTCATGGAGGAGGCTGCGTCGAGCGCCTCTATCCTCAAGGATCACCGCACCCTTATGTGTGCGGTGCTCAAGAGAATTCAGTCCGTTGACAAAGGACTGAAGGAGGCTTTCAAAGGTCTCCTTTCGGGTTTTCAAGTAAGTCACCCAATCTATTCATTTGTAAAGATTTTGTTTAACCGCATTATATTCATGGCAGCTCCCGGGCCCTAGGTGAGGTGGAAAAAAAGCTCGCCCAGGGGTCACACTTGTATCTAATATCGAACTAGACACAGTATCAATGTCCGCATGTTAGAATAACTCAATATATGATTGGATTGTCTATAGTTCGTGAATTCAGAGCCCATGTGTGCATAATGCAGGTTTTGTCATCGGCGGCGGCCATAAATGGCGCCAAGTTGGAAGAGCTGAATCGGAAGCTTAAGCGCTCTGAGGATGTCATTGAGGCCCTCAACAAGAGGTTCGACGAGGCACAGGGTAAGTCTGAACAAAATTCTGACTCCTTCGCCCGAATATTGTTAATGCAGTGTCGCTTTATACAAAGTTTATCCTTTGCAACCTCGTCGAAGGAGATGGAAAGGCTCAAGGCCGAGCTTCAACATGCTAAGGATAAAGCGGTTGTTGAGAGGGCGGCGACCAAGGAGGCAGCTATCGCACTTTCCGCCCTGCGAGCCATTAGCGATAAGCATGAGGCTCACATGTCGGAGATACAAGAAGAGCTTAAGGATGCCAGCGGAAAGTGTGAGGCCCTTGAGAAAAACGAAAAGGAGAGCGAGACCGAACTATCCGCCCTGAAGACCGAGCTTCAGAACGAGCGGGCGGACAGACGGTTCTACAAGGGGCAAGTGCGCCAGGCCAAGGAAATAGTCGATGGTAAGTCGTACTCACTAAAGTGCGTATTCGGGGATAACAGATTCAAATTGCTTACCCAGGTGTGGCGATCCTCAGGTGCATCTGCTGATCTCTAGAAGAGCGTGGCGGACGCCAACCAGCTGTTCGCCTCGCGGGGGGAGGAAGATAAAGCTCGGATGTTCTAGGCATAGTTCGGAGCCCCCGAGGGTCCGCCTCTACTAGTGGAGCAGCTGAAATAGCTGATGGAGCTTCACCAGATGGCGGAGCCGGCCATGAAGGACCTCTGCATCCTCTTATGGCCCGGCGAGCCGCTACCAGGCAGCTACATCGGCCTGGTGCAGAGATTGGTCGCTCCTACGCCCCGCCTCGACACCGTCAAGCGCTCCTCCTGCATCGAAGGAGTCCGGATGGCCCTTGCCAAGGCCAAAGTGCACTGGTCGGGGCTAAATCCAATGAAGGTCGCCACCGACCCGCCGCCACCCGAGAAGGAGCATCGACGCCCCGAGCTATATTTTGATGGAGTGATGGAGAGTGCTCGGGTGATAGCGTCGCAGTGTGCGGGAGAAAAATTATTTGAATGAGCTTGTAACGTGTCTGAAGACTCTCGTTATCTTTTGACGATATTAGTATTTTCTCTTATATGGTTTTGCAATCCTTTATAATTCCTATGTGGCTGCTTAATACTAAAATATGCGATTCGTCAGCTTCAGCCCCTACGTAGATACTACATGGGGTGTCTATGCCAATGCACTATGTTCCTTGACCATATTATCGGAACCCGAAGGCAGTATAGTGCGACAGACTAGGTAATCAGACTATTGTGCTTTATTTCTTTCACTTAGTCAGAGGGGCGCGAAAAGGACTACGGGAAGCGTATGATTAGCCACCAAAGTGTTGTGATGTTCGGACGAACCGTGGCCAAAGCCATCATCATGATATCTCCACAAAGGGCAAGTTCCTCGTATAACATGGAATAATCGCGTACAAGGATTGAAGTATAACTCTTCCATCTCGGGGTTCACAGATCGGATCACGCATACTATGACAGTCCATTTTCGGCTTTCTCCCCTGAGGTGCTTGACCAGACTATCCGGAAGCACAATCGTAGGGGTGCTCCCTTTGCCCTTTTAGCCGAACCAGCAGAACGTAAAGGGGCAAGCACAGGAGCCGGGCAACCCAGGTTATTGACCAAAGACATAGTTCGGAACCGATGCATATAAAGCGAACGCCAAGATGCCAAACGCATAATAAATAGGGCGATTTTGTGTTGGAACACGAGCCCTCGGTCTATTAGCCGGTTACCTCGCGTCACACCAAACAGGTTCACGAGAAAAGGGAGAAAGGAAAAATATGCACCAAAAACAGCACAAATGAGGTGAACTTGCACCACACAGTCTTTGCCTTTTCTCAACAACTCCTATAACTCAGATTGCCGAAGCATCTGTGTAAAGGTATGTGAAAGAAAATAAGAAATAAAATCATATAGGAATTTTTGTACAAGGGGTCTTCAATTGGTAACCTGACGTCCTCGATATGCCCTGTTGCTAGTTGACTCCTGCTTTTAGATGTACCTTGATGGGTGGTAGTGTTCGGCGAACAGATCTTGCAAACGAAGTCTTGACAAGTCGTTGACTTCGTAGACGAGCTTTACACCATGGGCAGACCTTTTAATAGTGCCTGCGTTTTGTCCGAATACATGTTGAGGGTAGAAGTTCGGCCCAGCCGAGCACCCGTCTTATATTTCCCCACCGCTACCATGGAATTTGAAGTGCGAAGTTGTGCCTCCTTGGCATGTACTTTACTGGTCTTAGGATTGTGCGGTGGGGGAGAGTCCCTATTGAGGGGAGGAGGGAGGATCCGAGTTTTCGATCTAAATCCGAACTCGCTTCGTAGCCTTTCGTGCCTTTACGGCGGATGCCAAAACTTGCCAGCCATCTTTGTAACTGAATTTGGCTGCCAGTGCCAGTGCATGTTCCTTGGTTCTAAGGGAATGCTCTATATTTCCATTAACAGAAATGACCCCCTTGGGGCCCGATATCTTGAGCTTGAGGTATGTGTAGTGCGGGACTGCGTTGAAATGAGCGAACGCCATCTGACCAAGCAGCATGTGATAGGCGCTGCGAAAGGTCACAATGTCGAAGATCAAGTCTTCACTGCGGAAGTTATCGGGCGAGCCGAACACAACTTCTAGGGTTATAGAACCCGTGCATCGGGCCTCAACGCATGGGATCACTCCATTGAAGGTAGTGCTACTTGGTTTGATCCTTGACGGATCTATACCCATCTTTTTCATCGCGTCTAAGTAAATCAGATTGAGGCTACTTCCTCCGTCCATTAGGACTTTAGTGAGGTGATACCCATCTATAATGGCATCTAGGACGAGGGCAGCCGAGCCCGCATGACGGATACTAGTCGAGTGGTCGCACCGGTCAAAGGTGATCAGGTATGCTGACCATGGGTTATACTTCAGAGCTACAGGCTCCACATCATAAACCTCCCGAAGGGCCCGCTTCCTCTCCTTCTTAGGTATGTCGGTGGAGTATATCATATTCACCGTTTTGACTTCGAGAGGGAATTTCTTTTGTCTGCCACCAATTGTACTCCGAGGCTCATCCTCATTCTCACTATGGGAGCTCTTGCCTTGGTCCTCGAGTGGTATCTTGCCGGCCTGCTTAAACACCCAACAACTGCGGTGTGTGTGATTGGCGGGCTTTTCTGGAGTCCCATCGATCTGGCAAGACCTTTCCATAATCTTTTCCAGCTAAGTGGGTCCGTAACGAGTGACTTTAGGTGTCTTCTTCCGCTGCCCAGGTCGGGAGTTGCGGAATCCGGCGTTTATGGCCGTGTCATCGGCATCGCTATTGTTGTGCCGGCGTTTATTCTTATTGTGCTTTGGCTTTGAATTGCCATCTCGGGCTTGAGTTTCTGCGGGATCTTCAAACATCTTGCTAGCCAATTGTCTTCGCCCGTGCAAAAGCGGGTCATGAGATAACTAAGGGTGGACATGGTCCGAGGTTTGTCTTGGCCGAGCTGGCGGGCCAGCCATTCGTCCCGAATATTGTGCCGGAAGGAGGCTATAGCCTCTCCGTCCGGACAGTCGACGATTTGGTTCTTTTTAGTCAAGAACCTATTCAAGAATTGTCGAGCAGACTCGCCAAGCTTCTAGATGACATTGCTGAGATTGGAAGAGTCCAGCGGGCGGCGTAGGTGATACGTCTCCAACGTATCTACTTTTCCAAACTCTTTTTCCCTTGTTTTGGACTCTAATTTGCATGATTTGAATGGAACTAACCTTGACTAACGTTGTTTTCAGCAGTATTGCCTTGGTGTTACTTTTGTGCAGAAATAAAAGTTCCCAGATCGTCCTAAAAATTTATGGAGAATATTTTTGGAATCTTGCGCAAGAAGTAACCAGAGGGGGGCCACCTGCAAGCCACAAGCCTGCTAGGCGCGGCCACCCCCTGGTCGCGCCTAGCAGGCTTGTGGGGCCCTCGTGGCTCCTCCTACTTCCTCTCTAGATCCATATAACCCTATTCTTCCTCGGGAGACCAGATCTGGAGTCTGTTTTGGGCTCCGGAGAGGGGAAATCGACGCCTTCGTCATCACCAACCATCCTTCATCACCAATTCCATGATGCTTTCCACTGTTCATGAGTAATCTCGTCATAGGCTTGCTGGATGGTGATGGGTTGCATGAGATTTAACATGCAATCGAGTTAGTTTTGTTAGGGTTTGATCCCTAGTATCCACTATGTTCTGATTGATGTTGCTATGACTTTGCTATGCTTAATGCTTGTCACTAGGGCCCGAGTGACATGACTTAAGATATGAACCTATTATGTTTTCATGAATATATGTGTGTTCTTGATCCTATCTTGCAAGTTGTAGACACGTATTACGAGTTATGATCTGCATCCCCCAGGGTGACAATAACTGGGATTCTTTCCGGTGATTACCGTAGTTTGAGGAGTTCATCTATTCACTAAGTGCCAATGCTTTGGTCCGGTTCTCTATTAAAAGGAGGCCTTAAAATCCCTTAGTTTCTAATAGGACCCCACTGCCACGAAAGGGTAGGACAAAAGATGTCATGCAAGTTCTTTTCCATAAGCACGTAGGACTATATATGGAATACATGCCTACATTACATTGATGAATTGGAGCTAGTTCTGTGTCACCCTATGTTATAACGGTTGCATGATGAATGCCATCCGACATAATTATCCATCACTGATCCATTGCCTACGAGCTTTTCATATATTGATCTTCGCTAAGTTACTTTTCCGTTGCCACTGTTACAAACACTACAAATTGCTACTATCACTTTGCCACCGTTACCGTTACTACCATATTACTTTGCTATTGAACACTTTGCTACAGATATTAAGTCTTTCAGGTGTGGTTGAATTGACAACTCATCTGCTAATACTCAAGCATATTCTTTGGCTACCCTTGCGTCGAATCAATAAATTTTGGTTGAATATTCTACCCTCGAAAACTGTTGCGATCCCCTATACTTGTGGGTTATCAAAACCTTTTTTTGGCGCCGTTGCCGGGGAGCATAGCTTTATTCTTTGAGTCACTTGGGATATATATCTGTTGATCACTATGAAGAATCTAAAAGATCCGAAAACCAAAATATATCCCTCTACTATGAGGGGAGGTAAGGAACTACCATCTAGCTCTGCACTTGATTCACCTTCTGTTATGAGTAAGTTTGCGACACCGCCACCTGCTAGTAATTCTGATATGTCACAAGTAATTGATGATGCTACTTATGCTATGCATGATGCTTATGATAATACTTTGCTTGATGATATTGTGCCACTGGGTGAATTTCTTGATAGACAAATTGCTAGAGCCAATGTTGAAACTGATAATATTTCTGAACCTGATGAAATTATTGAAACTGAACACTATGATTCACCTGTTAGACCTAGCTCTCCTAGATATGAATTTCCTGATATACCTGAGGGTTATGTTATGGAAGGAGAGGTAGCTAGGGAGTTTCTTGCTTGTCAAGATAGAGATGATCTTAAGAAATTGCTTTGCAAGTGGAAGGAAAAATCTCTGAATGCTAGAATGCAATATGATCCTAAGTTTGCTACATCACCTATCTTTGTTACTGATAAGGATTATGAATTCTCTGTTGATCCTGAGTTAATTACTTTGGTTGAATATGATCCTTTCCATGGTCATGAATCTGAAACTGTTGTGGCACATCTTACCAAATTCAATGATATAGCCACCCTATTTACTCATGAGGAAAAAAATCGCTATTACTATATTATTAAGTTGTTTACTTTCTCGTTAAAAGGTGATGCTAAGATATGGTTTAATTCTCTTGCTCTTGGTTGTGTGCGTAGTACCCAGGATATGATTTATTACTTCTCTGAAAAATATTTTCCTACCCATAAGAAACAAGCTGCCCTGCAGGAAATATTTAACTTTGTGCAAATTGAAGAAGAGAGTCTCCCACAAGCTTGGGGGAGGATTCTCCAATTACTTAATGCTTTGCCCGATCATCCTCTCAAGAAAAATGAAATACTTGATATGAATGGACTAACTGATGCTTCTAGGGACTACCTAGATAGTTGTGCTAGTTGTGTTTTCAGGGAACGAACTGTTGAACAAGCTGAATTACTATTGAATAATATATTGAGCAATGATAATGATTGGACTATTCCTAAACCACCTCCAAAGTCAACTCCGAAGAAAAGAGGTATTCTATTCCTAAGTCCTGAAGATATGCAAGAGGAAAAGAAATCTATGAAATAAAAATGTATTAAAGCTGAAGATGTTAATAATCTACCATCTATTGAAGAAATACATGGTCTTGATATCCCGAAACAGGTAGTCGAGGTAAATTCTCTCAATAGATTCGATGAAGGAGATATCCCTTATAATAAGTCTACTAGCCAATGCTTGGATGAATTTGATAATTTTATTGTGAAGCAAGAAAATTTCAATGCCTATGTTAGTAGACAATTGAAACATAATGCTTATATGCTTGATCGTATGGGTGATTATCTGAGTAGAACTGTCAATGATCTTAAGCTTATTAGTAAACATGCTTCCATGGTAACCACTCAAGTAGAACAAGTACTTAAGGCTCAAAATGATTTGCTTAATGAGATGAATAGTAAATACAATGATCGTTTTGGTAAAGTTATGTCTAGAGGTGGTAGAATGACTCAGGAACCTTTGTATCCCAAGGGCCATCCTAGGAGAATTGAGCAAGATTCTTAGAGAGTTAATACTGATGCACCTATTTATTCCAATAAGAGTAGGAAAAAGAATGATGATATTAATTTGCATGCTGCTAGTGAACCTATTATAGGTACGTCTGAGAATCCAAATGATATTTCTATTTCTGATGATGAGACACAATCTAGTGATGAACATGAGCCTAGTGATAACATTAATAATGATGTTCATGTTGATGCTCAACCTAGTAATGATAATGATGTGGAGATTGAACCTGTTGATGATCTTGATAACCCACAACCTAAGAATACAAGATACGATAAAAGAGATTTCATTGCTAGGAAACATGGTAGAGAAAGAGAACCATGGGTTCAGAAACCTATGCCCTTTCCTCCTAAACCATCTAAGAAAAAGGATGATGAGGACTTTGAGCGCTTTGCTGAAATGCTTAGACCTGTCTTTTTATGTATGCGCTTGACTGATATTTTAAAAATGTCTCCTTATGCTAAGTATATGAAAGATATTGTGACAAATAAAAGAAAGATACCGTAAGCTGAGATTTCCACCATGCTAGATAATTATACTTTTAAAGGTGGAATACCTAAGAAACTAGGAGATCTCGTAGTACCTACTATACCATGCTCTATTAATGGAAATTATGTTAAAACTACTTTATGTGATCTTGGAGCTGGTGTTAGTGTTATGCCTTTCTCCTTATACCGTAGACTTGATTTGAATAAGTTACACCTACTGAAATCTCTTTGCAAATGGCTGATAAATCAACTGCTCTACCTATTGATATTTGTGAGCATGTACCTGCCGTAGTTGCAAATGCTACTATCTTGACGGACTTTGTTATTCTTGATATCCCCGAGGACGATAATATGTTGATCATCCTTGGTAGACCCTTTTGAATACTTCAGGGGCTGTTATTGATTGCAACAAGGGCAATGTCACTTTTCATATTAATGCTAATGAGCATACGGTACACTTTCGGAAGAAACAACCTCAAGTTCATAGTATCAACTCTAGTGAAAAAATTCCAACGATTATTATTGGAGACTTTGAGTTCCCTCTTCCTACTGTCAAGAAGAAATATGATATACTTATTGTTGGGGAAATGCATATCCCCATTGAGGTAACTTAGTGTTATTAGAAAATTCTTCGGTTTCATGTTATTCAAAAGAAGTTTGTTAATAAGACTTGATCAACCTTATTGATGGATTCCTTTTGATAAGCATCAGCTGGAAGAATATAGAAAGCACAACTTCCTGCACCTAACTTTTATTTTCTGTTACCTAGATGAAATTAAGTAAAAATGCTATTATTTTTCTGTTTCCTGAGTTTTTCGTGCAATAGAAAAATGACCTGAAAATAAAAGTTCCTAGAATCCCCTGAAAATTTAGTATGATTTTTTCTGGAATATTTAAGAATTTTTGTCACTGAGATTGCATCAGGGGGCTGCACCAGTGGGCCACAAGCCTGCAGGGCGCGGCCACACACCCCCTAGGCGTGCCCTTGTGGCTTGTGGGTCCCACGTGGCCCCCCTCCACTTATTCCAGCACCCATTCACTTCATATTACCCTAGAAAAAATCCCACCATTGCTCAAACCCGTGTTCTAGCTCATCTTGCTGCCATTTTTGATCTCCTTGCTCAAAGCCCCATTTGCAAAATTGTTTTAGGGGATTGCTCATCGGTATGTGACTCCTCCACTGGTCCAATTAGTTTTTGTTCTAGTGCCTTATATATTGAAAATCTTTGCTACTGTGGTGACTATATATTTGAGCTTGTATGTCAAATTTGTATGGTCCCAAGTAGTTTTGATGCATGATATAGTCTCTAGGCACTTGAGGGAGTAGTTGCTATGAGTCTTGTTCACCTTTGTTTTCACTCACTAAAAATTTCAGAAATTTTTGAGAGAAAGAAAAGATGTTGAGAAGATTACTAAGAGGTTCTTCAAGCCAAGGTTCTAAGGAATACGAAAATTAAATGAAGGAGAAACCCAAATATAATCTTCCTCTCATAGCAGAAATTTGACCATGTGAATGGCCGTGTGACACATTCTTGAGGGCGGCTGGAATTTATGAAGATTTCTATTATTTGGCCGAGAATGCAGGCATCACCGACTTCATCAACGATAAGTGTGCCCAGTACCTCTTGCTCACTAATACCTTTGTGCAAAATTTTCACTTTCATCCTAGGAAAGACCCTCCTACAGTAGAATTTCACTTATATGATGTGCCTAACAAAATGTACCTTTATGGTTTTTGCAAGGTTTGCAAGATACCGTATGAGGGCAGCATAAGGGAACCACGTCCTCGAGACATGGAAGATTTTATTGTCGCGGTCACTATAGGAGAAGAGAGAGGCCTGTCAAGGGCAAGGGCAGCTAGTTTACATTTTCCTATGCTACACTATTATTCATTATTTGTGGGAAGATGTTTAGTTGGTCGCTGGGAGAGTGGAAGCCTTAGTGCCCCTGACCTCGCTATTTTGCGCCATGCTCTATTTGCTCATAGAACCTTTAGTCTAGGCTCTATGGCGGCCCAATGGTTGAACACCAACCATTCGAAGGGGCCCATATTTGGAGGTATCTATGCATTTCGTTTAGCTAAAAAAATTGAGATACCCATTAGGCTTCACGAGAAAGATGAGAGGCTAATACCCGCGAAGTTTTAGATTATGACCGTATGGTAGCCCATGATGTTATTAAAAAGAATGATGATAGGATGTTGCTTTACAATTTAGTATTTAGTTAGGATACTTATGAGATTATTACTCTACCTGCTTCTTATCTGTTCGATATTCATTCAGGCAGGTACATTGTTATGCCCGATCACATCTACCGATGTTGGGGTTTGTCGCAACCCCCAGCACCTGAGCAAGCACCGGCCCTTGATCCATATCAGGTCCCGGTCTTTCAGTGGGAGCAACAGGAGGTCGCTAATCAGCGGAACCCTCAGTGTCCTCTGGAGTATCCCGAAAATGGTTATTTCCAGCCATGGCCCTAGACCAACTTAGGTCAAAAGCCTATGCTTGGGGGAGTACGTTTTCTCACCGACATTACATTCATGTTCACACACTTATTTCAATTGTCGGTGTTCTACTTTTTCATTGTACTATCCATGGTAGTTTATTTTCTTATTTATGCTTTCTTCTTGTGTGTTTAATTAACTTTGAGAAAAATACAAAAAAAATATTTCTAGCTTTATTTCCTAGTTGCTTAGTTGTAGCATTAAAGAGAAAACCCAAAAAGATTTCTCATTCTTCTTTTTGCTTGTTGGGAGCTTTCGCACGTAAATAATTTTCCTTTCTTTTCTTTGGGTCATAAGGAGAAGACCACGATGATGTGTTGAGTGGCTCTCATATGCACTATTGTTTATCTTACAAAGAGCCCATATTGCCTTGTCTTCTCCTTTGGTTTATTGTTTGCAAATTCCAGCTTAGTCCAATGCATGCGCACTCCTATTATTATTCACATCGTTCGGTCGTGCAAGTGAAAGGCAATAATGACGATATTTGATGAAAAGATTGAGATGGAGAAAAGTTGGTATGAACTCAACCTATCTTGCTTTTGTAAATATGATTAGCTCATCGTCCCGAATTCAGTACATTATGGGTTGAACATGCTTGCAATGATAATTAGAGATTATAGTTATTCATGCCATGCTTAATTAGATAAGAGTGGATAATGGTTCGTCTTGAGTGCCAACATGCGCATTAAAATGGTTGTGATGTGGTATGATAGAATGGTATCCTCCTCTGGATGATTCAAGTGGCTTGACTTGGCACATGTTCACGCATGTAGTTGAAACAAATCAACATAGCCTCCACAATATTTATGTTAATAGTGAATTATATCCTACTCATGCTTACATTCAATGTTAGTTAATCTCAAGGCATGTTGATGACTGTGTCGCTCTCTAGTTGGTCGCTCCCTAGTCTTTTGCTAGCCTTCACTTGTACTAAGCGGTAATACTGCTTGTGCATCCATCTCAATAAACCCAAAGTTGTTCCATATGAGTCCACCATATCTACCTATATGCGGTATTTACCTGCTGTTCCAAGTAAATTTGCATGTGCTAAACTTTAAACCTTCAAATATATATTCTGTTTTGTATGCCCAAATCGCTCATGTGGCGACTGGGGGCTGTCAGTATCTTCCATGGTAGGTGGGTTATTCTCAAGATATGTGTTGATTCACTATCATTCATGAGAAAGTGGCTGGTAATCGGGATGCCTAGTCCCATGCTTGGAATAAAAGGCAAAATATAATTAAACAAAACTCCCCCAGAACTGTGTTTGTATGGAAAATACCCGTGAATTCGGCCCGCCGTGGAGTGTGACTGATTGGTGGAGGGGGAGTAAAAACTTTACCATTTTGTTTCGGAACCGCCTATAATGTATTAGCATGGAAGATATTGAAAACCTCTTGGTCGTTATGTGAGCAATGAAAGCATACCGCTCAAAAATCATTACCTATCTCTGTTTTAAAAGTTTGAGCTCTGGAACCTCTGCAAATCAATGCTTCCCTCTGCAAAGGGTCTTTCCATTTACTTTATTGCTGAGTCATCATCCTCTTATAAAAACACCAGTTATAGAGCACCATTGTCATTTGTATGCCTTGCTAGTAATTTATATGGAGGATGAGCATGACTGGATCTCTCTCACCATGAATTACAATGTTTAGTCAGTCCTTGTTCTTTACAGGTGCTCTGCATTTATGTTTTGCGGTCTCAGAAAGGGCTAGCGAGATACCATTATGTCATATTGTATCATGATTGTTTTGATAAAATTGTTGTCATCGGAGACTTGTTATTATTGCTCGCTAGTTGGTTATGTCATTGCTATGAGTAAATGTGGGACCTAAGTGTTATTGTGAGTGTGGTTAGTTTATATTCTTTGCTGAAAATCTAAACATAAGTTAGACATATTTGCAACATCAAGATCAAACGGAGTTTGTAAAAGTTTTTCTTTATCACTTTCAGTTTATCAATTGAATTGCTTGAGGACAAGAAAAGGTTTAAGCTTGGGGGAGTTGATACGTCTCCAACGTATCTACTACTCCAAACTCTTTTGCCCTTGTTTGGACTCTAATTTGCATGATTTGAATGGAACTAACCCAGACTGACGCTGTTTTCAGCAGAATTGCCTTGGTGTTATTTTTGTGCAGAAATAAAAGTTCTTGGATCGTCTTGAAACTTTACGGAGAATATTTTTGGTATTAATAAAAAATACTGGCACAAGAAGTAACCAGAGGGGGGCCACCTGCAGGCCACAAGCCTACTAGGCGTGGACACCCCACTTGGCCGCACCTAGCAGGTTTGTGGGGCCCTCGTCGCTCCTTGAACCTCCTCTCCAGCTCCATATAACCCTATTTGTCGAGAAAAAATCAGAGAGAAGAGTTCATTGCATTTCACGATACAAAGCTGCTTCCATCGCCTGTTCTTCCTGGTGAGACCAGATCTGGAGTCTGTTTTGGGCTCCAGAGAGGGGAAATCAACGCCTTCGTCATCACCAACCATCCTTCATCACCAATTCCATGATGCTCTCCACCGTTCGTGAGTAATCTCATTATAGGCTTGCTAGACGGTAATGGGTTGGATGAGATTTATCATGTAATCGAGTTAGTTTTGTTAGGGTTTGATCCCTAGTATCCACTATGTTCTGAGATTGATGTTGGTATGACTTTGCTATACTTAGTGCTTGTCACTAGGGTCCGAGTGCCATGATTTCAGATATGAACCTATTATGTTTTCATGAATATATGTGTGTTCTTGATCCTATCTTGCAAGTTGTAGACACCTATTACGAGTTATGATCCGCATCCCTCACGGTGACAATAACTAGGATTCTTTCCGGTGATTACCATAGTTTGAGGAGTTCATGTATTCACTAAGTGCTAATTCTTTGGTCCGGTTCTCTATTAAAAGGATGCCTTAATATCCCTTAGTTTCCAATAGGACCCCACTGCCACAGGAGGGTAGGATAAAAGATGTCATGCAAGTTCTTTTCCATAAGCACGTATGACTATATATAGAATACATGACTACATTACATTGATGAATTGGAGCTAGTTCTTTGTCACCCTAGGTTATAACTGTTGCATGATGAATGTCATCCGACGCAATTATCCATCACTGATTCATTGCCTATGAGATTTTCATATATTTATCTTCGCTAAGTTACTTTTCCGTTGCTACTGTTACAAACACTAAAAATTGCTACTATCACTTTCCCACCGTTACTGTTACTACCATATTACTTTTCTACTGAACACTTTGATGCAGATATTAAGTCTTTCAGGTGTGGTTGAATTGACAACTCAGCTGCTAATACTCGAGGATATTCTTTGGCTCCCCTTGTGTCGAATCAATAAATTTGGGTTGAATACTCTACCCTCGAAAACTGTTGCGATCCCCTATACTTGTGGGTTATCAGTAGGTTCCCTGGAAGTTAGAGCGGAACGCGTCTTCCAGGTCTTCCCAGCATCAAATAGAGTTTTCGGGGAGGATGTTTAACGAGTGCCGAGCTGGACCCTTAAGCTTGAGAGGGAGATATTTGATGGCATGGAGATCGTCTCATCGCGCCATGTGGATATGGACGAGGAAGTCCTCAATCCATACGGTTGGGTCAGTGGTCCCATCATAATGTTCTATATTCACAGGTTTAAACCCTTCGGGGAACTGATGCCGCATCACCTCATCTTTGAAGCACAATGGGTGTGCGGCACCTCTGACCCGTGCTATGTCACACCTATATTCGGCGTCTGTGTGGGTCCGGTTGCATTCCCGGACTCTGTGGTTTGGTTCGAACCATTCTGTACTCGCCCCGTCTATTTGGTGAGTAATCTATGGATCCATAGATAGATCTTATATGGCATGCTCTGTGATCTAGGTCATCGCGCAGGTCGAACCTGTCGTTGGGCTCGAATGGCTCCTTACCCCATCTTTGGGGAACCTTCGGTACATAACTAGTGTCATTGGCCACTCTGTCATGCCCACAAGGAGGGCAGTCCAGCTTATCCTATGGGGTATGATGCAGAGACAGAGTGTCAGTGAGCTCATCGTCGAATTGTGGCAGTAGCCTTCTCCGTGGGTAACTCTTGGGTTGGTCCATTAGAACGGTTGTAACAGCGCGGGACCGACGCTCTAGAAGATTCCCCTTTTATTTCCATTCTCGTCTGTGTTTCCTTGGTTGTCGCATTCATCATCGCATCATTCGCATAATCTGCATAGCATCAGCACACGTTTTTGAACACTTGCATCCGTTCATAGTTGTCGGTTCTTTCTGTTCTTGACGTTGCCCGTTTCGAGACCAACCGCACACGCTCGCGCCCGCAACAATGGAAAATATTGTTTTTAAAAGTGCCTTTAAAATATTCTCGGATTGGGTTGAACCATGGCGTGTAGTCTTGTTATATTGTAGGTAGACCGCCTGCAGAATTTCGTCGTGTTCCGAGTTCGTTTGATACCCCATCGGTCAGCCATAGCAGAGTAGTCATCGGTTATTCGTCGGACGTTTTTCAGTGTTTTAAAACTTCATGTCACGGGCCGCAATCCTCCCTCTCATCTCCTCTTAGCCCACTCCACACACAGCCACCACCCTTGCCCCAATCCGGCCGTCTGATTGCGATCGCATGGCCAAAATCGGCTTCGAAAACCATCAACCCTAGCCCCTAAACCTATAAATAGACCCCCCTACCGAATCTGGAGGAAACCTACCCTAATCCTCATCGTTTCCCATGCCCCAGCCACCACCTCTCTCCTCCAGCCGCCAGGGCCCGCCCAGGCACGAAACCAGGCCCGCCAAGCCATCTGGTTGGATCAACCGCCGCCGCCTGAGCTCCCGGCGCTCGAGCCAGATCGAGGGGAGGAGCACTCGATCCAGCGCCGCAGCCGCACCTCCCGTCAGCCTCCGGCCGCCGGCCAGTGAGCCGCCATGTCACCGGCGATCTCCAGGCCCGACCCCACGCCCTTCCTCTCGCCCCTCTGCTCCTTCTCCCGCTCTAACCTCTCTGCTCCCTCTCTCTCTTCGCGTAGGGCAACCATGGAGGTCGCTCGAGCCGTGACTCGTTGGCACGCCCGGATTCGGCAAGGAACTACCAGATCCAAAGGAGAGCCGCCGTCGTGACCCATTCCCGCCTCCGTCAATCGTCCCTGCTTGCCGCCGGAGTCAGCCCCACCACCGCCATGCCTTGCTTCCTCTGCTTCGGGAGGGAGACGACGCGCTGCCCGCTCCAGCTGATCGCTCGCTCCAGCGCCTTGGGACGCCACACAAGGCAAGGCCCAGCCCAGCGCCAGATCTGGCACCAGGCCTCTGATGAGTGCTCCAGCCCAATCCCTCGCCTCGTGCACTATTTAGTTATGTGGCGCTCAGCAGAAAACGACTAATTTTGCTTAATTAATTGCGGAACATTTTGTATAGCAACATATGCGTATTATATATGATTTTGGGGAGGAAAAATCCAGTGAATTTATCTATGCAATTAGTTTTGTCATTTGAGCATTGTTTGTGTGCATGTTATTTTGCTATGATGCCCTTTTGTTTATTTTGTGAGAATTAATGCATGGATAATATGAATTAGAGTTGTACATGAGATATGCTCTTTAACATCAGCACTAGCCCCTGAACATTTTGGTTGCCATGATAATGCATGTTTGGGTGTTATTTTTCTTGTTGCCAACATGCTATAAAATACTGTTGTTTTGAGATGCCAAAATATTTTTAAGTCTGGAATCTGTAATATTTTGTTGCTGTCTTGACATGTGGTTTGCTAGTGATCTAGAACCCCTTTGGGGTAGGTGTAATGGAGTTATTTGTAGTTGTTAATGTCCTTTAGTATCCTGTTAAGTTTCATGCCATAATATACCCTATAGCATATAATTTCACTGGTGTCAATATGCCTTCTTGTAAAAACTGCACTGTCAACAACTGGGTTATTTTCACCAAGTCTGGAAACTGCTTAGTTCAATATGCCATGTTGTGAGCTTCCTACCATGTGATCCATGCATATTTTGAGTATGATATGTGAAGATGAAATGAAATATGTATTATATTGTACTGTCCCATGCTTAGTTTGTGCAATTTAGGATCTTATAGCTTGTTGTTTTCATGCGTGCAATATGCCATCTTGCTGTTTTTGGCATATTTGAAATAAAACTTGTGTTGTTTGTTGTTGTTGAACCGTTGCTCCGTTTTTGACATGCCATATATGAAACTTGCTTAGAATTTAAAGTAGCATCATAATATCTTGCTGCATTCATGATTCGAAACATTTGTGGTTGTCATCTGCGTGCATTTTGCATTCATGGCATATAGTCTTGTGATTGTCATATCTTTTAGACCGTAGCTCGGTTTGAGATGTTCTGTATATGTAAATCGACTAGAATGACGTGTAAAATCACATGGCATGCTTTATTATGTTGTTTAAGAAATATAAAATATTAAAGTTCAGATCTGGACCAATTTAGAAATTATCATATGGGGTCATTTCGGAAATGTTATATGTTGCTTCCGGCCCCATTTAAATTGCCTAGATGATATAGTTGTTCATGCTTCACCTCTTGCCATGTCTAACAACATTTAATATTGATGAGTACCTAAACGAGAGTGAACTAAATAATTCGAACGTGACGTTTCGTCAATATGCAACTCGTTGCATATTGAGCTTCACTTTAATGTGTAGTAGTAGTTTGATGTGTTTTGCCATGTGTTGCATATTAAACTGGACTTGCATCATATTTGTTTGTGCATCATGTAATGCATATGTTGTGGGGTACCTTGTGCTGATTGTTTGTTTCGGATTCCTTCTTCTCGATGGAGTTCCGAAAGCGTTCAGAGTGTGAGGATTCGTTTGACTACGTTGACACGTCTTCTTCATGGAATCGTTCTTCTTCTGAGTGGGATCTCAAGCAAGATGACACATTTCCCTGGATACCACTACTATCATTGCCATGCTAGTTGTCCCGCTTTTATCGTTATGTCTTGCTACCTACCACTTGTTTGTCAAGCCTCCCAACATTGCCATGAAAAGCCTCTAACCCTCCACCTTCCCAGTAAACCGTAGTTTGGCTATGTTACCGCTTGCTCAGCCCTTCTTATAGCGTTTCTAGCTGCAGGTGCAATTGCTTCCATGTGTCAACATGGACATTCTTTTGATCACAATATTATTGCTATTTAATTTAATGCACTTATACACTTGGTAAAGGGTGGAAGGCTTGGCTTTTTGCTCAGTGTTTTGTTCCACTCTTGCCGCCCTAGTTACTTGTGAACCGATGTTATGTTCCATAATTGAGCGCTCCTAACATGCTCGGGGTTATTATGGGGATCCCCTTGATTTTCGTTTTAGGATAAAACTTGTCTGGCAAGGCCCAACTTTGGTACTACATTTGACCATCATAATAATAATGATCACCTTATTAAAGCATAGAGGGTCGCCCCCTCGTGGATTAATTTAAGATAATACAGGGGGGCTAGTGCTGCTAGTGCTAATCCAAAATAGAGCACTATGCGGGGCCAACCCGGGGCAACTAGGGAGATTTCTATCCGGCCATCGTACACTAGCTTATCCGCCGTGTCCTCAGAACGAGATACGCGGCTCCTATCGGGATCATCGACACGTCGGGAGGCCTTGCTAGACTTGTTTTACCTTTCTCGAATGTCTTGCGTGAGGAACTCTGATTTTCTTCGGGCTATCTCGAGGGGTCGGATTTCCTTTGGAATTTCCAAGGATGATCACGAGATCCGTGGTCGAGGTTATTCCCGCGGCATATGGTTAATTTGTGATGGATGAGTTGGAGCACCCCTACAGGGTTAAATCTTTCAGAAAGCCATGCCCACGGTTATGTGTCAAACTTGGATACTTTGTTTAACACCCGGTCATAGCAAACTTGAAGTAAACTCTAAGAAAATACACCAACTGTGTGCGTAACCGTGACTATCTCTTCTCGTGAGTCCTTATCGGAGAGAGAACACGGTAGGGTTATGATTGGCGTAAGTAGGTGTTCAGGATCAGTTAGTGATCATTACTAGTTCACGTCCATTGTGCATAGACCACCGTACTTTACTTTATGTACTCGTAAGTTAGCCACTCAAATAAACGCTTAGTCACTTGCTGCAGCCTCACCACTTAACCATACCTCACCCATTAAGTTTAATAGTCTTGATACCCTTGGAAATGAGATTGCTGAGTCCCCGTGGCTCATAGATTACTACAACAACAGTTGCAGGTAAAGGTAATGTGAAGATTGAACGTGAGCGCGATGCTTGTTTGATTTGGACTTCTTCTTCTTCATCAATCTAGGATGGGTTCCAGGCGGCAGCCTGGGATAGCAAGGATGGATGTCATTTTGTCGTTTGTTTCCATCCGTAGTCAGACCCTGCTCTTCTGTATGATGTTTGAGTATGTTGTTGTATTGATGTGATGTTGTTGTAGCTTGTGGCGAGTGTAAGCCAATTCCATATACTCATCTCTTCTGTACATGTACTTGTAATGATATCCATTCTTGCAACACGATGAGATGCGCTTCTATCCCTGTCAAGGCCCTCATGCTGAAATAAGGATAGGATCGCATCTTGGGAGTGACAAGTTGGTATCAGAGCCTGGTTCTGACCTAGGAGCCCCCTTGATTGATCGAACTTGGTCGAGTCGAGTCTAGTGAAAAACTATTTTGAGTCTAGTTATATCGGAGAGTAGGATTCTTTTTACTCCTCTTCTATGCTCTGGTGAGGGATTACGACTTAGGAATTTTGATTCTACTCCTCTTCTCGCTCAAAAAAATTTTTAGGATCACGCGGGTAGTTTGGAAAATATATGATACCGATGTGACGGAGTTCTGTCTTGGTGCCTCCTGTCTGACTTGATTTCTTCTGGGGAGTTTAGCTCTAGGGAATTCTTGTCACATCGTTATCATTCAGCTTCCTTAGTATCTCAGGACGGAGGGTGTTCGGAATTGCTTCAATACTTGTCGTGGTGAGATAAGGTCAGAGTCACCCAGTACTGGGGAGGCGTCCGGGGTACCACCATGGTTAGTATAGTTGTGCTTTCGAGGATCTGAGTTAGATGGACTTGAGGAAGCCTATGGTTATGTGTTAAAGGATGGATACAGTTGAGGTATAGGTTTGCTACTTGTGTGAGATATTTCCTCCTTGTATCCCCCACACAGAATTGCATAACTAGAAAGTTTTCGGAAGTTCTTAGGTGGGAATTCAAGCAGGTACCTAGGATTATCTTTCCAACAAGTGCATAGTGGGTATGTATTTGTTCTGGCTTGTTTCGTAAGCCCCATCCTTTGTTTTCTTTTGTATGTGTTAATTCGAGTTGCTTCGATGTCAAGTGGTGATTTCATATCTTTCCCATGTGTTCTCATATTTCTGTGGGATTGCTAATTCTTGTGCTCGATCAAGTTATCATATCAATTGTTTTCCTACTGGTGTGCTTCTCTTCAAGATAATTCTATCCTCATCAATATTTTCAAGATCAATCCTCATATTTCGTTCCAGAGTTTGTCTCGTATGTTCCAAGTTTTCTTTGTTTTCCCACCCTCCCGCCCTTTTGCTACAATGATTAAATTCTCATTCAAGTGCCTTTTCTATTCATGTGATGCTTTCGCTATTTTCTCTTTCGTTTCGTATCCGGTGATTCATTGTGAAGATTCTCAAGTGCTTCAAGTTCATCATTTCTTCGTCTCTGTTTTCTTCTCCGGTGAATCCAAGTCAAGCTATCGGTGTTCATCTTATCCTTTTCATTCCCTAAATGTTTTCCTTGTTGGTAATTCTTGTCCAAGTATCTATTGGTTGTCGCCTCTCTCTATTCTATTTGGAGTGTTGAAGATATCTCAGTAGATTCATGTTTCTGTTCTAAATCTTTTCAATTATTTCGAGGTTCTCACATCTTCGAGTTTTCATTTGTACCAGTGAAATCTCTCTTTCTAAGCAATTATTTCAACGGTGTTTCTTTGAGTGGGCCCATAATCCACCGGTGTTTTCCCCAGGATCTTACTTGGCACTTCTAATCTTTGTGGAGATGTCCTCAAGTTCTTTTTAAATATGATACAAGAATGATTTTCATCAGTCATATTCCTCTCCCAAGGTCGCTTCGTATCTTTTTCATTGTTGGCTCAACCTTTCCTTATTCATTCTTTCGGAGTGTCTCAGTAATTCTTGGTGGTGTTCTCGTCCTCATTCTCATCATTGAAGACCAAAGGAGAGTTTCTCTTAATCTTGCTCCATTCTCTTGAACATTTGTCATCTCATCTTGATGCTTTCCTCTCCAATTGTTTCCATTCATTAGAAATTTCTCCCATATCTATCTGGTGCATTCAGAGTTGTTTTCAATTCTCGATCCTCATGAAGGACATTATTTTAGAAGATTTATTTGTTCTCAGCTTTCAGCTTTCGTTCTCAAATTCTTCTCAATTGTTGTCCCTTCGTGCGTATCTCAATTATTCTGGTGCCTTGTGAAGTTTTCCATTAGGTGGATCATGCTCTCTTCGTTCCCATGTTATATCATTCATTTTTATTATCCTCTTTAGTTTCTAATTCATACCGGTGTTCTCATTCAAGACTTCTTCAAGTTTGTGATCTCTCTCTCTCTTGTCAATTCCTTGCAAGAGTAATAAGTGGTGTGTGAAATCCGTTGCTTGTCATCAATTTAACTTGATGAAGGATAAGCATAACATAATTCTTATTCTTGTTGGTCAAGGTGATCTCAATCCTTCTTCTGGTATTATCATGTTATCAATTCTAGGTTTCAAGTGTTCTCATCTTTTCTTTCCAGAGTTCCATGTTTTCTCAAGTATCTCATCACGAAGCTACATCTAGTTCATTGGAAGGCCCCAATATTGTTCTTTTTGAACCTTCAATTCTTTTATATCATCTTGTTATTCCGGAATTCATCTCGATGCTTCTTCATGGTGGATTGTTAAGGATGTAATTCTTCTCGAAGTATTCAGCAAGATTCTTATTGGAGGTGCTCAAGTGTTATTTATCTTGGATTTCTAAGTTCAATTCCTTCTCCATTGTCTTTTAAGATGGTTTTATTAAATTCATGATTCTGAGGAGTCTCGAAGGAAAATTGTCAAGAACAAGATAAGTAAACCCATCATGTCTTTCTCGGAGTTATCTTGGGTTGGATTTAACCTAAAGCATTTCCTAAGGGTAGTTGCTATCATGGTGTCATAAATGATCCAAGTTTTCTCCTCCTCTTCTTGGTGAAAGAAGTTTTTCATCTCTTGTTGTTCTCAAGCAATCAATTGTTTTTGTTGTGGTAGGATGTCACCTCATAATTTTGAGATGTTTTCCACAAGCCCATAACAAGCTATTCTTTTCATTGTTGATTATCCATCAACTCCGTTCACCCTATGCTTCTCAGGTTCAATGGTGGTAGAAGTTGTTATTTTCTTCTCCGTTATTTCCTTCCAATGATCTAGTTTCTATTCTTTTCTTTCAGAGGCGTTGTCATGTTGCTCTCTTTCAACCATCATCTTGTTTTATCATGATCATGTTCTTTCTTGCTTATTAATTTTACAGGAGTGTTGTGTTCTCTGTTCAAGTTCCTTCCATCTTATCAATTTTGCCCCTCTATCCTACCAAAGTGCTGCCAAAAATTCTTTTGAATTCTTGCTTGTTCCTCATGTCATTCTTGATATCGTTGAAACCTTCAATAATCATTGGTTTCACTCGTGTGTCAGAGAAGAAACTAAGTTTACCTCTTGCTCTTTCTCTTCCCCTCCCATTCTTAGATCTCGGGGCGAGATCCTCGTTTAGTGGAGGATAGTTGTAACAGCCCGGGACCGACGCTCCAGAAGATTCCCCTTTCATTTCCATTCTCGTCTGTGTTTCGTTGGTTGTTGCATTCATCATCACATCATTCGCATCATCTGCATAGCACCAACACTCGTTTTCGAAACTTACATCCGTTCGTAGTTGCCGATTCTTTCCGTTCTCCCGCGACTATGGAAAATATTGTTTTTAAAGGTGCCTTTAAAATATTCTCGGATTGGGTTGAAACTTGGCGTGTGGTCTTGTTATATTGTAGGTAGACCGCCTGCAGAATTTCATCGTGTTCCTAGTTCGTTTGATACCCCATCGGTCAGCCGTGGCAGAGCGGTCATCGGTTATTCGTCGGACGTTTTTCGGTGTTTTAAAACTTCGTGTCAGGGCCGCAAACCTCCCTCTCATCTCCTCTTAGACCAATCCACACACAGCCACCACCCTTGCCCCGATCTGGCCGTCTGATTGCGATTGCACGGCCGAAATCGGCTTCGAAAACCATTAACCCTAGCCCCTAAACCTATCAAAAGACCCCCTGCCTAATCTGGAGTAAACCTGCCCTAATCCTCCTCATTTCCCGTGCCCCATCCACCACCTCTCTCCTCTAGTCGCCAGGGCTCACCCGGGCCCGAAACCAGGCCTGCCAAGCCATCTGGCCGGATCAGCCACCGGCGCCCGAGCCAGATTGAGGGGAGGAGTTCTCGATCCAGCGTCGCAGCCGCACCTCCCATAAGCCTCCGACCGCCAGCCATGGAGCCGCCACGTCGCCGGTGATCTCCAGGCTCGACCCTGCACCCTTCCTCTCGTCCCTCTGCTCCTTCTCCCGCTCTAACCTCTCTGCTCCCTCTATGTCTTCGCGCAGGGCAACCATGGAGGTCGCTCGAGCCCTGACTCGTTGGCATGCCCGGATCTGTCAGGGAACTACTAGATCCGAAGGAGAGCCGCCGCCGCGACCCGTTCCCCCCTCCGTCGATCGTCCCTGCTCGCCGCCGGAGTCAGCCCCGCCGCCGCCATGCCTTGCTTCCTCTACGTCGGGAGGGAGACGACGCGTTGCCCGCTCCTGTTGACCGCTCGCTCCAGCGCCTTGGGCCGCCACGCAAGGCAAGGCCCAGCCCAGCGCCAGATCTGGCCCCAGGCCTCTGGTGAGCGCTCCAGCCCAATCCCTCGCCCCATGCGCTATTTAGTTATGTGGTGCTCAGCAAAAAACGACTAATTTCGCATAATTAATTGTGGAACATTGTGTACAACAACATATACATATTATATATGATTTTGGGGAGGAAAATCCAGTAAATTTTTCTGTGCAATTAGTTTTGTCATTTGAGCATTTTTTGTGTGCATGTTCTTTTGCTGTGATGCCCTTTTGTTTATTTTGTGAGAATTAATGCATGCATTATATGAATTAGAATTGTACATGAGATATGCCCTTTGATATCAGCACTAGCCCCTGGACATTTTGGTTGCCATTATAATGCATGTTTGGGTGTTATTTTTCTTGTTGCCAACATGCTATAAAATACTGCTGTTTTGAGATGCTAAAATATTTCTAAGTATGGAATCTGTAACATTTTGTTGTTGTCTTGACATGTGTTTTGCTAGTGATCTAGAACCCCTTTGGGGTAGGTGTAATGAAGTTATTTGTAGTTGTTAATGTCCTTTAGTATCTTGTTAAGTTTCATGCCATAATATGCCCTGTAGCATATAGTTTCACTGCTGTCAATATGCCTTCATGATAAAAACTGCACTGTCAAAAACTGGGTTATTTTCACTAAGTCTAGAAACTGCTTAGTTCAATATGCCATGTTGTGAGCTTCCTACCATGTGATCCATGCATATTTTGAGTATGATATGTGAAGATGAAATGAAGTATGTGTTATATTCTACTGTCCCATGCTTAGTTTGTGCAATTTAGGATCTTGTAGCTTGTTGTTTTCATGCGTGCAATATGCCATCTTTCTAGTTTTGGCAGATTTGAAATAAAACTTGTGTTGGTTGTTGTTGTTGAACCGTTGCTCCGTTTTGGACATGCCATATATGAAACTTGCTTAGAATATCAAGTAGCATAATAATATCTTGCTGCATTCATGATTTAAAATGTTTGTGGTAGTCATTTGCATGAATTTTGCATTCATGGCATATAATCTTGTGATTGTCATATCTTTTAGACCGTAGCTCCGTTTGAGATGTTCTATATATGTAAATCGACTAGAATGACGTGTAGAATCATGTGCCATGCTTTTTTCTGTTGTTTAAGAAATATAAAATATGATAGTTCAGATCTGGACCAATTTAGAAATTATCATATGGGGTCATGTCGGAAATGTTATATGTTGCTTCCGGCCCCATTTAAATTGCCTAGATGATATAGTTGTTGTTCATGCTTCACCTCTTTCCATGAGTACCTAAACGAGAGTGAACTGAATAATTCGAACATGGAGTTTCTCAATATGCAACTCGTTGCATATTGAGCTTCACTTTAATGTGTAGTAGTTTTTTGATGTGTTTTGCCATACGTTGCATATTAAATCGGACATGCACCATATTTGTTTGCGCATCATGTAATGCATATGTTGTGGGGTATCTTGCGCTAATTGTTTGTTTTGCATTGCTTCTTCTTGATAGAATTCCAAAAGCGTTCGGAGTGTGAGGATTCGTTCGACTACGTTGGCACGTCTTCTTCATGGAATCGTTCTTCTTCCGAGTGGGATCTCAGGTAAGATGACACATTTCCCTGGATACCACTACTATCATTGCCATGCTAGTTGTCCCACTTTTATCGTTATGTCTCGCTACCTACCACTTGTTTGTCAAGCCTCCCAACATTGCCATGAAAAGCCTCTAACCCTCCACCTTCCCAGCAAACCATTGTTTGGCTATGTTACCGCTTGCTCAGCCCTTCTTATAGCGTTTCTAGCTACAGGTGCAATTGCTTCCATGTGTCAACATGGACATTCTTTTGTTATCACAATATTATTGCTATTTAATTTAATGCACTTATACACTTGGTAAAGGGTGGAAGGCTTGGCCTTTTGCTCGGTGTTTTGTTCCACTCTTGCCGCCCTAGTTACTTGTGAACTGGTGTTATGTTCCATAATTTAGCACTCCTAACATGCTCGGGGTTGTTTTGGGGACCCCCTTTATTTTCGTTTTAGGATAAAACTTGTCTGGCAAGGCCCAACTTTGGTACTACATTTGCCCATCATAATAATAATGATCACCTAATTAAAGCATAGAGGGTCGCCCCCTCGTGGATTAATTTAACATAATACAGGGGGCCAGTGCTGCTGGTGCTGGTCCAAAATAGAGCACTATGCAGGGCCAACCCGGGGTAACTCTGGAGATTTCTATCCGGCCACCGTACACTAGCTTATCTGTTGTGTCTTGAGAACGAGATACGTGGCTCCTATCGGGATTGTCAACACGTCGGGAGGCCTTGCTGGACTTGTTTTACCTTTCTCAAATGTCTTGCGTGTGGAACTCTGATTTTCTTCGGGCTATCTCGAGGTGTCGGATTTCCTTTGGAATTTCCTAGGATGACCACGAGATCCGTGGTCAAGGTTATTCCCACGACGTATGGTTAATTTGTGGTGGATGAGTTGGAGCACCCCTGCAGGGTTAAATCTTTCGAAAAGCCGTGCTCGTGGTTATGTGGCAAACTTGGATACTTTGTTTAACACCCGGTCATAGCAAACTTGAAGTAAACTCTAATAAAATACACCAACTATGTGCGTAAACGTGTCTGTCTCTTCTCGTGAGTCCTTATCCGAGAGAGAACATGGTGGGGTTATGATTGACGTAAGTAGGTGTTCAGGATCAGTTAGTGATCATTACTAGTTCACGTTCGTTGTGCATAGACCACCTTACTTTACTTTCTGTACTCGTAAGTTAGCCACTCAAATAAATGCTTAGTCGCTTGGTGCAGCCTCACCACTTAACCATACCTCACTCATTAAGCTTTAATAGTATTGATACCCTTGGAAATGAGATTGCTAAGTCCACGTGGGTCACAGATTACTACAACAACAGTTGCATGTACAGGTAATGTGATGATTGAACATGAGCGCGATGCTTGTTTGATTTGGAGTTCTTCTTCTTCATCAATCTAGGATGGGTTCCAGGCGGCAGCCTGGGATAGCAAGGATGGGTGTCATTTTGTCATTTGTTTTCATCCGTAGTCGGACCCTGCTCTTCTGTATGATGTTTGAGTATGTTGTTGTATTGATGTGATGTTGTTGTAGCTTGTGGCGAGTGTAAGACAATTCCATATACTCATCTCTTATGTACATGTACTTGTAACGATATCCATTCTTGCAAACATGACGAGATGTGCTTCTATCCCTGTCGAGGCCCTTGTGCCGAAATAAGGATAGGATTGCATCTTGGGCGTGACACCGGTACCATATCCTTGCTCAGTAGAGAGGACTTTCGTCCATCGATCATTGAGGTCATCCTGTTCGGCTTTGAGTCATCGTTCTTTAGCTTTTAGGCTGCAAGCCGTTGCTATGAGCCGCTGTTTGAGTGCTTCCTGATCTTCAAGGTTATGAAGTATATATAAGTCATCGGATTCCGGTATATCTTCCTCCTCGACGGGGGGAAGGTAATTATCGTCTTTGAAGTCATTGACATTATCAGGGTTGTTTTGGTCCTCAGGCCCTTCCGGACCCTCCAATGGGTGCTCGGGGATATAGGGGTTCTCATGATCAACAAGGGTATCACCATCCTTGCTACTGATTATAGACTTTCTTCCCTTTTTTCCTTTGGATCGCTTATTCGATTTCCGGCGCCTTGACGGTGCATTGCCCGATTTGTCAACATTGTTGCTAGGCTTGTTGTCACCGTTAGAGGCAGGAGTGTCTACCATGTAGACATCGTATGTGGACATGGCGGCCCAACTCCCAGTGTTAACTGGGGTAGGAGAATGGTCCTCTTCATCCATGTATTTTGCCTCCTCGGAGGCATAGTCCAGCATGTCAGTTAAATCCTTGACAGTGGTTATCAAGTGGGTGGTGGGTGGGTCAAAAAATTTGTCCTGACCCGCACCATAACCGATCTTAGCATAGATCAGGAATGGATCGTTAGTGATCTTCATCAATGAGATCCGATCCAGGGCTTCGTTGACTGTCGACTACCCGATTGGATTCAGGTGTTTGGAATTTGTGGGGTTAACTCCAGATCGTTCGGACAAAGGAGGTGTTTGGCAAGAACACGTGTCCGGTTATCTGGCTTAATGGCCGGACTAGGGTAAGAGATCGGTTTACCGCTATGGGTGACCGCATCGGCATGTCCGAAGAAGGGACTCAAGGTTAAAGCCTCAGAGTCCTCAAGGGTTGCAGGTGGAGCCGTGAGCCCGATTAACGACATGTCACCCCGAGAGTCAACAGAGAACTCTAAGTTTCCAAATCTGACCTCTCGATCCGGGGCGAAGCTCTCAACACGGCCTAGATGGCCAGTGGAATAAGTGTGCAGCATAACGCCGCCGAAGGCAAAGATCTGTCCGGGGACAAAAGTGCCCATATTGCGGACCTTCTCATTGATGACAAGGCAAGACGTCGATTCCATCTTGCTCACATAGGAACTCTCAATGAAAGCACCAATGTCGGTGTCAAAACCGGTGGATCTCGGGTAGGGGGTCCCGAACTGTGAGACTAGAATCGCCGATAACACGAGACGAAGGGGACACAGATTTACCCAGGTTTGGGCCCTCCTATGGAGATAATACCCTATCTCCTGCTTGGTTATATTGATGGTATGAGGGGTTACATAGTTGATCTACCTCGAGATCGAATAGCTAACCCTAGATGAGTTGTTGTGTCCCTATGCCCTAAAATCCTACTGCTTATATAGACGCCAAGGATTCCTAGGGTTTACACATGGTCGGTTGCACGCCGAAGAGATAAACATTCCTATTTGCTACATCAAACATGGAGTGCAAGCCGATCTTTCCGAAGCTTCCATCTTGATGACTGGGCCGCCAAACATACCGGTGTTTGGCAAGAGGCCCATACAGTCCGGCCCATGAGAACAGGTCGGCATCCCGAGGACCCCTTAATCCAGGACTCCCTCACCAAGCTTGTGAGATTGCAGATTTGCAACTGGGATCTCCTTGTACATGTTCTTTATGGCATTATGGCTTGCCTTGGTCTCAGAGTGCACATGAAGGTCACCTTCTTCCACCTATGGGACTCCTAAGATGACATCCCACTCCTCAACACTGGATTCATACCTGGTGCCTTCTGTCATCCACACTATTCTACCATCTCCATAGAAATGTGAAGTGGAGTAGAATTGCATGATCATTTCGTCGTTTCAAGCAATGAACTCTTTACCAACGATATCATCAAGACCAATGCAGTGGAAGTTATCTTGCACACTTGGAAAGTAGTCCTGGTTCTCCTTGATGTACTTCCAGTCCACATACATCATGTCACTCACTCCAGGGCTCTTCTCAAGCAGAACTGTTTCATAGAAGTCTTGATGTTCCTTCATATAGAACATGGAGTCTACACCTATCTTCCTCCTTTGATAATAGGTTGAGTCATCACAAAATGCAGCAATTTTCTCAAATTTGAACTTAGAATTCTCAAGATTTGAATTCTGCAAAAGGAATAGCGGTACAACCGAGGCAAAACTTTCGGACCCATCGAGAGACACACCCTGCTTCACAGAAACTTGGCACCCATTTCGGTGACACCGAAAATGGACACACGGTTTTGCCGAGGCTGTTCTCAGTTGACCTAAAACAGAATCATTGTTTTCGATTATTTTGCTTCGGTTTCACCAAGATTCATACTGCGGACGGCAAAACCCTAAAAATTCATCATTCGCTATTCTAATGGATTACTTTTTTTAGGATAGACCGATCTCAAATAGTGGCTTATCGATGGTAAAACTCTTGTGCGCATGACATGGAGGGAGGAGCGCACAAGGGATCGAAATCGTACCCTAGCTCGGTGATGATTCCACTATGGTGGCAACAGCGGTGAGGATTCCGTCAATGGCGGTGACTTCCACCAGCGGAGGCGCTCGGGAAGACGAAGGCAATGACCAGGGGTCCTTGGGCGGCATCTAGGGTTTTGGAGGAATAGACGTTTGAAGGAATAATTTCAAAAGTTGGGTCCGCCTCTTAAGTACCCATTAATGTCAGTGACACCGGTTCAAACTTGTCGGTGCCACCGAGTTTCTCTATTGTCAGCTGATAGGGAAACTCGGTGAAGCAGAGAAAATGGAATTGGTGTTATCAAGATTGAAAACCAGATCAACCCTAGGCATAGGTGAGACCGAGATTTTTTTTGTTGGTTCCACCGAGATGCACTTGGGGAGGTTTTAATGGTCAGTCCTTGTCGATACGGAACTTTGAATGCTCCTCACACAAAGAGATCGAAAAGTACTTGTTCAAATTTTGTGATGCAGCAAGAATGGAATGTGAGACAAGAAAGCATAGATAGATAGAGAGGGGTCCTAGGCATTCTTGTCCATCCAATTATCAAAAATGAAATCAAAGTCCAAATAGCAACAATTGGATGTCCTCGAATAGATAAAGAAATGCAGACAAACATGCTCACACAATAAGAGGTCAAATAAAATTATGGCAAACATGCACATACATTCTAGCATCTATCAAGCATTTTGGTGACGATGTAGTCATCTATATATGAGTATATTAACTTAGGAGCCAAGTAAGAATACTTGATCATAGGTCATACTCATCGTTTAAGCACGAGTGCGGTTACCACTTTTACATAAAGTTTGTTAATGTTGTCACATGCTATGAGATGATTTGACTCAAGTCTTAGAGTAAAGCTCCCCATTGATGTGACATCCCCCTTGAGAGGGATAAACTAACCTTGGGTTTTGTTGATGAAGACTTCATGTAGGTGAAGTAGTGATGGATGCTCAAAGTTCATGAAGATCACCATGAGTTGGGAGCATCCTTGTTGTTTCTTACTCTTCTCACCTACATGGGTTAGTCCCAACACACAAGAGACAAACAAAAGGATATTTATGGACATGGAGTGCAAAGTATACATTATGATGTCCATGGATTTGTTGATTCCTTGTCCCTTGCTTACCTTTGACGGAATGTGTGACTCCTTGAACTATTGCATGGCATTGATGTTGATTGCAACTAGTTCTTGCCAATAGTGAATGTGAGTGAATTTCATTGGCGGAGTCACCCCTCAAGAACTTCTCTAGTTCTTATTCTTGGGGACCCACATCAAGTTGATGGGGATCCTTGGTGTTGAAGTGACACTTGTAGAAGTTGAGCTTGAAGTAGCCTTGGGAACCCACTTCACCAAAGCTTGGGATTCATTTTCATATGAGTCAATGTCCTCTTGAACCTTGTCCTTGCCCTTGAGCTTGTGGTCTTGTGGTAGAAGATCATCTTGAACTTTTGTTCCCTTGAGAAGAGTATGTTCATACTTCTCCCTTTGAGAAACAAACGTGGGCTTGGGGTATTGACCTTCTTCCCATTCACCTCCATTAGTGTTGAAGTAGCCAATGCCATGGTTCTTCCAGTATCCTACGTGCTTGTGTACAATTTCCTCAAATTTCCTACACCCGGGAAGACTCTTGTAGATACCTTTCTCTACAATCCCTTTCAAAAGTTCATTTTCTTGCTCGAGTGTAACTTGGCTAAGATAAGTGTTAGTTGGATCAATAGAACTACTAGAAGCAATATCATTGGATTTATCATTTTTATTGCTACTAGATGAAGAACCTTTCTTCCCTTTGTTACTTGTTTGTTTAGCCTTAACTTGTGGAATGAATGTGGACAAGAGAAATCATTTGCCTAGATAAGAGGAAGTCTTCTTTCGAAGATCGTCATTGATAGCTTTAAGGAATTCATGATCTTGCTCCAAATTGAGCTTCTCGAAGCACAACTTCTCATGTGTCCTTTAAAGGTCTCTATGATCTTGTAGAGTAGACTCATGTGTCGGTGTTCGGGGACGGGGGGTACCCAGACTTGCCTGCTTGCGGCCCAATGAGCAGCTCCTCTAGCCAAGACCCTCGTGAGGGCGCCCCGCTATGCGAGGAAGACGATTTCAACACCTCCAGAGAATAGCATCCCCCCAGGATGCCTCCCGAGGAGCGGAGATTCCTACGCAAGTGCCCAACCTCCCAAGGACGGGATGACATGGGTTCTGATGACAGAGCTAGGCGGGCGCCAGCGGGCGTAGAGGGAGGACACTTTCCTCTTTGGTGCTAAGGATACAAGGACATTTGTGGGTTCCCAAGGAATCCCCCAAAGGTTTTCTTCCTGGTGCAACGGGACCGAGATCACGAACTCGATAGTACGGATGTCATAGCCAAGCCCACCACCGCATCACCCCCGAAGCTTTGCAGACGAATACCACCGTTAGTCAGGATAAGATGTACCTCCTATCTCCTTTCAAATTTCGCCGTTGTGGATCCCTTCCCGCCTGTGCAATCAGGGAAGAGGACCGTGGCCCCTATAAATACCCACCCATTCCCATCATAGAGTGCAGGTTGAGTAGAGCTAGTTCATCACCACCCAAGGCCCTCGTGAGGCCACTCCACACTGTACTAGTTCATCCTTAGCCTCCTCGATACGTCTCCAACGTATCTATAATTTTTTATTGTTCCATGCTATTATATTATCTGTTTTGGATGTTTTATATGCATTAATATGTTATTTTATATTATTTTTGGGACTAGCCTATTAATCTAAAGCCTAGTGCCAGTTTCTATTTTTTCCTTGTTTTTCAGTATTGTAGATAAGGAATATTAAACGGAGTCCAAAGAGAATAAAATCTTCACAATGATTTTTCTTGGACCAGAAGACATCTACCAGACCTGGAGGGGAAGGCAAGAGATCTGCCAGGAGGTCACAAGCCAAGGGGCGCGACCACCTACCCTGGTCGCGCCTGGCAGACTTGAGGCCCCCCAGCAGGTCTCCTAACCCTAATCTTTGGCCTATATATTCCCAAATATTCCCCCAATACCATAGAGAGCCACACAAATACTTTTCTGCCGCCAGAAGCCTACGTTGCCGAGAGATCCAATCTTGGAGCTTTTTCTGGTAATGTGTCAGTGGGGGATTCGATCACGGAGGGCATCTACATCAACTCCTTTGCCCCTCCGATGATGCGTGAGTAGTCCACCACAGACCTACGAGTCCATAGCTAGTAGCTAGATGGCTTCTTCTCTCTCTTTGTGCTTCAATACCATGTTCTTCATGATCTTCATGGAGATCTATCTGATGTAATACTCTTTTGCGGTGTGTTTGTCGAGATCCGATGAATTGTGGGTTTATGTTCATATTATCCATGAATATTATTTGAGTCTTTTTTGAATTCTTATATGCATGATTTCATATCTTTGCAAGTCTCTTTGATTTATTGGTTTGGTTTGGCCAACTAGATTGGTAATTCTTGCAAAGGGAGAAGTGCTTAGTTTTGGGTTCAATCTTGCAGTGTCCTCACCCAGTGACATAGTAGGGGTAGCGAGGCACGTATTGTATTGTTTCCATCAAGGATAAAAAAGATGGGGTTTTCATCATATTGCTTGAGTTTATCCCTCTACATCATGTTGTCTTACCTAATGTGTTACTCTGTTCTTCATGAACTTAATACTCCAGATGCAGGCAGGAGTCGGTCGATGTGTGGAGTAATAGTAGTAGATGCAGAATTGTTTCGGTCTACTTGACACGGACTGATGCCTATATGCATAATCATTGCTTTGGGTATCTTCATAGTTATTCGCTTTTCTATCAATTTCTCAACAGTAATTTTTTCACCCATCGTGTTATTTTCCTTCAAGAGAGAAGCCTCTCGTGAAACGTATGGCCCTCGGGTCTATTTTCCATACTATAATTTCAGATCTACATAGCAAAATACCAAAAATACCTTGCTGCAATTTATTTAACTTTTTCCTTTCTGCAGTATTTTACATCTATCTCTATCGGATCTAATCCTTGCAAGTAACCTCGAAGGGATTGACAACCCCTTTATAGTGTTGGGTGCAAGAGTTTGATTGTTTGCATAGGTGCATCCACTGGTGACTTGCGTGTATCTCCTACTGGATTTATAACTTGGTTCTCAACAATTGAGGGAAATACTTATCTACTTTGTTGCATCATCCTTTCCTCTTCAAGGGAAAACCAACACAAGCTCAAGAAGTAGCAAGAAGGATTTCTAGCTCTGTTGCCGAGGACATCTACATCAAGCCTACCAAGTACCCATCACAAACTCATCTCTTGCATTTACATTATTTGCCTTTTGCCTCTTGTTTTCCTCTCCGCCGTGTTTCGGCCATAGGGGCACGCGGGCCGCTGAAGGCGTAACTGGTGAACAATGCCCCCAAGCAGACGTGCCCTTGCAAACATGCGGGACGTGACATGGCATCCATGTTTGGGCCGTAAGGGCACACAACAACGTCTTTGTGGCCGCATGGAACGCGAAGGCGTTCATATACACGCCGCTCTAGTGCCTGAACATGCAGAAACATTAGAAGACCGGGCTGGGAACTCCTGAGCCTTGTGCTTGGGGTAACCACCCACCTATTGCCACCATGACACTCTCACGTAAGAATGAGTTAAGGGGTTGTACACGCTTTAGACCCCTCAAAGTGGAAGCCCACGGCAAGCCGCGTTGTGGCCATGGAGGGAAGGGCTTCTGCCCACGTCCAGTGGAGGACCCACGCTTCAAGCTGGGGAGAAGACAAATGCGTACAGGGGTCGCACCCCCCATCGAAGCAAAAATCGATGCCCGGGTCCGTCCCGACAGCACCAGAAGATCAAAGACCAAGCTCTGGCTCATGGGCATATCGCTCGCACACCGCCCCTCCAGGACCATGATGCCCGAACTTCTTGTGTTATGCCCGGATGCATGAGGGGACGTCCAAATGCATGCGGGCATGCGCATAACGACGACGCAGAATGACCTTCGTCGGAGGCCTCAAGGAGCAGGCCTCACGAGCAGCGCTCCCCTGGCGCGGGCCGCCCTTGCGTGCAAGACACACACTCAAGTATCGTGCCTCAGGAGCTCCCCTGACCTCAACTCTCTAGTCCAAAGGGCGTGCTCTCGCAGGGCCGGCTCAGATGCTACGGGGAGAATAAGCAACATAGAGGGTGTAACATCCCAAATTTTGGAATGTTATAATAATTATAGAATGATTGTTTGTTTGCTTGGATGATTGAAAGTGAGTGCAATTTGAAACTTTTGAAAATTTTGAAAGTTTGATGAGAGGGAATGAAATGACTTTCCCAAAATTTTCAATCTGCATTTTGATCACCAGGAATTCAAATTCATTTCATCACAAAACCCTAGAGTGAAGATGTCATGACTTCTTCCATTTAAAGAAATGAAAAGGGATTTGAAAATGATTAGAATTTCCATTTTGAAAATATTTCAAATTCAGAAAACTTTATGCAACTCAATGATTTTCATGAGAGAAAATAATATGACTTCTTCAAATTATATGAAATATGAGTTGGAAGTTAAAAGAAGGAATTGAAAGAGCTTTTGAAAACCTCTGGATTATTTTGAAAATCCATTTCATGTTTGGTCCCTATTCAAAATTTTCAAAGTATTCAAACCCCTGACAAAAATTTGAAAGGAGTAACATGACACTCCAAGACAGGGGGTAATTTTTGAAGTTTTTTTTGAATCATCAAACCCAAAAAGTTATTTGAAAAATATTTGCAAAAGTAAATAAAACCAATTAAGGCATTTTCTGAAAAATGATTTTTTTAATGTATTCAAATGCCAGAATAAAAATGTCCATTGAATGGAATTTATTATTCTGTTAATTTTGGTATAAAATTTGACTATATTTGGAATTTATCCGAATGCTTTAAAGGTTTTTGAAACGCTCCGGAAAAACATTAAATAGAAACGGTAACGGTTTTAGAATTAAAACGGGCCGGCCCACAGGCTTTATTTCGCGAATTCAATACGCGCCGGCCGACTGACGCGGAAACCTCGCCCTCCCTCTCGCTGCCACCGGGTCCCACCCGACCGACCGTTAGCCTCGCTCGGTCGCCTTCCTCCTCCCACGCGCCCGATGCCGTCGCCGGTTCCCTCGCCGCGGACCCCCTCCCTCCTTATTCCCCGGCCCTCTAAGCCCCCTATAAGAAGCCGCCAGACCCCTCTCCCCATTCCCCCGCTTTTCCCTTTCTCCCATCGCCTCTCTACGCCGTAATCGCTCGCCGGAGTACCCTGTCGCCGCCACACCATTGCCGTCCAGGCACTCCACTCCTACCTCCCCGAGCGCCACAAAGCCTGCCATTCACATCCCCACCACCGTGCGCATCTCCCCGACTCCTCACCCCCATCGGAGACCGCCAGTACACTGCAAATGGACCTCGCCGGAGATTCGAATCCCCACCGGATCTTTCTCGAGCTCGTGGACGTCGCCACGGTCATCCCCGCGCCCCTCCAATACCATCACCCGTCGTCGGGACCTCGCCGCCGTCAGTTGGAGCCCTTCGACGACCCCCTCGACCACCGGAGCAACGCCCACATCGTCCTCACCGTTCGGACTCGCCGGAGAAGCCATCGCCGTTGACCCCATCCCCACTGTGAGCTCCTCCTCTCCCTGGACCGTCCGATCGTAGATCTACGCGTAGGATTAGATCCAACTTAAAACCGAACCGGTACGCGTTATAGTTCGGTCGACCGCCCATAACACTCCGCACGCACACACCTGGACCAACCAGAGCATGCCACGTAGCCCGCCTGTCCGTTAGTATTAGTTTTTCTTTTTTTCTGTTTTGTTTTAAAAAACAGAAATAGTTCTGATTTTGTTTTTAGTATATCTTTTGTGTTTTTAAATATTTTAAATTGATTCTTTTTGCATTAGGTCACAATTTTATTCTAGTTTCCGTATATGCCAAGTTTGACCATGTTTGAACATTTAAATTTGAATTTGAACAGATTTGGTTTAAATTTTGTTTTCTGAATATCTTGAGTTCTAAAATGAATTTTTGAATGATTCTTTTTCCTACTTGTCACTAGTGACCATAGCTATCATTTGGTAGAGTTTGAGAATTTTATAATAATTTTAAATAGTGTTTTCAAACCAAACAGAATCTGTTTAGTTTCATATTAGTTTATTTACCTTGTTTTATTTTTGAAAATCTGAATATGATTTATATTAAGTTTCATATTTCATTTAGTTTTGTTGTTCCAAACCTTAGTAATTTACTTGATGTTAACAAAAGTTAATTTGTTTAGTTATAAATTTTGTTGTAGGGATCTATACCCTCTTTCAAATAGGTATAGTTTATTTAAAACAAATTAGTTAGTACTAGTACTTTTAACTAAAGTTTTATATAATTAGATTCTGTTTTCAAATAAAATTTGTAGTAATTCCTTTCTGTTAAGTAATGTTTTGTTAATAAAATAATTTAGTTTTGCTCTATTATGATAGGAAAACTATATCCTTAATCATTAGGTAATGTCTTATAAAACAATTTAGTTTTTCATAGAAATTATTTTCACAAAGTTTCATATGATTTAATTCTGTTTTGTAATAAAGATTTTATTTAATTATTTTCTGTTAACTTAGTTGTTTTACAATATGTTTTCTCTTAGTTTATGTTTGCTTGTTGTTAAGTTCATTAGGCAAACACTTACATTGTTTAGAAGGTTGTTTTTATAGTTCTAGTTGTCTTTCAAAAGTGATTCATTTTTTTTCTAGAAAAATATTTACAAAATTCTTTTATTATATTTTACTTTGTTTTGGGTTTTGTGTTACTTTTGAAATTGTTGGAGTTTTGTGTTTCAACTTTGTCTTAAGCATTTCTTCCATCAACCTTGTTGCTTTTGTTTTGTATTACTTTTTGTTAGAATTGATTGCTAGTATGATTGCTTATATGTATGTAATGTTTGTTATAGATTTTCATCGGAGAGTAACGAATAGTCTATCAAGTTATTTCTGAGAGTGATCTTTATCTTCATCAACAGTACAGGCAAGTTCACTTTGACCATCTTTTCATACCTATGTTTTATTGCATGTAGTGACATCATTCAGCACATCCCTCCCGTAGTGTTATTGAAATTCTTGTAATTGAGTAGAATGCATGAGGTAGGAACCCACCACTTGTTACTAAAGCCCCGGGAACGCTAGTTAGTGCCATGCTATGCTAAAGTAGATGGGGTCTGGTATGAGTGTTCGTGAGTGGTGTGAAGAAGGACTCCACGTCAAAACGACGACTTCATGAAGACATCTTCAAGTCCTGCATTTTCAAGACCTCAAGACTTCAAGACTCGAGAAGACAAGTTTTCAATACACACTACTGGGTGAAGGATGGTTGATTGGGCATCCCTGGAGAAACCAGTGGATGGCCGGGATGCATGGAGAAGCGCCATGACATCTTGCGGAAAGCTTCACCCAGACTCAAAGAGAAGGATGAATACTTCATGCCTGGAAGCTTACCTGTGTAACCACAAGTCATTATGGGCTCTGGCTTGGTTGATCTTTGTTGTGACTCTACTGGGCAGTGCTACGAGATGTAGTCGATGTTAGGATTGGGATGGGCACTGTCGGACAGTCAGGGAAGCACTCTGAAAGACCATGTTTCTTTCATCCTGTTCTCAAACACCAGGCAGTGCGAGGACTTACCAGGAGGGAAAGAATCTTGTGGGTAAAGTACACAACACTCTGCAGAGTTAAACCTAATCGATTAGATGTGTCCCTGGTTACGGACAATTTGAGCTTCTAGACCTGGATCTATCTCTGAACTCTCAACACTGGACTGATAACTAATTGTGGGCAACTTAATGATACTTATGGGAATTGAGACATTGGTTGGCGGAACCATGTCATGATAGGCAACTCCATAGTGAAATTCCTGATATTCCTTTGTTGTAGGAAAATAAAATCAGCTTTTACGCAAAAAACTCAGACACAGAGCCACAAAGCCTTTGCATATAGAATAGTCTTTGTTCTTCTGTTCTTCTATGGTGATCTTGCCAGCATATTCAAAATGCTGACCTACACGGCTGCAACGTCTTATGTTGCAGATACTCTTCTACGACGGGTAAAAGTACGATTCAGGGTTACGGTCCGCACTCAACTTGCCGTTGGTGTTATTGGGACTCCACTCCCGTTGACTGTATCCGCTGCTATTTTAAGGTATATATCAGTTTTACACTATTTACATGTGATTGCACTTTGATATATACATTGATGTACTGTGTGTGCCAGCATACTGATCCAGGGATGGCACAGAAAACACAGAGGCTTGACTCGTTTTGAGTCGGGTCGCTACAGAGGGGGAACGCCGGGCTCCCACGGCACCGTCCCCAAGTATCGACCGCTGGCGTGAGACGAGCTTCACGAATGGCACCGCCTCGAGGACACCAACCTCAGGAGGATCTGGTAGGAAGCAGGCGTTGAGAAGCCACACAACATCTCCAGAGGCCATTCCCCCCGGGGAGGGCTCGGGGCACAGCGACCACCCAACAAGGAGAACACGGGCGCGAGGAGGCGCATGGGAGCTGCCTCCCTGAGGCCTCCACCAAGCGCCGGGAGCAAGAACCATAGGAGTCGTTCGCTGCAAAAGGCGCATCAAGAAAATCAAGAATCACATGAAGGGAACAAGGATTCTTAAGGCGCAACAAACTACTACTACGTAAAAGTAAGTTATCATACAAACGCTAAACACCCCACAGGGGGGGGGCAAATTGTTCTTGATGCAACACGGTTAGAATAAAGGAAGCTCAAGCAGAAGAGCCGTTGTCATCGTCGCGCCTCCTGGGAGACTCGTCGCCTGAGCTGTTGTCCCCCTATGATGGATCCTCTGGGGTGAAGCGCTCGATCAGGGACTCCACGTTCTCCCACACCTTGTCCCTGAGGGGCCTCCGGAGCACTTCAAGCACCGGCTCCATCGCTCGGGACAGGTCGAATGTGGGGGCGTGGCGGTGCAGGTTGGAGAAGACACGTGTCAGTGCATTGTCCAGGAGATCACGCGCGTTGTATTCGACATCCTCATCCACCTGGGAGACGGCGGACTCAAGCACCTCCACCATCTTCTGGAAGTAGGTGAGGTAGCCCCTGTCATCGTGCGCACACGGCAGCGTGGGGGCCTCCCTAACGAAGCGGCGGACCGTGCCATCCGCACAGTGTGCGATGTCCATGTAATGCTTGGCATGTTGTGCCTCCATCATCCTTGCGTGTGCCGCGTCGTCCTTGGCCACCTGGTCGGTGTTCGTGGCCTCCTCGATCTGGGCCTAGAGGGATGCCAGTTCTGCCTTGGCATCCTCCTCGCGCCCACCGCGCGATCAGAAGCGCGGCCTTGGCGTCTAGCAGCTGGGTCCTAAGGGCGTCCGCCTCGCCCTGGAGCGCGTCAAGCATGCGCCTCTTGGGCGTGGGCACCCTGAGTAGGATCAACGGTTAGTCTCTACAGGATAGGAAAGATATGCAAGAAGGATAGAGGCACCGGTGCACATACTCGCCGCTCATGGACCAGCGCTGACGTGCCTGCGCTGGCTTGGAAGCCTGGCCACCGCTGCTCCCCGGAGGCGGAGGCGGTGCAGAAGACCCCGCTTTTGCTCCGGCACCGGCAGACTCCCCCCTGGACGCCATCGGAGGAAGAAATGGAGAAAAAGGTGGTTTTCCAACAAAGTGGGCAGGCAGCAATGGAAAGGAACGCACAAGAAGACAATCGATGGTGGAACTGCCTCCCCGGGGCGAGGCAGGTTCATAGGCATAACCACAGTCCTCGAGGCGTCATGGAAAGCAGAGGCAACGTGAGCCCCTTGGGTGTCACGTGCCCTACTCAACTAGTGGGCGGTTCTGCCTTGCGTCACTTCGATTCCCTTGGTGAGTCACATAGGCATGGGACCAAGGTGACAGAGCGGCAGGAGGGCAATGACAATCGAGGAGAAGCAATGATGACCAAGGCAGTGTCTAGGCTATGAAAGAACCGACTCAGGGTGGTTCCCAATACCCCGCGGGCAAGGAGGGTTCTAGCTCCCATCAAGCGCCTTGCGCCAGGCCCACGGGCGATTGGGTTCCCTCGGCGTTTCACCCTTCGCCCGTCGCCTTCACCTCAAAGCCAAGGTCGGCACGCCTTGGGATCGGGGCTACTGTCGGTATTCTAGGACCGGGGGTACCCAAACTTGCCTACTTGTGACCCAGCACGTGGTCCACCACAACAGCGCGGTACGGCCGAGCAACCAGCTCCTCCAGCCAAGACCCTCGCGAGGGCACCCCGCCTCGCGACGAAGACGACGTCAAGACCTCTAGAGAATAGCATCCCCCCAGGATTCCTCTCGAGAAGCAGAGATTCCTATGCAAGTGCCCAACCTCCCGAGGATGGGATGATGTGGGTTCTAACGATGGAGCCAGACGGGCGTAGAGGGAGGACAATTTCCTCTTTGGTGCTAAGGAGAAAAGGTGATAGCACATTTGCTCCCTTGGTGGTTTTGGTAATTAATAACAACATATATATATCATTGAACTAATGTTTCCACCAAGTATATTCCAGGAAAAGTTCAATGATAGGGATGGCAAAAGGATTGTGGAGATTGTGGAATCACCCCAAGATGCGAGGAAATAGGTTGGCCAAGCTTCAAGCAAGAGGACTCTACATTTTACATTTGTGAGAAATCACTTTGAGTCCATAGGAAAGCCAATACTATTAAAAGGGGGTAAGGTTTTGTTGGTGAACAAAATGCTCCTACATGCACAAGTGATAGTCAGCAAAAACATCCACAAGCTCTCCCACCAAAGTCTGTCTCTAGCCAAACATTCAAAATAAGTGCAACCAACATTCCTATCCCGGTGCCAATGATTCAAAACCCTAGACAGACTCAGCCAAACCCTAGCCACTTCGGTGTAGCTTACACTACTTTCGGTGCCACCGAGTTGGTTTGCCAACTTTATGTTACGCAAGTTCACACTTTCGGTCCCTCTGAGAATGTTGAATCGGTGTCACCGCGTTTGGCAATTCTGACCATTGGTCACCTTGTCAGTGCAACCGAGTTTCCTATATCGGTCTCACCGAGATTCAAAAGTTGCCACCTTTTGGTCACTTTGGTACCACCGATATTAACACATCGGTGTCACCGAGTTGGTCATTTTGTGTGTAACGGTTGGGTTTTGGGGGATGCCTATATATACCCCTTCAGCGCCACCCACTCTATAGAGAAGCACTCAAAACTATTCCATACCTATCCTACTCAGTTTTCTGAGAGAGAACCACCTACCCTTGTGTTGAGGTCAAGATCTTCCACTCCAACCATATGGATCTTGATTTCTAGCCTCCCCAAGTTTCTTTCCACCAATCTCATCTCTTCTACCAAGCCAAATCTGTGAGAGAGTGATTGTGTGTTGAGGAGTCTATAATCTTGAAGCACAAGAGCAAGGAGTTCATCGTCACTATCGAGCCTATTACCTTTTGGAGGGTGGTGCCTCCTAGATTGGTTAGGTGTTGCTTGGGAGCCTCCTACTTCGTGTTGTGGAGTGACACAAGAATTTTGTAAGGGCAAGGAGATCACCTAGTTCGTGAAGATCTACCCCGAGTAAGGCTAGTCCTCCATGGACGTAGCCCGTCACGGTATAGTCAAGGTTGCTCTTTTGTGGAACCCTCCATGGGTAGAGCCCTCCGTGGACTCTCGCGACAGTTACCCTCCATGGGTTGACGACTCCATGAACATGGATGTACGATAGCACCACCTATCGGAACCACGGGAAAAATCATCATGTCTACAATTGCGTTTGATCTTCCTACCCTATCCTTTTACTCATGCTTGTTGTTACTTTCTTCTGCTATACTCTTAGACTTGCATGTGTAGGGTGTAATTAATATGTTATGAATGCTAAAACTTGCCAATAATTAAAATTGGGAAAAGTCAAACTTTTATTTGGTCAAGTAGTCTAATCACCCGCCCCCCTCTAGACCTACTTTCGAACCTAAAATTGGTATCAGAGCTTTGGTCTCCATTGCATTGGTTTCACAACCTAGGATAAGTATGGCATGTAGTGAGGGAAATTATCACCGTAGAGGTATGTACTTTGATGGCACTAATTTTGCTAGTTGGAAGCATAAAATGAAAATGCATTTGCTTGGTCATCATCCTGCCGTTTGGGTTGTTGTTCGTGTTGGCTTGCAAGGTGAATTCTTTGGTGATGGAAGAGAATCGGATCGTGAAGCGAACACGGAAGAATTGAAGATGTTGCAACTCAGTGCTCAAGCATGTGACATTATCTTCCACTGCCTATGCCTCGAAGAATTCAACAAAATCAGCCGTCTTGAACAGGCAAAAGAGATTTGGGATACTTTGGTTGCTATGCACGAAGGAATTGAGTCCATGAGAGAATCCAAGTTAGATGTTCTTCAAGGTCAGCTTGATAAGTTCAAGATGAAGGATGGTGAAGGAGTCGCTGAAATGTACTCTAGGCTAGCTCTCATCACAAATGATATTGTCGGCTTAGGAAGTGAAGAAATGACAGACAAATTCATCATCAAGAAGATACTTCAAGCCTTGGATGAGAGATATGACACCGTGAGCACTTTGATCCAAATGATTCCAAACTACAAAGATCTCAAACCAACGGAACTGATTGGTAGAATTGTTGCTCATGAGATGACACTCAAAGACAAGGAAGAGCTTCAGCACAAGTCTAGCGTGCTTACAAAGCCACAAGTGATGCTCCCGCTACCTCAAGCGACAACCTTGTTACAAATGAAGAGATAAGCCTCATGGTCAATAAATTCAACAAGTTCTACAATAATAGAAGCAAAGATCGTAGCTCCAACTCAAGACATGAAGTGAAGCGTTTGGCAAGTCGTGACCGAAACTGCTACAATTGTGGGAAGCCCGGACACTACTCCAATGAGTGCATGGCTCCCTACAAACGAAGAGAAGAGTCACCTAGAAGACGAAGCTCAAGAGATGAATCACCTCGAAGAGAGAGAACGAGTAGAGATGATCGTTATGAACGAAGAACCTCAAGGACAAGTAGGGACTCGAAGAAGAAGGACAAGTACACCAAGAGCTACTCAAGAAGGAAACATCAAGCTCATGTTGGTGAATGGGTTTCCGGCTCCGACTCCGACAATCACTCCGAGAGAAGCTATCACTCCAACTTTGACTATAGTCAAGATGATTGTGTTGCCGAAATTGCACTAGTGACAACCAACTCCTATGATCTATTTGATTCAACAAATGAAGGGGGTGGAAATTGCTTCATGTCTAAAGGCCCCAAGCTATCACACCCCTAATATCTTGATTTCGATAGTGATGAAGATGATTTGCTTTATGATGATGACTTGTTATGTGATAAAACTAGTGATGTTGATCATAATGAACTTGATATTTCTCATGCTAGTCAAGATAGGTCAATTGTCGATGATAAGATGAAAATAGAAGAACTAACTAAAGAACTTAACACTCTTAAGTTAGCCCATGAATCTACTCTTGAAGATCATAGAGAGCTTGTAAGAACTCATGAGAAGCTACGCTTCGAGAAGCTCAATTTGGAGCAAGAACATGAATTTCTTAAAGCCATCAATGATGACTCTAAAAGAAGACTTCATCTTATCTTGCCAAATGACTACTCTTGTCTACATTCATGCCACAAGTCAAATCTAAGCAAACTAGTAACAGAGGCAATAAAGGTTCTTCATCTAGTAGCAACAATAAAAATGCTAAATCCAATGACGTTGCTCCTAGTAGTTCTATTGATTCCACTAATGATGATTCTCTTAGCCAAGTTACACTTGAGCAAGAAAATGCTTTATTGAAAGGAATTATAGAGAAAGGTATCTACAATAGTCTTGAAGGGTACAAACAATTTGATAAGATTGTACGCAAGCATGGAGGATACCGGAAGAATCATGGTGTTGGCTACTTCAATGCTAATGGAGTTGAATGGGAAGAAGGTCAATACCCTAATCCCAAGTTTGTTCCTCAAAAGGAAAAGTATGAAAATACTCTTCCCAAGGGGAAAAACACTCAACATGACCTTCCACCACAAGACACCAAGCTCAAGCGCAAGAACTTGCTCCAAGAGGACTTTGACTCTTATGAAGATGAATCCCAAGCTTTGGTGAAGTTGGTTCCCAAGGCTACTACAAGCTCAACTTCTACAAGTACTACTTCAACGCCAAGGATCCCCATCAACTTGATGTGGGTCCCTAAGAAGAAGAACTAGAGAGTTCTTGAGGGGTGACTCCGCCAATCAAATTCACTCACATTCATTATTGGCAAAATCTATTTGCAATCAACATCAACCCTATGCAATAGGTCAAGGAGTCACACATTCCCTCGAAGGTAAGCAAGGGACAAGGTATTCAGCAAATCAATGGACATCATCACATATGCTTTGCACTCCATGTCCATAGATATCCTTGTGTTTGTCTCTTGTGTGTTGGGACCAACCCATCTAGGTGAGAAGAGTAAGGAAACAACAAGGATGCTCCCAAATCTTGGTGATATTCATCAACCTTGAGCATCCACCAATAAGTCACCAACACGAAGTCTTCATTGACAAAACCCAAGGTTAGTTTATCCCTCTTATGGGGGGATGTCACATCAAGGGGGAGCTTTACTCTAAGAGTTGAGTCAAAGCATCTCTTAGTATGTGACAACATCAAATGCTTTATGTTAAAGTGGTAAACCCACTTGTGCTTAAACGATGAGTATGACCTATGATCAAGTATTCTTACTTGGATCCTAAGTCAAAATACTCATATATAGATGACTTCATCATCGCCCAAGTGCTTGTTAGATGCTAGAGTGTTTGTGCATGTTTTCCATGATTTCATTTGACATATTATTGTGTGAGCACGATGGTATTTCCTTCTACTGCTCGAGTGAGACCTGCAGCCTCTACTTCTTTGAGGTCGATTGGGTTGCCTTGCACGTCGACTGCTTGGATCGATTGCTTGCTTGGATTGGTACTCACCTTGAGCGGAGAGATCGATTGCTTGGATTGTTCTCCAAGCTGGGGAACTGTTTTCCCGTTAGTAGTACCACCTGTCGTTGATGTTGTACTTCCCGACTTCTTCCTTGGGCTGGGCCGACTTCTCTGCTCACTTTCCTTCTGAATCTGTCGCTCATAGTCTGTCATCATACGCTCCACATATGTCGGGGGTCGATCAATAAAGTGTTCCATAAACTGCTCTTGGACTTCCTTGGGTATTACCTCCTTTGGCGTCAGGGTCTTCTTCGAAAAAAAGGATTTCGCTTGGTGATCGCTTTCAATTTTGGTTTCCTCTAGTGTCATGTCATAAGGCAGCTTCCTTTTGGCCGGAGGCTCGGGTTTCTTCTTTGCTTTCTTCCGAAGAGGGCTGCTGATGGCCTTCCTCTTTTGGGAGTACTGCTGGCGGGACCGCTGACGAGGTGGAGTCGACTCACGCGGTGGAGATCGATATCGACGATATGGACTTGCGTCGTGCTCTGTCCCGAGGTTGGGTGGACTCGTGCTGGGATCCATATCGAAGTGGGATGCCTCTCCAGGTGGGGAGAACTGCTGGCGAGGTGGGGAGGACTACTGGCGAGGTGGGGAGGACAAGCTATAGCTCATCATATCCTGGCTCAGTTGCATCCATCGCGACACGAGCATACCCAGCTAGAACCGGATTGAAATGCTAGAGAACATCAGGTGTATTTGGTAAAGCATAGCCCGTCATGACCCACACGGGTATGTTGTTCATTTTCTTGATTAGCTGACAAGATGTCTTCTCGGTGATATCATCCACGGGGGTGTGACCTAGCGGTGCCCCCGTGGAACCCATGCTGCTTTTCGGCAGTGTAGATGGGACGGGTTCTGATGCCTCCTCCGCGGAGTTGCCCTTTGCTGGGTCAGTACCTGTATCTGCAGCTGTTGCTTCTCGTACTTCTGTTCCAACTTTGAAAGTTGGTCTGCTTCCACCTTCTTTTTTCTTGAACAGCTTTTATAACTGTCCTTCCATCCCGCAAACCCCTCATACCACGGAAAAACACCCACGCCTCGTGTTCGTCCTCCGTGTTCGGGATTCCGAGGGCGTGTGTAAGCTCGTCGTTCTCTCTATCGGGGTGAAACTGTCCTTCTTGGGCAGCTTTTATTGCTTCAATCAACTCGTCTGATGCATGCTTCAGACTGGCCAGTGCAATAATCTTCCCTATTGCCGGGTCCAACTTTCCCTCATGCGCAAAAAACCAATTCTTGCACCTCCGGGGCTAGTGGAAGTTTACTGGAGTGATCCCTTCAGCATGCATCTTATTCTCTAATGCATCCCACTTAGGAATGGCTGACTTGTATCGACCTGTCCCTAGTTTATGGTGATACTTTTTTTTCTCTACATTTATCTTATTCTTTGCCGACTTCTCCATAGCAGCTTCCGATGTCTTGTACTCGATAAATGCAACCCAGTGATTCCTTACCTTCTCGTATATTCCTCTGAATTCGGGCGCCTTATTGCCTCTAGTGTTGTACTCGGTCCATAATATTTTCTTCCAAGTCTGGAACGCGCCGGCCATCTTATGGAGAGGAAACTCCTTGACTTTGTCCCTTTGGCGCTCCGAGAGAGAATCCGGTACGATGAAATGCTCCATGAGATCTCGCCAAAGGGCATCTTTAATTCTTTTATCGATATAATTCACTCCTGGTTTTGGTTTGTTTGGCTGAATCCATTCTTGCATTGTGAACGGGAATCCATCCCTAACAACCACTCTGCATTGACGCACAAATGTCTTGGCATTGGCTTCAGGATGAGTCGGTGCGCCATCATGTTTGAAAGCATCAAGATTGAGCTTTACGTTGTCGTCCAATATTTTGGCACCACCTCGTACCTTTCTACTAGATTGGTTCGATCCGGAGGGCTGATAATTAAAAGAAGAAATATTTGTTAATATATATATACATATCAATTAATACACATGTAATAATCACCAGAGGCTAATATGTGTATATACCTCGCCAGACATTGTTAGTTGTGAAAGCACATTTGCTCCCTTGGTGGTTTTGGTAATTAATAACAACATATAAGTCATTGAACTAATGTTTCCACCAAGTATATTCCAGGAAATGTTCAACGATAGGATTGGCAAAAGGAGATAGTGGACATACCCCAAGATGCAAGCAAATAGGTTAGCCAAGCTTCAAGCAAGAGGACTCTACAATTTATATTTGTGAGAAATCACTTTGAGTCCATAGGAAAGACAATACTATTAAAAGGGGGTAAGGTTTTGTTGGTGAACAATATGCTCAAACATGCACAAGTGATAGTCGCCAAAAACATCCACAAACTCGCCCACCAAAGTCTGTTCTATACCTAACTCTCAAAATCGGTGCAACCAACTTTCCCATGCCGGTGCCACCGATTCCAGAACCTAGACAGACTCTGCCAAACCCTAGCCACTTCGGTGCAACCGATTCCATATTGGTGCCACCGAGTTTAGGTTGCCAACTTTCTGTTACGCAAATTCACATTTTCGGTCCCACCGATAATGTTGGATTGGCGCCACCGAGATTGGAAATCTGACTGTTTGTCACCTTATCGGTGCAACCGAGTTTCCTATATCGGTCTCATCGAGATTCAAAAGTTGCCACCTTTTGGTCACTTTGGTACCATCGAGAGTAACACATTGGTGTCACCGAGTTGGTCATTTTGTGTGTAACGGTTGGATTTTTGGGGATGCCTATATATACCCCTTCACCACCACCTACTCGAGAGAGAGAAGCACTCAGAACTATTCCGTACCTATCATATCAGATTTTCTGAGAGAGAACCACCTACCCTTGTGTTGAGGTCAAGATCTTCCACTCCAATCATATGGATCTTGATCTCTAGCCTCCACAAGTAGCTTTCCACCAATCCCATCTCTTCCACCATGCCAAATCTATGAGAGAATGATTGGGTGCTGCGGAGTCTATCATCTTGAAGCACAAGAGCAAGGAGTTAATCGTCATTACCGAGCCTATTACCTTTTGGAGGGTGGTGCCTCCTAGATTGGTTAGGTGTCGCTTGGGAGCCTCCTACTTTGTGTTGTGGAGTGAACCAAGAAGTTTCTAAGGACAAGGAGATCGCCTACTTCATGAAGATCTACCCATAGTGAGGCTAGTCCTTCGTGGACGAAAGCCGTTATGGAATAGTCAAGGTTGCTACTTCGTGGACCCTTTTGGGTGGAGCCCTCCATGGACTCTCGCGACCGTTACCCTCCGTGGGTTGAAGACTCCACAAACGTTGATGTACGATAGTGCCACCTATCGGAACCACGGGAAAAATCATCGTGTCTACAACTGCGTTTGATCTTCCTACCCTATCCCTTCTATGCATGCTTGTTGTTACTTTCCGTTTCTATATACTCTTTGACTTGCATGTGTAGGGTGTACTTGACTTGCCATGAAATGCTAAAAACTGTGAACCCTAAAACTTGCTATAGGCAAAACTTTTAATTGGTCAAGTAGTATAATCACCTCCCCCCCTCTAGACATACTTTCGGTCCTACAAGTGGTATCAGAGTTTTGGTCTCCATTGCTTAGGTCTCACAACCTAGGAGAGTATGGTGTCTAGTGAGGGAAGTTATCACCGTAGAGGTCCGTACTTTGATGGAACTAATTTTGTTAGTTGGAAGCACAAAATGAAAATGCATATTCTTGGTCATAACCCCGCCATTTGGGTTGTTGTTGATATTGGCTTGCAAGGTGAGTTCTTTGCGGATGGACGGGAACCGGATCGTGAAGCGACCGCGGATGAGTTGAAGATGTTGCAACTCAATGCTCAAGCATGCGACATTCTCATCAACTGCTTATGCCCCGAAGAATTCAACAAAATCAGCCGTCTTGAGAATACAAAAGATATTTGGGATACTTTGGTTGATATGCACGAAGGAACCGAGTCCGTGAGAGAATCCAAGTTAGATGTTCTTCAAGGTCATCTTGCCAAGTTCAAGATGAAGCATGTTGAAGGAGTCGCAGAGATGTACTCTAGGCTAGCACTCGTCACCAATGAGATTGCCGGCTTAGGAAGCAAAGAAATGACCGACAAATTCATCATCAAGAAGATACTTAGAGCTTTGTATGAGAGATATGACACCGTGTGCACATTAATCCAAATGATGCCAAACTACAAAGTTCTCAAGCCTACGGAAGTCATTGGAAGGATTGTTGCTCATGAGATGATACTCAAAGATAAGGAAGAACTTCATCACAAGTCTAGCAGTGCTTACAAAGCCACAAGTGATGCTCCCGCAACTTCAAGCAACAACCTTTTCACCAATGAAGAAATAAGCCTCATGGTCAAGAAATTCAACATGTTCTACAAGAATAAATGCAAAGAAATAAACTCCAACTCAAGATATGAGGAGAAGTGTTCGTCAAGTCATGACCGCAATTACTACAATTGTGGGAAGCCCGGACACTACTCAAATGAGTGCATGGCTCCCCACAAAAGAAGAGAAGAGTCACCTCGAAGACGAAGCTCAAGGAATGAATCACCACAAAGAGAGAGAAGGAGTAGAGATGATCGTTATGAACGAAGATACTCAAGGAGAAGTAGATATTTGGAGAAGAAGGACAAGTACACCAAGAGTTACACAAGAAGAAAACATCAAGCTCATGTTGGTGAATGGGTGTCTGGCTCCGACTCCGACAACAACTCTGAGACAAGCTATCACTCCGACTTTGACTATAGTCAAGATGATGGTGTGTCGGAATTGCTCTAGTGACTACCAACTCCTATGATCTATTTGATTCACCAAACGAAGGGAGTGGAAGTTTCTTCATGGCTAAAGGCCCCAAGGTATCACACCCCGAGTATCTTGATTTTGATAGTGATGAAGATGATTTGCTTTGTGATGATGACTTGCTTTGTGATAAAACTAGTGACGTTGATCAAAATGAACTTGATAACTCTCATGCTAGTCAAGATGAGTCAATTGATGATGATAAGATGAAAATAGAACAACTAACTAAAGAACTAAACACTCTTAAGTTAGCTCATGAATCTACTCTCGAAGATCATGAGTGTCTCAAAGCTATCAATGACGATCACCGAAAGAAGACTTCATCTTATCTAGCCAAACGACTACTCTTGTCTACTTTCATGCCTCAACTTAAAACTAAGCAATCCAGTAACAAAGGCAAGAAAGGTTCTTCATCTAGTAGCAACAATAAAAATGCTAAACCCAATGATGTTGCTTCTAGTAGTTTTATTGATTCCACTAATGATGACTCTCTTAGCCAAGTTACACTTGAGCAAGAAAATGCTTTATTGAAAGGAATTATAGAAAAAGGTATCTACAAGAGTCTTGCCGGATGTAAGCACTTTGAGGAAATTGTACGCAAGCACGGAGGATACCGGAAGAATCGTGGTGTTGGCTACTTCAACGCTAATGGAGTTGAGTGCGAAGAAGGTCAATATCCCAAGCCCAAGTTTGTTACTCAAAAGGAGAAGTATGAAAATACTCTTCCCATGGGGACAAACACCCAAGATGACCTTCCACCACAAGACCACAAGCTCAAGGGCAAGAACAAGCTTCAAGAGGACATTGACTCATATGAAGATGAACCCCTAGCTTTGGTGGAGTGGGTTCCCAAGGCTACTTCAAGCTCAACTACTACAAAGGCTACTTCAACACCAAGGATCCCCATCAAATTGGTGTGGGTCCCCAAGAAGAAGAACTAGTAAGTTCTTGAGGGGTGACTCCGCTAATGAAATTCACTCACATTCATTATTGGCAAGGACTTTTTGCACTCAACATAAACTCAATGCAATAGTTCAAGGAGTCACAAATTCCCTCAAAGGTAAGCAAGGGACAAGGTAATCAACTAATCAATGGACATCATAACATATGCTTTGCACTCCATGTCCATAGATATCCTTGTATTTGTCTCTTGTGTGTTGGGACTAATCCATGTAGGTGAGAGGAGTAAGGAAACAACAAGGATGCTCCCAACTCTTGGTGATCATCATCAACACTGAGCATCCACAACTACCTCACCAACATGAAGTCTTCATTGACAAACCCAAGGTTAGTTTATCCCTCTTATGCGGGGATGTCACATTAAGGGGGAGCTTTACTATAAAACTTGAATCAAAGCATCTCTCAGTATGTGACAACATTAAATGCTTTATGTAAAAGTGGTAACCCCACTTGTGCTTAAACGATGAGTATGACCTATGATCAAGTACTCTTACTTGGCTCCTAAGTCAAATACTCATATATAGTTGACTTCGTCATCGCCCAAGTGCTTGTTAGATGCTAGTGTGTTTGTGCATGTTTGTCATGATTTCTTTTGACATCTTATTTTGTGAGCATGTTGGACTGCATTTATTTTGTCATTCGAGGACATCCAATTATTGCTATTTGGTTAATGATTTTCTCTTTTGCCAATTGGATGGACAAGAATGCCTAGGACCACTCTTTAGTTATCTATGCTTTCTCACCTCATATTCCATTCATGCTGCATCACAAAATTTGAATAAGTGCTTTTCGATCCCTCTGTGTGTGGAGCACTCAGAGTTCCGTATCGACAAGGACTGACCATTAAAACCTCCCAAGTGCGTCTCGGTGGAACCAACCCCACAATCTCGGCCTCACCGAATGCCTAGGGTTGATCTAGTTTTCAATCTCAGTACTGCCGATTTCATATTCTTGGTTACACTGAGTTTCCCTATCAGCTGACAGTTGTGGAACTCGCTGACACCGAAAATATAAAATCGGTATCACCAAAAGTGGAGGGTATATATGTTGTGGACCCCGACGCTTTGAAATTTCTATCTTCAAACGTCGCACCTCAGAACCCTAAGCTGCCGCCTCGAGACCCCTACTCGTCGCCCTTGTCTTCCTGTGCTCCTCCGCCGCTAGGAATCGGCACCGTCGACGAAATCTACTCCATCGTCGCCATCGTAGCGGATCCGCACCAAGTTATGGTACGGATTCGATCTCCCTTGCGCTCTCCCTTCTGATTCTTGCGCATTGGACTTGATTTTCTCTATAAGGCACTCATTGCACTTATTCCTATCCACAAGAAATCCCCATAGGCAAGCGAACCATTGATTTATAGGGTTTTGCCTTCCGCCCAACGCAACCTGGTAGAACCGAATCAAGAAAATCGGTACCACAGATTTTCGTTTCTGTGTGCTTAGAACTGTCTCGGTGAAACCGAGCACTCCTTTCGGTCTCACTGAAAAGGGTGCCAAGTTTCTGTTAAGAGGGACAGTTAGTCTCGGTGTCACCGAAACTTTTGCTTCGGTCTTACCAATTTGTTTCTGACAGAATGCAAACCTTTGAAAATCTTTTGTTCAAAACTTCAAAAACCTGCTGATAATTTTGTGATGACTCATCTACTTCTACTCATTTATATTCCATTCACAGGGTCAGTATGTCAGATGCAGAGGACAGTCAGAACATGCCAGAGCAAGGTGCAGACATGAGTTCAGGCACAAGCCTAGAGCCCAGTTCATTTTCAGATCCAGGCATCCCTAGCTCCCATGGGTTGCCCAAAGCTTTTACAAGGACCAAAAATAAGCTGAACTCATATGAAGAGGATTCAGACTTTATCCCTGAGGAGATTCTTGCTAAGAAGCAAGAGAAAGCTGCTAAGAAGTCTGCTACTGAAGCCACTTCTTCTAGGAGGGTTGTCAGCAAGATCTATGTTCCTGCTTCAACATTCAAGGCTCATGAGACTGCCACAGCAACTATCTCAGTTGAAGTCCCCAAGAAAGCTATGCCTAAGAAGGTAGGAGATAAGAAAGGTAGAAAGAGGGTTATTCATGTTATTGGCAGAAAAACCTCCATGTATGAGGATCCTGAAGAAGCTGATGGTGTTGATGCTGAAGAGGAGGAAGAGCATGTTGAGAAGGCCCCTCCCAAGAAAAAGCAAAATAAGCTCATGGCTGATGCTATGCCAAAGTCTAGCACATCCAAGAAGGCTGCTGCTGAGAAGCCTAAGAGGACATCCAGGCAGATTCCAGCTTATGAGAAGAACAAAGGGACTGCATCCAGAGCTGAAGAGGATGATGACTTGACAACTTTGATGAAGCTCAGACCACATCTTCCAGTACACAATGCCAGCTACCCACTAGCTGAGGAGATAAAGAAGAGGAAGGATTCAGGATTGAGAGCTTGGAGAGCTATAGATCCTTATGCCCAGAGGAAGAAGACAGTTGTGGACTATAGATTTTATACCAAGGAGCAATAGGATTTCTATGAGACTGTGCTCTTTGACAAGAGTCCAGCTGTGAGTGATGTGCGATATGTTGATTGGAAATTCATCAAGGAGAATGAGGACTACTTTCCAAGTGTCCAAGACAATTTCCATTGCATAGATTTGGATGAGTTTGTTGGCAGAGAATTCACAGCTTGGAATGATGAGATGATCATGCAATTCTACTCCACTGCACATTTCTATGGTGATGGTAGAATTGTATGGATGACTGAAGGTGGAAGGTATGAATCAACTGTTGAAGAATGGGCTGCTATCTTAGGAGTTCCTGAAGCAGAGGATGGTGACTTGGATGTATACTCAGAATCCAAGGCGAGCCACAATGCTATGGCAAATATGTACAAGGAGATCCCTGCTACCAATATGAAGTCTCACAGGCTAGGATCTATCTACTTTCTTCAGGCTGGCCTTCGCATGATGAACACCATTCTGAGGCATACTTTGATGCCCAAGTCAGGAGATGACAAGATGATCCGAGGCCACTCCATTAGTATGTTGATCCAGCTTGACAGACACACAAGGATCAGAGTCATGGATTTGATTGTTGAGACAATCAAGAGGGTTGTTGCTAACCAGAAGCGCTCTTGCTGTTATGCACCCTACATCCAGATGCTTATCAATTCAAAATTGGAGAAGCACATTTTTGCTCTATATCATCTACATTTACCCCTACAGCCAGATCTCGAGGAGAATGTTGTGGTGATGGATGTTGATCATCCCACTTCAGCTGCAGCTCAGGTAGAGGTAGAGGCAGCCACTAGTGCTCAAGTCCCTAGATCCAGAAATGAGCAAATGGATCTATTGATATCATCAGTTCAGGGCATGTAGAAGGACATTAAGGGGATTCTTGACAACCAGAACAGTCTTGTCAGGATCTTTGAAACTAGGATCAAGACCCTTAATGATAAGGTGGACAGGCTCACTAAGACAGTCACAGAGTTTCAGAAGGAAGTTGACTTCGTGCACATCCCTCGGGTCTCTTCTACTTCAGATGATGATGATGATGATGATGATGATTATGATGATGATGAGGATGAGGATGAATCACCTCTAAGGCCGGGCACTCAGTTCACCACTCAGACTAGATCAGCCACAGTGCCTGCACCAGACTTGAGGCCCTCTTCATCAGCTCCTGCTACTGTCAGCACAGCTCCTGCTCCATCTGCTCCAGTTCCTCCAGCTGTCACTCCAACTCCGTCCACGATACCTGCAGAGATCTTCATCGACGTACTTATCTCGACTCCTTCATCAACAACCGAAGGAGATCAGCCCAAGAACGATTAGATGTATACCTTTGAACTTTTTGGTAACTTGTTGCCAAAGGGGGAGAAGTGTATATAGATCTTTAGGCTTCGAGCGTTTTGGTGTTTGTTGCTTTTCAAAACATTTGATTCTTTTGGTTTGACATGAGATACTTTTGTGTTTATGTGTGATCATACGTTGTTATGTGTGATGAAACTATTTCCTATCATCTTAATGCTTATGAGATGATCATTCACCTTTACTTGATTGTGTTGTGCGTTGTTATTCATTCTAATTATTCTCGCACACCACCAAGTTGTATGTGACATGGAAGAAGTGCCCCACATACCTAATCGATTGTGCATTTGCATTCAAACGCAAATTCAAAATAATGGACAAATTTAGGGGGAAGCTCTTGCTTATCACATACCTCTCAAAGCGACAATTATATTCATTGATTTTATCATATGTCGAAGCTTTGATCTATATGTTGTCATCAATTACCAAAAAGGGGGAGATTGAAAGCACATTTGCTCCCTTGGTGGTTTTGGTAATTAATAACAACATAAAGTCATTGAACTAATGTTTCCACCAAGTATATTTCAGGAAATGTTCAATGATAGGATTGGCAAAAGGAGATTGTGGACATACCCCAAGATGCAAGCAAATAGGTTGGCCAAGCTTCAAGCAAGAGGACTCTACATTTTATATTTGTCAGAAATCACTTTGAGTCCATAGGAAAGCCAATACTATTAAAAGGGAGTAAGGTTTTGTTGGTGAACAATATGCTCAAACATGCACAAGTGATAGTCCCCAAAAAACATCCACAAACTCTCCCACCAAAGTCTGTTCTATACCTAACTCCCAAAATTGGTGCAACCAACTTTCCCATGCCGGTGCCACCGATTCCAGAACCTAGACAGACTCTACCAAACCCTAGCCACTTCGGTGCAACCGATTCCATACCAGTGCCACCGAGTTTAGGTTGCCAACTTTCTATTACGCAAATTCACATTTTCGGTCCCATCGAGAATGTTGGATCGGCGTCACCGAGATTGGAAATCTGACCGTTGGTCACCTTATTGGTGCAACCGAGTTTCCTATATCGGTCTCACCGAGATTCAAAAGTTGCCATCTTGTGGTCACTTCGGTACCACCGAGATTAACGCATCGGTGTCACCGAGTTGGTCATTTTGTGTGTAACGGTTGGATTTTTTGGGATGCCTATATATACCTCTTCACCACCACCTACTCGAGAGAGAAGCACTCAGAACTAATCCATACCTATCCTATCGGATTTTCTGAGAGAGAACCACCTACCCTTGTGTTGAGGTCAAGATCTTCCACTCCAATCATATGGATCTTGATCTCTAGCCTCCCCAAGTAGCTTTCCACCAATCCCATCTCTTCCACCATGCCAAATCTGTGAGAGAGTGATTGGGTGCTGAGGAGTCTATCATCTTGAAGCACAAGAGCAAGGAGTTCATCGTCATTACCGAGCCTATTACCTTTTGGAGGGTGGTGCCTCCTATATTGGTTAGGTGTCGCTTGGGAGCCTCCTACTTCGTGTTGTGGAGTGAACCAAGAAGTGTGTAAGGGCAAGGAGATCGCCTACTTCGTGAAGATCTACCTATAGTGAGGCTAGTCCTTCGTGGACGGAAGCCGTTATGGAATAGTCAAGGTTTCTACTTTGTGGATCCTTTTGGGTGGAGCCCTCCATGGACTCTCGCGACCGTTACCCTCCGTGGGTTGAAGACTATAAACGTGGATCTACGATAGTGCCACCTATCGGAACCACGGGAAAAATCATCGTGTCTACAACTGCGTTTGATCTTCCTACACTATCCCTTCTATACATGCTTGTTGCTACTTTCCGCTGTTATATACTCTTAGACTTGCATGTGTAGGGTGTACTTGACTTGCCGTGAAATGCTAAAAACTGTCAACCCTAAAACTTGGTATAGGCAAAACTTTTATCCCCCCCTCTAGACATACTTTCGTCCTACAAGTTGTTCCAGATTTTGGAACATAAGTTGTTCTTCCTCGGCCTCACATCCATCACCGTAATCGTTCAGATATTGTTAGCCGTCATCATCATGTGATTCACCCAGAAGGTCCGCTGGCTTTTCGGAGGAGCGTATCATGTCGAAGATGTCCTCTTCATGAGCTCTACCAGTATTGTCCATAGCTTAATAACTAATCCATAATAATATAGATAAAACAAATTAGTATTCAAATTAGTATGCATTCAATAAGCAAAATAACTGATAGTTAATTAATAATGCATCATCGAATACATATATAGTAGTTCTTAGAAAAGATCTCATCTCATAATCTCGGATAATAGTTAATACATCGGATAATCCATCAATCTAGCTAATACATCATAATAATACATATATAGTAGCTAATATATCGATCTAGCTAGAACCCTAGCACCCGACAGATATCGGGGCGGGTGGTGGACACCCAAAGAGGAGGAACCATCACAGGAACATAGCTCCAGTTAGATCCCTGAAGAATCTGCCAGGTATTGTCGGACCTGGCCTCCAAAGCTGCCATGTAGCGACGGACGTGCTCATTCTCCTTGCTGACATGGTACTGTACCACCTCCGCGGGGGACCCAAGCCTCCAAATCGTCCGTGGTCCATGCGGACGCCACCACAGAACCTCAGGGTCGACAACAGGCTAGCTCCTCACCAAGTTGCACCGCCCGGAAGGCAGCACCTCCCAGTACCAGCCCGGCGGAGCCCAGTCCCGGACAAGGCCCCTTGGCTCAAGCAAGTGACCTCCTCCGCCGACTCGATGACGAGGATGCAGGATCGGCATCGTCGAGTCAAGAAGAAACACTTAATTATGAAAACAAATTAAATAAAACTTAGCAAAATTAACACTTAGCATCTAACAAATGAAACGGATGGGGAATAACATCTTGGAGTGTTTTCCCGAAGTCTGCATATGAACATTTTCTATATACATCAATCCATCCCTCTATACATACATACATACATGGACAAAAAAATTCTATGAACATAAAAAATTCTATGAATAAAAAAATCATCATTACAACATTTTATATATATATATCCATCTAAACTTCCATCTAACATCTCTATCTATCCAAAGCTCTAATGCAAAAAAATGAACTCCAATGCAAAAGAAATCTAAACATCCATCTAACATCTCTATATATCCATCTAACATCTCTATCTATCCGTCTATCTATCCATCTAACATATCTATCAGAGACGGCTCCTCTGACGTGTGGCAGCCTGCCGTTCGGCCACTAACATGTGGGCTAGGTTGTCGCGCGGGCCCACGTGCCAGTGGCCGAATGGCAGGGTGCCGCGCGGTAGGGGATCCTCGCCCATATCTATCTAACAACTTTGCCAAAACATATCTATCTAAAAATCTAAACATCCATCTAACAACTTTGCCACAACATATCTATCTATCCATCTAACATTCCTAAAATTCCTAAAATTCTTAAAATTCCTAAAATTCCAACATCTAATCCATAGTTAAATTCCTAAAATTCCTAAAAATCAGCTTTTGCATCATAGTACATTTTGGCAGGGCTCCTCGGGGCTCACCGGCGGGATGGATCGTCGGGGCCTGTCGGGGCGGGCCGGCGGGATGACGCGTTGGGGGAGGGCTTGGCGACGATGTCGGGGGCGGCGACGAGGAGCGGGCTCGGGGAGGAGGGAGAGGAAGTCCGGCGACGGCGTTGCGGGAAGGGCTCGGGGACGGCTTGGAGGCGACGCCAGGGCAGGGCTTGGGGATGGCTCGAAGGCGACGGCGTCGGGCAGGGCTCGGGGACGGCGTCGGGGGCGGCGACGAGGAGCTGGCTCGGGGAGGAGGGCGAGGAGGTCCAGCGACGAGGACAACGGATTTCGACAGCCTGGCAGCGACGCATATAAGCTTCTCCCGGTGCGTGGCTCGGCCTGGGACGAGGCCTCCACTATTTATATGTGGAGGACCTTTAGTACCGGTGCATGGCTCGCACCGATACTAAAGACCCTTTAGTACCGGTGCGAGTCACGCACCGGTACTAAAGGTCCACCCCAAAAAATGCGCGGGGCGGTGGACCTTTAGTACTGGTGCGAGGGCACCGGTACTAAAGGTTTTTTAATTCGTTATTAATTATTATTTTCAGAAAAAACCCTAAACTTTAGAAAATCATAGAAAAAAATCTATGACTCAAATGGAAATAAATAATATATGAAAAAATATCAGAAAAATATAAAGAATCTGTTTATGGCATTTCCATGCATGTTTGAACAACTTAAACTGCTGTATAAGACAATTTGATTAAATGGCATTTGAAATGTCATATCTCGAGTTTGAAAAGCAGTACAAATGAACTCTGAAAAGGTTGTAACTTGGCATGACATCATAATTTCACCCACATAGAAACTTCTAAAGAGTTGAGATAATTACGACAAAAACTGGATGCACTTCGTGTACAAATTGGACAATCTCTTTCGAAGTATGAGGGTTTCGGATGAAAACTCATCTATTACAAAGGGATTTCATTTCTAATAACTTATTTTAACTCCATAGTTTTTGTGTGTTCAATATGCACCATTCAAAGGCACATCATCAATTTTCAACCCTTTCTGACTTCATTTGATATTTTTCATGCATTTAATGATTTATTTTGAGATAAATGACCCTGAATTTGAAAAGCAGTACAAATGAACTCTGAAAAGGTAGTAACTTGGCATGACATCATAATTTCACCCACATAGAAACTTCTAAAGAGTTAAGAGGGTTACGGCAAAAACCGGATGCAGTTCGTGTACAAACTGTTACAAAGATACCATGCTAGAAAATGCATGCATGTCCTTCACATAGAAAGTGATGACGGTGAAGCCGGTCACATCCCAGAGTGGGATCTCGCGGTGTAAGACTTTTTCTGCATGTTTGTCCCTTGCTTATGATTGTGCCGTAACCATGGAGAATCATCATCATTTAACAGGATGCTTGGGTCAGTCTTCACTCTGAAGGGAAGGATTTCATGTAACTTTTCATAATCTTCTGACAAGTCTGTCTTGTCCTCCACTCCCAGAATGTTTCTTTTCCCTAAAAGAACTATGTGGCGCTTTGGCTCATCGTATGATGTATTCGCTTCCTTATCTTTTTTTCCCATGGTTTGCTAGACATGTCCTTCACATAGAAAACCTGAGCCACATCATTGGCTAGGACGAATGAGTTGTCTGTGTACCCAACATTGTTGAGATCCACTATTGTCATTCCGTACTGTGGGTCTACCTATACCCCGCCTCTAGTATATTTGACCCATTTGCACCAAAACAAAGGGACCTTAAGATCAGGTCCATAGTAAAGTTCCCATATATCCTCTATGTAACCATAATATGTGTCTTGAAAGTTGGTTGCATCATAGCAGACACCACTGTTTTGGTTGGTGCTCTTTTTATCTTGGGCGATCGTGTAAAATATATTCCCATTTATCTCGTACCCTTTGAAAGTCGTTACAGTCGAACTTGGTGTCTTGGCCAACCAGTACAGTTCATCTGGAACATCGTTGTCATTGATGAGCTTTGTTTGCAACCAACCGGCGAAAGTCTCCATGTGTTTACATTCAATCCAGGGGTCAGACTGCTCCGGGTTCTTGGACCATACAATATCCTTGTGTTCCTCGATATATGGAGTCACCAAGGTGGAATTTTGTAGAACCGTGTAGTGTGCTTGATTGAAAGAATGCCCGTCCATATTTATTTCTTCTTTCTTTCCTAGTGTGCCTTTTCCACCCAGTCTCTCCTCATGCGGCGATTCAGGAAGACCAATCGGCTTAATGTCAGGAACAAAGTCAACACAAAACTCAATAACCTCCTCTGTTACATATCCCTTGGTGATGTTCCTTCTGGCCTAGCACGGTTATGAACATATTTCTTTAAGACTCCCATGAACCTCTCGAAGGGGAACATATTGTGTAGAAATACAGGACCCAGAATGTTAATCTCTTCAACTAGGTGAACTAGAATGTGCATCATAATATTGAAGAAGGATGGAGGGAACACCAACTCAAAACTGACAAGACATTGGACCAGATCATTCTGTAACCTTGGTAGGATTTCTGGATCGATTACCTTCTGAGAAATTGCATTGAGGAATGCGCATAGCTTCACAATAGCTAATCGAACATTTTGCGGCAGAAGTCCCCTAAGTGCAACTGAAAGTAATTGCGTCATAATCATGTGGCAGTCATGAAACTAGATTTTGAAATTTTATCTCTGCCATATTTATTATTCCCTTTATATTCGACGAGAAGCCAGAGGGGACCTTGATACTGAGCAAGCATTCAAAAAAGATTTCCTTCTCTTCTTTCATAAGAGCGTAGCTGGCAAGACCTTGATACTGCTTTGGAGGCATGTCGTCTTTTTCGTTAATTCTTTGCTTGTCCTCCCATGCCTCCGGTGTATCTTTTGTCTTTCCATACACGCCCAAGAAGCCTAGCAGGTTCACACAAAGATTCTTCGTCACGTGCATCACGTTGATTGCATTGTGGACCTCTACGGCTTTCCAATATTCAAGTTCCCAAAATATAGATTTCTTCTTGCACATGGGTGCGTGTCCGTTGGCGTCATTCGAAACAGATTGTCCGCCAGGACCCTTTCCAAAGATTACCTGCAAATCCTTGAACATATCAAATATATATTCACCAGTATGGAGGCCACGCTTCTTCCGGTTATCTGGCTCACCTTTGAAATGGTTGCCTGCCTTTCTTAAGATATGCTTGATTGGTAGAAATCGACGATGTCTCGGTTACACATTCTTCTTACATTGATCCAAATATATACTTCTAGTATCATCTAAACAGTGCGTCCATGCATTGTATCCCTTGTTTGTATGTCGTGAAAGGTTACTAAGAGTAGGCCAATCATTGATGGTTACAAACAGCAACGCTCGTAGGTCAATTTCCTTCTGTGTGTGTGCATCCCACACACGTACACCTGGTTTTTTCCACAACTATAGAAGTTCATCAACTAGTGGCCTTAGGTATACATCAATGTCGTTGTCGGGTTGCTTAGGGCCTTGGATGAGCACTCGCATCATAATGAACTTCCGCTTCATGCACAACCAAGGAGGAAGGTTGTAGATACACAGAGTCACGGGCCAAGTGTTGTGACTGGAGCTCTTCTCCCCAAAAGGATTCATGACGTCTGTACTAAGACCAAACCATAAGTTCATTGCATCAGCTGCAAAGTCCTCGAACTCCCTCTCGATTTTTCTCCACTGCGACCCATCAACGGGTGCTCTCAACATCCCTTCTTTCTTACGTTCTTCTTTGTGCCATCGCAACAACTTGGCATGCTCTTTGTTTTGGAACAAACGTTTCAACCATGGTATTATAGGAGCATACCACATCACCTTGGCAGGAACCTCTTCCTGTGGTGTTCGCCCTCCACATCACCAGGGTCATCGCGGGGGATCTTATAGCGCAGTGCACCGCATATTGGGCATGCATCCAAATTCTCGTACTCCTCACCGCGGTAGAGGATGCAGTCATTAAGGCATGCATGTATCTTCTACACCTCTAATCCTAGAGGGTAGACAACCTTCTTTGCTTCGTACATACTTTGAGGCAATTCGTTATCCCTTGGAAGCATCTTCTTTATCATTATCAGCAATTCTTGAAATCCCTTGTCAGTTACACCATTCTTCGCCTTCCATTGCAGCAACTCCAGTGTGGTACCCAGCTTTTTCTGGTCATCTTCACAATTTGGATACAATAATTTCTTGTGATCCTCTAACATGTGTTTCAACTTCAACCTCTCCTTGTCACTTTCACAGTTTCTCTTTGCATCGGCAATGACCCGACCCAAATCATCAGCGGGCTCATATGATGCCTCTTCTTCAGCTTCCCCCATTGATGCCTCTTCTTCATCTTCCCCCATTGTTGTATCGGCGAAAGGATAGTTGTCATCATCCTCTTCTTCTTCATTGTCTTCCATTATAACCCCTCTTTCTCCGTGCTTGGTCCAACAGCTATAGCCGGACATGAAACCGGACTTCAGCAGGTGGTAGTGAAGGGTTTTTGAGGTAGAGTAATTCCTATCATTCTTATAGTCACGACATGGACAACACATGAAACCATTATGCTTGTTTGCCTCAGCCACAAGGATAAAATCATGCAGGCCATTAAGAAACGCTGGACTTAGTCGGTCATCGTACATCCATTGCTGGCTCATGTTCACTACACAACATCGAAGTGACCAAATTAATACAACTTCATCATCACATTACAACCAAAGTAGAGCTAGCAGAGACCAAATGTTATTACTGCAAATAATAGATACTTATAGTTCATTCATACATCTCATAAAACAACATACAACTATCTAAAACATGTAAATGCAACAACAAATGCCATCATAATCGCAACTAAGGTAACAATTGAGCCAATGCCATAATGATACCAAGCCTCTTTATCAATGGCATATTTTCTAATCTTTCTAAGCTTCAAGCGCATTCCAGCCATCTTGTTCTTGTGATCATGGACGATATCGGCAACATGCAATTCCAATCCCATCTTCTCATCTTCAGTTCTTTTCAATTTTCTTTCAAATGATCAATTTCTTTTTCAGCTTGTGTTAATTTCTCAAGCAGAATTGCATAGTCAGTTGGAATTTCTTGTTCAACTACTTCCTATAGATAAAAACATCTATGTCAATTTGTTGGCATAATTAATTGTCATGGACATTAGATGATGTGTGAAATAGTTATAAAAGATAACGACATACCACATCTGAATCATAGACTAGACGAGGGCCGACGTGGGCGGATACCATAACCATGACACTATTGAATAACTAACAATAATACAAGTAAGTAAATCATACACGCAGCTATCTAAATCATATAAGTAATTTTTTAACAAAAAGGTTTTAAGAAGTACAAGAGGCTCACCAAGGTGGCCAGTGCCGCAACGAGACGGTGCGGACGATCGACGGTGGTTAGGACGGGGATGGGAAGGCACCAAATAAACCATACCTACACATATGCAACCTAACAAGTTAATTTGAGCTCAAATTGCATATAAATCAAATAAACTCCCACATAATGATCACTCCTCCAAAACCTAGCTAAAACCCACAAATCACATATCTTTGAGCATACCACAAGCTAATCTAGCAATGAGAGATGAAGGGGCAAAGTTTCTAACCTTTGTGAACACTTGGATAGATGGGGTGCCTATAAATCTTGACAAATCCTTGGCAAAATGGAGGATGAGCTTCGAGCAAGAAGAAGAACAAGGGAGAAAATAGAGAAATGAGAGCGCCTTTGATCGGCTGCGGAAGAAGCATATATATAGGAAGTCTTTAGTACTGGTTGGTGACACCAACCGGTACTAAAGGGCAACCTTTAGCATCGGTTCGTGCCACCAACCGGTACTAAAGAGGCACGCGGGGCCCAAGTCTGACAAAAAGCCTACCATGCCCCCTTTAGTACCGGCTCGTGACACGAACCGGTACTAAAGATCCCTCACGAGCCGGTACTAAAGGTTGCCCTGCTCCTAGCCGTTGGAGCCGGCACAAATCGGGACTAATACCATCTTTAGTACCGGCTCGTAACCAGACCGGGACTAATGCTTGGGACAAAAGGTCTGTTTTCTACTAGTGCGCTCTCTCTCCCTCTTCTCTCCCTATGGCCTAGACCGACCCCAGGACACCCCTAGATGCACCCTCGCATCCTCCCGTGGCCTCTGGCCTCGGCCTCAACCTTGTCGGCGCATTGGTCTATGGTGGACTCACGCGCCTCCTATTTAAGGGCATCCCCGAGCCCTCTCTCCCCTCTGTTTGCTCCCTCTCATACCTAATAGGCCCCCAACACTCTCCATTTGCGCCCTAGAGCCCTCGAGCTCGAGATCGAGCTTGGGGTCCGACGCATAGGGACTCCGGGAACCTCCGGGCACAGCCCCTCTCCGGCCCTGTTTTCTCCTCCTTTGGGCCTCTCTCCCCTCCCTGGCGCTTTCCCTTCTTCTCTCGTGCAAATTGCTGCAAGAACCTCCGGTGGAAACCTCTCCCGAAGCTCCTCCATCGCGGGCTCCTCGTCGTTCGTGAACCAGGCCACCCCAGCGACCATCTCCACCTCCATGGGATGGGCGGCTTGATGTTGAATCCGTTCCTACACTCTGCTCCCCTCGCCGTGGCCGAGAACCTTGCCGGTGGGCTCACCGGCCTCCCTGTCGCGAGGTTGAAGATGATAGGCGGGGCACGCCTATCATCCGCACCTCTTTCTCACTCCCTCCCTCTCTCACTGGTGGTTGGGCCCCCGTTTGTCGGGTTTGAACCCTGGCGGGCGCGCACGCCTGGCTTGCTCTGGCCATCTGCACTAGCTGGGCCGGCTCGGCTGGCTATTTGCCCCGAATGGCATAGTGGCCCATTTCTTTTTCTTTTTCTCTTGATCTTCCAAAAATTCCACATATCTAAATAAAATCCAACTCCAGTGATTCCAATTTCTAAAATCTTGTAATATTGTGTAGTATTTAGTGATGCCACTTGTGCAATAACAGTTTTATGTTCTGGTTTTATTTAAAACCTTGTTTTGAATATTTAAAACCACTATTAAAATAGTTTTCAAAACTTTTTACACTTCAAGACCAGTAAAACATATTTTTAGCTTTTAGTATGGTATTTTATAGAGTAGTGTGACCTTCTAGAAATGATTTATTTCCTTTGTTTTTGTTATGCTCTTATTTTTCCGTTAATATTTTGATGATAGATTGTGTTGTTGGAGAGGGAATTGAACCAGAAGACTTTGAAGACCCCGAGGACTTTGTTGATCCTGGCAAGCAGCCCCTTGACCATGCCTAAGAAACTTTTTATGCATGTCATATAGCACCTTATGTTTCGATGAATTGATCATGATGAACAGTGTTGTCTATGTATCCACACATGTATCTGAGTTTCCAATCAATACAATTCTAGCATGGATAATAAATGATTATCATGAACAAGGAAACATGATAATAACCAATTTATTATTGCCTCTAGGGCATATTTCTAGCAGATATATCCTAAACTAATCCGAGCACATTTCTTAATAGCAACAGTTTCATCAGTCTACAAACATTTAGCCTGCAAAACGGACACATTAAGATTATATCAGACACTAGCTCTATGTAGACACAACATTGGTACATAGATGGTCACAAATGTCCGGGTTGACCGGCACCCCTCATATACAGCTCAAAGGTAAGACGGGTATAGGGATGACCGTAATCCCTAGCACCTGCGAACCTATGCGTAACAGTCCCAAGCTGGACAACACTCAATCTTACTATATAGAAAAATCAAAGGATAATAAACATGCCAATAGTGATTCCATCCAAATGAGAGATACCAACCAACTGAACTGGAGTCATCCTTGAAGTTTGAGATCTGCAGAATACGCCCCCTTTGTGTAAAATTTAGAAGTTGTCTCGAAATGTAGGATCCCCCTCTTGCAGAAGCCTATGAACCACTACAAGTGTCTTTAGTGCTACATGTACATTATGAAAGATGGGATGGAGAAAATCAATTCGCTGCTTATAAGATTCTAAAAGATTTCTGAATTTTGTCGTTTTTAGGTGTAGAGTATGTAGACTTTACTTGATAGTTGATATTACTAACCTAACTGTGCAACACTGCGTTGACAATCATCACTTATATGGCTTTATGAGAATACAATGATGCTGAATTAAATGATGAAATTTGAAACAACCAGCAAAGTGGTGCAATAATGGATGCAGAATTGATAGCTCTAGCGTTGTAATACTGCAGACTTGGCTCCAGCATTTAGTATGTTTTTTCATCTTTTTCATATAATCAACAGTAGTAACATTTTCACGGTCTATATCAGGATGCTCAGAAATGAATTACAATGGAAAATCCAATGATATCAATACATAATAGAATCGTCTAATGAGATATCACAACAACCAATCTATATTGCATCTTACAAGGGAAGCTACAGACTATCAACATAATACATCAATTGCAAGAACGCAGCTAGATCCAATGTTCGACTGCATAATAAGATACCAACAGAACAAGAAAAAACTAAATATCCCCTTCCTTGGAACCTAGCTAGACTAAAAGCAACAAAACCACAAATAATCCACCAAGGGTGAAGAGGCAATTGCAGGCCCTGCTGGGACCAAACAAAGAGGAAAAGACATAAATCTACACCCCACTAAAAACAACCAGTAGCACCTTTGGCCTTTGGCAAAGGCAAGACAAACAACAAATGGCCCTTGTGAGGGAATCCTAGATTAAGGGGTCCTCGACAGGCAGACCTATTTCTATGGGCTGGACTATATGGGCTACTTACCGAACACTAGATTGATTGAAGGCCCGGTCTCCAAGATGGAAGCTTCGGGAAGCACGACTTGTCCTCCATGTTTAATATAGCGAATAGGCATGTTTATCTCTGTGGCGTGTAACCTACCATGTGTAAACCCTAGATACCCTCGGCGTCTATATAAGCCGGAGGGTTTTAGGTTGTAGACAGAGAACAACTCGTCTAGGGTTAGCTATTCGATCTCGAGGTAGATCAACTCTGTAACTCCCATATCATCAATACAACCAAGCAGGACATAGGGTGTTACCTCCATAGGAGGGCCCAAACCTAGGTAAAACCGTGTCCCCTTCGTCTCCTGTTACCATTGGTTCTATTCTCACAGTTCGAGACCCCCTACCCGATATCCGCCAGTTTTGACACCGACATTGGTGCTTTCATTGAGAGTTCCTCTGTGAGTGCCCAAGGAATCGATGTCTCGCTTTGTCATCAATGAAGAGGTCCGCAACATGGACACTTTCGTCCCCGGACAGATCTTTGCCTTTTGCAGCGTTGTGTTGCACGCCGACCCGATCGGCCATCTAGGCCATGTCAAGAGCTTTGCCCCTAATCGAGAGGTCAGATTCGGGAACCTAGAGTTCTCCGTAGATTATCGGGGTGACTTGTCACTAACCGGGCTCGCAGTTTCGCCTGCCACGCCCGAAGACTCTGAGGCTTTAACCTCGAGTTCCTTCTTCGGTCATGCCAATGGGGTTAACCACGGCGATGGCCTGATTCCTAGTCCAGGTCTGGACATAGTGTTAGAGGACCGAACATACGTTCTTGCCGAATACTCCACCCGCTTGGACATACCGGAGGTCAACCCCGAATGTTCCGAACAGTATGATCCGATCGAGCTCTCGACGTTCAACGAGGCCCTAATAGATCGAATCTCATCGATGAAGCTTACCAATGATCCAACCTCGATCCATGTTCGGATTGGTTATAGTGCGAGTCAGGACGAATTTTTCGACCCACCCACCACCCACTTGATAGCCACAGTCAAAGATTTAACCGACATGATGGACTATGCCTCCGAGGAGGCAGAATACATGGATGAAGAGGACTGCGCTCCCACCCCCGTTAACATCGAGCGAAGGGCCGCCAATTCCACATAAAATGTCTACATGGTGGACACTCCTGCCGCTAATGGTGACAAAACACCCAATAACGATGGTGACAAGTTGGACAAGTTGGGTGACGTGGCGTCAAGGCGCCAAAAACTGCACAAGCGGTCAAAAGGCAAAAAGGGAAGGAAAGCCATATCGGCATAGGGGACGGAGATAACCCGGAGGACCGCGGTAATCCTGATGTCCCCGAACACCCGTTAGAGGGTCAGGAAAGGCCCGAAGACCAGCGCAACCCAGACGACTTCGACGATTCCGAGGACGACAACTACCTCCCCCCTGTCGAGGAGGAGGATATCCTGGAAGCCGACGACCTGGAGATTCCTGATAACCTTGAAGATCAGTAATTGTTCAGACAGCATCTCATAGAGGCCACTCATAGCATGAAAGCAAAGGAATGGCAACTTAAATACGAGCAATATGACCTCAATGATCGATGGACGAGAGTCCTCTCAGCCGAGAAAGGATATGGTACCGTCCTGTCGGACCAACCCAAGAGCTATCCATGAAAGAAGGCTGCTGACACAATTTGACGACGAGCTCACTGATACTCCGTCTCCCAAACATACCCCATACGACAAGCCGGACCTCCCTCCTCGCGGGCATGATAGGACGACTGACGACACCGGTTATAGACCAGCAATACCCCGAAGACAGGGAAAGGATCCACTAGAGCCCAATGACAGGTTTGACCTGCAAGATGACCTAGATGACAGGGCAGGCCGTACAAGATCCATCTACGGATCCAGAGATTACTCACCCGGTAGACGGGGCGGGTACAAACCATGGCTCGACCAAAACAAGGTCGGGAACGCAACCGGGCTAGAACAGACGCCGAATATAGGTGCAACATAGCTCGGGTCAAAGGCACCACTCACCCACTGTGCTCCACAGATGAGGTAATGCAGCATCAGTTCCCGGAGGGGTTTAAGCCCGTGAATATTGAACAGTACGATGGGACAACTGATCCAACCGTATGGATTGAGGACTTCCTCCATATCCACATGGCGCAAGGAGATGATCTCCACGCTATCAAATATCTCCCCCTCAAACTCAAGGGGCCACCTCGGCACTGGCTAAACAGCCTCCCCGAAAACTCCATTGGATGCTGGGAAGACCTAGAGGACGCTTTCCGCTCTAACTTCCAGGGAACCCATGTTCGGCCACCGGATTCCTCTGACCTAAGCAACGTCATTCAGAATCCCGAAGAGTCTGTTCGGAAATTCTGGAATCGGTTTTTGACCAAGAAGAACCAAATTGTCGACTGCCCGGACACTGAGGCAATAGCCTCCCTCCGGCACAATATTCGGGACGAATGGCTGTCCCGCTAGCTCGGCCAGGATAAACCTCGGACCGTGTCCACCCTTATGTCCCTCATGACCCGCTTCTGTGTGGGCAAAGATAATTGGCTAGCAAGATGCAGCCACAGCTCCAAAGACCCCAGAACCTCCAAGGTTCGGGATGGCAATTGGAAACCAATGCGCAATAAGAACAAGCGCCAGCATAATAATAGTGATGCCGATGACATGGCTGTGAATGCTGGCTCTTGCAACTCTTGACCTGGGCAGCTGAAGAAGCCTCCTAAAGGCAATCGCAACGGACCAACCCCGCTCGAGAAGATCATGGAAAGGCCTTGCCAAATCCATGGGACTCGGGAGAACCCACCAACCACACACACCGCAATTGTTGGGTGTTCAAACAGGCTGGCAAGCTCCCACCTGAAAACCAAGGCAAGAGTTGAGCCTCGGGGTCCGATTGGTGGAGGACAAAAGAAGTTTCCTCCAGAAGTCAAAATGGTAAACATGATATACACCACCCATATACCTAAGAAGGAGAGGAAGAGTGCCCTTCGGGAGGTCGACGTCGTAGAGCCTGTAGCCCCGAAGTATAACCCATGGTCGGCATATCCAATTACCTTTGATTGGCATGATCACCCGACCAATATCCATTATGGGGGTTCGGCGACCCTTGTCCTAGACCCAATTATAGATGGGTATCACCTCACAAAAGTTCTAATGGATGAAGGAAGTAGCCTTAACCTGATTTACTCAGACACGGTGAAAAAGATGGGCATAGATCTGTCAAGGATCAAACCCAATAACACTACCTTTAAAGGAGTGATCCTAGGCATCGAGGCCCGATGTACGGGCTCCGTAACCCTAGAAGTTGTGTTCGGCTTGCCCGATAACTTTCGAAGCAAAGGCTTGATCTTCGGTTGTGTGCCCTTCCGTAGCGGCTATCCTGCCCTGCTCGGCCGGACAGCGTTCACTCGTTTCAACACCGTCCCGCATTACACATACCTCAAGCTCAAGATGCCTGGCCCCAAGGGGGTCATCACTATTAACGGAAACACGGAGCGCTCTCTACAAACTGAGGAACATGCGCTGGCCCTGGCAGCCAAATTCAATTATAAAGATGATCGGCAAGTTCCGACATCTGCCGTAAAGGCACGCAAGGTTGGGAAGCGACTCAGCTTCAGGACGAACTCCCAGAGCCTTCCTCTCTCCTTAAATAGGGACTCGCCCCCCATCGCACAACCCTAGGACCAGTGAAGTACGTGCCAAGGAGGCACAACTTTGCACTCAAAATTCCATGGGTAGAGGTGCGGAAACAAAGGTGGGTGTCCAGCTGGACCAAACTACCACCATTAACATGTCTTCGGACACACTGCGGGTACCATTAAAAGGCTTGCCAATGGCGTAAAGCTCATCCACAATTCGGTGACTTCTCAAGACCTTGTTTGCCAGATCCGTTCGCCGAACATTACCACCCATCGAGGTGCACCAAAGAGCAGGAGTAGACTAGTAACAGGGTCCATCGAGGACGTAAGGCCACCAGTCGAAGACCCCTGGTACAACCACTTCTGTATAAATTTTTTCTTTCAAATACCTGTAATCAGTTGCCACGGCAATCCGAGTTATAAGAGTTTTTGAGAAAAATATAACAGAGTTGCACATGTTTGTCTCGTCTGTCCTTTTTGGCACATATCTTATTTTTCTCTTTCTCCGCATGAAACTATTCGGTATGTTGTGATGCAACCGTCTAATAGAGCGAGGGGCCGAGTCTAATAAAAATCGCATTATGTACAACTTATTAAGCGTTTGGCGTCTTGGAATTCACTTTATATGCATCTGTTCTGAACTATGTCTTGGGTCAATAGTTGGGTTGCCCGGGTCCTGTGCTTGCCCCCTTACGTTCCGCTCGTTTAGCTAAAGGGGTAAAGGGAGAACCCTTGTGATTGTGCTTCCGGATAGTCTGGTCAAGCACCTCAGGGGAGAAAGCCGAAAACTGACTGTCATAGTATGGGAGAGTCGGTCTGTGAATCTGAGCTTAAAGTATTATACTTAAATCCTCGTTAGAGTATATTTCGTGTTATATGAGGGGTTTGTTTTTCATCCAAACCATGTGATGCTGGCCTTAGCCACGGTTCATCTGAACATCACAACACCTCGGGGGCTAGTCATCAACCCTCCACGGACCTTTTCGCGCCCCTACGGCTAAGTGAAGGCAATAAAGCACTATGGTCTGATTGCCTGGTCCGCCGCACTCTACCGCCTTCGGGTTCTGACAATTCGGCTAAGGGACATAGTGCATTGGCAGAGACACCCCATGTAGTATCTACATGGGGGCTGAAGCCGACGACCCGCATCTTTCAGTTTTAAACGGCCACATAGGAGTTATAAAGGAATGCAAAATATTGAAAGCATGATAAATTATAACATTACAATTTCACAATGTCTTCGAGCACATTACAACTTATTCAAAAATGTTATCGTCCGAACACTCTGATGCTACCGCTCGAGCACCTTCCATTACTCCGAAGAAATACAGCTCGCGGCGCCGATGTTCCTTTCCAGGAGGCGGAGGGGTGGTGGTTATCTTATTCGGATCCAGCCCCGGCCAATACACCTTGGCCTTTGCAAAGGCCAATCGAGCTACCTCGATGCAGGAGGAGCGCCTGAGCACGTCGAGACAGGGCGAAGCGTCGATTAGCCTCTGCACCAGGCCAAAGTAGCTGCTCGGTAGTGGCTCATCGGGCCACGGCCGGAGGCAGAGGTCCTTCATGGCCGGCTCTGCCATCCGGTGTAGCTCCATCAGTTGCTTCTGTTGCTCGGCAAGAAGAGGAGAGTGTTCGGGGGCTCCAAATTGTGCCCAGATTAGACGAGCTTTGTCTCCTTCTTCCCGCGAAGCATACATCTGATTGGTGTCTACTACACTCTTCTGGAGGTCGTAGGAGGTGCCTGAGGAACGCCACACCTGGGTAAGCAATTTGAACTTGCTATCTCCAAAGAGACACTATAGTAAGTATGGCTTACCATCTGTTATATCCTTTGATTGGCGGACCTGCTCCTCAAAGAACCACTTGTCCACCCACTCCTTCTGGAGATCGGTCTTTAGGGTGGACAGTTCGGCCGCGTGCTCCTTGCAATTCTGCCCAAGGACCTCGCACTTATGGCCGGAGTCTTTGAGCTCCTACTGCATCTCTGCCACATGAGCCTCATGTTGGGGAACGTAGCATGGGAAACAAAAAATTTCCTACGCAGCATCTACGAGAGGGAGAGTGGATCTACATACCCTTGTAGATCGCTAAGCGGGAAGCGTTAAGAAACGCGGTTGGTGTAGTCGAACGTCTTTGCGATCCAAATCACCGTGCGTCCCGAGATCCAATCACGATCTGTCCCGTGATCCAATCATGATCCGTCCTGCGATCCGATCACGATCCGTCCCATGAACGTGATCACGATCCGTCTCACGAACTTGATCACGATCCTTCCGATCTAGCACCGAACGGACGACACCTTCGCGTTGAGCACACGTACAGCTTGATGACGATCTCCACCGTCTTGATCCACCAAGAAGGAGTGGAGAGGAAGGAGATTTCTCCGGCAGCCTGACGGCGCTCCGGCGATGGTGGTGGAGCAATTCCGGCAGGGCTTCGCCTAAGCACTGCAGAAAACCGATCTAGAGGAGAAACTATGCACTGGAGGAACGGGTAGCACGTGGTTGGAAATCTAGTGCAAAAACCCTCAATACCACCAGTATATATAGGAGGAGAGGAGGAGAGGAGGCAACTTGGCCTCCAAGCCTCCTAGGCTTTGGCCGAACTAGGAGAGGAGGAGTCCACCTCCTCCACTCCTAGTAGGATTAGGATTCATCCTTTTTTTTCCTTTTTGCCTTTTTCCACCTTTTTCCTTTTGGGTTTTCTTCTCCAGCCACATGGGCCTTGTGTGGGAGTTTCCACCAGCCCACTAAGGAGTGATATTCACTCTCCCACAGCCCATGAAGCCTCTTGGGTCGAAATACCCCTCCCGGAGGTCTCCCGGTACACTACCGGCACTCCCGGTACACTACCGATAAGCTCGGAACTTTTCCGGCGACCAAAACAGGACTTCCTATATATGAATCTTTACCTCCAGACCATTCCGGAGCTCCTTGTGACGTCCAGGATCTCATCCGGGACTCCGAACAAACTTCGGTCACCACCATACATAACTCTATACTACTGAGACGTCACCAAACCTTAAGTGTGCAGACCCTGCGGGTTCGAGAACTATGTAGACATGACCGAGACACCTCTACGGTCAATAACCAATGGCGGGACCTGGATGTCCACATTGGTTCCTACATATTCTATGAAGATCTTCATCGGTCGAACCTCTATGTCAAGGATTCGGTTAATCTCGTATGATGTTCCCTTTGTTCTTCGGTATGTTACTTGCCCGAGATTCAATCGTCGGTATCTCCATACCTAGTTCAACCTCGTTACTGGCAAGTCTCTTTACTCGTTCCGTAATACAAGATCCCATGACCAACACTTAGTCACATTGCTTGCAAGGCTTATTGTGATGTTGTATTACCGAGTGGGCCCTGAGATACCTCTCCGTCACACGGAGTAACAAATCCCAGTCTTGATCCATGCCAACTCAACACACACCCTCGGGGACACCTGTAGAGCACCTTTATAATCACCCAGTTACGTTGCAACGTTTGATACATACAAGGTACTCCTCCGATATATGTGAGTTGCATGATCTCATGGTCATAGGAACATATACTTGACATGCAGAAAACAGTAGCAATAAACTGACACGATCATAAGCTACGTTTGTAGTTTGGGTCTTGTCCATCACATCATTCTCCTAATGATGTGATCTCGTTATCAAATGACATCTCATGCCCATGGCTAGGAAAACTTAACCATCTTTCAATCAATGAGCTAGTTCACTAGAGGCATACTAGGGACATTGTGTTTGTCTTTGTATCCACACATGTATCCATGTTTCCAATTAATACAATTATAGCATGGATAATAAATGATTATCATGAACAAAGAAATACAATAATAAACACTTTATTTATTGTCTCTAGGGCATATTTCCAACACCTCATGCTTGTCGCTAGTGGCTCGTAGGGCAGAGAGCGCGTGTAGGATCGAAAGTAGGTCTAGAGGGTGGGTGATTAGACTACTTGACCAAATAAAACTATGCTTTTTCCCAATTTTAATTCTTGGCAAGTTTTAGCATTGATAGTATGTCAAGTAAACCCTACACATGCATGTCTAAGAGTATAGCAACGGAAAGTATAGACATTGCAAGTAAAGAGAGGGTAAGGAAAGCAAACACAATTGGTGACGCGATGATTTTTCCTGTGGTTCCGATAGGTGGTGCTATCATACGTCCACGTTCATGGAGTCTTCAACCCACAGAGGGTAACGGTTGCAAGAGTCCACGGAGGTCTACCCATGGAGGGTTCAACGAATAAGCAACCTTGACTATACCATGACGGCCTACGTCCACGGAGTACTAACCTTACTCGGTGTAGATCTTTAGGAAGTAGGTGATCTCCTTTCCCTTACAAACTTCTTGTTCACTCCACAACATGAAGTAGGAGGCTCCCAAGCGACACCTAACCAATCTAGGAGGCACCACCCTCCAAAAGGTAATAGGCTCGGTAATGTCGATGAACTCCTTGCTCTTGTCCTTCAAGATGATGGACTCCTCAACACACAATCACTCTCTCATAGATATGGCTTGGTAGAAGAGATGGGATTGGTGGAAAGCAACTTGGGGAGGCCAGAAATCAATATCCATATGGTTGGAGTGGAAGATCTTGACCTCAACACTAGGGTAGGTGGTTCTCTCTCAAAAAACTGAGTAGGATAGGTATGGAATGGTTCTGAGTGCTTCTCTTTCGAGTAGGTGGTGGTGGTGGAGTATATATAGGCATCCCCAAAAATCCAACCATTACACACAAAGTGACCAACTCGGTGACACCGATGTGTTAATTTCGGTGGTACCGAAGTGACCAAAAGGTGGCAACTTTTGAATCTCGGAGGGACCAATATAGGAATCTCGGTTGCATCGATAAGGTGACCAATGGTCAGAATGCCCATTCTCGGTGATGCCAATTCAACATTCTCAGAAGGACCGAAAATGTGAACTTGCGTAACAGAAAGTCGGCAGCCCAACTCGGCGGCACCGAAAGGAGTATTGGCTGTACCAAAGGGTTAGGGTTTGGCTGAGTCTGCCTAGGGTTTGGAATCGGTGGCACCGGGATGGAAATGTTGGTTGCACCGATTTGAGTGTTTGTCTTAGAATAGACTTTGGTGGGAGAGTTTGTGGGTGTCTTTGGTGAGTATGACTTGTGCACGTATGAGCTTTTGTTCATCAACAAAACTTTACCCCATTTTAATGGTATTGGCTTTCCGAGGACTCAAGGTGATTTATCACAAATACAAAATGTAGAGTCCTCTTGCTTGAAGCTTTGTCAATCCATTTCCTTGCATCTTGGGGTGTTCCACAATCTCTTTGCCAACCCATCATTAAACTTTTCTTGAAATACACTAGATGGAAACATTAGTTCAATGACTTATATGTTGTTATGAATTACCAAAACCACCAAGGGAGCAAATGTGCTTTCAATCTCCCCCATTTTTGGTAATTGATGACAACATATAGATCAAAGCTTCGACATATGATATAATCAATGAATATACTCGTCGCTTTGAGAAGTATGTGATAACCAAGAGCTCCCCCTAAATTTGTCCATTATTTTGAATTTGCGTTTGAATGCAAATGCACAATCGATTAGGTACATGGGGCACTTATTCCATGTCACATACATCTTGGTGGTGTGCGAGAATAATTAGAGTGAACATCATAGCACAACACAATCTCATAAAGCGTTAAGATAATAGGAAGTAGTAGCATCACACAAAGAGTGTATGATCAAAAGCAACCAAAAGACAACGACAATTGTTTTCGAAAAGCAATAAACACCAAAACTCTATCTCACTTGAGGCCTAAAGATCAATATACACTTCTCCCCCTTTGGCAACAAGTTACCAAAAAGTTCAAAGGCATATATCTAAGCTTTCTTGGGCTGATCTCCTCCGGTTGTTGATGGAGGAGTCGAGAGAACAGCATCAGCAAAGATCTCTGCACATGTCGTGGATGGAGCAGGAGTGGATACTGGAGGAACTAGAGATGATGGAGCAGGAGCTAAGGTGACAGCAGTAGGAGCTGATGAAGAGGGCCTCTAGTCAGGAGCTAGCGTTGTGGCTGATCTGGCCTGAGTAGGGCTAGTCCTCTGTGGACGTAGGCCGTCGTGGTATAGTCAAGGTTGCTTATTCGTGGAACCCTCTGTGGGTAGAGCCCTCCATGGACTCTCACGACCATTACCCTTCGTGGGTTGAAGACTCCATGAACATGGACATACGATAGCACCACCTATCGGAACCACGGGAAAAATCATCATGTCACCAATTGTGTTTGCTTTCCTTACCCTCTCTTTACTTACATGTGCACTGTCTTTACTTTCCACTGTTATACTCTTAGACATGCATGTGTAGGATGTGCTTGACATACTATGAATGCTAAAGCTTGCCAAAAATTAAAATTGGGAAAAAGCATAGTTTTATTTGGTCAAGTAGTCTAATCACACCCCCCCCCCTCTAGACTACTTTCGATCCTATAAGTGATATCAGAGCTTTGGTCTCCATTGCATTGGTTTCACAACCTAGGAGAAGTATGGCATCTAGTGAGGAAAACTATCACCGTAGAGGTTCATACTTTGATGGCACAAATTTTGCTAGTTGGAAGCACAAAATTAAAATGCATTTGCTTGGTCATAACCCTACCATTTGGGTTGTTGTTCATGTTAGCTTGCAAGGTGATTCTTTGCGGAAGGAAAGGAACCCGATCATGAAGCGACTACGGATGAATTGAAGATGTTGCAAATCAATGCTCAAGCATGTGACATTATCTTCAACTTCCTATGCCTTGAACAATTCAACAAAATCAGCCGTCTTGAACATGAAAAAGAGATTGGGGATACTTTGGTTGATATGCACGAAGGAACTGAGTCCGTGAGACAATCCAAGCTAGACGTTCTTCAAGGTCAGCTTGACAAGTTCAAGATGAAGGATGGTGAAGGAGTCGCTGAGATGTACACTAGGCTAGCTCTCATCACCAATGAGATTGTCGGCTTAGGAAGCGAAGAAATGACAGACAAATTCATCATCAAGAAGATGTTGGGGAACGTCGCATGGGAAACAAAAAATTTCCTACGCACACGCAAACCTATCCATGGTGATGAGCATCTACGAGAGGGAGAGTGGATCTGCGTACCCTTGTAGATCGCTAAGAGGGAAGCGTTAAGAAACGCGGTTGGTGTAGTCGAACATCTTCGTGATCCAAATCGCCGAGCATCCCGCGATCTCATCACGATCCGTCCCGCGATCCAATCACGATCCGTCCCGTGAACTCATCACGATCCGTCCCGCGATCTCATCACGATCCGTCTCATGATCTTGATCACGATCTGTCCCGCGAACTCATCACGATCCGTTCCGCGATCTCATCATGAATAGTCTCGCGATCTCGATCACGGTCCTTCCGATCTAGCGCCGAACGGACGGCACCTCCGCGTTCAGCACACATGCAGCTTGATGACGATCTCCACCGTCTTTATCCAGCAAGAGGAGGTGGAGAGGAGAGAGAGAGTTCACCGGAAGCGTGACGGTGCTCCGGTGATGGTGGTGGAGTGATTCCGGTAGGGCTTCGCCTAAGCGCTGCGGAAAACCGATCTAGAGGAGAAATTGTGCACCGGTGAAACGGGTAGCACGTGGCCGGAAATTCTGTCCAAAAACCACCCAATCCACTAGTATATATAGGAGGAGAGGAGAGGAGAGGCAGCCAAGGCCTTTGGGTCGGCCGAAATAGGAGGTGGGAAGCAATCCTACATCACCTCCAATCCTATTTTCTCCTATTGGCTGATTTTCCAATTTTTGCTTTAGGACTTTCTCTCCTGCACCATGGGCCTTTGTGGCTGTTTTCCCAGCCCACTAAGGGCTGGTTAATACTCTCCCACAGCCCATGGACCTCTTGGGGTCGAAGTACCCCTCCCGGAGGTCTCCCGGTACACTACCGGCACTCCCGGTACACTACCGCCACTCCCGGTACACTACCGATGAACCCGAAACTTTTCCGGAAACCAAACTGGGACTTCCTATATATGAATCTTTACCTCCGGACCATTCCGGAGCTCCTCGTGACGTCTGGGATCTCATCCGGGACTCTGAACAAACTTCGGTCACCACCATACATAACTCTACACTACCGAAACGTCACCGAACCTTAAGTGTGCAGACCCTGCGGGTTCGAGAACTATGTAGACATGACCGAGACACCTCTACGGTCAATAACCAATGGAGGGACCTGGATGTCCACATTGGTTCCTACATATTCTACGAAGATCTTTATCGGTCAAACCTCTATGTCAAGGATTCAGTTAATCCCGTATAACGTTCCCTTTGTTCTTCGGTATGTTACTTGCCCGAGATTCGATCGTCGGTATCTCCATACCTATTTCAACCTCGTTACCGGCAAGTCTCTTTACTCGTTCCGTAATACAAGATCCCGCAACTAACAATTAGTCACATTGCTTGCAAGGCTTATTGTGATGTTGCATTACCGAGTGGGCCCCGAGATACCTCTCCGTTACACAGAGTAACAAATCCCAGTCTCGATCCATGCCAACTCAACAGACACCATCGGAGATACCTGTAGAGCACCTTTATAGTCACCCTGTTACGTTGCGACGTTTGATACACACAAGGCACTCCTCCGATATCCGTGAGTTACATGATCTTCATGGTCATAGGAACATATACTTGACATGCAGAAAACAGTAGCAATAAACTGACACGATCATATGCTATGTTTGTAGTTTGGGTCTTATCCATCACATCATTCTCCTAATGAAGTGATCCCGTTATCAAATGACATCTCATGTCCATGGCTAGGAAACCTTAACCATCCTTTGATCAACGAGCTAGTCCATTAGAGGCATACTAGGGACATGGTTTTGTCTATGTATCCACACATGCATTTAAGTCTCCGATCAATACAATTATAGCATGGATAATAAATGATTATCATGAACAAGGAAATATGATAATAATGAATTTATTATTGCCTCTAGGGCATATTTCCAACAGTCTCCCACTTGCACTAGAGTCAATAATCTAGTTCACATCACCATGTGATTCGCATTGTTATGAATCTAACACCCAATGAGTTCTGGGGCTCGATCATGCTTTGCATGTGAGAGAGGTCTTATAGTCAACGGGTCTACGATATTCAGATCCGTGTGTACTTTGCAAATCTCTATGTCAAACCGTAAACACTGCTACCACACTCCACTTGGTACTATTTCCAAATGGCTGCTCCACTATACGTATCCAGATTGCTACTACTAGTCATCCGGATAGGTGTTAAAGCTTGCATCGACGTAACTCTTTACGACGAACTCTTTATCACCTCCATAATCAAGAAACATTTCCTTAGTCCTCTGGTTACTAAGGATAATTCCAACCGCTGTCCAGTGATCCACTCCTGGACCACACTTGTACCCCTTGACAGACTCATGGCAAGGCACACACAGGTGTGGTACACAGCATGGCATACTATACAGAGCCTATGGCTAAGGCATAGGGGACGACGTTCGTCCTTTCTCTTCCTTCTGCCGTGGTCGAGCTTTGAGTCTCACTCAACTTCACACCTTACAAATCAGGCAAGAACTCTTCCTCTGACTGATCCATTTTGAACTCTTTCAAAATCTTTGTCAACGTATGTACTCACTGAAAGTCTCATCAAGTCATCTTGATCTATCTCTATACATCTTGATGCTCAACAATTTGGTAGCTTTATCCAGGTCTTCCATTGAAAATCACTTTCCAAACAACCATTTATGCTTTCCAGAAATCCTACATTATTTCCGATCAACAATATGTCATCCACATATACTTATCAGAAATTCTATAGTGCTCCCACTCACTTTGTTGCAAATACAAGTTTCTCGTAAACTTTGTATAAACTCAAAAACATTGATCAACTCATCAAAGCGTATATTCCAACTCCGAGATGCTTGCTTCAGTCCATGGAAGGATCACCGAAGCTTGCACACCTTTTAGCATCCTTAGGACTGACAAAACCTTCTGGTTGTATCACATACAACCTTTCCTCAAGTAAACCGTTAAGGAAACGATGTTTTGACATCCATCTGCCAGATTTCATAATTGAAAACACAGCAACTGCTAACATAATTCCAACAGACTTTAGCACCACTACGAGTGAGAAAGTCTCATCGTAGTCAACTCCTTGAACTTGTCACAAACATCTTTGCAACAAGTCGAGCTTTACAAATAGTGACATTCACCATCAGTGTCTGTCTTCATTTTAAAGATCCATTTGTACTCAATGACCTGCCGTCCTACGAGCAAGTCTACCAAAGTCTACACTTGGTTTTCATACATGGATCCTATCTCGGATTTCATGGCCTCCAACCATTTGTCGGAATCCGGGCCCATCATCGCTTCTCCATACTCGTAGGTTCATCGTTGTCCAACAACATGACCTCCAAGACAGAGTTGTCGTATCGCTCAGGAGCAGTACACATCCTTGTCGACCTACGAAGTTCGATAGTAACTTGATCCTGAAGCTTCATGATCATCATCATTAACTTCCTCTTCAACTAACGTAGGCTTCACAGAAACATCTTTCTGCGCTGCGCTACTCTCTGGTTGAACAAAGGTTTAATAACCTCATCTCTATCTTCCTCCCACTCAATTCATTCGAGAGAAACTTTTCTCGAGAAAGGACCCAATTCTAGCAACAAACACTTTGCACTCGGATCTGAGATAGAAGGCATACCCATTTGTTCTTAGGGTATTCTATGAACATACATTTGTCCGCTTTGGGTTCTAGCTTATTATGTGAAAACATTTTCCACACAAGCATCACAGCCCCAAACATTAAGAAATGATAGCTTAGGTTTCTGTCAAACCATAATTCACACGGTGTCATCTCAACGGATTTAGATGGTGCCCTATTTAAAGTGAATGTAGTTGTCTCTAATGCATAACCCCAAAATTATAGTAGTAAAATGATAAGAGACATCATAGCATGCACCATATCCAATAGAGCATAACTATGATGTTCGGACACACCATCACACTATGGTGTTCCAGGTGGCGTTTAGTTGTGAAACAACTTTCACATTGTCTTAAGTTGTATGCCAAACTCGTGACTGTGATATTCACCTCCACGATCATATCGCAGTCATTTTTATCTTCTTGTCACGATGATCTTTAAACTTCACTCTGAATTTGCTTGAACCTTTCAAACGATTCAGACTTGTGTTTCATTAAGTAAATATACACTATATCTACTCAAATCATCAGTGAAGGTAAGAAAATAACGATATCCACTGCACGCTACAAGACTCACTAGATTGCATACATCAACATGTATCATTTCCAATGAATCACTTGCCCGCTCCATCCAACGGGGTCCTTTAGTCATCTTGCCCAAGAGGCATGGTTCGCATGTCTCAACCGATTCGAAATCGAATGAGTCCAAATATCCATCACCATGGAGTTTCTTCATGCGCTTTATACCAATATGACATGTTACAGCAGTGCCACAAGTATGTGGTACTATCATTATTTAACTTTGTATCTTTTGACATCAATGTTATGAACATGTGTATTACTACGATCAAGATTTCAACAAACCATTCTCACTGGGTGCATGACCATTGAAGGTATTATTCATGTAACCAAAATAACTATTATTCTCTGACTTAAATGAATAATCGTATTGCAACAAACATGATCTAATCATGTTCATGCTCAACGCAAAACACCAAATAACATTTATTTAGGTTCGTCACTAATCCTGAAGGTAGAGAGAGCGTGTGATGTTGATCACATCAACCTTGGAAACATTTCCAACACACATCGTCACCTCACCCTTAGCTAGTTCTCCGTTTATTCCGTAGCTTTTATTTCGAGTTACTAACATTTAGCAACCGAACCGGTATCCAATACCCAGGTGCTACTAGGAGTACTAGCAAGGTACACATCAATAACTCGTATATCAAATATACTTCTGTCGATGTTGCCAGCCTTCTTATCTACCAAGTATCTAGGGTTGTTCTGCTTCAGCGAACTCTCACCTCATAATAGAAGCACTTAGTCTCGGGTTTGAGTTCAACTTTGGGTTGCTTCACTGGAGTAGCAACTAACTTGCTATCCATGAAGTTTCCCTCCTTGCTCTTGCCCTTTTCGAAACTAGTGGTTTGATTAACCATCAACACTTGACGCTCCTTCTTGATTTCTACCTTCGCGGTGTCAAACATCACGAACAGCTCAGGGATCAATACTTCTATCCCTGGTGTATTATAGTTCATCACTAAGTTCTAGTAGCTTTAGTGACAGTGACCTGGAGAACTATATCAATCACTATCTTATCTGGAAGATCAACTCCCACTTGATTCAAGCGATTGTAGTACCCAGACAATCTGAGTACATACTCAATGATTGAGCTATTCTCCTTCATCTTACAGGCAAAGAATCTTGTTGGAGATCTCATATCTCGCAACACAGGCACGAGCCTAAGATCACAATCTCTCCTCCTAGAACATCTCATATGTTCCGTGACGTTCAAAACGTTTCGGGGCCTCAATTCTAAGCCGTAATGCATGACGCACTAAACTATCAAGTAGTCATCGAAACATGCCTGTTAGATGTTCACAACATCTATAGACGATGCTAGAGGGGGTGGCGCACCGAGCGGTGCATTAAGGAGATAAGCCTTTTGTGCAGCAATGAGGACAATCCTCAGATCACGGACCCAGTCCGCAATATTGCTACCAACATCTTTCAACTCTATTTCTCTAGGAACATATAAAAAATTTAAGGGAGCTACAGCGCGAGCTAGTAATCTACAACATAATTTGCAAAGACACTTTGACTATGTTCATGATAATAAGTTCAATTAATCATATTACTTAAGAACTCCCACTCAAATTGACATCCCTTGGGTCATTCGAGTGATACATGATCCAAATTCACCAACTCAAGTCCGATCATCACGTGAGTTAAGGTGGCTGCAATGGTGAACATCATTACGTTGATCATATCTACTATATGACTCATGTTCGACCTTTCAGTCTTCTTGTGTTTCGAGGCCATGTCTGTACATGCTAGGCTCGTCAAGTTTTACCCGAGGCCATGTCTGCGCGTGCAAATCTGGCTTGCACCCGTTGTATGTGAACGTAGAGTCTATCACACCCGATCATCACGTGGTGGTGTCTCAGCACGACGAACTTTCGCAACGGTGCACACTCGGGGAGAACACAATTTATCTTGAAATTAAGTGAGGGATCACCTTATAATGCTACCGTCGTCCTAAGCAAAACAAGGTGCATAAAAAGGATTAACATCACATGCAAATCATAAGTGACATGTTATGGCCATGAACTTGTGCTTTTGATCTCCATCTAGAAAGCACCGGCATGATCTCCATCGTCACCGGCATGACACCATGATCTCCATCATCTTGATCTCCATCAACGTGTCGCCATCGGGGTTGTCACGCCCTGCATGCTTCTACTACTATTGCTACCGTAGCGATAAAGTAAAGCATTACATAGCGCTTAATGATTGACACGCAGGTCATACAATAATTAAAGACAACCCTATGGCTCCTGCCGGTTGCCGTACTCATCGACATGCAAGTCGTGATAATCTATACATCACATGATCATCTCATACATCAAATATATCTCATCATGTAATTGGCCATATCACATCACAACATACCCTGCAAAAACAAGCTAGACGTCCTCTAATTGTTGTTGCATATTTTACGTGGCTGCTATGAGTATCTAGCAAGAACGGTTCTCACCTACGCATAAACCACAACGGTGATACACTAGTTTGCTTTTCAACCTTCTCAAGGACCGCCTTTGTCGAATCCAATCCAACTAAAGTGAGAGAAACTGTCACCCACAAGCCATCTAGGCAACAAGTTGCGTCGAGGGAACCGATCTCTCGTAAGCGTACGAGTAATGTTGATCCGGGCCACTTCATCTCACAATCCCGCTGAACCAAAATACGACCAAGGGAGGAAGCAACCTAAGCATCAAATCCCACAAACCTTTTGTGTTCTACTCGAGATCTCATCGAACCATCAACCTAGCTCATGATGCCACTGTTGGGGAACGTCGCATGGGAAACAAAAAAATTCCTACGCACACGCAAACCTATCGATGGTGATGAGCATCTACGAGAGGGAGAGTGGATCTATGTACCCTTGTAGATCGCTAAGCAGGAAGCGTTAAGAAACGCGGTTGGTGTAGTCGAACATCTTTGCGATCCAAATCGCCGAGCGTCCCGCGATCTCATCACGGTCCGTCCCGCAATCCAATCACGATCCGTCCCGTGAACTCATCACGATCCGTCCCGCGATCTCATCACGATCCGTCTCACGATCTTGATCACGATCTGTCCCACGAACTCATCACGATCCGTTCCGCGATCTCATCATGAACCGTCTCGCGATCTCGATCAGGGTCCTTCCGATCTAGCGCCGAACGAACGGCACCTCCGCGTTCAGCACACGTGCAGCTTGATGATGATCTCCACCATCTTGATCTAGCAAGAGGAGGTGGAGAGGAGAGAGAGTTCACCGGCAGCGTGACGGCGCTCCGGTGATGGTGGTGGAGTGATTCCGGCAGGGCTTCGCCTAAGCGCTGCGGAAAACCGATCTAGAGGAGAAACTGTGCACCGGTGAAACGGGTAGCACGTGGCCGGAAATTCCGTCCAAAAACCACCCAATCCACTAGTATATATAGGAGGAGAGGAGAGGAGAGGCAGCCAAGGCCTTTGGGTTGGCCTAAATAGGAGGTGGGAAGGAATCCTACTTCACCTCCAATCCTAGTTGGAGTAGGATTGCCTCCTATTGGCTGATTTTCCACTTTTTGCTTTAGGACTTTCTCTCCTGCGCCATGGGCCTTTGTGGCTGTTTTCCCAGCCCACTAAGGGCTGGTTAATACTCTCCCACATCCCATGGACCTCTTGGGGTCGAAGTACCCCTCCCGGAGGTCTCCCGGTACACTACCGGCACTCCCGGTACACTACCGGCACTCCCGGTACACTACCGATGAGCCCGAAACTTTTCCGGAAACCAAACTGGGACTTCCTATATATGAATCTTTACCTCCGGACCATTCCGGATCTCCTCGTGACGTCCGGGATCTCATCCGGGACTCCGAACAAACTTCGGTCACCACCATACATAACTCTACACTACCAAAACGTCACCGAACCTTAAGTGTGCAGACCCTGCGGGTTCGAGAACTATGTAGACATGACCGAGACACCTCTACGGTCAATAACCAATGGCGGGACCTGGACATCCACATTGGTTCCTACATATTCTACAAAGATCTTTATCGGTCGAACCTCTATGTCAAGGATTCAGTTAATCCCGTATAACGTTCCCTTTGTTCTTCGGTATGTTACTTGCCCGAGATTCGATCGTCGGTATCTCCATACCTAGTTCAACCTCGTTACCGGCAAGTCTCTTTACTCATTCCGTAATACAAGATCCCGCAACTAACAATTAGTCACATTGCTTGCAAGGCTTATTGTGATGTTGCATTACCGAGTGGGCCCCGAGATACCTCTCCGTTACACGGAGTAACAAATCCCAGTCTCGATCCATGCCAACTCAACAGACACCATCGGAGATACCTGTAGAGCACCTTTATAGTCACCATGTTACGTTGCGACGTTTGATACACACAAGGCACTCCTCCGATATCTGTGAGTTGCATGATCTTCATGGTCATAGGAACATATACTTGACATGCAGAAAACAGTAGCAATAAACTGACACGATCATATGCTATGTTTGTAGTTTGGGTCTTATCCATCACATCATTCTCCTAATGAAGTGATCCCATTATCAAATGACATCTCATGTCCATGGCTAGGAAACCTTAACCATCCTTTGATCAACGAGCTAGTCCATTAGAGGCATACTAGGGACATGGTTTTGTCTATGTATCCACACATGCATTCAAGTCTCCGATCAATACAATTATAGCATGGATAATAAACGATTATCATGAACAAGGAAATATGATAATAACTAATTTATTATTGCCTCTAGGGCATATTTCCAACAGAAGATACTTCACGCTTTGGATGATCGATATGACACCGTTTGCACATTGATCCAAATGATGCCCAACTACAAAGATCTCAAACCAATGGAAGTTATTGGTAGAATTGTTGCTCATGAGATGACACTCAAACACAAGGAAGAGCTTCATCACAAGTCTAGCGGTTCTTACAAAGCCACAAGCGATGCTCCCCGCTACCTCAAGCGACAACCTTGTCACAAATGAAGTGATAAGCCTCATGGTCAAGAAATTCAACAAGTTCTACAAGAATAGAAGCAAAGATAAAAGCTCCAACTCAATATATGAAGAGAAGCGTTCATCAAGTCATGACCGAAACTGCTACAATTGTGGGAAGCCCAGACACTCCTGCAATGAGTGCATGGCTCCTTACAAACAAAGAGAAGAGTCACCAGGAAGACGAAGCTCAAGAGACGAGTCACCTCAAAGAGAGAGAAGGAGTAGAGATGATCATTATGAACGAAGACCCTCAAGGATAAGTAGAGACTCGAAGAAGAAGGACAAGTAAACCAAGAGCTACTCAATAAGGAAACATCAAGATCATGTTGGTGAATAGTTTTCCGGCTCTGACTCTGACAACCACTCCAAGAAAAGCTATCACTCCAACTTCGACTATAGTCAAGATGAAGGTGTTGCCGGAATTACATTAGTGACAACCAACTCCTATGATCTATTTGATTCACCAAACGAAGGGAGTGGAAGTTGCTTCATGGCTAAAGACCCCAAGGTATCACACCTCGAGTATCTTGATTTCAATAGTGATGAAGATGACTTGTTAATTGAAGATGACTTGCTATTTGACAAATATAGTAATGATAGTCAAAATGAACTTGCTAGTACTCACTGTAGTATAGATAAGTCGTGTGATGATGATAAGTTGGAAATAGAATGACTAACTCAAGAACTAAAAACTCTTAAGTTATCTCTTGAGTCAACTCTAAAAGATCATGGAGAGCTTGTAAGGACACATGAGAAGCTACGCTTCGAGAAGCTCAATTTAGAGCAAGAGCATGAGTTCCTTAAAGCTATCAATGATGATCTTTGAAAGAAGACTTCCTATTATCTAGCCAAACAACTTCTATTATCTACATTCATGCCTCAAGTTAAGTCTAAGCAAGCTAGTAATAAAGGAAAGAAAGGTTCTTCAACTAGTGGCAATAAAAATGATAAATCAAATGATATTGCTTCTAGTAGTTCTCTTGATCCCACTAACTCTTCTCTTAGCCAAGTTACACTTGAGCAAGAAAATGAACTCTTGAAATGGATTACAGATAAAGGTATCTACAAGAGTCTTGAAGGATGTAAACAATTTGAGGAGATTGTACGCAAGCATGGAGGATACTGGAAGAATCATGGTGTTGGCTGCTTCAACGCTAATGGAGTTGAATGGGAAGAAGGTCAATACCCCAATCCCAAGTTTGTTCCTAAAAAGGATAAGTATGAAAATACTCACCCCAAGGGAAGAAAGTTGCAAGATGACCTTCCACCACAAGACACCAATCTCAAGGGCAAGAACAAGCTTCAAGAGGACTTTGACTCGTATGAACATGAATCCCAAGCTTTGGTGAAGTGTGTTCCCAAGGCTACTACAAGCTCAACTTCTACAAGTGCTACTTAAACACCAAGGATCCCTATCAACTTGATGTGGGTCCTCAATAAGAAGAACTAGAGAGTTCTTGAGGGGTGACTCAGCCAATGAAATTCACTCATATTCATTATTGGCAAGGACTATTTGCAATCAACATCAACTCTATGCAATAGTTCAAGGAGTCACACATTCCCTCAAAGGTAAGAAAGGGACAAGGTAATCATCAAATCAATGGACAACATCACATCTGCTTTGCACTCCATGTCCATAGATATTCTTGTATTTGTCTCTTGTGTGTTGGGTCTAACCCATGTAGGTGAGAACAGAAATGAAACAACAAGGATGCGCCCAACTCTTGGTGACCTTCATCAACTTTGAGCATCCACCACTAGCTCACCAACATGAAGTCTTCATCGACAAAACCCAAGGTTAGTTTATCCCTCTTATGGGGGGATGTCACATCTAGGGGGAGCTTTACTCTAAGACTTGAGTTAAAGCATCTCAAAAGAATGTGACAACATTAAATGCTTTATGTGAAAGTGGTAACCCCACTTGTGCTTAAACGATGAGTATGACCTATGATCAAGTATTCTTACTTGGCTCCTAAGTCAATATGCTCATATGTAGATGACTCTGTCATCGCCAAAGTGCTTGATAGATGCTATTGCATTTGTGCATGTTTGCCATGATTTCATTTGACATCTTACTATGTGAGCATGTTGGTCTACATTTATTTACTCATTCCAGGATATCCAATTGTTGCTATTTGGCTTTTGATTTATCTTTTGCCAATTGGATATACAAGAATGCCTAGGACCACTTCTTTAGCTATCTATGATTTCTCACCTCATACTCTATTCATACTGCATCACAAAATTTGAACAAGTGCTTTTCGATACCTCTGTGTGTGGAGTACTCGGAGTTTCGTATCGACAAGGACTGAGAATTAAAACCTCCCAAGTGCATCTCACTGGAACCAACACCAAAATCTCGGTTACACCGAATGCCTAGGGTTAATCTTGATTTCTTGCCTCGGTACTACCGATTCCAAATTCTTGTTTACACCAAGTTTCCTTGTCAGCTGACAGTTGAGGAACTCGGTGACACCGAAAAATTAGAATCGGCGTCACCGGCAGTGAAGGGTGTATAATCTCTGGACACGGCGGTTCGAAATGTCAGTCATCAAATCGTAGCGCCCTAAGCCCTAAGCTGTCGCAAAAGGACCCCCTACTCATCGCTCTTGTCTTCCCGTGCTCCTCTGTCGCTGGGAATCACCGCCATCGACGGAATCTCGCCCCCGTCGCTGCCTTAGCGGATTCGTCACTGAGCTAGGATCTGGCCCCCTCTTGTGCTCCAACCTCCGAATCTTGCGCATTAGGGTTTCACCATTATCTTACCACATATTGAGATCATTCTATCCACAAGATTATCTCCATAGTCTAGCAAATCGGAAAATTTTAGGTTTAGTTGCCCGTAAAATTGCATCTCGGTGAGACCGAGTCAGAAAAATCGGTTCCACCGATTGCCTCTTTGTGCTACTAAGGACAAAACTCAGTGAGATCGAGTGATAGTTTTCGGTCTGACCGAAACCGTTGCCATGTTTCGGTTAAGGGTTTTGTGAGTCTCAGTAGCACCGAAAGGATTGACTCGGTGACACCGAAATTCGATTTTGCAGTGAACTACATCTATAATTTTTCTGTTCAAACTTTCAAAAACCAGCTGAATATTTTTTGATGACTTATCCTATTCCACTCTTCTATACTCTATTCATAGGGTCAGCATGTCAGACTTAGACAGTCAGAATCTGCCAGAGCAGGGAGTTGACATGAGTTCAGGCACTAGTCCTGAGGCTAGTTCTTTTTCAGATCCAGGCACCCCCAGCTCCCATCGGTTGTCCAAAGCTGCCACTAGGGCCAGGAAGAAGCTGAATTCGGATGGGGAAGATTCAGACTTCATGCCAGAGGAGGTTCTTGCCAAGAAGCAAGAGAAAGCTATCAAGAAGTTAGCAAATGAGGCCAGCTCATCCAGGAGGGTGGTCAGCAAAATTTATGCACCTGCTGAAACTATCACAGCACATGAGAGTGCTAGGGCAATAGTGACCATTGATCCCCCATGGAAGTCTATGCCTAAGAAGGCAGGGGAGAAGAGAGCCAGAAAGAGGATAATCCATGTGACTGGCAGGCCTACATCCATGTATGAAGATCCAGAGGAGGCAGCTGCTGCTGAAGAGGAGGATGAGCCGGCTTCAAAGGCTCCTCCCAAGAAGAAGGCCAAGAAACTTCTAGCTGATGCTATGCCTAAGTTAGGCACATCCAAGAGCACCAAGTCTCATCCAAGAAGGTTGCTGCTGAAAAGCCTAAGAGGACATCCAGGCAAATTCCAGCTTCTGAAAAGAACAAAGGAACTACCTCCAGAGTTGAAGATGATGATGACTTTACAACCTTGATGAAACTTAGACCACATCTTCCATACATGATGTCAGCCACCTAGTTGCTGAAGTTATGAAGAAGAGGAAAGACTCATGTTTGAGGGCATGGAGAGCTGTTGATCCATATGCCCAGAGGAAGAAGACTGATGTTGATTATAGATTCTACACCAAGGAGTAGCAAGACTTCTATGAGAAAGTCCTGCTAGACAAGAGCCCATCAGTTAGTGGCATGAGATATGTAGACTGGAAATTCATTACGGAGAATGAGGACTACTTTCCAAGTGTCCAAGGCAATTTCCACTGCATTGGTCTGGATGAATTTGTTGGCAGAGAATTTACTGCATGGAATGATGAAATGATCATGCAATTCTACTCCACTGCACATTTCAATGGAGATGGTAGGATTGTATGGATGACAGAAGGAGCAAGATATGAGTCCACTATTGATGAATGGGCTGCAACTCTAGGAGTCCCAGAGGCACAGGATGGTGATTTGGATGTCTACTCAAAGTCCAAGGAGAGCGACAATGCTATGGCCAAAATGTACAAGGAGATTACTGTTGCTAATGTGAAGTCTCACAAGCTAGGATCCATCTACTATCTTCAGGCTGGCCTCCGTACCATGAACACCAATCTGAAGCATACTTTGATGCCCAAGTCAGGAGATGACAAGATGATCCGAGTATATTCCATCAACATGTTGATCCACCTTGACAGACACACCAGGATCAGAGTCATGGACTTGATTGTTGAGACAGTCAAGAGGGTTGTTGTTGATCAGAAGCGCTCTTGCTACTATGCACCCTACATCCAGATGCTCATCAACTCCAAGTTGGAAAAGCACATATTTTCTCTAGATCATTCCCATTTTCCCCTACACCCAGATCTCGAGGACAATGTTGTGGTGATGGACCCAGACCATCCCACATCAGCTGCAGCTCAGGGAGAGGCAGTTCGAGCCACTAGTGCCCAGGTTCCTAGATCCATAAGTAAGCAAATGGATCTATTGATTTCATCAATTCAGAACATGCAGAAGGACATTAAGGGGATTCTGGACAACCAGAACAGTCTTGTGAGGATCTTTGAAACAAGGATCAAGACTCATAATGATAAGGTGGACAGGGTGACTAAGACAGTCATAGAGCTTCAGAAGGAAGTTGACTCAATGCACATACCTCATGCTTTCTTCTAATGATGATGATGTTGGAAATATGCCCTAGAGGCAATAAATAAAGTGTTTATTATTATATTTCCTTGTCTGTGATAATTGTTTATCATCCATACTATAATTTGTATTTATTGGAAACACATTGCATGTGTGGATATATAGACAACACTTTGTCCATAGTGTGCCTCTAGTAAACTAGCTCATTGATCAAAGATGGTCAAGGTTTCCTAGACATTGACATGAGATGTCATTTGATAACAGGATCACATCATTAGGAGAATGATGGGGTGGACAAGACCCAAACTATAAATGTAGCATATGATCGTGTTAGTTTATTGCTATAGTTTTCTGCATGTCAAGTATATGTTCCTATGTCCATGAGATCATGCAACTCACTGACACCTGAGGAGTGCCTTGTGTGTATCAAATGTCGCAACGTAACTAGGTGACAATTAAGGTGCTCTACAGGTATCTCCGAGGGTGTCTGCTGGGTTGGCATGGATCAACATGGGATTTGTTACTCCGTGTGACGGAGAGGTATCTCAAGGCCCACTCGATAATACAACATCACAATAAGCCTTGCAAGCAATGTGACTAAGTGTTAGCCATGGGATCTTGTATTACTGAACAAGTAAAGAGACTTGCCAGTAACGAGGTTGAACTAGGTATGGAGATACCGACGATCGAATCTCAGACAAGTAACATACCGAAGAACAAAGGGAACATCATACGGGATTAACTGAATCCTTGACATAGAGGTTCGATCGATAAAGATCTTCGTAGAATATGTAGGAATCAATATGGTCATCCAGGTCCCTCCATTGGTTATTGACCGTAGAGGTGTCTCGGTCATGTCTACATAGTTCTTGAACCCGTAGGGTCTGCACACTTAAGGTTCGATGACGTTTCAATAGTATAGAGTTATGTATGGTGGTGACCAAAGGTTGTTCGGAGTCCCGGATGAGATCCCGGACATCACGAGAAGCTCTGGAATGGTTTGGAGGTAAAGATTGATATATATGAAAGTGGTGTTTGAACTCCGGAAAAGTTTCAAGCATTTCCGGCAGTGTATCGGGAGTGACAAATGGGTTCTAGGGACCACCAAGTGGGGCCCACATATCCCAAGGGGGCACATGGGCCTTAGAGGTGGCGCACCAGCCCCTGTTGGGATGGGCAGCCAGCCCAAAAGGCCCTATGCGCATAGGGAAGGAGGAAGAGTAGGGGCCAAGTAGGGAAAGGAGTCCTACTAAGAGTCCATCTCCCACAAGGGAGGTGGACTCCTCCCCTCTTGCCTCGGCCAAAGCCCTCCTTGTAGGAGGGGCAAGGCTGTCTCCTATCCCCTCCCTCCTATATATACTAGAGGATTTTGAGGGCAGCCCTAACCCTAATTGCCACGTGTTGCCCTCTTCTGCCTCTAGATCATTTTCTCCTCTAGATCGGTTTTTAGCAGTGCTTGGGCGAAGCCCTACTGGAATTGCTCCACCACCATCGCCGCAACGCTGTCGTGCTGCCGGAGAACTCGTCTACCTCTCCACTCCCTCTTGCTGGATCAAGAAGGTGGAGAACTTCACCGAGCTACACGTGTGCTAAACGCGGAGGTGCCGTCCGTTCGGTACTTGATCGGGAGTTCGTGGGACGGCTTGCGATTTGGATCGCGGAGACGTACCACTACATCAATCGCGTTCTTTAACACTTCCGCTTAGCGATCTACAAGGGTACGTAGATCCAATCTCTCCTCTCATAGGTGCTCATCTCCTAGATTGATCTTGGTGAAGCATAGGAAATTTTTTGTTTCCCATACAACGTTACCCAACAGTGGCATCATGAGCTAGGTATATGCATAGATGAGATCTTGAGTAGAACACAAAGAGTTTGTGGGCGTTGATATTCAGATTGCTTCCTTCCTTAGTCTTTTCTTGGTTCAGCGGTATTGTGGGATGAAGCGGCTCGGACCGACTTTACTCGTATGCTTACGAGAGACCGTGTTCCATCGACTGACATGTGACTTCGTCGCATAAAGATGGCTGGTGGGTGTCTGTCTCTCCCACTTTAGTTGGATCGGATTTGATTAAGGCGGTCCTTGTAGAAGGTTGAAAAGCAATCTTCATATCACCGTTGTGGTTTTGTGTAGGTAAGAATCGTTCTTGCTAGATACCCATAGCAACCACGTAAAACATGCAACAACAATTAGAGGACGCCTAACTTGTTTTTGCAGGGTATGTTGTGATGTGATATGGCCAATTGCATGATGTGATATATGTGATGTATGAGATGATCATGTTTTTGTATAGAGTATGAAGACTTGCATGTCGATGAGTACGGCAACCGGCAGGAGCCATAGGGTTGTCTTTGATTATTGTATGACTTGCGTGTCAATCTTTAAGCGCTATGTAATGCTTTACTTTATCGCTAAGCAATAGCAATAGTAGTAGAAGCATGGTGGGCGCGACAAACCCGATGGCGACACAATGATGGAGATCATGGTGATGGAGATCATGGTGTTATGCTGGTGGCGATGGAGATCATGCCGGTGCTTTGGAGATGGAGATCAAAAGCACAAGTTCATGGTCATATCATGTCACTTATGATTTGCATGTGATGTTAATCTTTTTATGCACCTTGTTTTGCTTATAATGCCGGTAGGATTATAAGGTGATCCCTCACTTAAATTTCAAGATGAATTGTGTTCTCCCCAAGTGTGCACCGTTGCGAAACTTCGTTGTGTCGAGACACCATGTGATGATCTGGTGTGATAAACTCTACATTCGCATACAACGGGTGTAAGCCAGTGTTGCACATGTAGAACACTCGGGTTAAACTTGACGAGCCTAGCATGTACAGACATGGCCACGGAACACAAGAGACCGAAAGGTCGAGCATGAGTCATATAGTAGATATGATCAACACGATGATGTTCACCATCGAAACCACCTTAACTCACGTGATGATCGGACTTGAGTTGGTGAATATGGATCATGTGTCACTAAGATGACCTGAGGGATGTCAATTTGAGTGGGAGCTTTAGTAATTTGATTAACTAAACTCATTATCATGAACAATAGTCTTAGTAACCTTTGCTTATTTATGTTATAGATCAATGGCTCGTGCAGTAGCACCCCTGAATTTTAATGCGTTCCTAGAGAAAGCTAAGTTGAAAGATGATGGAAGTAACTTTGTGGACTGGGCCCGTAATTTGAGGATTATCCTCACGGCTTCCCAGAAGGCATATGTCCTTGATGCACCGCTTGGTAACCAACATGCAGACATGTCGTCTGAAGACGTTAAGAACGCTTGGGAGGCACGTTCTGGAGATTACTCAATAGTTTCGTGTGCAATTTTGTATGGCTTAGAACCAGGACTTCAAAGACGTTTTGAACGTCATGGAGCATATGAGATGTTCTGGTATGAGACCTTCGATAAGTTCTATGCTTGCAAGATGGAGGAGGACGGGTCTATCAGTGAACATATACTCAGAATGTCTGGGTATTCGACCCGTCTGGCGGAGTTAGGGATGCCCCTTCCGCCGGAGGCAATCACTGACAGAGTTCTTAAATCATTGCCATCAAGCTACAAGAGTTTTGTGTTGAACTATAACATGCACGGGACGAACAAGTCAGTCGTCGAGCTGTTTGTGATGCTAAAAGTCACTGAGTCTGAAATCCAGAAAGAACATCAAGTGTTGATGGTCAATAAAACCACTAGTTTCAAGAAGAATGGCAAGGGCAAGAAGGGTAACTCCAAGAAGGGTGGCAAAGCAGTTGCTCCTCCCGTGAAGAAACCCAAGGCTGGACCCAAGCCAGAAACTGAGTGCTTTCATTGCAAGGGAACTGGTCACTGGAAGCGGAACTGCCCCAAGTATCTGGCTGACAAGAAGGCGGCCAACAACAAACAAGGTATATATGATATACATGTTATTGATGTGTACCTTACTAGATCTCGTTGTAGTGCCTGGGTATTTGATACCAGTTCGGTTGCTCACATTTGCAACTCAAAACAGGAACTACGGAATAGACGAAGGCTGGCGAAGGACGAAGTGATCATGCGCGTGGGAAATGGTTCCAAGGTTGATGTGATCACCGTCGGCACGCTCTATCTTCGATTACCATCGGGATTAGTGATGAACCTGAATAATTGTTATTTAGTGCCTGCATTAAGCATGAACATTATATATGGATCTTGTTTATTGCGAGACGGTTACTCATTTAAATCAGAGAATAATGGTTATTCTATTTATATGAGTAATATCTTTTATGGTCATGCACCCAATGTGAGGGTTTTATTCATATTGAATCTTGATATTGATGATACACATGTTCGTAACATTGATGCCAGAAGATGTAGAGTTGATAGTGATAGTACCACTTCCTTGTGGCAGTGCCATTTGGGTCATATTGGTGTAAAATGCATGAAGAAGCTCCATGCTGATGGACTTTTGGAGTCACTTGATTTTGAATCACTTGACACATGTGAACCATGCCTCATGGGCAAGATGACTAAAACGCCGTTCTCTGGAACAATGGAACGGGCGAGTGATTTGTTGGAAATCATACATACTGATGTGTGCGGTCCAATGAACATTGAGGGGTGCGGTGGATATCGTTATTTTCTCACCTTCATTGATGACTTAAGTAGATATGGGTATATTTACTTAATGAAACACAAGTATGAAACATTTGAAAAGTTCAAGCAATTTTACAGTGAAGTTGAGAATCATCGTAACAGGAAGATTAAATTCCTGCGATCTTGTCGAGGAGGAGAATATCTGAGTTATGAGTTTGGCATTCACTTAAGACAGTGTGGAATTTTTTCACAATTGACACCACCTAGAACACCACAGCGTAATGGTGTTTCCGAACGTTGTAATCGAACCTTATTAGATATGGTGCGTTCTATGATGTCTCTTGCCGATTTGCCACTATCGTATTAGGGTTATGCATTAGAGACAGGTGCATTCAGATTAAATAGGGCACCATCAAAATCCGTTGAGACGACGCCATATGAATTGTGGTTTGTCAAGAAGCCAAAGTTGTCATTTTTAAAAGTTTGGGGATGTGATGCTTATGTCAAAAAGCTTCAGCCTAAAAAGCTGGAACCCAAAGCGGAGAAATGCGTCTTCATAGGATACCCAAAAGAGACAGTTGGCACTAGTGCAGAACAGGCCTATAGTCACGGGTCGTAAGGGCCTTTAGTGTCGGTTCTCGAACCGGCACTAAAGGGTGGGGACTAAAGCCTACACCCTTTAGTGTCGGTTCAACGCAGCCCGGCACCAAAGGCCCTTCACGTGACATCCGACGGCGTCGTGGGCTGGGGGACCTTGAGTCTCGGTTGGTAACACCAACCGGGACAAAAAGTATTTAGTTTTTTTAGTTTTGTTTTATTTTTCCTTTTAATTATTTAGGGGTTTATTAATTAATTATGTTTTAATTTTCCTTTTAATTTTGTGTTTTCCATTTAATTAAATTTCATTACAAACATATATTACGCTACTACGTACATACTGTACACATGTTGTGCATGCGCATATATATAAATATAAATAGAATTTCTCGTAGAACCGCAATCATATATATATATATATCATCGAATTGCTAGTACGACGACCATTCACATACATATATATAAATACAATTTCTCCTACAATTTGAGAATCATTACATATATATGCAGCCCCGCAGAAATCTGGCTAATTCCTGGAGATCTTGTAATGGTATTCTCCTTTGGGATCTATGACCTGGTCGAGCAGAAATCCAGCTAATTCCTCTTGAATTGCTCGTACCCGAGCCTCTGGTATGAGCTGGCCCCGCATCTCCGTCAGCTACAAGATGGAGATCAAGATGAATATATTACTTGTGTGTATATATATTAGCTAGATCATGATAAAAAAAATATGGATAGTGTTCTGGAAAACATACCCAAAGATTTCTTTCGTTTCTGCTCCTTTCACACGTGATCATGTGAATGTTCTCGCAAACATAGTATGCGCATAAACTGCCTCATGCACTTTACGAGAATAAAATTCAAACAGGTAATAATTAATCAAGCATGATAATGGTATTGAAACTAGAATTAAGGAGATGCACGGATGTAGCTACCTAGCTAGTAGTACTTAATTACCTTGGGTCGCACCCATTTCAATTGTTGTGCCCAGTCGCCTAGGACCTGTTTGATGAACTTGGCCCAGGCACTGCCTGCCGGCAAAGAAAATGAATAAATGAGTTATTAACTACTTGATATCAGGAAATGAAGTAATTAAAGAGGCCTACATAGTGCGATAATGATTGAAATTACCTGTCAAGCAGCCCCCTCACGATTGCGTATTCGGGTGGATCCTTTAATAGAGAGTCGAGTACTTCAACTTTTCCCTTGTCAACTTCAATGATTAACAAGATCCAGTGGTAACTGCATAACTCATCAACAACACTTATTAACATCTAGTAATCAAAAAATAGAATTTGTAGTACAAGATATATATATATATAGTAACACTCACCCGAAGTTGTATGGAAGTAGTATTTCTGGTTGGGTGTTTAGATGCATAAAAAATTCTAGCATTTTTTTCTCTGTGTCTTTTCTCAAATATGAAGTTTCCCTTATCTTTTGAGTAATCATATTTGAGACAATAGCAACTGACTAAATATTTGTCGAGTGTGTCTTGATTGAATAACTGAAACAACTCTGCAAAATGAATCAACACATCTTTTTTATGGAAGTAATGCCTCTCTTGGACTCTCACCATGAGGGACTCTTCATTGGTATTTGCTGTTATTTGCATGTACCACGTATGCAAATCATACATTCTCGTTGGTAGAAGCTTGACATCTTCAGGCTTGACCAAAGGTTTGCCACGGGCATATTGATATTTTACTTCTGACTCTTTAAGCACGGGGATTTCCTCAAGGCCTAGGAGTTGTTCAACAGTGACACCGGCCTCTTTAGCCATCCTAATATGTTCTTCGGTTACTTCTGGCCAACAGGCAATACTCACAGGTGTTTGTACAATGAGCGGGGGGGTCAATTGCACAGCCTGTTCTCCTAGCTGGGGGATAGTTTTCCCACTTTTTTGCCAACTCCTTGGCTCGAGCTCGAGTTTGACTCCTTTTTTCCTGCAAGATATGACTCCTTGATAGACTGCACATAGTCGATGTCCTTCTGAGCCGGTCGAGCCATATCAATGAAGTGTTGTGAGACATGCTCAGGTACTTTCTCCTTTGGCGGTTGGGGCGGTTTCGGTCCAAATTGGGCCTTCAAATTGGCATCCACTGCGCTATCGAGTTCCTCGTCTATCAGGTGGTAAGGCAACTTCGGAAGAGGCTTGAGGCTTGGACCATATTTGTATTTCTTACCTGTTGTACCACTAGTCGTTGTAGCTGCAGCCTCTCTCTTTCGTTGTTTCTTAGGCGACAGAGCATGCTGAGTCGACGGAGCACGCTGACGTCATGCCGGACCTGGAGGAGGAGTCAGCTAACGCGGTGCCGGACTTGGAGGAGGAGGAGTTGGCTGACGTCATGCCGTACTTGGAGGAGGAGTCGGCTGATGCGGTGCCGGACTTGGAGGAGGAGTCGGAGTCGGCTGACGCGCCGGCAGACTTGGAGGAGGAGTTGGTGGCCTTGGAAAGACGATGCAATCCTTTTTCCATAGAATGATATGATGTATGGCCTCTCCCAGTGTTCTCTCCTCGTCACCACCAGGAATGTCAAGTTGTAGCTCGTGATATGCTGACATCACTTCATCAACCCCGACACGAGCATAGTCAGCTGGACTGGGATTACAATGGAAGGTTGCTTCTGGGGGATTTGCTAAAGCATAGCTGTCCGCCACCTTCATGGATAAGTTCTTCACTTTCATGTGTAGATCACAGTTAGTCCTGTCTTTGATATCATGCATAGGGTACCTAGCTAGCAGTCCATTGTCATCGATATTGGCTGGGGCGGAACCCATGCTGCTTCTCGGCATAGATGGGATTGTGGTATCCAATGTTGGATTGATCTACTCATGCTGCCGCTGAGACGCCCTTTCCTGGCTGAGTGAGTCGATCTGCTCCTGCTGCCACCTGACTCTGGATTCCAACTCCAGGTGCTTTGATTCGAGGCCTTCAAGGCGGAGTGCTTCCTCCTTGTTCTTCTTCTCCTCTTGCATCTTCTTTCTCGCATGACTTCTGTAGACGTCGTTCCAACCTGCAAACCCCTCAAACCACGGAACAACGCCTTTGCCTCGTGTTCTTCCCGGGTGTTCAGGATTCTTCAGGGAACGCGTAAGCTCGTCGTCCTCTGTGTTGGGTGTGAACACCCCCATTCAAGCTTCTTCGATTTTCATCAGAATTTCCTCAGTCACTTTTTTAAGACTTGCCTTCACCATAATAGGCCCTGTCTTTGGGTCCAACTTCCCCCCATGCGCATAAAACCATGTCCTGCACCTCGAGGGCTAGCTCACTATAACTGGAGTGACCCCTGCACTAATCATAACTTTTTCGGATTGATCCCACTTAGGCAGGGTTGTCTGGTAGCCACCTGGCCCCAGAGTATCATGCCACTACTTTTTCGTAGCATTAATTTTGTTCTTTCTCGACAGTTCCTTAGCTAGTTTAGATTCCTTGAACATCACGAAATCGTTGCAGTGATCTTTTGCCTTCACCATTGCTCCCTTGAATTTTGGAGTTGTCTTGTTTGCTTTGACGTACGCAGCCCATGCATTTTTCTTGAAGTTGTTGAATGTGATCGCCATCTTTTTAAGAGCATAGTTTCTGACTTTATTCAGATCTACATGTGTCAAATTATCCGGTAGTGTGAAATGTGACATCAGCTCGGTCCAAATCACATCTTTTGCTCTTTCATCGAAAAAAGTAACTCCTTCTCGATCTCCCTTTGCTGGCTTTTTCCATTCTTGTGTGGAGATCGGGATTGGTCCCTGACAATAACTCCGCATTGATTCTTGAACTTCATCGCATTTTTCTTAGGTTCAAGCAGTTCGCTAGTTGATGTATTGATGGAATCGATGCTGAACTTTACACCAGGGTCCAACTTTTTGGCTGGGCCTCGAACTACCCTGTCACTTGTAGAAGATTTGCTCGATCCAGAGGCCTAAAAGAAGAAAGATTGATTCGTTAATACATATACAACTCAATTAAGACATGTAATGATCACCGGATGGCTTATATAATAAATATACCTCGCCGGTCTTTGTTATTTGAAGAACATTTTCTTCGTCAACATCGTTGTCGAATTCATCTCTTCTCTCGTCTTCATCAAACATACAACCCTCATCGGAATTGTTCAGATATTGTGAGCCGTCATCGTCTTCATGTTCATGCTCTCGGCTCGTGGAGCGTATGATGTTGAATAGAGCCTCTTCTCCTTCTCTTTGCCAGTATTGTACATAGCTTTTTTTTAACTAACCAAAAGAAAGATAAAAACAATTTAGTATTAAAATTAGAATGCATGCAATCAATAAGAAAAAGTGAATCATAGTACATAATATGCATCATCGAATATAATCTCGAATAAATCGTCTCGAATATTATCGAATATAATCTCGAATATTATTACTAATACATCTCGAATATTATTGATTATATAATATCACTACTACAGATCTAGTTGACGTCTCGCGTGGCAGGCGGTGGACACCCAAAGAGAAGGAACTATGACAGGATCATAGCTCGGGTGAGATCCCTGAAGAACCTGCCAGGTATTGGAGAACCTGACATCCAACGCATCCATGTACCGACGGACGTGCTCGTCCTCCTCCCTGACACGACGACGTACCACCTCCGGCGGGGCTGGCTGCCTCCGCACCGAAAGTGACCCACGCGAACGCCACCAAAGAAGCTCCGGGTCGATGACGGGACCCGGGTTCCTCACCAACCTGCGCGCCCTTGAAGGTAGCACTGCCCAATGCCAGCCCAACGGGACCCAGTCCCGAACGTTGCCCCTCTGAAGCATGACGTCGTCGCGAACGAGTCGACGACGAGGATGCGTATCGGGCATCGTTGACTCCGAGAAAATATTCTTATGAAAAACAATTCCTAGGTTATAACTACCCGAATGATATTCCATTCTCAATAAAAAAATCTGATTAAGCAACATTATATACTTCTAAGCAACATTTTAATAGGTTAGGGACATTATATACTTCCAATTAAGCAAAAAAATCTAATTAAGCATATATACTAATTAAACATATATATTAATTAAACACAAATTATAGAAAAACAACATTACATAAAAAATTCAAAATTCATCTAATTAACATTTATATATCTAAAATTCATCTAACATTTATATAACTAAAAGTATAAAAAACTAAAAAAACATTCATCTAAAATTTATATATCTAATTCATCTAACATTTCTATAACTAAAAGTATAAAAAACAAAAAAACAAAAAAATAGAAAATAAGAAAATGTGTGTGTGTGCGTGTGTGTGTGTGTTCATGCATGTGTGTGTGTGTGTGCGGGCTCGATCGATGGGAGGGTGGCCATGGCGGCAAGGGCTCATAGCGGGGCGACGGGCGACGGGCGACGAAGCAAGGCGAGTCGTCGGCGATGGCGACGGCGACGATGACGGAGCGCGAGCTCGAGGAGGGGGCGGCGCGTGACGGGGGCGGCGACGGGGGGCAGCGCGTCGGGCATGGCGATGGCGTGGGCGGTGCCTCGGGGGCGGCAACGACGTGGGCGGCGACGGCGTCGGGGCAGGTGTTGCATCGAGGGCGGCGACGGCGGCGATCTCCGCTGTTCGGAGTGGTCGAAGAGAGACGAAGAAGCAGAGGAAAAGTGAAAAAAAATTCAACTCCTGCTTATATAGGAAGACCTTTAGTCACGGTTGGTGGCTCCAACCGCGACTAAAGACCTGTTCCTGGCACGGCGCACTGCGGTGGAAGTTTAGTCCCACCTCACCAAGCGAGGGGCAGCCGCACTGGTTTATAAGCCCCGCTGCGGCTGCTCCCTCGAGCTCCTCTTTAAGCAGGCCTATGTGGGCCTATTGAACCTATGCGGCCTTGTTGGGGCTACTAGGCCTTGCGGGCCTGCATCCTGGCCCAGGTTGGGTTTCTAGTCGTATGCAGGCCGTGGCGGCCCAGTAGGTGGCCTATTTTTTATTTATTTTTCATTTTTCTTTTGTTTTTTGCTTTATTTATTTTATTTTGTTTCTGAGTTTTTTTGTGCTTTATTGAGAGTTAATGAGTGAATCTTTTTGTGTTAGGTCAAAAATATTATAAACTTTCTGTTAGTGGCAGTAGTTTTCAAATTCGAATAGTTTAAATTTGAATTATTTGAAATGAATCACTAGTTTGTGAATAACTTTACTTTAAAAATAGATTTTCCAGTGATTCTTCTTCATATTGTTTAATATTATCTTGTTTTATCATTATATCCAATTTGGTAATTCTTAGGTTGTTTAAAAAAATGAAATGCCTTTGTAACAGGCGAGTTTTCGTCTGAAACCCTGATACTTCGAAAGAGATTGTCCATTTTGTACACGAAGTGCATCCAGATTTTGTCGTAACCCTCTCAACTTTTTAGCACATGCTATGTGGGTGAAATTATGATACCATGCCAACTTTCAACCTTTTCAGAGTTCATTTGTAGTGCTTATCAATTTCAGGGTCATTTAGCTCAAAAAATCAGTAAATGCATGAAAAATAGCCAATGAAGTCACAAAGGGTTGAAAATTGATGGCCTCCCTTCGAATGGTGCATACTGAACGCACAAAAGTCTGGAGTTGAAATAAGTTAAAAAAATGAAATGCCTTTGTAACAGGCGAGTTTTCGTTTGAAACCCTAATACTTTGAAAGAGATTGTCCATTTTGTACACGAAGTGCATCAAGTTTTTTCCCTAACCCTCTCAACTTTTAGCACATGCTATGTGGGTGAAATGATGATACCATGCCAACTTTCTACCTTTTCAGAGTTCATTTGTAGTGCTTATCAATTTCAGGGTCATTTAGCTCAAAAAATCAGTAAATGCATGAAAAATAGCAAATGAAGTTAGAAAGGGATGGAAATTGATGACCTCCCTACGAATGGTGCATATTGAACGCACAAAAAGTCTGGAGTTGAAATAATTTTAAAAAACTAAAATGCCTTTGTAACACGCGAGTTTTCGTCTTAAACCTTGATACTTCGAAAGAGATTGTCCATTTTGTACACGAAGTGCATCCAGTTTTTGCCGTAACCCTCTCAACTTTTTAGCACATACTATGTGGGTGAAATGATGATACCATGCCAACTTTCTACCTTTTCAGAGTTCATTTGTAGTGCTTATCAATTTCAGGGTCATTTAGCTCCAAAAAAATCAGTAAATGCATGAAAAATAGCAAATGAAGTCAGAAAGGGTTGAAAATTGATGGCCTCCCTTCGAACGATGCATACTGAACGCACAAAAAGTGTGGAGTTGAAATAAGTTTAAAAAAATGAAATGCCTTTGTAACAGGCGAGTTTTCGTCTTAAACCCTGATACTTCGAAAGAGATTGTCCATTTTGTACACGAAGTGCATCCAGTTTTTGCCGTAACACTCTCAACTTTGAAGCACATGCTATGTGGGTGAAATGATGATACCATGCCAACTTTCAACCTTTTCAGAGTTCATTTGTAGTGCTTATCAATTTTAGGGTCATTTAGCTCAAAAAAATCAGTAAATGCATGAAAAATAGCAAATGAAGTCTCAAAGGGTTGAAAATTGATGGCCTCCCTTCGAATGGTGCATACTAAACGCACAAAACACATAAGTACACTACTATTACAATGATTCCCTTCGGTTTGTCCGAAGTGGGACTTTCTAGATATATAAGTCCGGAAACTAACTAGAGAAGCCGGTCACATCCCAGAGTGGGATCTTTGGGTGTAAAACTTTTTCTTCGTGTGTGTCCATTTGCGTCGTAACCATGGGCAATCTTCATCGTTTAACTTCATGCTCGGGTCAACATTCACTATGAAGGGAGCAATTTCATGAAACTTTTCATAATCTTCTGACATGTGTGTCTTGTCCTCCACTCCCACGATGTTTCTTTTCCCTGAAAGAACTATGTGGCGCTTTGGCTCATCGCATGATGTATTTTCTTCCTTATCTTTTCTTTTTCTCTGCTTGGTAGACATGTCCTTCACATAAAAAACCTGCGCCACATCATTGGCTAGGACGAATGGTTCGTCTGCGTACCCAAGATTGTTGAGATCCACTGTTGTCATTCTGTACTACGGGTCTTCCTTTAACCCGCCTCCTGTCAGATTGACCCATTTGCACCTAAACAAAGGGACCTTCAAATCAAGTCCATAGTCAAGTTCCCATATCTCCTCTATGTAACCATAGTATGTGTCCTTTGGCCCATTGTTGTTTGCTGCATCAAAGCGGACACCACTGTTTTGGTTGTCGCTCTTTTTATCTTGGGCGATCGTGTAAAATGTATTCCCATTTATCTCGTACCCTTTGAAAATCAATATAGTCGAAGATGGTAACTTGAATAGCAAGTACAGGTCATCTTCAACAGTGTCATCATGCATGAGACGTGTCTGCAACCAACCGGCGAAAGTCACCGTTTGTTCATGTGTAATTGAGTCGTCAGACTTCTTCGGGTGTTTGGAGCATAGAATATTCTTCTGTTGCTCGATATATGGAGCCACCAAGGCAGAACTTCGTAGAACTGTGTAGTGTGCTTGTGCCAAAGAATGCCCATCCCGGCATATTAGTGAATTCTTTCCTAGCATGCCTTTTCCACCCAGTCTGCCCTCATGCCGCGATTCGGGAACACCTATCAGCTTAATGTCAGGAATAAAGTCAACACAAAACTCAATGACCTCCTCTACTTCATGGCCCTTGGAGATGCTTCCTTCTGGCCTAGCATGATTATGAACATATTTCTTTAAGAATCCCATGAACCTCTCAAAGGGGAACATATTGTGTAGAAATAAAGGACCTAGAATGGCAATCTCCTCGACTAGGTGAACTAGGACATGCGTCATGATATTGAACAAAGGATGGTGGGAAAACCAACTCGAAACTAACAAGACATTGCACCAAATCATTCTCTAACCTTGGTAGGATTTCTGGATCGATTACCTTCTGAGATATTGCATTCAGGAATGCACATAGCTTCACAATGGCTAATCGAACGTTTTCCGGTAGATGCCCCCTCAATGCAACCGGAAGCAGTTACGTCATAATCATGTGGAAGTCATGAGACTTTAGGTTCTGGAACTTTTTCTCTGCCATATTTATTATTCCCTTTATATTCGACGAGAAGCCAGACGGGACCTTCATACTGAGCAGGTATTCGAAGAAGATTTCCTTCTCTTCTTTGCTAAGAGTGTAGCTGGCATGACCCTGAAACTACTTTGGATCCATGACGTCTTTTCCGTGCATACGTTGCTGGTCCTCCCGTGCCTCCGATGTATCTTTTGTCTTCCCATACATGCCCAAGAAGCCTAGCAGGTTCACGCAAAGATTCTTCGTCATGTGCATCACATCGATTGCAGAGCGGACCATGAGGTCTTTCCAATACGGTAGGTCCCAAAATATAGATTTCTTCTTCCACATGGGTGCGCGTTTGTTAGCGTCATTCAGAACAGATTGTGCACCAGGACCCTTGACAAAGATTACTTTTAAATCCTTGACCATATCAAGTATTTCATCACCTGTACAGTGGCGAGGCTTCTTCGGATGATCTGCCCACCTTTGAAATGCTTGCCTTTCTTTCTTACGGGATGCCTGCTCTAAAGAAATCGATGATGCCCTAGATACACATTCTTCTTACATTTATCCAAATATATATTGTCGGTATCATCTAAACAGTGCGTGCATGCGTGGTATCCCTTATTTGTCTGTCCTGAAAGGTTACGGAGAGCAGGCTAATCATTGATGGTTACAAACAGCAACGCATGTAGGTCAAATTCCTCCTGATCTTTCGCATCCCAGGCATGTACACCTTCTCCATTCCACAGCTGTAAAAGTTCTTTAACCAATGGCCTTAGGTACACATCAATGTCGTTGACGGGTTGCTTGGGGCCTTGTATGAGCACTGGCATCATAATGAACTTCCACTTCATGCACAACCAAGGAGGAAGGTTATAGATACATAGAGTCATAGCCCATGTGCTATGATTGTTGTTCTGCTCCCCAAAAGGATTAATGTTGTCTGCACTTAAACCAAACCATATGTTCCTTGCATCCTTTGCAAAGTCCTTCCACTTTCTCTCAATTTTTCTCCACTGCAACCCGTCAGCGGGCACTCTCAACTTCTCGTCTTTCTTACGGTCTTTGTTGTGCCATCGCATCAACTTGGCATGCTCTTTGTTTTGGAACAAACATTTCAACCGTCGTATTATAGGAGCATACCACATCACCTTGGCAGGAATCTTCTTCCTGGGGCGCTCACCCTCAACATCACCAGGGTCATCATGGCCGATCTTATAGTGCAATGCACAGCATACCGGGCATGCACTCAAATCCTCGTACTCACCGTGGTAGAGGATGCAGTCATTAGGGCATGCATGTATCTTCTCGACCTCTAATCCTAGAGGGAGGACAGCCTTCGTTGCTTCGTACGTACTCTCTGGCAATGCGTTGTCCTTTGGTAGCTTCTTCTTTAACATTATCAGCAACTTTTAAAATGCCTTGTCAGATACACCATGCTCTGCCTTCCATTGCAGCAATTATAGTGTGGTACCCAGCTTTTTATTGTCATCTTCGCAATTTGGGTACAACCCTTTTTTGTGATCCTCTAATATGCGCTGCAACTTCAGCTTCTCCTTTTCACTTGTGCAGTTTCTCTTTGCATCAGCAATGGCCCGACCAAGATCATCAGTGGATTCATCTGATGCCTCTTTTTCAGCTCCTTCCCGCATTGTCGGCTGAGCTTCTTCCCCCATTTTTATACCATCGTATTCATGGAACCCATGCCCAGGATAGCTGTTGTCATCCTCTTCTTCTTCATTCTCTTCCCTTAGGACCCTTCTTTCTCCGTGCTTGGTCCAACAATTATAGCCGGACATGAAACCGGAGTCAAACAGGTGGACGTGAATGGTTCTTGAGTTAGAGTAATTTCGATCATTCTTACAGCCAGTACATCGACAACATAAAACCATACGGCCGCTTGTTTTCCTCAGCCGCAACCAGAAAAGTATGCACGCCATTAATGAACTAGGGAGAGCATTGGTCCTCGTACATCCATTATCGGCTCATCTTCAATACACAACACCGAAAAGACCAAATTAATACAAGTTCGTACATAAAGTTCATGCACACTTGTTCTCATAAATCAACATACAAACTCTCTAGCTAAAGCATTTAAATGCAACAACAAATGCGATCAACATCGCAACTAAGGTAACAATTGATCCAACAGCATAGTGATACCAAGCCTCACTATCAATGGCATATCTTTTAAATTTTCTAATCTTCAAGTGCATTGTACCCATCTTGATCTTGTGATCATCGACAACATCGGCAACATACAACTCCAGTTTCATCTTCTCTTCTTCAAATCTTTTCAATTTTTCTTTCAAATACTTGTTTTATCTTTCAACTAAATTTAACTTCTTAACAAGAATATCTATGTCGGTTGGAATCTCCGGTTCACATACCTCCTAGATAAAAATATCTATGTCAACTTGATTGGCATGATTGTCATAAACACGAAATGCAACAAAGAGTTATAAAAGAGAGTATATACCACATCCGCATCATAAACCGGACGAGGGCCGACGGGGATGGATTTCAAAACCATGCCACTATGTATAACAAACAACCATATAGGTAATAAAACTATACAAGTAACTAACTAATTCTTACAAACATGGTTTTTTTTATAAAAAGGATAAGAACAAGAGGATCACCAAGGTGGTGCCGGCGACAGGACTGTGCGGGCGGGCGATGGTGGTTAGGATGAAGACGGGAAGGCACTAAGTAAACCACACCTACAAATGCAAAGTAAGAATTTAATTTGAGCTCAAATTGCATAAATCAAATAAACTACCACATACAAACTAAAACCCACAAATTACTATACTCATAGAGCATTGCAAAAGCTAATCTAGCAATGAAAGATGAAAGGACAAAGTTGCTAACCTTGGTGAACACTTGGATGGATGGGATGCCTCCAAATCTTGACAAATTTTGGCAAAAATGGAGGATGAGATCAAGGAAGAGAGGAAGAACAGAGAGGAGAGGAAAGGGGAGGAACAGAGGACTCTGCTCGGGCTGGCGCCAAAGGGTTTCAACATAGGGGGACCTTTAGTCCCGGTTGGTGGCTCCAACCATCACTAAAGGTTAGCCTATAGTCATGGTTGGAGCCACCAACCAGGATTAAAGGTTCCCGTGGGGTCCCAGGCTGATGCCAACCTACCACCACACCTTTAGTGCCGGTTCGTGGCACGAACCGGCACTAATGATGCCCGTCACGAGCCGGGACTAATGAGCACATTAGTGCCGGTTCAAAAGCCAACCGGGACTGATGAGGCGGACGAAAGGTCTGCTTTCTACTAGTGTGGGTATGCCTTCTATCTCAGATCCGAAGGCAGAGTGTTTGTCACTAAAAACGGAACATTTCTTGAGAAAGAGTTTCTCTCGAAAGAATTGAGTGGGAGGAAAATAGAACTTGATGAGGTTATTGAACCTTTACTTCAACCAGAGAGTAGTGCGGCGCAGAAAGATGTTTCTGTGGAGCCAACGACGGTTGAAGAGGAAGTTAATGATGATGATCATGAAAATTCAAATCAAGTTGCTATTGAACCTCGTAGGTCGACAAGGGCACGTACTGCTCTTGAGTGGTACGGCAACCCTGTCTTGGAGGTCATGTTGTTAGACAACAATGAACCTACGAGCTATGGAGGAGCGATGATGGGCCTGAATTCCAAGAAATGGTTAGAGGCCATGAAATCCGAGATGGGATCCATGTATTAAAACAAAGTATGGACTTTGAAAGTATTACCTGAAGGGCGAAAGGACATTCAGAATAAATGGATTTTTAAGAAGAAGACAGACACGGACGGTAATATTAGTGCCTATAAAGCTCGACTTGTGGCAAAGGGTTTTTCACAAGTTCAAGGAGTTGACTACGATGAGACCTTCTCACCCATAGCGATGCTTAAGTCCGTCAAAATCATGTTAGCAATAGCTGCATATTTCGACTATGAAATTTGGCAGATGGATGTCAAAACAACGTTCCTCAACGATTTCCTTGAGGAAGAGTTGTATATGATGCAACCGGAAGGTTTTGTCGATCCAGAGAATGCTGACAAAGTTTGCAAACTCCAGCGATCCATTTATGGACTGGTGCAAGCATCTTGGAGTTGGAATAAGCGTTTTGATGAGGTGATCAAAGCGTTTGGGTTTATACAAGTTTATGGAGAAGCTTGTATTTACAAGAAAGTGAGTGGGAGCCCTGTATGGTTTCTAATATTATATGTGGATGACATATTGCTGATTGGAAACAATATAGAAATGCTAGAAAGCGTGAAGTAATATTTGAACAAGAGTTTTTTAATGAAGGACCTAGGAGAAGCTGCTTTCATATTAGGCATTAAGATCTATAAAGATAGATCGAGACGCTTGATAGCACTTTCACAGAGCACATACCTTGATAAAGTTTTGAAGAAGTTCAAAATGGATCAGTCCAAGAAGGGGTTCTTGCCTGTGTTGCAAGGTGTGACGTTGAGTAAGACTCAATGCCCAGTGACTTCAGAAGATAGAGAGAAGATGAGTGTCATCCCCTATGCTTCAGCCATAGGCTCTATCATGTATGCAATGTTGTGCACAAGACCCGATGTTAGCCTTGCCACAAGTATGGCCGGAAGGTTTCAAAGTGATCCTGGAATGAAGCACTGGACGGCAGTCAAGAATATCCTTAAGTACCTGAAAAGGACTAAGGAAATGTTTCTTGTTTATGGAGGTGATCAAGAGCTCGTTATAAAGGGTTATGTCGATGCAACCTTTGACACTGATTCGGATGACTCTAAGTCGCAAACCGGATACGTATTTATTCTCAACGGGGGAGCGGTAAGCTGGTGCAGTTCCAAGCAAAGCGTGGTAGCCGATTCTACATGCGAAGTGGAGTACATCGCAGCCTCAGAGGCAGCGAAGGAAGGTGTCTAGACGAAGTAGTTCATGACAGATCTTGGAGTAGTGCCCAGTGCACTGAATCCAATCACTCTGTTCTGTGACAACACTGGTGCCATTGCTCTGGCCAAGGAACCAAGGTTTCACAAGACGACCAGACACATAAAGTGACGCTTCAATTCCATCTGCGATTACATCGAGGAGAAGGACATAAATATTTGCAAATTGCACACGGATCTGAATGATGCAGACCTGCTGACTAAACCTCTTCCAAGGACTAAACATGATCAACACCAGAACTGCATGGGTGTTCGATTTATTACAATGTAAATCACATAGTGATGTGAACTAGATTATTGACTCTAGTGCAAGTGGGAGACTATTGGAAATATGCCCTAGAGGCAATAAATAAAGTGTTTATTATTGTATTTCCTTGTTCGTGATAATTTTTTATCATCCATGCTATAATTTGTATTGATTGGAAACACATTGCATGTGTGGATATATAGACAACACTTTGTCCCTAGTGTGCCTCTAGTAAACTAGCTTGTTGATCAAAGATGGTCAAGGTTTCCTAGCCATTGACATGATATGTCATTTGATAATGGGATCACATCATTAGGAGAATGATGGGGTGGACAAGACCCAAACTATAGACGTAGCATATGATCGTGTTATTTTGTTGCTACAGTTTTCTGCATGTCAACTATATGTTCCTATGACCATGAGATCATGCAACTCACTGACACCGGAGGAGTGCCTTGTGTGTATGAAACGTTGCAATGTAACTGGGTGACTATAAAGGTGCTCTACAGGTATCTCCGAGGGTGTCTGCTGGGTTGGCATGGATCAACATTGGGATTTGTTACTCCGTATGACGGAGAGGTATCTCAGGGCCCACTCGGTAATACAACATCACAATAAGCCTTGCAAGCAATGTGACTAAGTGTTATCCATGGGATCTTGTATTACAGAACGAGTAAAGAGACTTGCCGGTAACGAGGTTGAACTAGGTATGGAGATACCGACGATCAAATCTCGGGCAAGTAACATACCGAAGAACAAAGGGAACATCATATGGGATTAACTGAATCCTTGACATAGAGGTTCGACCGATAAAGATCTTCGTAGAATATGTAGGAATCAATAAGGGAATCTAGGTCCCGCTATTGGTTATTGAACGTAGAGGTGTCTCGGTCATGTCTACATAGTTCTCAAACCCGCAGGGTCTGGACACTTAAGGTTCGGTGATGTTTCGGTAGTATAGAGTTACGTATGGTGGTGACTGAAGGTTGTTCGGAGTCCCGTATGAGATCCCAGACGTCTCGAGGAGCTCCGGAATGGTCCGGAGGTCAAGATTGATATATAGGAAAGTGGTGTTTGAACTCCGGAAAAGTTTCGGGCATTTCCCGCAGTGTACCGGGAGTGGCAAATGGGTTCCGAGGACCACCAAGTGGGGCCCACATACCCTAAGGGGCCACATGGGCCTTAGAGGTGGCGCACCAACCCCTGGTGGGCTGGGCAGGCAGCCCAAAAGGCCCTATGTGCATAGGGAAAGAGGAAGAGTAGGGGCCAAGTAGGGAAAGGAGTCCTACTATGAGTCCACCTCCCTTGTGGGAGGCGGACTCCTCCCCTCTTGCCTCGGCCGAAGCCCTCCTTGTAGGAGGGTCAAGGCTGCCTCCTCTCCCCTGCCTCCTATATATACTAGAGGATTTTGAGGGCATCCCTAACCCTAATTGCCACGTGCTGCCCTCTTCTTCATCTAGATCATTTTCTCCTCTAGATTGGTTTTCAGAAGTGCTTAGGCGAAGCCCTGCTGGAATTGCTGCACCACCATCGCCAAAACACCATCGTGCTGCCAGAGAACTCGTCTACCTCTCTGCTCCCTCTTGCTGGATCAAGAAGGCAGAGATCTTCACTGAGTTGCACGTGTGCTGAACGCGGAGGTGTCATCCGTTCGGTACTTGATCAGGAGTTTGTGGGACGGCTTGCGATTTGGATCGCGAAGACGTACCACTACATCAACCGTGTTCTTTAATGCTTCCGCTTAGCGATCTACAAGGGTACGTAGATCCAATATCTCCTCTCATAGATGCTCATATCCTAGATTGATCTTGGTGAAGCATAGGAAATTTTTTGTTTCCCATGCAACGTTCCCCAACAGATGATGATGATGATGATGATGATGATGATGGATCACCTCTCAGGACAGGCACGCAGATTCCTACTCAGGACTATTCCATACCTATCCTATCAGTTTTCTGAGAGAGAACCACCTACCCTTGTGTTGAGGTCAAGATCTTCCACTCCAACCATATGGATCTTGATTTCTAGCATCCCCAAGTTGCTTTCCACCAATCACATCTCTTCTACCAAGCCATATCTATGAGAGAGTGGTTGTGTGTTGAGGATTCTATCATCTTGAAGCACAAGAGCAAGGAGTTCATCGACATTATCGAGCCTATTACCTTTTGGAGGGTGGTGCCTTCTAGATTGGTTAGGTGTCGCTTGGGAGCCTCCTACTTCATGTTGTGGAGCGAACCAAGAAGTTTGTAAGGGCAAGGAGATCGTCTACTTCATGAAGATCTACCCTGAATAAGGCTAGTCCTCCATGGAAGTAGGCTGTCATGGTATAGTCAAGGTTGCTTATTCGTGGAACCCTCCATGGGTAGAGCCCTCCGTGGACTCTCGCGATTGTTACCCTCCGTGGGTTGAAGACTCCATGAACGTGGACGTACGATAGCACTACCTATCAGAACCACGGGAAAAATCATCGTGTCACCAATTGTGTTTGCTTTCCTTACCCTCTCTTTACTTACATGTGCAATGTCTTTAATTTCCGCTGCTATACTCTTAGACATGCATGTGTAGGGTGTACTTGACATACTATGAATGCTAAAACTTGCCAAGAATTAAAATTGGGAAAAAGCATAGTTTTATTTGGTCAAGTAGTCTAATCACCCCCCCCCCTCTAGACCTACTTTCGATCCTATAGTGCGGTAGCCACCTCTTTGGCCGCCGCCTTCTCGACTGTCACTTCGTCCTTCGCTCGCTGAAGCTAGGCCTTGAGCTTCTCCATCTCCTTCGCCGAGGTTGTGTTATCATTAACACTATGAAAACCTGCATTGACATTATTCTTGCAAAAGTGTTCGGATTTTGTTTAAACTTACCTTGTGCCTCGTTGAATCTTTTGTTGAGGGAATCAACTTCATCCTCGGAGTGTTTGAGCTTCCAATTCAGCTCGTCCATCTCAGCGCCATTCACGGCCGCCGCCGATGACGAAGCCTGTAATACACAAACACATGTCAGGTTACATGGGCTCGATACTTCCGAATTTTCGTCAATCCGATCATATGTTCGGCCCTCTTGGGGGACTATTCTAACATTCTGAACATAAAATTTGTATAGCTCGGGATCGAAATCATGATTGACCCCCAAGTAAGTTTTTTCAAACTCACCTAGGGCTCGGGAGCTGCCACGTATATAATAATAAAAATAAATCAATATTTTGCAAATAAAGTGTTTCGTGGTTTACCTGAAAGACCGTCAGGAGACCTTTAAAGGCCTCCTTCAATCCGTTGTCGACGGACTGAAAGCACTGCAATACCGCACCCATAAGGGTGCGGTGCTCCTCGGAAATGGGGGCACTCGACAAAGCCTCCTCCATGACCGGCCACCCATTGGTCAGTGGCGCCGGTGGTGATCGGATAACCCGATCACCAATCGGGGTTTGAATCGTTGCCTCCAGAGGTGTGGTGCACTTCGGAGATGTCCTCAGAGAGGACTGAGCAGTCGCTCATCCATCCTCCTCAATACTCGGGTGGGGTTTAGCCCCCTGTCTTCGGTAGCCGAGGCGTTAGACTTGGCCAAGATGTTGTCTCCCCCGCTGCTGGTGCCCGGCTCCGTAGGAGCATGTTGGGATAACACCTCCGCGACGTCCCTCGCGGTGCTCGGAGTAGTGGGGTGCAATGCATTCCCACTCTACGCTAGTTCGTCAAGCAGGGATTCCCTGTCCGATATCTGATCGGTGGGAAGGACACGGGGGGGGGGGGGGGCTGCAAAGTCAATGAAGCGCCTGCGTGTTAGTAAACTTCAAACATATTAATGACGAACAAGGAAGTCTTCGGATCCTAACCTTCGAACAAGGGGCTTGACCCTAGGCTCCTTTGCGGAACCGTATCAAAGTCATCGGACTGAGTGTCTGAGTCCGGACTATCGTCGAACAGGATCACCTATGTCCGATGCGCCCTCTTCTAGGCAGGAGGGGGTACCTCCTCTGGGGCGTCCGATGACACCGCCCTCTTTCTTGCGAGGGGGAATTTTCCTCCCCCTCGACTTCTTCCTCCTCCTCTTCCTCCTGATCCTCCTCCTCCTCTTCCTCATGCTCCTCTTGATTTGAGGAGGCATGAGTTTCCTCGGACAAAGCCCCTGACTGGTCCCTGATGCGAAGGCCATCCTGGCCTGGTTTCTTCTTCTTGTCCTTCTTCGTGGGGGCCTCGTAAGGCTTCACCACGAGCATTTCCGCTAATAGCCCGTGTTGGAAATATGCCCTAGAGGCAATAAATAAAGTGTTTATTATTATATTTCCTTGTTCATGATAATCGTTTATTATCCATGCTATAATTGTATTGATTGGAAACACATTACATGTGTGGGTAAATAGACAACACTTTGTCCCTAGTATGCCTCTAGTGAACTAGCTCGTTGGTCAAAGATGGTCAAGGTTTCCTAGCCATTGACATATAATGTCATTTGATAATGGGATCACATCATTAGGAGAATGATGTGATGGACAAGACCCAAACTACAAACATAGCATATGATCGTGTCAGTTTATTGCTACTGTTTTCTGCATGTCAAGTATATGTTTATATGACCATGAGATCATGCAACTCACGGACACCGGAAGAGTGCCTTGTGTGTATCAAACGTCGCAACGTAACTGGGTGACTATAAAGGTGCTCTACAGGTATCTCCGAGGGTGTCTATTGGGTTGGCATGGATCAAGACTGGGATTTGTTACTCCGTGTGACGGAGAGGTATCTTAGGTCCCACTCGGTAATACAACATCACAATAAGCCTTGCAAGCAATGTGACTAAGTGTTAGTCACGGGATCTTGTATTACGGAACGAGTAAAGAGAATTGCCGGTAACGAGGTTGAACTAGGTATGGAGATACCGACGATCGAATCTCGGGCAAGTAACATACCGAAGAACAAAGGGAACATCATACGAGATTAACCGAATCCTTGACATAGAGGTTCAACCGATAAAGATCTTCGTAGAATATGTAGGAACCAATATGAAAATCCAGGTCCCGCTATTGGTTATTGACTGTAGAGGTGTCTCGGTCATGTCTACATAGTTATCGAACCCACAGGGTCTGCACACTTAAGGTTTGGTGACGTTTCGGTAGTATAGAGTTCATGGCCATATCATGTCACTTATGATTTGCATGTGATGTTAATCATTTTATGCACCTTGTTTTTCTTAGGATGATGGTAGCATTATAAGGTGATCCCTCACTTAAACTTCAGTATGAATTGTGTTCTCCCCGAGTGTGCACCGTTGTGAAAGTTCGTCGTGTCGAGACACCACATGATGATCGGGTGTGATAGACTCTACGTTCACATACAACGGGTGCAACCCAGTGTTGCACATGCAAAACACTCGGGTTAAACTTGACGAGCCTAGCATGTATAGACATGGCCTCGGAACACAAGAGACCGAAAGGTCGAACATGAGTCATATAGTAGATATGATCAACATGATGATGTTCACCATTGAAACCACCTCAAGTCACGTGATGATCGGACTTGAGTTGGTGAATTTGGATCATGTGACACTCAGATGACCTAAGGGATGTCAATTTGAGTGGGAGCTTTAGTAATTTGATTAACTAAACTCATTATCTTGAACAATAGTCTAAGTAACCTTTGCATATTTATGATGTAGATCAATGGCTCGCGCAGTAGCACCCCTGAATTTTAATGCGTTTCGAGAGAAAGCTAAGTTGAAAGATGATGGAAGTAACTTTGTTGACTGGGCCCGTAATCTGAGGATTATCCTCACGGCTTCCCAGAAATCATATGTCCTTCATGCACCGCTTGGTGACCAACCAGAAGACATGTCATCCAAAGACGTTAAGAACGCTTGGGAGGCATGTTCTGGAGATTACTTAATAGTTCACTGTGCAATATTGTATGGTTTTGAACCGGGACTTCAAAGATGTTTTGAACGTCATGGAGCATATGAGATGTTCCAGGAGTTGAAGTTATCTTTCAGAAGAATGCCTGAATCGAGAGGTATGAGACCTCCAATAAGTTCTATGCTTGCAAGATGGAGGAGAACGGGTCTATCTTGCAAGATGGAGGAGAATGGGTCTATCAGTGAACATATACTCAGAATGTCTAGGTATTTGACTCGTCTAGCGGAGTTGGGAATTGCCCTTCCGCCAAAGGCGATCACTGACAGAGTTTTTCAATCACTACCACCTAGTTACAAGAGCTTTGTGATGAACTATAACATGCACGGGATGAACAAGTCCATCGCCGAGCTATTTGCGATGCTAAAAGTCGCTGAGTCTGAAATCCCGAAAGAACATCAAGTGTTGATGGTCAATAAAACCACTAGTTTCAAGAAGAATGGCAAGGGCAATGGCAAGAAGGGTAAAACCAAGAAGGATGGCAAAGCAGTTGCTACTCATGTAAAGAAGCCCAAGCATGGACCCAAGCCAGAAACTGAGTGCTTTCATTGCAAGGGAACTGGTCACTAGAAGCGGAACTGCCCCAAGTACCTGGCTGACAAGAAGGCGGCCAATGACAAACTAGGTATATATGATATACATGTTATTGATGTACCTTACTAGCTCTCGTTGTAGTGCCTGGGTATTTGATACCGGTTTGGTTGCTCACATTTACAACTCAAAAGAGGAACTACGGAATAGATGAAGGCTGGCAAAGGATGAAGTGATGATGCACGTGGGAAATGGTTCCAAGGTTGATGTGATCGCCGTCGGCACGCTCTCTCTTCGATTACCATCGGGATTAGTGATGAACCTGAATAATTGTTATTTAGTGCATGCGTTAAGCATGAACATTATATTTGGATCTTGTTTATTGCGAGACGGTTACTCATTTAAATCAGAGAATAAAGGTTGTCCTATTTATATGAGTAATATCTTTTATGGTCATGCACCCAATGTGAGGGGTTTATTCATATTGAATCTTGATAGTGATGACACACATGTTCATAACATTGATGCTAAAAGATGTAGAGTTGATAATGATAGTACCACTTTCTTGTGGCACTGCCGTTTAGGTCATATTGGTGTAAAACGCATGAGGAAGCTCCATGCTGATGGACTTTTGGAGTCACTTGATTTTGAATCACTTGATACATGTGAACCATGCCTCATGGGCAAGATGACTAAAATGTCGTTCTCTGGAACAATGGAACAGGCAAGTGACTTATTGGAAATCATACATACTGATGTGTGCGGTCCAATTAATGTTACAGCGCGTGGTGGATATCGTTATTTTCTCACCTTCATTGATGACTTAAGTAGATGTGGGTATATTTACTTAATGAAACACAAGTCTGAAACGTTTGAAAAGTTCAAACAATTTCAGAGTGAAGTTGAACAAGAAGATTAAATTCCTGCGATCTGATCGAGGAGGTGAATATCTGAGTTATGAGTTTGGCACTCACTTAAGACAGTGTGGAATTGTTTCACGGTTGACACCGCCTGGAACACCACAGCGTAATGGTGTGTCCGAACGTCATAATCGAACCGTATTAGATATGGTGTGTTCTATGATGTCTCTTGTTGATTTGCCATTATCGTTTTGGGGTTATGCATTAGAGACATCTGCATTCACTTTAAATAGGGCACCATCAAAATCCGTTGAGATGACACCATATGAGCTATGGTTTGGCAAGAGGCCAAAGTTGTCATTTCTTAAAGTTTGGGAATGTGATGCTTATGTCAAAAAGCTTCAGCCTGAAAAGCTGGAACCCAAAGTGGAGAAATGCGTCTTCATAGGATACCCGAAAGAGACAGTCGGATATACCTTCTATCTCAGATCCGAAGGCAAAGTGTTTGTCGCTAAGAACGGAACATTTCTTGAGAAAGAGTTTCTCTCGAAAGAATTGAGTGGGAGGAAAATAGAGCTTGATGAGGTTATTGAACCTTTACTTCAACCAGAAAGTAGCGCAGCGCAGAAAGATGTTTTTGTGGAACCTACAACGGTTGAAGAGGAAGTTAATGATGATGGTCATGAAGCTTCGGATCAAGCTGCTATTGAACCTCGTAGGTTGACAAGGCCGCGTACTACTCCTGAGTGCTACGGCAACCCTGTCTTGGAGGTCATGTTGTTGGACAACAATGAACCTACGAGCTATGGAGGAGCGGTGATGGGCCCGGATTCCGAGAAATGGTTAGAGGCCATGAAATCCGAGATGGGATCCATGTATGAAAACAAAGTATGGACTTTGGAAGTATTACCTGAAGGGCGAAAGGACATTCAAAACAAATGGATCTTTAAGAAGAAGATGGACGCGGCCGGTAATGTCACCGTCTATAAAGCTCGACTTGTGGCAAAGGGTTTTTCACAAGTTAAAGGAGTTGACTACGATGAGACATTCTCACCCGTAGCGATGCTTAAGTCTGTCAGAATCATGTTGGCAATAGCTGCTTATTTCGACTATGAAATTTGGCAGGTGGATGTCAAAACAGCGTTCCTCAACGGTTTCCTTGAGGAAGAGTTGTATATGATGCAACCAGAAGGTTTTGTCGATCCATAAAATGCTGACAAAGTTTTCAAACTCCAGCGATCCATTTATGGGCTGGTGCAAGCATCTCGGAGTTGGAATAAGCGTTTTGATGAGGTGATCAAAGCGTTTGAGTTTATACAAGTTTCTGGAGAAGCTTGTATTTACAAGAAAGTGAGTGGGAGCTCTATAGCGTTTCTAATATTATATGTGGATGACATATTGCTGATTGGAAACAATATATAAATGTTGGAAAGCATGAAGGAATATTTGAACAAGAGTTTTTTAATGAAGGACCTAGGAGAAGCTACTTTCATATTAGGCATTAAGATCTATAGAGATAGATCGAGACGCTTAATAGCACTTTCACAGAGCACATACCTTGATAAAGTTTTGAAGAAGTTCAAAATGGATCAGTCCAAGAAGGGATTCTTGCCTATGTTATAAGGTGTGAAGTTGAGTAAGACTCAATGCCTAGTGGCTGCAGAAGATAGAGAAAAGATGAGTGCCATCCCCTATGCTTCAGCCATAGGCTCTATCATGTATACAATGTTGTGCACAAGACCTGATGTAAGCCTTGCCATAAGTATGGCCGGAAGGTTTCAAAGTGATCTGGAATGGAGCACTGGGCAGTGGTCAAGAATATCCTTAAGTACTTGAAAAGGACTAAGGAAATGTTTCTCGTTTGTGGAGGTGATGAAGAGCTCGTCGTAAAGGGTTACGTCGATGCAAGCTTTGACACTGATCCGGATGACTCTAAGTCACAAACCACATACGTATTTATTCTCAACGGGGGAGCGGTAAGCTGGTGCAGTTCCAAGCAAATCGTGGTAGCCGATTCTACGTGCGAAGCGGAGTACATCGCAGCCTCAGAGGCAGCAAAGGAAGGTGTCTGGATGAAGCAGTTCATGACAGATCTTGGAGTAGTCCCCAGTGCACTGAATCCAATGAACCTATTCTATGACAACACTAGTGCCATTGCTCTGGCCAAGGAACCAAGGTTTCACAAGAGGACCAGACACATAAAGTGATGCTTCAACTCCATCCACGATTACATCGAGGAAAAGGACATAAATATTTGCAAAGTGCACACGGATCTAAATGTTGCAGACTCGTTGACTAAACCTCTTCCAAGGGCTAAACATGATCAACACCAGAACTGCATGGGTGTTCGATTCATTACAATGTAAATCACATAGTGATGTGAACTAGATTATTGACTCTAGTGCAAGTGGGAGACTGTTGGAAATATGCCCTAGAGGCAATAAATAAAGTGTTTATTATTATATTTCCTTGTTCATGGTAATCGTTTATTATCCATGCAATAATTGTATTGATTGGAAACACATTACATGTGTGGGTAAATAGACAACACTTTGTCCCTAGTATGCCTCTAGTGAACTAGCTCGTTGGTCAAAGATGGTCAAGGTTTCCTAGCCATTGACATGTAATGTCATTTGATAATGGATCACATCATTAGGAGAATGATGTGATGGATAAGACCCAAACTACAAACATAGCATATGATCGTGTCAGTTTATTGCTACTGTTTTCTGCATGTCAAGTATATGTTTCTATGACCATGAGATCAGGCAACTCACGGACACCGGAAGAGTGCCTTGTGTGTATCAAACGTCGCAACATAACTGGGTGACTATAAAGGTGCTCTACAGGTATCTTCGAGGGTGTCTATTGGGTTGGCATGGATCAAGACTGGGATTTGTTACTCCGTGTGACGGAGAGGTATCTCAGGGCCCACTCGGTAATACAACATCACAATAAGCCTTGCAAGCAATGTGACTAAGTGTTAGTCACGGGATCTTGTATTACGGAACGAGTAAAGAGACTTTCCGGTAACGAGGTTGAACTAGGTACGGAGATACCGACGATCGAATCTCAGGCAAGCAACATACCGAAGAACAAATGGAACATCATACGGGATTAACCGAATCCTTGAGATAGAGGTTCAACTGATAAAGATCTTCGTAGTATATGTACAAACCAATATGGACATCTAGGTCCCGCTATTGGTTATTGACTATAGAGGTGTCTCGGTCATGTCTACATAGTTCTCGAACCCGCAGGGTCTGCACACTTAAGGTTTGGTGATGTTTCGGTAGTATAGAGTTATGTATGGTGGTGACCGAAGGTTGTTCAGAGTTCAGCCATGTCTACAAAGTATGATCTGAAGAGATGCTATAGATCCTCTCTATGAAAAATAAAGCCGACCAAGCAAAATTATACCGTACCTCGGAGGCGGGCTTGGCGGCGTGCAGACCCCTATCTTCCTCCTCGGATGGCCAGCTCTCTTGCGACTTGAAGAGCGCCTTCCATAGCTTCTCCCACGTGGTGCGGAAGAGGTTCAGAATTGTGGGCGCGTCATCGAGCTGACGAGCCCACAAGGGAGTATCCCGACGCTGGCAGGGGAGGATGCGTCTCCGAAGCATGACCTGGACCACATTGGTCAGCTTGACGTCCTTCTTGATCATGGAACCTACGCGCTCCTGCAGGTCGCTCACCTCCTTGCTTGGTCCCAAGCTGAGGCCCTTTTGGAGCCATGAAGCTAATCTGGCGGGGGGATCGGATCTGAATTCGACAGGGGGAATCTAACCTTTCTCCCGTGGCTCGTTGATGTAGAACCATTCCTTCTGCCACACCTTGATGGTGTTGATGAAGGTGCCCGATGGCCACACGACACGGATGAGCTTGCCGATGACAGCCCCGCTGCAGTCTGTGTGCTTGCCTCCGACACACTTCGGCTTGACGTTGAACACTTTGAGCCAAAGCCTGAAGTGTGGCTCGACCCGCAAAAAAGCCTCACAGACGAGGATGAAGGCCGATGTATGCATGGAGGAGTTCGGCGGGAGATCGTGGAAGTCGAGGCCGTAGAAAAACATGAGCCCCCTGGCGAAGGGGTGGAGCAGGAAGCTCAGCCCCCGGATGAAGTGGGGGAGGAAGACCACCCTTTCACCTCGACTGGGAGTGGGGATCACTTGGCCCTTCTCCGGCGCGCGGTGAGGGATGACGGCGGGGAGGTAGCCGGCCTTCTTGAGGTCCTGGATATCCTTGTCGGTGACCGTGGAAGCCTCCCACTTGCCGTTGGAGCCAGAGCCCGCCATGGATGACCTTGGAGGTGGGTGGTGGAAAACCTAGATCTGCGCTTCGGAGGCTCAGAGGAATGGGAAGCAGAGGAGGCGAATGTGGAGTGTAATTAGGCATTGGGGTTTTCTTCCCCTTTTATGAGGCTTATTGTTTGGCCTCCCTTCACTATGTCACGAATCCCTCTGCTTCCCGAGACGTGCGTGCCGTTGCACGCGCATGATCGAACATATCACGTGTAAAACGGGGCACGATCTGCGCATTGATAGATCGTGTTGATGGAAACGGCCTCGAATCGGGAATCGAGTTTCTATAACTGGTCTAGCGGTCGTGGTGGGCCGTGAACTTTTGTCGGAAAGGTCGTCAGGAGAAACTACTTCACTCCTTGACGCTTGGCCTTCAGTGCCAGTTTGCTCACAGTATTCGGACGCGCCACTATTTGGGAAAGTACATGTCATAGGAGGCCGAACTAAATTCGGCGGGAAGAACTCACCTCGCAAGCCGAAGACTTTGATCATGTGAAGCAATTGAAGCTAAGACCCTTGGCATTAGAGGCAAGTTCGGGGGCTACTGAGGGAGTCCTGGATTAAGGGGTCCTCGGCAGGCCGACCTATTTCTATGGGCCGGACTATATGGGCTACTTACCGAACACTGGATCGATTGAAGGCCTGGTCTCCAAGATGGAAGATTTGGGAAGCACGGCTTGTCCTCCACGTTTGATATAGCGAATAGGCATGTTTATCTCTTCGGCGTGTAACCGACCATGTGTAAACCATAGATACCCTCGGTGTCTATATAAGCCAGAGGGTTTTAGGTTGTAGACAGAGAACAACTCGTCTAGGGTTAGCTATTCGATCTCGAGGTAGATCAACTATGTAACCCCCATATCATCAATACAACCAAGCAGGACGTAGGGTATTACCTTCATAAGAGAGCCCGGACCTAGGTAAAACCGTGTCCCCTTCGTCTCCTGTTACCATCGGTTCTAGTCTCACGGTTTGGGACCCCCTACCCGATATCCGCCGGTTTTGACACCGACACCTTGCAGGCCAAACACACATCACCTGGCCATGTCACAGTATACCTAGCACTCTTACCAGAAGAGGACCAAAAAGGAGGAGAAGAAGAAGGGTTAACTCGCAGATCAATGAACAAAGACGCAACCGGGTAAGATCAAAGGAGGCGCCGGCAACATCGGACGAATCTGCATGGAAAACAAGGGGAAAATTAGATATGCGGAGAAGCCAGCGGCCAAGAACATGGCAAGAAATACACATATACCTGCAAATCAATTACCACAATAACACATCGGCGACCACAACAACAGTTCTTGCAGAGCGAATGAGTTTTGATGGGACATGCACTAATGAAAAAGGAAAAGAGGGGATTTGAGGATCGGCAAGAACGCCTCGAAGGAGCCAAGACGATATCGCGAGGACCATCACCTGACCGAAGATGAAGAGTATAACACGGTGACGATAGCGGCTAGATCCAAAAACGAAATAAGAGAAAGGAGGAAGTGAGACCTACAAGGAAAGAAGCACAAACCCTACCCACCCATCATATCCACCCCTCATCCACCCACACGATGCCACACACCGGGCTAACAGGTGAAACACCCTAGTGCCCCGCTCGGTGCCGAGGGAGAGAGTTCTGCCGCCATGCTCACCAACGCACATACACGCCCGGGATCAATCGAGCTTGTCCATGGCCGCCGCGCCTGGATCCTGCGCACCGCTCGATCCCGACCCGGATCCGGCACCGCCATGAGACGCACGACACTAAGGGAGAGAAGGCCAAGTAGTTGTGGGAGCGGCAACATCTGCTCCTCCTAGCGATGGGGATGCTCGAGCTCGGTGGGGGAACGACGACGCTACCGGCGGCGGTGCCCCTTCAGAAGAGGATGAGCAACGGGGGTGGAGGGGTCGACGGCCACGGGAGGAGAGGAGGCAGCGTGGCCACGTGAGGGGCGGAAGGAAGAGAGAAGTGAGTCGGGGTGAGGATTGAGGAGTGGGAAAGGATAGAGGCGGCTAGGGTTTTCAACATGGGTGTGCAGACTTATATTCATTAGTGTGAAAAGACGAAATGCCCCCGACGTGGTGCTGGATTAACACGCGGTGGCACGGACTTGAGCAGTAACTGTTCAAGGGGGCGTGATCCGGCGGTCCAAATCGTTTCCACGCGCGATCGGACGGTTGAGAACGGCGCTGAGAGCCCAAATCGCTGAGAAGCAAGGGATTTCACCATGGTTTTTATTTCTAGATGCAAGACTTCTATGGCAACGATGATGGTGGGAGCGAAGTCGGCGACGCAGCAATGGTTGGGTAGTCGGCTCTTCTCCGGCATGTCCACGGTATTGCTCGGTTTGTTTGTTGCTGAGGAGTCGAAGCTACGGTGACGGAGCCCAGTGGTGTACGATGACTGGCTGCAGGTGGCCCATTTGGCGATCTTCTGTGGCGCCAGCCGTGCCTGGTTTTGTCCTTCTGAGTTCTCCGTCAGAGTCGGAGTTGCGTTGTCTGTCGTGGGTCGACATGTCGTCGTTTAGGGTGGGCTTTGCCCTGAGTGTTTCGGTCTATGTGAGTGGGTTTGGCCTATCTTGTTTCGGTTTTTCGTAATTAACTGGGTAATTTTTTTTCTTCTTATTTATTAATAATAGATAGGTAATCTTTGCTTCCTTTCGGAAAAAAAAAATCTGGATGCATAAAGCTAGCTAATAACAACCGCTGGAAACGCTCCCTGGAAACGCTCTATCGTGCGGAGGACTCGGCCGGCTGGCCTCTACTCAACCGACTCAATGCATGTACGCCCGGCTAACTAGCAAACTACTTACGCGACGCACGCACACACGCCGGTCACAAACTCACAACGCACGCACTAGATTAGTTTTTTTTTAGGGTAAACGCACTAGATTAGTTTTTTTTAGGGTAAACGCACTAGATTAGTTGATCCACTAACTAACTAACTACATGCATCAAAGATACTAACAGTGGTGACTGGTGGCGAGGAGCCAGATCCGGCCATGGAGGAAAGGGAAGCCGCGGCGGCGGCGGTGCCTGGATCCTACACGCCAGAATCCCATGGGACCGCTGACAAGAACGCCGTCGATTTCACCAGCAGGCTCCCCGATGACATCCTTATCACCATCATCTCCCTCCTCCCCACCAAGGACGGCGGCCGCACGCCGGTCCTCTCCCGCCAATGGCGCCACAGGTGGCGCTCCGCGCCTCTCAACCTCGAGGTCAGCGCCCCCATCCGCGGCGCCCCTGCCTCCTCCGTGCCCCCCTCCGTCGTCTCCCAGATACTCTCCCAACACCATGGCCCAGTCCGCCGGTTCTACTTCCACTACCCCCGTGGGGATTTCTACGCTCAGGCGGAGAGCTGGTTTCACTCCCTAGCACTCGCCAAGATCCAGGAGCTCGATGTCAGAAACGTCAGCCTTCATCCATCCGTGCTCCGCGCAGCATCTTCCACCCTCGTCGTTGCCAAGATCTGCCAGTGTGATTTCCCCGGGGAGGGGATCGTTCCGGCCATGAATTTTCGCCTCCTCAAGCAGCTCACCCTGGCATACCTTTCCATCCCAGTGGACTTGTTCCACGGAGTGCTCTCCGGCTGCCATGCCTTGAAGAGCTTATACCTGGCCGGGGTTCGTGCCGCGGATCCCCTCCGTGTTAGCTCGCCGACACTTCGAAGCATCGGCCTCCGTGATAGCTCTCATGGATTAGCAGAAGTGGTCATCGAGGACGCTCCTAGCCTTGAAAGGCTGCTGTTGCCTCATGGTGAAGGAAAGGGTTGTGCGACTATCCGGTTTATCAGGGCGCCTAAGCTGCAGATGTTGGGCCCTTTCTCCAGTGTCTATGACCTCCTCCTCTTCCAGGTGACAGCAGCAGTATCCTCCAATCTTGCATGCATATAGTAATTATTATCTATGTTCATTGTTTTATTTTTTTCAGGGAGTAAGCCCGGTAAGCTCAGCAAACTCGATGCGCGGCGTGAAGGTTTTGGCTCTCAGGTCTCCCGGAGACAAATTGCACGCAGTTCTTCGCATCCTCAGGTGGTTCCCTTGTTTGGAGCAGCTCTATGTCATTGTGAGTAGTCATCTTTGCTTGTTTTAAAGGTCTCATTTTGTTGACATATCATCTAGTCTAGCTAGCGACAGCTTTAACATATAATTCCTCTTGTTTCCATTTTCCAGTTTTATCAACCCTCGGCATGGATGGAGGAGGAAAATGAGCCTCAGCATGACCCACTACATCATATTGATTGCCTTCAGACCAATCTAAAAAAGGTGGTGTTTAAGTCTTTTCTGGGCCATAAGAAACAGGTCGATTTTGCCAAGTTCTTTGTTTTGAATGCAAGAGTGCTGAACAAAATGGAACTTGAAGTATATGGTGACTACAAAGGTGAAGCGTTGGCTTTTCAACACAGGCTGCTACAGGTGGAAAACAGAGCTTCTCGGGATGCTCAATTTGAATTCACGAGAAGCTGTCTTCGTACTGAGCACCTTATTGACAAGTGTATCCATGATTTGTCAGTGGCCAACCCCTTCGGACGGGTTGATGCCTGAAGATTGCACTACCGTGTCTTGTGCTCATTTTGTAGACGATGTTGATGCCTGAAGATTGCATCATCTTCTGCATATGTCTCCTCTGTTTCTAGTCTAAAGTTACTCTGCAATTCCAGTAACTAATGAAGGTTGCCTGTTAAAACTGCAAGGAATTTGTAACCGGGAGGGAGCTGGTAACCCCATTTGCCGAAACTCCTCATACCTTGTGAATTTGTGGCCTTGTTCTGCCTAAGCTGGGCAAGAAACACATGCTTGTGTTTGGAAACTTAATTGTCGTTTCAGTTATGTACAAAGGCGCGAGAAGTTTATTTGCTGATTTGATTTTTTGTGTACATATAGCATATGTTTGATGCTTATGGAACATCCACCAGGCACTATGCTTTTATAGCTAGGAAGGAGACTCTTTCTGTATTTTGTGGGCGTGTTATCAGATTGAAGTTTGGCTACTGATCCTGAGCAACCTTGGGCAGTAAATACTGCAGTATTCACCATGTCTCTATCCACGTGCTGCTGCAACTAGTTGATCTTCCATTGATGTCTGAGTTTGGTGAGAAATTGATTGCCAAATTTGCAAGTGATCTTACTCTTTCCTGGGGCAAGAACAACATTGGAATGGACTATCCTGACTCCATTTTGTTGTGCATACCTATCCCGTAGCGACCTGATGTGGAGCAATGGTGTTTTAGAGCGAATACTTATGGTTGTTACTCAGTGGCGGTGCCAGCAATCCAATTATGTGTGGTCAACTGAATGTTGAATAGTCAGATGTATGCATTCATAAAAAAATTGGGCATGATTTCTACTTGATGTATGTCGTTGTTGCAAATAGCTGTGTAGTCAATTGACTACCCAGCTCAAGTGTGGCTTTGCCACTGTTGTTACTGATACTAACTAAAGACTAGTGATGTACTATATGCTTTGCATGTGAGATCATTATGTATAAGCACAACACTAAACCATTGAAACTACAATACACCGATGTTATGATAAATTCACTATGTAAGTTTTAAAGGGAGATTCTCTTTTTCCTTGTGGAAACATACAGATATTTATTCTTTGCACTAAATCAGAATAGCGTATGAATTTTATTTATGAAGAATGATTCAAGCAAAAAATTACCTTTGTAAGAAATGATGGGTCATGAATTTTTTTATTTTCAAATTCAAACGTACTTCCTCCGTTCCTAAATATAAGTCTTTTAAGAGATTTCACTATGGACTACATACAAAATATAATTAATGAGTCTAAAATATGTCTATATACATCCGTATGTAGTCCGTAGTGTAATTTCTTAAAAGACTTATATTTAGAAACAGAGAAAGTAAAATATAGGGGAAATAAGTTTGGTGCAATAACTTGTCACTTTTCATGTTTTTATTCCGTTTCTCACCCTTAAGTTGAATTTTTTTTAGTTCCATAAAAAAGAAGCCCGTCAAAAAAGGTTGAATGTTTGGGTCTCTATTGTCCTCCACCCCATGATGTTTTGAATAGATTTATTACGTACCATTAAAAACACAAAATAAAACTTAAATTTTCTTAAGGGTTGTTTAAACTTTGAACATGTACTACAACAGTGGTCCTATACTGCTATTATTGAGGAAAAAGAGAAACGCTTTTCAACAGCGATCTGGCTCAGTAGCGGACAAGACTTCTGCCGGGCAAGACTCTGGAACCCTGACGTTTCTGAACTCTGAAGAAATCGACACCTTCTCTGAAGACTCGAAGCGGTACGTTGGGGATTGGATGGACGGCTACAATGAAGCCCTGGAAGTGAAGACCGACGGCCTGGATGGAAAAAGGACTCCCGTATTCGCCAACCATGTGTCGCTACGTTAACTGAAGCCGAGAATGTTTTTTTTTTTAAGAAATGCCAACATGGCTAACTTTATTTTGTCTCAAATAACGACAAGTCATCCAAAATAAGGCTACGAATAAAAAAAAGAGGGATTGTCCGTCCACACAGGAGGATCAACCCTAGCCCTTCTAACTAGCTCATGAGGCACGCTATTCGATTCACATTCACAATGCTCAAAAATAACATGACCAAAGTTATTACAAATCTCAAAGTAATCATTAAGGATAGGGGCCGCTGCTGAATTAACTGCTCCTTGATGAATCTTCTTGACCAATTCTACACAATCAGCGTGAACTAGCAGTTTATGAATACCGAGAGAATCTGCAAGCTGCAGCCCCTTCTTCATAGCCAAAGCTTTCCCTGTATATGCATCAATTGTTTTACCCGTATAGTAGATCTCAGCTGCAATAAAATCGCCAGCATCATCTATCAAGATCGCGTCAATGGACGCAGTACTCACTTCATACTCAAACGATGCATCTATATTTAGCTTGACTGTACCCTGCATTGGTTTAGCCCACATTACCTCTCGTGTCGGAAGATGAACAGTACACGTCCGACAAAAGTTAAGAACAAGAGCTTGTATTGATAAGGCGGAATGTTCAGGTTTAGGTATTTTTTCTCCTTTTGCGCAGAGTCTCATTTCCCACCATAAGAACTAATCTGCCGCCGTAATCAAACATGGTACAGGGATTTGAGCAAGGTATAGTGGGTCGTCAATCAAAGTACAAATTAGCTCCTCCAGTACAACCGAGCCGACCCTATCGACATTCAAAGCTCTTTCAACTTTTTGCAATAAACCTAGATTTTCCAAAACCATCTGTGCTCGGCCACATTCAAATAAAGCATGTCGAATGTCTTCAGTACACACCTGACATATAGGACATGTAGTATGAATTTTCATATGCTTGTTAGCAAGAATGAATTTACATGGAATGACACCATGTAGCGTTCGCCACACATGCACCTTAACTTTGCCTGGGATTTTCAATTTCCATAGTATTCTCCAAATTTGGTTAGCAGCCAAACCACCTTGTATGTTACTTCCTTCGAACTTGCTGCCATACCTACGGTTCCACTCAAGGTAGTAGGCTGATCATACAGTAAAATTATGTGATTTTGTTTACTACCAAGCAACGAAATCTTCCATCTCTCCGCTTGGCAATGGGATTTGAAGGATTCTGTCTGCATTCGCTCCCCAAAAATAATCTCTAATTAATGTTTCATCCCAATATCCAGTAGCCGAATAAATAAGCTCATGCACCATCAATGAGGAGAGAAGAACCTCGCATGGTAACTATATTCTTGGAGCTACTAGTAGGGATCCATGGATCATCCCAAATATTTACTGTCAAACCATTCCCAATTCTCCAAATACACCGTTGATCAAAAGCTTCAATACCTGAGCATATGCTTTGCCAAACATAAGAAGATCCCTTCTTCAGCTGAAATGACGAGATATTACCATCCGGATAATATTTGGCCCTAAGAATTCTAGCACATAAGGATTCATTATTTAATCAATCGCCACACTTGTTTAGCTAGGAGTGCTTTATTAAAGCTACACAAGTCTCTAAATCCCATTTCTCCTATATCCTTAGGAACACACAGTTTACACCATGCTAACAAGTGCATTTTTTTTTTGTTTTCATCATCACCCCACCAATATTGTGCCATCACATTGGTGATTCCCTTGCAGATTTTATTTGGGAGCCTAAAGACGGACATTGCATATGTTGGGATTGCCTGAGCAACCGCGTTCAGAAGAACTTCCTTGCCCCCAAGGGACAATGTTTTCTCTTTCGAGCCATTCACCATTTGACAAACTCAATCAATAAGATGCATAAAACAGTCCGACCTCTCGAGGCCCACCATCAAGGGTAAACCAAGATACTCATCTGACAGCGACTCGGTGAGTATGTTCAAAATTTGACAAACTTCGGCCTTAGTTGAAACTTCAGTATTCGAACTAAAGTAAATAGAGGATTTAGCTTCACTTACTAATTGGCCCGAAGCTGCACAGTATCTATTTAGAATATTGCGAAGGGCTATTGCATTCTATGAGTCTACCTTCATAAGGATTAATGAATCATCAGCAAATAACAGATTTGAGATCGATGGGGAGTCTTGACATACCTACACTCGTTTCAACTCATTTCTCCTTTTAGCCGCATTTATAAGTGTTGTCAACCCCTCGGTACAAAGAAGAAATAGGTATGGGGAAAGGGGATCCCCCTGCCGAAGTCCCCTTGTTGGTATGATTTCCTCCGTCTCAAAATTATTAACCCTGACATGATATCTTACTGTGCTCACACACTGCATTATCATCTCAACCCATTCTAGTGAGAAGCCCATTCTAAGAAGAATGGCCCTCGGGAAACTTCATTCAACACGATCATATGCCTTGTGCATATCTAACTTTACAGCACACAAGCCAATTTTTCCTTTCTTTTTCTTCATTAAGTGAAGACACTCATAAGCCACTATAACATTATTTGTAATAACACGTCCTGGTACAAATGCACTTTGAGTATCGCTAATCAGCTCTGGAAGGAACAATTTCAGCCTGGCTGCCATCATTTTGGAGATTACCTTGTAGACAACATTACATAAGCTGATGGGGCGATAGTGACTGATATTCTCTGGATCATCTATTTTAGGAATTAGCACAATTGTGGTATTATTCAATCCCTCCGGTATGGTACCCGAGTTAATAGCTTCCAGATCAACAAAAACGAAATCATCCCCTAGCAATGGCCAAAACTTTTTATAAAAGACCACGTGAAGTCCATCAGGACCAGGGGCTTTGAGATCTCCTATACTAAAGAGAGCTTATTTGACTTCTTCTGCGGTGTATGGAGCTGTTAATGACTTGTTCATATACTCCGTAACCCTCGGGTTCACTTTATTGATAACCTCCATATCTAGATCAACAACCTCCGCACTGAACAGATTAGTAAAATAAGAGGAAATAAGACATCCCAGTTCATCATTACCTTCACGCCAGTTATCATCATCACCCTTCAACCGTTTAATAAAATTTCGTTTCTTCCTTGCCGAAGCAAAGTTCTGAAAGAAATTAGTATTCCGATCTCCATTCTTAAGCCAATTTACACGGCAGCATTGCAACCAATAAACTTCCTCCTGTTCTAATATATTTTCAATTTTCATTAATATTTTTCGTAACCGAGCTGAATTCTCATCTGTTGGCTGCTCCCTACGGGTCGCATCTAGCCGCGCCTTCAGGTCATCCAACCTCTTTTTTGAGGCCTTCGGGATTTCTTTGTCCCACTTGTGGAGCGCGGCATGCACCAGAGCAGTGTGTGCGGCGAAATTTGGCTCCCCTGCAGCATCCTTCCATGCGTTTCCCACAGTCTCCTGAACTAAATTTTCTTGTAACCACCGAGCTTCGAATTCCCTACAACCACGTGACCGAAGGATAGGAGCATCATTGGGCTCGAGATCAATTATAAGCATACGGTGATCTGATTTACTATGTTCTCCATTTGTTACAGTAGCTGCAAGAAACATACATTGCCACGGTCCGTTTCCTACAGCACGATCAAGATGCTCCTTGATACGCCCTCTCTGCCAAGTGAATAAATCTCCAGAATAACCAAGGTCCTCTAAACCACAACCAGCGAGTACCTCCGTGAAGTCCTCCATCATTTTAACTGGTCTCGGGTTACCACCCTCTTTTTCATGAGAGTACAAGATCTCGTTAAAATCACCAGCAACAAGCCAAGGGATAGAAGCTTGATGGTGTAGATCTCTCAGAGTTCTCCATGATAGGTGCCTCCTCTCCAATTTTAGTTCTGCATAGAAGCACATAAATCTCCAAATATTACCATCATTGTTTTCTACCCGCACATCTAGAAAACCCGGTTGGGTGAACCGCAAAAATTCTTTGATCGAGTTCTTCCACATTAACAGCAAACCTCCGGCGAGTCCATCACTTTCCGAGCATTCAAACGAATCCAAACCCAAACGTTTCGTGAGCTTTTCTACCTTAACTTTATCCAGGTGTAATTCTCACAGAAAAATCACATCTGGCCACACTTGCTTCTGAATGTCCAGAAGCGATCTCTTTGCTGCGCCACTGGCCATGCCGCGGCAATTCCAAACTAGGAGCTTCATTGCGTCCGGTCTTTCTTACCAATCCTTCAGAATCTCATGCACACGGTATTCCTCTGAACCAGTAATTGAGCAGACAAATTGAATCAAGAAACCCGCCGTAATCTGAGCGATACGGAGGGACAATAAACTGATCACAGCACCTTGCCAGGCAACCGAGCTGTGCCGGGACAGAGAACCAACTTCGCAGGACGCGCGTTGGGACGTGAACATTGCAGACGGCTGATCCTTTGAAGCGACCGAGAAACAGACCACCACAATCAGCAACCTCGCTAAAACATCTCTTCTCCTACTCTCGTCTAGGCATTAAGCGAGGAGTAGAAAGGGGATCATGAACCCTGCCGCCACTGGATCATGATCTCCTTTTTACTCCTCGCTTAATGCCTAGACGAGAGTAGGATTAAAAAGCGAGGAGTAAAAAAAAGGCATGCACCGGATGGGCGGCGGCCGCCGCCACTGGCGGTCAAAACCTTGATCACACGGATCTTGACGATGGCCATTGCCACCTACGGTAGATTCATATATGAGGACTGACGTCGATGATGTTAATTTCGCGTTTGGGCAGCCGACTGCGTGATGCAATTTTGCATCACCTACGGTGTTGTCGTTGTCAGACCTGAAATGGGACCGACAGAAAGCACACCCTCGTTTATTTGTGCCATACTACCAAGTGGAAGTGTACCCCTTGCAGCATATTGCTACGTGCTAAGGCCCTGTTTGGTTACAGGGACTAGACTAGAAAAAGTCCCTTTTAGTTCCTATGTAACCAGACAGGAGGGATTTTTTTTAAGAGACTAGAAAAAACTCTACTGAAGAGTCATTTTTTTAGTCCCTGAGCCTAAAAAAAACCCTAGTCCCTTGCAACCAAACGCAAAGGTTAAACGTTTCCACCAATTATGTGGACGTTTACATGGCCTGGGTACAACACATGGACAGTGGCACGTCACCAAGTTGACCGCTGTTAGAGATGTTTTTCCTTAGAGGGTTGTTAGAGATGAAAGTTACGTGGTAGTGTAAGTTGATGATAAAGCTTACACCCAAAAATGATGGATAATACTAGTACTTCTTGTGTTCACAAATATAATACGTTCTAGACTAAACATACAAGTCTTTAAAACGTATTATATTTATAAACAGAGAAAATACTAATTATGGTTAGAAGCATATATTCGGAGTGACCGGAAAATCTTAACAAATTAATAATTACTAGCTTTAACTAACCAGATTCCATGGTTCAGGTACTGCAAACTTGCTATCAAGCTTCGTGTGAATGCCAGTACCTATCAGTAGTGTATCACAAAATGAATGAATGTTGTTGAGATCTGATGACAAATCGCAAATCATTTTCCATGCACGGAGCCACTACGAGATATGGAAGGAGATTCCGACCCCCGATCAACTCAAATTTCGTTAGACCAGAGCCAGAGACAGGGACAGAGGGGGAGAGGAGTAGAGAACGAGGCCACCGACGGCCACTGACAGCGGCGCTTCAACCGCCATTATTGGGACAAGAACGGATTACCGGACGGGGTTACTAGCTTAGTTTAGTTTAATGCAAAGCACGAGCCGAGCCAGCTGCGCTGCGCTGCGTTGCGTACACTCCGTCGCTCCCACGCCGCGCACAGTCGCAGGCACAAAGGTGGCGGCTTCCAGGAATCGCTCCGTGTGCTTTCATGTGCGTGGTGGAGATTGCTGAATAATTTATTTCAGACGATGATCGCTGCATAATTTTACATGTGCCCTTGGTTTGTTTGTTCAGAGGGGGGGAGGGGGGGAGGCATGAGGAAAATTGGCACGGCTGTTTTTTTTTGCTTTATTAAACTTGGTTGCCTCGTTTTGCAATTTAAATCTTATGAAAGGCAGTGAAAGCCGGCGGCGTATAGGGAAAATTTATTGAACTTGGTTGCGTCGTTGAATCTTATGAAAGGTAGTGAAACCCGGCTTCCGGTTGGGAAGCGTATAGGGAAAATTTATTGAACTTGGTTGCGTCGTTTTGTAATTTGAATCTTATGAAAGGTAGTGAAACCCGGCTTCCGGTCGGGAAGCGTATAGGGAAAAAAATATGGATTTACATAAGTATCTTTTCGGCGCGATGGTGAGGTTACCATCAAACAACAACGTCAAAAGTAACACACATAATAGAACATAGTAGCAAGCAGTTATAAATATTTTGCCACACTTAAACAAATCAGTTCTAAAGCAAATCAGTTCGATATGAAACTAAAACAGCTGGACCATAGGAAGGGTTGTCCTAGGCGTTCACGACGAAGGCGTCGTCGTGCCTCCCACACTTGGTCAGGACTTCAATGCCATCGTCGTTGAAGACGATGACCATGAGCGTGTCGGGAGTCAGCAACTCGAAGGTCACCATGTAGCCGACATTGATCTGATAGACGGCGGTGAGGGTGGCCCAAACCCTGATCGACCCTGTCGTTCATCAGCCGGACAGTGACCCTCCACGAGCAGCCAGTGTTCGTCTTGAGCTTAATCTCCCGCGACACAGACGAGAAGTGCTTCGTGAAGTCTGGGGGCATTGGTATGGCCTCGAGCAGTGGGGCCATGATCACCTTGCAGAAGTGAGTTGCCCCACCCACCTCATGGTAGTGCCCATAGTTCCGGCACATCGTCGTCCATGGGCGACACCTGGATGGGTGACACCTTTGATGGCGGCACCACGTCCTTGCTCTTGTCCCGCTCCATTGACGGCACCACCTCCTTGCCCTTGTTCTCTGTGTCGATCTGCAATATGAAGAGCGCACGGTTCAAAAGGTTGATCGCCATTAAAATCTATCGTCCAGGGGCCCTTTATTTATCCAGTCCGACAGTCACCATACCCACCACCTCAAACATTTAACCCTCTATGTCTCCCACTCTTCCTCCTACCCAACGCCATGAACTCCAACCGCAACTCGACCCTGACCCCAACCCCAACAGCAACTCCAACCCCATCCCCAACCACTTCCCTTTGGGCGTTGGATGGAGGATTTTTCTTCCTAGGGTGCTCGCTTGGTGACCGCACCAAGTTCGCGAACACCATGGAAGTCTGCTCAAACTTCACAACATGGAAGAGCTGCGCAAAGAGTCAAACGCTATGGTGAAAAAGGCGACGCTGGAGTAGTTGAAGCCGCTGATTCCTCACCCAGTGAAGGGCGCTATGTTAGTCGGCATACTTCGCTAGGCCATGAATCAGGCCGACTCCGGCGACGTTGGACAGAGGGCAAAGTGGGCCAGGTACAGAGAGTGTCGGCATCCTCGTGACCATCTTGCTGAAGTGTACTTCACCACAAAGACCATGGTGGTGCCGTTGGAGGAGGATCAAGAAGCGGTTTGCGATGGATGTGGAAGAAGAAGATGTTGTGGCGATGTTTGTGAGGGCGCCAAAGCCAAGGCACCGAAGCATGCCGATCGAGCTAGACTCCGGCAAGGAAGAAGAGACGATGGTGCAGCTCGAGGAGAAAAACAAGGCCAAGGTCACTCGCCGCTCCAACCGCCTACAGGGTCGTCAAGACTAAGATACGTGACTATTGTGTAAGATTAACCAAAATCCCCATTTCTATTGTACTCAATCCGGATCGGGAACCTCAAATCCACCAGTACTCATGACGATGTTATGATCACTCCTATGGAGTTTACCCTAATTCCCCATTCCCCTAACACGGATCGAATGTGTAATAGTACGTGAGGAGGGGGGAAATGCTTACCGCCATCGCCGAAGTGCTACCGCGGATGCTGATGAAGGGTCCGGAGGTCAATTTGCTGTTCTCGGATCCGCCGAACGCCACGGGCGCCGTCGGTGAGAGTGGGGTGAGGGGAGAGAGAGCGGTGAGGGTAATAACTACCAACGCTTCGGGAAGCAACGCAGATTCTCGAACGTGCCTCCTCGCGTGCAGCCCCCGTCGCCCATGTGCATTGTGCGGGCTTGGCTCGTAAGAAACTGCCGATTCGAGCATGCTTCGTGAGACAGGCCCAGAGGTGTTTTAAACTTCGTGCGATGCAGGCCCAACGGTGTATGTGGGCAACCAATCAGGCCGGATTCTTCCCGCGTGGACCTGGTTGGACCTAATGCAGGCAACCAAACACGTCCTTTGTATCAGTTGTATGCACTATGGCATTTTTTCCTTGCAAATAAACAAAAACATATATGACTTACCGATAACGATGCTAAAACCGGAGACAAAGGGCAACATTGTTAGTTTTTTCTTGTTTGACATGACAAGACTATAGTTATTGGAATCCCCGAACCGGCATAATATATTTTATCTCTATATAAAGCCTTTCCAATTAACATATTGTAACATCCTTTGGCAACTTGTATTTGAAAGCCACTCGGATATTTATTTTACTTTGTTGGAGTACCATTTATTGCATTCTAGACCAGTTCGCATAAATATCTATGTGTTATAAATATTATATGTCATGATAAACGATATCTATTATGTATTTCAGATGTTAGTAGTTATTTCTTTGCATATGGTAAATATTACAAATGTTTGAATGGTAACATTATAAAATAATTTGCTTATAGATTAGAGGTTGTACTATATTAGTGCTTTGCATGCCAAGTCACAAATCAAAAGCTTTAGTTCTTTGATATCATGCATGATCTTTTTAGAAACCGAATTCTTGATGAAATGGGCTCCACCATCATTGTCGCGAGATCTTATGCCCACTTGCATCCATGCAACATTTGGATTCAAGGAAAGGAAATCATCTCAATTCCATCAAAAAATATTGTGATATACCTTGTTTCCTTGCTTGTTATTGAATGAAAGTTGAGAATAGTTGTCTAATCTAAATGTAAGTAGCCCAATTGACACAATAGAGTGATGGTATATGAAGGAAAACTGATAGCCCGATTGACACCGCTATTTGTTGCTTTGTTGAACTTGGTCACTTCTTTTGTAATCGGAACCTTATGGAAAGTAGTTATGCATTATAAATATTATATTTCGTGATAAACATTGTCATGTCTATTTTTTATTTTGGATGTTAGTAGTTCTTTCTCTGCGGATGGTAAATACTATAAACGGGTAACATCATAAAAAAAGCTGTGTTCTTGATTGGAGGCAGTTCTATGTTAGTGCTAGGTATGCGAAATCACAAAACAAAAGTTTTAGTTCTTCGATATCTCGCATGAGCTCTTCAAATACCGGATTTTAGATCAAATGGGGCTCGCGAACATTGTCGCAAGATCTTAAGCCCACTTGCACCATGAGATATGTTGATTCAAGGAAAGGAAATCATATCAATCCACCCAAAAATATTTCCATATACCTCGTGTTCTTTACTTGTTGTCCGTAGATTAACTGAAAGTTGGAAATAGTTGTCTAACATAAATGCTAGGTAGGCCAAACACGTCAATTCGTGATAGTCATGTAATACATCATGCTTTCTAGTTTTAGAGTCTGTTCATTCAATTGAGGTGTTTAAACCTGGATTTGGCTCACGACTATGAAAACACCACATTATAAAAAGAAAGAAAACACACACCATGCTTCTCACTTGTCAAAATCAATTAACAAATAAAAAATCACGAAAATTCGAATTTGGAAAACATGAATTTGGAGACCACCTATTTTAAAAATGGATTCTAAACCGATTTATACTCGTAGCATGGTAGGTGAGCACCCCCTGTTTTGCACAAACGCTCTCTGGGTCTAACAATCACACAATCATCTAGTGGTAGTATTTGATTTGATGCCAACTCACATGTAACACGCATGGTGCACATGGCATTTCGGCTTCCTAGCCAAAAAGGTAAACAGATTAACAAAACCAGCCAAGAAAAAACCCAGTGACTGATAAGGAAAGGAGCGGCAGGTAGGGGGGCATTTCGGTCCGGCCTCGAGGCGCCGACACATCCAACGGCTGCAGCCGGTCGCCCGGCCCCACCGTCAGCGACCGCGACGGGCCGCTCCAGCCTGTGCACAGCGCCGCGACGCGGACGTCGTCGGTGGTGGGAGGGGAGGCGACTCCACCTCACCTACTGAGCTAAGCGCGCGTGTATGTAAGCAGAGAGGAGTGGAGGAGAGGAGGGGGCAGGCAGCGGCAGCGGCAGCAGCGAGCGGAGAAAGAGCTCGCGCGCGGGGGAATGGTGCCGATCTCCACCGACTCCTCTCGGATCTAGAGCGGCCTTTCCGTGCCTCTCCCTCTCGCGCGCTCGAGTGAGAGACCGCCGCCGGTGGGGCGTGAGGGCGGAGCGATGGCGGCCAACCGGGGGATGGTCGCGGGGTCGCACAACCGCAACGAGTTCGTCATGATCCGCAACGACGGCGACGCGCCCGCCCCGGTACGTTTGTCTGTCCCCCCCATCTCTCTCTCTCTCTCTCTTTCTCTCTTCCGCTTCCTGCCCGCCTCAATCTGTCGGTGCCATTTCTGTTCGTCACGGCTCCTCAATTTGTCGGTGGATCTGGTGCGCGCGAGGCGGTGGATCTAGGTCGCGGTGTTGGCTCATCCCTCGATTACGTATGAATCTGTGGGGGTGCTCGTAGTCGCGCGTTGGATTCGTAGATAGATTTGCTACATTTCCCCTGTCCATTAACGGTGGGGCGGCCCCGTTCATGTGAGGAATAATTGACGAGTGGTGGAGCAATCGGGAGATGTTCCTTTCAGTTCCATGCCATTCATGACATGTGGGTTATCTGTTCCAGACCGCACCCATATATTGGGGCCATGTTCAGTGTCCACCGACGAGCCCATCTTACCCTAACATCGTGCAATTCAAGCTGTTCCCGACACCTGGATCATAGTTTCAACTTTAAGCCAAGCAGATGATCAATTGCTGAACGGTTATGGTACATGGGGGATTGCTTTGTCTCCTGGCAACTTGTGTGCTGACCTTGTTTTGATCTTGGCGATGCAGGGTAAGGAGGTCAAAGGCATGGGTGGTCAGGCCTGCCAGATATGTGGCGACACTGTTGGCGTTTCGGCCACTGGCGATGTCTTTGTTGCCTGCAACGAGTGCGCCTTCCCGGTCTGCCGCCCTTGCTATGAGTATGAGCGCAAGGATGGGGTCAAATGCTGTCCTCAGTGCAAGACTAGATACAAGAGGCTCAAAGGTTTGTTTCTACGTATACAACTTGTTGATTTGTTATGTGATCTGTATGAGAATTGCATATGGAAGTCATGGTATACTGGTCGTTGCTTGTTGCTCGACATATAAAATTAAACCCATCCACCTCATATTTTTATGTTTTTGTTTATAAATCATGCTAATTGATGTATACATCACTTGTTGAAAAAATTCAGGTAGCCCCCGAGTTCCAGGAGATGAGGAGGAAGAAGATGTTGATGACCTGGACAATGAGTTCAACTATAAGCAAGGGAATGGCAAAGGTCCAGAGTGGCAAGGAGAAGACATTGATTTGTCTTCATCCTCTCGCCATGAACCTCATCATCGTATTCCTCGGCTCACAAGTGGGCAACAGGTAAATACCTATCATTCAGACACTTGGTTTTTTAATGTATTGATGAAAGCTAAGCTTGTTTCTGTAAGAATTCCTTGCTCTTGTGCATTAACGCATTCAAAATCTTTTTCAGATCTCCGGAGAAATCCCTGATGCTTCCCCTGATCGCCACTCTATCCGCAGCCCAACATCAAGCTATGTCGATCCAAGTGTCCCAGGTATATTCTTATCTGTCATAAATAGCTTCTTTTGGAGAATTTTTCTGCTCATCTGATGCAAATATTAACATTTCTCTACTATGATATCAGTTCCTGTGAGGATTGTGGACCCTTCGAAGGACTTGAACTCCTATGGGCTTAACAGTGTTGACTGGAAGGAAAGAGTTGAAAGCTGGAGGGTTAAGCAGGACAAAAACATGATGCAGGTGACCAATAAATATCCAGATGCACGAGGAGGAGGGGGAGACATGGAAGGAACTGGCTCAAATGGTGAAGATATGCAAATGTATAAATAACCTTTCTCCATTATAATCAATGCCTATTCTGATAGCTTTATGTTTCTGAGTTGATCACGATCTATGATTTTTGTCTTGACCATGCTTTACCTGTAGTGTTGTTGCAGTTTGATGTTTGATTGGAAATAACTCAATGAAACTGAGATATCTGTACTTTTGTCTTTGGCAGGGTTGATGATGCACGTCTACCTCTGAGCCGTATAGTGCCTATTCCTGCAAACCAGCTCAACCTTTACCGGATAGTGATCATTCTCCGACTTATCATCCTGTGCTTCTTCTTCCAGTATCGTGTCACTCATCCAGTGCGCGATGCTTATGGATTATGGCTAGTGTCTGTCATCTGTGAGATTTGGTTTGCCTTGTCTTGGCTTCTAGATCAGTTTCCAAAATGGTACCCAATCAACCGTGAAACATACCTTGACAGGCTTGCATTGAGGTAGGTTACGACAAATGGGTCTACATTTGTTCATGATTTTTGACACCATAACATATTTCATTATAATTATGTGTCCTGAGGTGCATAATCTATTGTTGCAGGTATGATAGGGAGGGAGAGCCATCGCAGCTGTGTCCCATTGATATCTTTGTCAGTACAGTGGATCCACTGAAGGAACCTCCCCTGATCACAGCAAACACTGTTCTGTCCATTCTTGCTGTGGATTACCCTGTCGACAAAGTGTCATGCTATGTTTCTGATGATGGTTCGGCTATGTTGACGTTTGAGTCGCTCTCAGAAACTGCAGAATTTGCTAGGAAGTGGGTTCCATTCTGCAAGAAGCACAACATTGAACCAAGGGCCCCAGAGTTTTACTTTCAGCAAAAAATAGATTACTTGAAGGACAAGATTCAGCCTTCTTTTGTGAAGGAAAGACGTGCAATGAAGGTAAGCTACAAGCCACATGCTTAAATTGCTCTTTCCCCAAATTCTATTTGGATATTAACTTTGGGGTATGCCTTGTTTCAGAGAGAGTATGAAGAATTTAAAATACGAATCAATGCACTTGTTGCCAAAGCCCAAAAAGTGCCTGAAGAGGGGTGGACCATGGCCGATGGCACAGCTTGGCCTGGGAACAACCCTAGGGACCATCCTGGCATGATTCAGGTACCTTTCACCTTCAATGCGCCTGTCTCTTGAAAATAATGTCAACTTAATTTGAATCTTATGTATTAAACTTTCTTTTCGTGGAATTCAGGTGTTCTTGGGGCACAGTGGTGGCCTTGACACTGATGGTAATGAGTTGCCACGGCTTGTGTATGTCTCTCGTGAAAAGAGACCAGGTTTCCAGCATCACAAGAAGGCTGGTGCAATGAATGCACTGGTATGTGTTCTCTTCCGTGAATTTGCTTGTGTACATTGCATTGGATTTTATCTGGTTCGTTGCTAACTATACGATTGCATATCTTTTGCTGGTTGGCAGATTCGCGTATCTGCTGTGTTGACAAATGGTGCCTATCTTCTTAATGTGGATTGTGATCACTACTTCAATAGCAGCAAAGCTCTTAGAGAAGCAATGTGCTTCATGATGGATCCCGCTCTAGGAAGGAAAACTTGCTATGTTCAATTTCCGCAAAGATTCGATGGCATTGATTTGCACGATCGATATGCTAATCGCAACATAGTTTTCTTTGATGTAAGTCCTGTGCTGTCTGTGTTCATCATGATGACAACACTTTCTTGTCTCTTACATGGTTTTCGTCTTTGCAGATCAACATGAAAGGTTTAGATGGCATTCAGGGTCCAATGTATGTCGGGACAGGATGCTGTTTCAACAGGCAGGCCTTGTATGGCTATGATCCTGTATTAACTGAGGCTGATTTGGAACCTAACATTGTTGTTAAGAGTTGCTGCGGTGGCAGAAAGAAAAAGAACAAGAGCTATATGGATAACAAAAACCGCATGATGAAGAGAACCGAGTCTTCTGCTCCCATCTTCAACATGGAAGATATAGAAGAGGGTATAGAAGGTATGTGCTTGCAATATTTACCTTACATTTATCTTGGCATCTGAAGAGAAGTGCTGTATATACTGCATCACTAAAACATTATGCTTCTATCTCGTCTTCGCTTTGGTTCTTGAGATTCTGGGTTATGACTTGCGTCAGCTAACCACTCTTCCTGAATCTCATCAGGTTATGAGGATGAAAGGTCAATGCTTATGTCCCAGAAGAAATTGGAGAAACGATTTGGTCAGTCTCCTATATTTACTGCATCCACCTTTATGACTCAAGGAGGCATACCACCTTCAACAAACCCAGCTTCTCTACTAAAGGAAGCCATCCATGTCATCAGCTGTGGATATGAGGACAAAACCGAATGGGGAAAAGAGGTTAGTGTGAGAGTCATAGTTTCCCTCATTCTTTTCTCTACGCGGAGATACGAAACTGGAAGTGAGATTTTCTTTTATATTGTGTTTCAGATTGGCTGGATCTACGGTTCAGTTACTGAAGATATTCTTACTGGGTTTAAAATGCACGCAAGGGGGTGGATATCAATCTACTGTATGCCACCACGGCCTTGCTTCAAGGGTTCTGCGCCAATCAATCTGTCTGACCGTCTTAATCAAGTGCTGCGATGGGCTCTTGGGTCAGTTGAAATTCTGTTTAGCAGACATTGTCCTATCTGGTACAATTACGGTGGGCGTTTGAAACTTCTGGAGAGGGTGGCTTACATCAACACCATTGTTTATCCAATAACATCCCTCCCACTTATCGCCTATTGTGTGCTTCCTGCTATCTGCCTCCTCACCAACAAATTTATCATTCCCGAGGTTAGTCTCAAGGAAGAAACCCTTTCACAATCAGGTGGTGGCTTTGTGTCAGAAAAATATCTGATGTTGATATATTCTTTTTCTTTGTGATATGCAGATCAGTAATTATGCTGGGATGTTCTTTATTCTCATGTTTGCCTCCATCTTTGCCACTGGTATATTGGAGCTCCGATGGAGTGGTGTTGGCATCGAGGACTGGTGGAGAAACGAGCAGTTCTGGGTTATTGGTGGCACATCTGCCCATCTTTTCGCAGTGTTCCAGGGTCTGCTCAAGGTGTTGGCTGGGATCGACACCAACTTCACGGTTACCTCCAAGGCAAACGATGAGGACGGTGACTTTGCCGAGCTATACGTGTTCAAGTGGACCAGTCTCCTCATCCCTCCCACCACCGTCCTTGTGATCAACCTGGTGGGCATGGTCGCAGGCATATCATACGCCATCAACAGCGGTTACCAATCCTGGGGCCCGCTCTTCGGAAAGCTCTTCTTCTCAATCTGGGTGATCCTCCATCTCTACCCCTTCCTCAAGGGTCTCATGGGGAAGCAGAACCGCACGCCGACCATTGTCATCGTTTGGTCCATCCTCCTCGCCTCCATCTTCTCCCTCCTCTGGGTCAAGATCGACCCTTTCATTTCCGATACCCAGAAGGCCGTCGCCATGGGGCAGTGCGGCGTCAACTGCTGATCGGATCATGGGCGCTCAAGAGTATCTGCCCCCCTCGTGTAAATACCGGAGGGGGTTAGATGGGATTTTTTGGTTGTAGATGAAGACGGAGTATTTTTATCTAAAATATTGCCCCTTTGTTAGCCGCCCATACTGCTGAGAACCACTGCCTACGAAACCTGCAGCGTACATTGTCATTTTTCTCCTTTCTTTTTTGCCCCCATTTGTGATACCTGTTCTTTGTTGCTTAGAGTATATTATGTCAGAATTGTATTTATACACACCATGACACCGACTATTTATATATAAGGCAGCTGTTGCATCAACTCTTCAGCAATTCTACTGTCTCTACCAGTGCCATGGAATATGAATTACCATGTACTGTATCTGCCTGATTGCATGACGCTAGCTTGGTTGTGATTGTTCTCCGCGTTAGTTAAAAATATGGCATTAATGGATGTAGCAATATTTCAGTGGATAATGTTTGATCAACTGAATTGCTGCTGTTAGCTTGCTTTGATGCTTGAAACACTGCCATTAGAGCAACTCTAATGGGGAGACCCATGCCGTTTGTTCGTTTTTTGTCCGTTTGGATCGGCCGAGCGGACGTTGGTCGTTTTTTGTTCGTTTGGACCGGTCGAGCGGACGCTGGTATCCGGCTTTGCAAATGGGTCGGCTAGTTTGCCTGCGTGGTCGGCTCGCATTTTAAAAAAAGTTTTAATGTCCAAACAACAATGTTAAACATAATTAAACATTAAACACTGGTCAAAGCCGGCTCAAGTCCACATAAAACTTAATTAAACATAATAAAAAAAACTCAACCGCATGCCGTCTACATCTGGTGTCAGCCTTATGCATCGTCGTCCTCATCGTCGTGGGGGGCGGAGAGGTCGATGAGCTCTGACGCCGGCCCAGCCCAAGGGAACGTAGCCTCCCATGCCCGAGCGGCGTCCTGCGTCGGCAGCGTCGGCGGCACAGGCCGACGGGCTCGCTCCTCCTCCTCCTCCCGCTCCCGACGCTCCGCCTCCTCCTCCTTTGCCCACCTGCACTCGAGCTTCATTTGCTCCGTGGCCTCGGATCCCTCCCTCGCCAGTGCCAACGGCCTGTGGTGCAGGAGATACTTCTGCTCCTGCTCCTCTGTGCACATATACCAGATGGGAGGCGCGGACACCCACTCCCGGAGCTGGTCGGTCCACTTGCAGCTCTCTGGCTGGCGTTCCTCGGCCTCAACCTTGGGCTCGTGGATCACCAGAGCGGCCGGTGAAGCTGGAGGAGGAGGAGGCAGGACGCAGTCACCCGCCGCAGACAGCGCGAGGGCTTCTTCGAGGCCTACCCAGCACGCCTCCTCCTCACGCCTACTCTCCTCAATGGCGTAGGCCGTTGCCTCCTCGAGGGTGGCCTGGTAGGCGGCCTCCTCCTCCTGCTCCTCTGGCTTCACTTCAGAGGGCGGTGGAGGGATGGCCGGATCGAACTGGACGCCGTGGAGGCGCTCCTGCTCGTGCTCCAGGGCGAACCAAACCTCCCAGTTAGGGCAGTCGGCCGCATACGTAGGATCGCGCCGCTGCTTCGGAGTGAGGAGCTTGCGCCGCCGGCGGACCTCCTCCGCGTGCGCGCGCGCAGACCGTGGCACTGCTGGGATAGGGATGCGGACGGGGTCCAGATGCCAACCATGGGGGAGGTTGACATCTGGGTAGGGCAGAGCTTGCCTGTACTGCGAGTGCCACCGAGCTTGGTGGACTGGGATGTACAGGCGCTCCCGTGATGGCGCAACGTGGCGAGGTGGCACCGGCGTCCGGGACGACCTTGCGCCGGGTGTGTGCTTTTCCTTGCCCTTGCTGAAGAAGCCCATGGCGGACAGTTGCTCTGGCTGGCTAGGGTTTCGTGGTCTCCGCCGGGGGAGCAAGAGTGGCCAGATGTGGACGGGAAGGGGAAGTGGATGAGGCCGGCGCCACCACATGCTTCGGATTAAAAAGGACGACGACCGACAGCTTGCTGCCGCTGCTAGGTGGGCCTGATGTTGGTGGCCGCATTTAATATGACCATGGGTGGTAGTTGTGCGACCGACATGTGGACCCGATGAGGACGCGGAGAGGATGCGGGGCGCGTCCGGTTCGTATCCGCGTGAAAGCATTTTAGGCGCATTTTTGGGCCGGAAATGGATCCGCGCGGACATGAAGCGGACACACAATGAAAATGGGTCTCTGCGGTGGGCCATCGTTTTTGTTCGCGCTGATCCAAACGAACATGGACGGACAAAATAGGTCCTCTCCGTGAAGTTGCTCTTAGGCACCGAGCTGTGCAGCCTATGAAATCGAGGCCCTTGCCCAAGAGCAGAGACTTGGACTCGTGAACAGCAAATTCGTAAAAACCAGCAAAAAAAGTTCAAAGAAATCTGTTTTTTGGCATCTAAAATGCTTCAGTACGCCTGGTGTGCGCAAATTTTCATGATGTTAGGACATTTGAGAAGCTCATGATTTTTTTCGGCTCTCAAAGAAACTTCAAAAAATTGCAATGTTTAAACTTGTTTTTTGGGGCATGAACTCCTCGAATGTCATTCGAGCACCAAAAGTTGAACGCTCCTAGAAAACTTGAGCATCTTAGTAATTTCCCCCTTTTTTTCATTTTTGCTACTCCCTCCGACCCCCCAAAAAAAACATCACGACTTTTTTTGAAAAGAAAAGGCAGAGAAGCTCTGCCTTATGCATTTCAAAACAGGTATGAAACCTGGGTGACCGTAGTCAATTACATGAGGCAATGTTAACGCTACACGTAGAGTACAACCGGCCATTGCCAAGCCGTGTTATAAGAAAGGGACATGGATGAGAAGATACACAAGGCGAGTGGGAGCTATAAGTTGGATATATGGGAGAAAAAAACCCTAGCTCAAGCATTCCATCCAGTGTAGCATTGCCTGTTGATCTTCAGGTTTCTTCGCTCGGTGGTGCCATAGTTGGATCATATTGGATGCTTCTCGTAAGATCATACCACCAGGCTAGATCTTTTTGTCAAAAACTCTTGCATTTCTGGCATTCCAAAGCGTGGCCGCACACGCCGCGAATAGTACATGCCATAATGTACCAGTTCTATGTGAGGCTAGATTTGAGGAGACAAACTCTAGCAGCGTGGTAGCCTGTACTGCTATATCAAAAACTCCATTTTTTTCCATAAGACATCAGCAACCTTGCATCTGAAAACTATATGTTCGATTGACTCGGTGGCAGGGCAGATGTCATACCCGTCATGTGGTGCGATAGCTTTCCATTGCTTTTTAAGCATGTTATCCATGGTGTTCAACCTACCATGGAAGGCCAACCAAAGAAAGACTCTGTCTCTCATGGGTATGATCTTGTCCCAAATAAAAGTAGCTTCAGACTAGTTCATACCTCTGAAAGTTAGTAGGTTGTAGAAATAAGCAGTTGCTGCGTCGCCTTATGGATAGAGGACACACGCTTGTCCCCGTGTGTTATATCAGGCCGTATGTGGCTCAGCTTCTCCAACATAATATCAAGCTGATGTGTCGCTGTTATGGAAAGAACAGGGTGTAGTTGAATGTTCCATTGTCCATCATCGTACTGAGAAGCCACCGTGCAGAATTTATTCTTATCAAAAGTGAAGAGCATAGGGGGAAGGAGTCCTTGAACCGTCCGTCGCTCGACCAACCATCCAACCAGAAAGATATTTTGGAGCCGTCCCCCAGCGAACACTTGGTGGAATTGAGAACCAGAGGCACCGAGCTCTGTAGATCCCTCCAAATCGCGGTGTCCCCGTTGCTTGCTAGCATGGGTATGATTCGTTTGCAGTATTGGCGTGCAAACCATGTGGAGCAAGGCACTGTGCTATCCTGTAGAACCCTGGCAGTGAAGCGGCACATCAAAGCCATATTGTATGCACAAAGGTCTCGTATTCCAATGCCTCCGCAATCCTTGGGGAGGGTTACCACATCCTAGGCTATCAGACAACGCCCCCCATAGCAGAATTCTTCTCTTGCCACAGAAAACCCCGAGGAATTTTTTCTATCTTTTCCAACGACTCTTTTGGCCAAAGGAAGCATGTCATGTAGTAATTTGGTATGGCTGCAAGTACTGAATTTATCATGGTCAACCTGCTTCCCCGGGAGAGGAAAGTTGCGAGCCATCCGGAGAGCCTCTTGTCCACTCGATGTATGACTGGCATGAGAGAAGCATGTGTAATTTTGTTTGTTGATAGTGGCAGACCCAAGTAGTTGTAGGGGAAGACTGAAATTGGGCACTTTAGTAATTTAGATATTTGCTAGTTTAGAGATGTCTCCATGCTAATGGGCACAAATGTGCTTTTGCTGAAATTAATTTGCAGGCTAGTGAATGTTGCAAAGCGCTGGAGCAGCCTCTTGACAATTGTGGCCTGTTCCATGGTACCTTTTGATGAGCATAAGGGTGTCGTCAACGTACTGTAATACCGGGAAGAAAAAGTCAGACTCCAACGGATGCTGTAGGTTTCCATGTCTGAATTCCTCACAACACATTTGCTGAAGCACATCCGCCACTAGGATAAACAGGTAAGGGGACAGCGAGTCTCCCCGTCGAAGTCCACACTTCAAAAAATAGGTTCTCCCATTTTACCATTTCTAATCACCCTTGCTGAGCTTGAGGATAGCAGTCCCTTTATCCAATTAATCCATCGCTACCCAAAGCCTCTCGCCGTTAGGACAGTGAACAGAGCATCCCAACTTACATTGTCGAAAGCTTTTTTGAAGTCTAGCTTTAGCACAATCATGGTTTTTTCCTCTTATGCGCATGTTGAACCAGCTCTAAGGCAAGAGAGAAATTCTCCTCAATGCATCTTCCTGCCAGGAACCCAGACTGGAGCGGGTGTACCATCCCTGACATCATCGCTTGCAGCCTAGTGGTTAACACTTTTGTGGTTAGCTTCGGCAGGCTATGCACCAAAGAGATAGTGCTGTAGTCCTTCATTTCTAATGATACATCCTTCTTGGGTAGCAACACGATGGACGATGTGTTGATACCAAAGAGATCAACCTTGTTTGCATGGAAATCCTTGAATTTTTTTAATAGGTTGGGTTTCAAGGTCACTTTAAAACTCTTATCGAACTCGTTAGTGAATCCATCCGGCCCAGGGCTGTGGTTGTTTGGAGAGTGGTTGATTGCTGACGCAATTTCAGCCCATGAGAAATGCTCCTCGAGTGAACTCAGATCAACCGGACATATAGTGTTGAGATATCCAAAGCTGATGTAGAATGAGAGCTTTGTCCGAGCAGGTTGTTGAAGTATTCAACTGCTATGTTAAGTTTGTCCTCATCCTGAAAGAACATCGTGGCTTTAACTAAACTAAATCCACGACACATTTTTTTAGATCGGAGGGAGTATTTCCTTCTTCTAAATTTACTGCTCGTCGGAAGCATGCTGAGATGTGGATTACCGGCCCATCCCTCTCTATTTTCTTTATCCTTCTTGAGAGTCGCTTGGGAGTTCCCGACTCCTCTCTCCCTCATGTCTCGCGGCCTCGCCGACCTGTGCAGAGATGTGTTAGGAGGTTGGTTCTTTCTTGTGCGGAGATGGGTTAGGAGCTCCTAAACGTGTAGGATGGTGTTTGTTTCTAGTGTGTCTAGTGTCAGACCGTTTAGAAGTTCTTCTCCATTGCGACAGATCTGGACAGGGAATGCTGGAGGGGTGACTGGCAAGGGAACACCATACTATTTTTAATTAGCGTATCTTCAACCGCGATCCGTAAATTTCTCACATCTTCCGTTCGCGGACCGGGGATCAGTCCACGAACACGGATGCAAGAGGCCGCCATCCAACGCTATCCACATACATTTTAAACACCAAAGAACCAACCGGACGAAAATCATGCAAACACGGCGGATTTCATTCAAACTGAATGAAAATATTTACATTTTGGACATATTTTAACTAAAAATGTAAAACTATGTGCACGCATGACTGCGCAGAGCTCCATTCCCACAACATGGATACACTACCCTAATCTATGACCGGTCGTCACGGATCCCTTTGTCTTCCCCATGTCCGACGGACTGCCAGGAGCCTCACATGCATATTCCTCCCCCTTCGCTATCCCCGGCTATGCCGCTCGTCAGAGTGGCAAAGGGCGTGCTTCAGCCGGAAGGGAAGGGTTGCATCCGCTTCCGTCAAGCATGAATCCATGCTTGTTTTTGGGACGGGGAATGATGGTGGCCGGCGAGAGAGGATGAGACACCGGCTATGGACGCTGGCGACTCGCCTGTGGTGGCCATCTTGGGACCAAAGCGGTGGCGGCCTCCCGTGTCCTACTTTTCCTCGGTGTCGTCGGCGATCACGGATGCGCTAGTCACCGACTCGTCTAGCTCCGCATAACCAACTTCTTTCTGTTGGAAATATGCCCTAGAGGCAATAATAAAATGGTTATTATTGTATTTACTTGTTCATGATAATTGTATATTGCTCATGCTATAATTGTATTAACCGGAAACCGTAATGCATGTGTGAATACATAGACCACAACATGTCCCTAGTGAGCCTCTAGTTGGCTAGCTCGTTGATCAATAGATGGTCACGGTTTCATGACCAGGGATATTGGATGTCGTTGATAACGGTACACATCATTAGGAGAATGATATGATGGACAAGACCCAATCCTAAGCATGGCACAAGATCGTGTAGTTCGTCTGCTAAAGCTTTTCTAATGTCAAGTATCGTTTCCTTAGACCATGAGATTGTGCAACTCCCGGATACCATAGGAATACTTTGGGTGTGTCAAACGTCACAACGTAACTGGGTGGCTATAAAGGTATGCTACGGGTATCCCCGAAAGTATCTGTTGGGTTGGCACGAATCGAGACTGGGATTTGTCACTCCGTGTGACGGAGAGGTATCTCTGGGTCCACTCGGTAAGACATCATCATAATGAGATCAATGTGACTAAGGAGTTAGGCACGAGATGATGTGTTACGGAACGAGTAAAGAGACTTGCCGGTAACGAGATTGAACAAGGTATATGTTGGGGAATGTCGCATGGGAAACAAAAAATTTCCTACACACATGCAAGATCTATCGATGGTGATGAGCATCTATGAGAGGAAGAGTGGATCTACATACCCTTGTAGATCGCTAAGCGGGAAGCGTTAAGAAACACGGTTGGTGTAGTCAAATGTCTTCGCGATCCAAATCACCGAGCGTCCCGCGATCTCATCACGATCCATCCCGCGATCCAATCACGATCCATCTTGCGAACTCATCACGATCCATCCCGCGATCCAATCACGATCCGTCCCGCGAACTCATCACGATCCGTCTTGCGATCTTGATCACGGTCCTTCCGATATAGCGCTGAACGGACGACACCTCCGCGTTCAGCACACGTACAGCTTGATGACGATCTCCGCCTTCTTGATCCAGCAAGAGGGAGCGGAGAGGTAGAAGAGTTCTCCGACAGCGTGACGGCGCTCCGGCGATGGTGGTGGAGCAATTCCGGCAGGGCTTCGCCTAAGCACTACAGAAAACCGATCTAGAGGAGAAACTATGCACTAGAGGAACAGGTAGCACGTGGCTGAAAATCTGGTGCCCAAAACCCTAAAACCTCTAGTATATATAAGAGGAAGAGAGGAGGAGGCTTGGCCCTCAAAGTACCAGCTCTTGGGTCGGCCGAATCAAGGAGGATTGGAGGATTCCTCCTCCAATCCTAGTAGGACTTGGACTCCTCCTTATTTTTGCCTTTTTCCACCTTTTTCTCTTGGGGATTTTCTTCCCAGCCGCATGGGCCTTGTGTGGGATTTCCACCAGCCCACAAAGGGCTGGTATTTACTCTCCCACAGCCCATGTAGCCTCTTGGGTCGAAATACCCCTCCCGATGGTCTCCCGGTACACTACCGATGAGCCCGAAACTTTTCCGGTGACCAAAATAGGACTTCCTATATATCAATCTTTACCTCTAGACCATTCTGGAGCTCCTCGTGACGTCCGGTATCTCATCCGGGACTCCAAACAACCTTCGATCACCACCATACATAACTTTATACTACCGAAACGTCATGGAACCTTAAGTGTGCAGACCCTGCGGGTTCAAGAACTATGTAGACATGATCAAGACACCTCTACAGTCAATAACCAATAGCGGGACCTGGATGCCCATATTGGTTCCTACATATTCTACGAAGATCATTATCTTTCGAACCTCTATGTCAAGGATTCAGTTAATCCCGTATGATGTTCCCTTTGTTCTTCGGTATGTTACTTGCCCGAGATTCGATCGTCGGTATCTCCATACCTAGTTCAACCTCGTTACCGACAAGTCTCTTTACTCGTTCCATAATACAAGATCCCATGACTAACACTTAGTCACATTGCTTGCAAGGCTTGTTGTGATGTTGTATTATCGAGTGGGCCCTGAGATACCTCTTCGTCACACGGAGTAACAAATCCCAGTATTGATCCATGCCAACTCAACAAACACCCTCGGAGATACCTGTAGAGCACCTTTATAGTCACCCAGTTACGTTGCGACGTTTGACACACACAAGGCACTCCTCTGGTATCCGTGAGTTGCATGATCTCATGGTCATAGGAACATATACTTGACATGCCGAAAACAATAGCAATAAACTGACACGATCATATGCTACATTTGTAGTTTGGATCTTGTCCATCACACCATTCTCCTAATGATGTGATCCCGTTTATCAAATGACATATCATGTTCATGGCTAGGAAACCTTAACCATCTTTGATCAACGAGCTAGTCTATTAGAGGCATACTAGGGACATGGTTTTGTCTATGTATCCACACATGCATCTAAGTCTTCGATCAATACAATTATAGCATGGATAATAAACGATTATCATGAACAAGGAAATATGATAATAACTAATTTATTATTTCCTCTAGGGCATATTTCCAACAGTCTCCCACTTGCACTAGAGTCAATAATCTAGTTCACATCACCATGTGATTCGCATTGTTATGAATCTAACACCCAATGAGTTTTGGGGCTCGATCATGCTTTGCATGTGAGAGAGTTCTTATAGTCAACGGGTCTGTGACATTCAGATCTGTGTGTACTTTGCAAATCTGTATGTCAAACCATAAACACTGCTACCACACTCCACTTGGTACTATTCCAAATGGCTGCTCCACTATATGTATCCAGATTGCTACTATGGGTCATCCGGATTGGTGTTAAAGCTTGCATCGACGTAACTCTTTACGACGAACACTTTACCACCTCCATAATCGAGAAACATCTCCTTAGTCTTTTAGTTACTAAGGATAATCTTGACCGCTGTCCAGTGATCCACTCCTGGATCACTCTTGTACCGGTTGACGGACTCATGGCAAGGCACACACAGGTGCGGTACACAGCATGGCATACTATACAGGGCCTATGGCTAAGGCATAGGGGACGACATTCGTCCTTTCTCTTTCTTCTGCCGTGGTCGAGCTTTGAGTCTCAGTCAACTTCACACCTTACAAAGCAGGCGAGAACACTTCTCTCTGACTAATCCATTTTGAACTCTTTCAAAATCTTGTCAAGGTATGTACTCATTAAAAGTCTTATCAAACATCTTGATCTATCTTTATAGATCTTGATGCTCAACAATTAGGTAGCTTTATTCAGGTCTTCCTTTGAAAATCACTTTTCAAACAACCATTTATACTTTCTAGAAATTCCACATTATTTCCGAATAGCAATATGTCATCCACATATACTTATCAGAAACTCTATGGTGCTCCCACTCACTTTATTGCAAATACAAGTTTCTCATAAACTTTGTATAGACTCAAAAACTTTGATCACCTCATCAAAGTGTACATTCCAACTCCGAGATGCTTGCTTCAGTCTATAAAAGGATCACTGAAGCTTGCACACCTTTTAGCATCCTTAGGACTGACAAAACCTTCTAGTTGTATCACATACAACCTTTCCTCAAGTAAACCTTTAAGGAAACGATGTTTTGACATCCATCTGCCAGATTTCATAATTGAAAACGCAACAACTGCTAACATAATTTCAACAGACTTTAGCATTGTTACGAGTGAGAAAGTCTCACCGCAGTCAACTCCTTGAACTTGTTGTAAACTTATTTGCAACAAGTCGAGCTTTACAAATGGTGACATTTACCATCAGCGTCTGTCTTCATTTCAAAGATCCATTTGTACTTAACGACCTGCCGTCCAACGAGCAAGTCCACCAAAGTCCATACTTGGTTTTCATACATGGATCCTTTCTCGGATTTCATGGCCTCTAACCATTTGTTGGTTTCCGGGCCCATCATCGCTTCTCCATAGTTCGTAGGTTCATCGTTGTCCAACAACTTGACCTCTAAGACAGGGTTGCCGCACCACTTAGGAGCAGTACACGTCCTTGTCGACCTACGAGGTTCGATAGTAACTTGATCCGAAGCTTCATGATCATCATCATTAACTTCCTCTTCAACTAACGTAGGCTTCACAGAAACAACTTCCTGCGCCGCGCTACTCTCTGGTTGAAACAGAGGTTCAATAACCTCATCAAGTTCTATCCTCCTCCCACTCAATTCTTTCAAGAGAAACTTTTTCTCGAGAAAGGACCTAGTTTTAGCAACAAACATTTTATGCTTGGATCTAAGATAGAAGGTTCACCCAACTATTCTTTGGGTATTCTATGAAGATGCATTTGTCTGCTTTGGTTTCGAGCTCATTAGGTGAAAACATTTTCCACCCAAGCGACGCAACCCGAAACATTAAGAAATGACAACTTAGGTTTCTATCAAACCATAATTCACACGGTTTCATCTCAACGGATTTAGATGGAGCCCTATTTAAAGTGAGTGTAGTTGTCTCTAATGCATAACCCCAAAATTATAGTAACAAAACGATAAGAGACATCATAGCATGCACCATATCCAATAGAGCACGTCTATGACGTTCGGGCACACAATCACACTATGGTGTTCCAGGTGGCGTGAGTTGTGAAACAATTTTCACAATGTCTAAAGTTGTATGCCAAACTCGCAACTCAGATATTCATCTCGACGATCATACCGTAGACATTTTTATCTTCTTGTCATGATGATCTTAAACTTCACTCTGAATTTGCTTGAACCTTTCAAACGATTCAGACTTGTGTTTCATTAAGCAAATATACACTATATCTACTCAAATCATCAGTGAAGGTAAGAAAAAAAAGATATCCACCACATGCTATAAGACTCATTGGATTGCATACATCAACATGCATCATTTCCAATAAGTCACTTGCCCACTCCATCAAACCAGAAAACGGGGTCCTTAGTCATCTTGACCAAGAGGCATGGTCCGCATGTCTCAACCGATTCGAAATCGAATGAGTCCAAAGATCCATCAGCATGGAGTTTCTTCATGCGTTTTATACCAATATGACATTTAGCAACAGTGCCACAAGTATGTGGTACTATTATTATTAACTTTGTATCTTTTGGCATCAATGTTATGAACATGTGTATTACTATGATGAAGATTCAACAAACCATTCTCACCGGGTGCTTGACCATTGAAGGTATTATTCATGTAAACAGAATAACCATTATTCTCTAACTTAAATGAATAATCGTGTTGCAATAAACACGATCCAAACACGTTCATGCTCAATGCAAAACACCAAATAACATTTATTTAGGTTTGTCACTAATCCCGAAGGTAGAGAGAGCGTGCGATGTTGATCTCATCAACCTTGGAAACATTTACAACACATATCGTCACCTCACCCTTAGCTAGTTCTCCGTTTATTCCGTAGCTTTTATTTCGAGTTACTAACATTTAGCAACCGAACTGCTATCCAATACCCAGGTGCTACTAGGAGTACTACCAAGGTACACATCAATAACACATATATCAAATATACTTCTGTCGACATTGCCAGCCTTCTTATCTACCAAGTATCTAGGGTTGTTCCGCTTCAGCGACCGCTCTCCTCATAATCGAAGCACTTAGTCTCGGGTTTGGGTTCAATTTGGGTTGCTTCACCGAAGCGGCAACTGACTTGCTATCCATGAAGTTTCCCTCCTTGCCCTTGCCCTTCCCGAAACTAGTGGTTTTACTAACCATCAACACTTGATGCTCCTTCTTGATTTCTACCTTCGCGGTTGTCAAACGTCGCGAACAGCTCAGGGATCATTATTTCTATCCCTGGCATTTATAGTTCATCACCAAGTTCTAGTAGCTTAGTGAAAGTGACTTGGAGAACAATATCAATCACTATCTTATCTGGAAGATCAACTCCCACTCGATTCAAGCGATTGCAGCACCAGACAATCTGAGCACATGCTCAACGATTGAACTATTCTCTTTCATCTTGCAGGCAAAGAATCTTGTTGGAGATCTCATATCTCGCAACACGGGCATGAGCCTGAGATCCTAATTTCAGCTCTTAGAACATCTCATATGTTCTGTGACGTTCAAAACATTTCGGAGCCTCAATTCTAAGCCGTAATGCATGACGCACTAAACTATCAAGTAGTCATCAGAACGTGCCTGTCAGATGTTCACAACATCTACAGACGACGCTAGAGGGGTTGGCTTACCGAGCGGTGCATTAAGCCTTCTGTGCAGCAATGAGGACAATCCTCAGACCACGGACCCGGTCCGCAATATTGCTACCATCATCTTTCAACTCTATTTCTCTAGGAACATATAAAAATTCAAGGGAGCTACATCGTGAGCTAGTAATCTACAACATAATTTTGCAAAGTCACTACTAACTATGTTCATGATAATGAGTTCAATTAATCATATTACTTAAGAACTCCCACTCAAATTGACATCCCTCCGGTCATTCGAGTGAAACATGATCCAAATTCACCAACTCAAGTCCGATCATCACGTGAGTTGAGGTGGTTTCAATGGTGAACATCATCATGTTGATCATATCTACTATATGTCTCATGTTTGACCTTTCGGTCTCTTGTGTTCCGAGACCATGTCTGTACATGCTAGGCTCGTCAAGTTTAACCCGAGTGTTCTGCATGTACAACACTGGCTTGCACCCGTTGTATGTGAACGTAGAGTCTATCACACCCGATCATCACGTGGTGTCTCAACACGACGAACTTTCGCAATGGTGCACACTCGGGGAGAACACAATTTATCTTGAAATTAAGCGAGGGATCACCTTATAATGCTACCGTCGTCCTAAGCAGAACAAGGTGCATAAAAGGATTAACATCACATGCAAATCATAAGTGACATGACATGGCCATGAACTTGTGGTTTTGATCTCCATCTAGAAAGCACCAGCATGATCTCCATCGTCACCGGGCATGACACCATGATCTTCATCATCTTGATCTCCATCAACGTGTCGCCATCGGGGTTGTCATGCCCAACATGCTTCTACTACTATTGCTACCGTTTAGCGATAAAGTAAAGCATGACATAGCGCTTAATGATTGACACGTAGGTCATACAATAATTAAAGACAACCCTATGGCTCCTGCCGGTTGCCGTACTCATCGACATGCAAGTCGTGATAATCTATACATCACATGATCATCTCATACATCACATATATCACATCATGTAATTGGCCATATCACATCACAACATACCTTGCAAAAACAAGTTAGACATCCTCTAATTGTTGTTGCATGTTTTACGTGGCTGCTACGGGTATCTAGCAAGAACAATTCTCATCTACGCAAAACCACAAAGGTGATACACTAGTTGCTTTTCAACCTTCTCAAGGACCGCCTTTGTCAAATCTGATCCAAGTAAAGTGAGAGAAACTGGCACCCGCAAGCCATCTATGCAACAAGTTGCGGTCGAGGGAACCGGTCTCTCGTAAGCGTACGAGTAATGTTGGTCCGGGCCGCTTCATCTCACAATACCGCTGAACCAAAATCTGACCAAGGGAGGAAGCAATCTAAGCATCAACGTCCACAAACCTTTTGTGTTCTACTCGAGATCTCATCTACACATAGACCTAGCTCATGATGCCACTGTTGGGGAACGTCGCATGGGAAACAAATTTTTTCCTACACACACGTAAGATCTATCCATGGTGATGAGCATCTACGAGAGGGAGAGTGGATCTACATACCCTTTTAGATCACTAAGCGGGAAGCATTAAGAAACGCGGTTGGTGTAGTCGAACGTCTTTGCGATCCAAATCGCCGAGCGTCCCGCGATCTCATCACGATCCGTCCCGCGAGCCAATCACGATCCGTCCCGCAAACTCATCACAATCCGTCCCGTGATCCAATCACGATCCGTCCCGCGAACTCATCATGATCCGTCTCGCGATTTTGATCACGGTCCTTCCGATCTAGCGCCGAACGGACGGCACCTCCGCGTTCAGCACACGTACAAATTGATGATGATCTCCGCCTTCTTGATCCAGCAAGAGGGAGTGGAGAGGTCGAAGAGTTCTCCGACAGCGTGACGGCACTCCGGCGATGGTGGTGGAGCAATTCCGGCAGGGCTTCGCCTAAGCACTGCAGAAAACCGATCTAGAGGAGAAACTATGCACTAGAGGAACGGGTAGCACGTGGCTGAAAATCTGGTGCCAAAAACCCTAAAACCTCTAGTATATATAAGAGGAAGAGAGGAGGAGGCTTGGCCCTCAAAGGACCAGCTCTTGGGTCGGCCGAATCAAGGAGGATTGGAGGATTCCTCCTCCAATCCTAGTAGGACTAGGACTCCTCCTTATTTTTGCCTTTTTTGCCTTTTTCCACCTTTTTCTCTTTGGGATTTTCTTCCCAGCCGCATGGGACTTGTGTGGGACTTCCACCAGACCACAAATGGCTGGCATTTACTCTCCCACAGCCCATGTAGCCTCTTGGGTCGAAATACCCCTCCCGATGGTCTCCCGGTACACTACCGATGAGCCCGAAAATTTTCCGGCGACCGAAACAGGACTTCCTATATATCAATCTTTACCTCCGGACCATTCCTGAGCTCCTCGTGACATCCGGGATCTCATCCGGGACTCCGAACAACCTTAGGTCACCACCATACATAACTCTATACTACCGAAACGTCACCGAACCTTAAGTGTGCAAACCCCGCGGGTTCGAGAACTATGTAGACATGACCAAGACACCTCTACATTAAATAACCAATAGCGGGACCTGGATGCACATATTGGTTCCTACATATTCTACGAAGATCTTTATCGGTCAAACCTCTATGTCAAGGATTCAGTTAATCCCGTATGATGTTCCCTTTGTTCTTCGGTATGTTACTTGCCCAAGATTCGATCGTCGGTATCTCCATAGCTAGTTCAACCTCGTTACCGGCAAGTCTCTTTACTCATTCCGTAATACAAGATCCTGTGACTAACACTTAGTCACATTGCTTGCAAGGATTGTTGTGATGTTGTATTACCGAGTGGGCCCTGAGATACCTCTTCGTCACACGGAGTAACAAATCCCAGTCTTGATCCATGCCAACGCAACAGACACCCTCGGAGATACCTGTAGAGCACCTTTATAGTCACCCAGTTACGTTGCGACGTTTGATACACACAAGGCACTCCTCCAGTATCCGTGAGTTGCATGATCTCATGGTCATAGGAACATATACTTGACTTGCAGAAAACAGTAGCAATAAACTGACACGATCATATGCTACGTTTGTAGTTTGGGTCTTGTCCATCACACCATTCTCCTTATGATGTGATCCCGTTTATCAAATGACATATCATGTCCATGGCTAGGAAACCTTAACCATCTTTGATCAACGAGCTAGTCTATTAGAGGCATACTAGGGACATGGTTTTGTCTATGTATCCACACATGCATCTAAGTCTCCGATCAATACAATTATAGCATGGATAATAAATGATTATCGTGAACAAGGAAATATGATAATAACTAATTTATTATTGCCTCTAAGGCATATTTCCAACAGTATAGGGATACCGACGATCGAATCTCGGGCAAGTGTCATATCGATAGACAAAAGGAATTGTATACGAGATTGATTGAATCCCCGACATCGTGGTTCATCCGATGAGATCATCATGGAGCATGTGGGAGACAACATGGGTATCCATATCCCGCTGTTGGTTATTGATCGGAGAGGTGTCTCGGTCATGTCTATATGCCTCCCGAACCCGTATGGTCTACACACTTAAGGTTCGATGACGCTAGGGTTATAGGGAAATAGTGTACGTGGTTACCGAAGGTTGTTCGAAGTCCCGGGTAGATCCTATACATCACGAGGAGTTCCGAAATGGTCTGGAGGTAAATATTTATATATAGGAAGTGAGTTTTTGGTCACCGGAAGTGTTTCGGGCATCACCGATAACGTACCGGGACCACCGGAATGGTTCCGGGGGTCTACCGTGTGGGGCCAATGGCACCAGAGGGCTGCATGGGCCAAGAGTGGGAAGGTACCAGCCCCAGAGTGGGCTGGTGCGCCCCCACCCTGGCCCAAGGCGCAGCAAAGGAGAGAAGGGGGGGGGGGGGTGGGGCAAACCCTAGGGCAGATGGGCCCTAGGCCCACCCTAGGGCTGCCGCACCCCTCTCCCTTCCCTTGGCCGCCGCCCCAAGGCCATCTAGGGCTGGCCACCGGCCCTAGGGTGGGAACCCTAGGGGCTGCGCCCTCCCTCCTCCTCCTCCTCCTATATATAGTGGGGGTTTTGGGGGCTGCCCACACACAAGTTTCTCTCCCTCTCGGCGCAGCCCTACCCCTTCTCCTCGTCTTCCGTAGTGCTTGGCGAAGCCCTGCCGGAGTACCACGCAGCTCCATCGTCACCACGCCGTCGTGCTACCGGAGCTCTCCCTCAACCTCTCCTTCCTCCTTGCTGGATCAAGGCGTAGGAGATGTCACCGGGCTGCACGTGTGTTGAACGCGAAGGCGCCGTTGTTCGGTGCTTAGATCGGAATCCACCGTGATCTGAATCGCTGTGAGTACGACTCCACCAACCGCATTCTAGTAATGCTTCTGCTTAGAAATCTTCAAAGGTATGAAGATGCTCTACCCCCTTGCTTGTTGCTGGTTTCTCCATAGATTGATCTTGGTGACGTAGGAATTTTTTTGATTTACTACTACGTTCTCCAACAGTGGCATCATGAGCTAGGTCTATGCGTAGAATCTATGCACGAGTAGAACACAAGGTGTTGTGGGCGTCGATTTTGTCAACTGTCTTGCTGTTACTAGTATTATCTTGATTCGACGGTATTGTGGGATGAAGCGGCCCGGACCGACTTTACACGTACGCTTACGTGAGACTGGTTCCACCGCGTGACATGCACTTGTTGCATAAGGTGGCTAGCGGGTGTCTGTCTCTCCCATTCTAGTCAGATCGAATTCGATGAAAAGGGTCCTTATGAAGGATAATTAGAAATTGGCATATCACGTTGTGGTTTTTGCGTAGGTAAGAAACGTTCTTGCTATAAACCTATAGCAGCCACGTAAAAACTTGCAACAACAAATTAGAGGACGTCTAACTTGTTTTTGCAGCATATGCCATGTGATGTGATATGGCCAAAGAATGTGATGTATGAGATTGATCATGTTCTTGTAATAGGATTCACGACTTGCATGTCGATGAGTATTACAACCGGCAGGAGCCATAGGATTTGTCTTAATTTATTGTATGACCTGTGTGTCAATCATAAACGCCATGTAATTACTTTACTTTATTGCTAATCATTAGCCATAGTAGTAGAAGTAATAGCTGGCGAGACAACTTCATGAAGACACGATGATGGAGATCATGATGATGGAGATCATGGTGTCGTGCCGGTGACAGTGATGATCATGGTGCCCCGAAGATGGAGATCAAAGGAGCAAGATGATATTGGCCATATCATGTCACTATATTGATTGCATGTGATGTTTATCATGTTTACATCTTATTTGCTTAGAACGACGATAGCTAAATAAGACGATCTCTCACTAAAATTTCAAGAAATGTGTTCACCCTAACTATGCACCATTGCTAAGGTTCGTTGTTCCGAAGAACCATGTGATGATCGGGTGTGATAGGTTCTAACGTTCGCATACAACAGGTGTAAGCCAGATTTACACACGCAATACACTTAGGTTGACTTGACGAGCCTAGCATGTACAGACATGGCCTCAGAACACGGGAGACCGAAAGGTCGAACATGAGTCATATAGAAGATATGATCAACATGGAGATGTTCACCATTGATGACTAGTCCGTCTCACGTGATGATCGGACACGGGCTAGTTGACGTGGATCATGTGTCACTTGGATAACTAGAGAGATGTCTATCTAAGTGGGAGTTCATTAAATAATTTGATTATGTGAACTTAATTATCATGAACCTGCTCTAAAATTGTCTTTACAATCTATATTATAGATCCAATGGCCAACGCTAATGTTGCCCTCAACTTCAACGCATTCCTAGAGAAAACCAAGCTAAAAGACGATGGAAGCAACTATGCGGATTGGGTCCGCAGCTTGAGGATCATCCTCATAGCTTCCAAGAGATTGTATGTCCTTGATGCACCACTAGGTGACACACCCGTTTTCCCCGCAACTCAAGACGTTATGAACGCCTGGCAGTCGCGTTGTGATGATTACTCCCCGGTTCAGTGCGACATGCTTTACAGCTTAGAACTAGGGCTCCAAAAGCATTTTGAGCAACACGGAGCATATGAGATGTTCCAAGAGCTGAAATTGGTTTTCCAAGCTCATGTCCGGGTCAAGAGATATGATGTCTCTGACAAGTTCTTCAGTTGTAAGATGGAGGAAAATAGTTCTGTCAGCAAGCATATACTCAAAATGTCTGGGTTCACAACCGCTTGTCTGAGCTAGGAGTTAATCATCCGGATGACTCGGTTATTGATAGAATCCTCCAGTCGCTTCCACCTAGCTACTAGAACTTTGTGATAAACTACAACATGCAGGGTATGGAGAATTCCATTCCTGAGTTGTACTCAATGCTGAAATCAACGGAGGTCGAGATCAAAAAGGAGCATCAAGTGTTGATGGTGAATAAGACCACTAGTTTCAAGAAAGTCAAGGGTAAGAAGAACTTCAAGAAGGACGGCAAAGCAATTGCCACGTCCGGTAAGCAAGTTGCCGGGAAGAAGAACAAGAATGGACCCAAGCCTGAGACTGAGTGCTTTTATTGCAAGGGTACCAATCACTGGAAGCGGAACTGCCCCAAGTACTTAGCGGATAAGAAGGCCGACAACGTTAAAGGTATATGTGATATACTTGTTATTGATGTGTACCTTACCAGCGCTCGTAGTAGCTCCTGGGTATTTGTTACCGGTGCAGTTGCTCACATTTGTAACTCCAAGCAGGAGCTGCGGAATAAGCGGAGACTGGCAAAGGACGAGGTGACGATGCATGTCGGGAGTGGTTCCAAGGTCGATGTGATCGCTGTCGGCACGCTATCTCTACATCTACCTTCAGGATTAGTTTTAAACCTTAATAATTGTTATTTAGTACCATCTTTGATCATGAACATTGTATCTGGATCTCGTTTGATGCGAGATGGCTACTCATTTAAATCTGAGAATAATGGTTGTTCTATTTATATGAGAGAAATGTTTTATGGTTATGTCCCGCTGGTCAATGGTTTATTTTTGATGAATCTCGAACGTGATGTTACACATGTTCATAGTGTGAGTACCAAAAGATGTAAGGTTGATAACGATAGTCCCACTTACATGTGGCACTGCCGCCTTGGTCATATTGGTGCAAATGCATGAAGAAACTCCATGCTGATGGACTTTTGAAGTCTCTTGATTTTGAATCATTTGACACGTGCGAACCATGCCTCATGGGCAAGATGACCAAGACTCCGTTCTCCGGAACAATGGAGCGAGCAACTGACTTGTTGGAGATAATACATACCGATGTATGCGGTCCAATGAGCGTTGAGGCTCGCGGTGGCTACCGTTATGTTCTCACCCTCACTGATGACTTAAGCAGATATGGGTATGTCTACTTAATGAAACACAAGTCTGAAACCTTTGAAAAGTTCAAGGAATTTGAGAGTGAGGTAGAGAAGCAACATGACAGGAAAATAAAGCGCCTACGATCTGATCATGGCGGAGAATATTTAAGTCACGAGTTTGGCATGCACCTAAGGAAATGTGGAATTGTTTCACAACTCATGCCGCCTGGCACACCTCAGCGAAATGGTGTGTCTGAACGTCGTAATCGCAATCTATTGGATATGGTGCGATCTATGATGTCTCTTACCGACTTACTGCTATCATTTTGGGGATATGCATTAGAGACTGCCGCATTCACTTTAAATAGGGCACCGTCTAAGTCCGTTGAGACGACACTATATGAATTATGGTTTGGAAAGAAACCTAAGTTGTCTTTTCTAAAAGTTTGGGGATGCGATGCTTATGTGAAGAAACTTCAACCTGAGAAGCTCGAACCCAAAGCGGAAAAGTGTGTCTTCATAGGATACCCCAAAGAAACTATTAGGTATACCTTCTACCTCAGATCCGAAGGCAAAGTCTTTGTTGCGAAGAATGAATCCTTTCTAGAGAAAGAGTTTCTCTCGAAAGAAGTAAGTGGGAGGAAAATAGAAATTGATGAGGTAATTCTACCTTCACTCGAACCGGAGAGTAGCGCAACATAGGAAGTTGTTTCTATGGAGCCTACACCGGCTAGAGTGGAAGTTAATGATGATGATCATGAAACTTCAGATCAAGTTGCTATTCGAAGGTCCACAAGGACACGTTCCGCACCAGAGTGGTACGACAACCCTATCCTGGAGATCATGTTGTTGGACAACGGTGAACCTTCGAACTATGAAGAAGCAATGGCGGGCCCGGATTCCAACAAATGGCTTGAAGCCATGAAATCTGAGATAGGATCCATGTATGAGAACAAAGTATGGACTTTGGCGGACTTGCCTGATGATAAGCGAGCCATAGAAAATAAATGGATCTTTAAGAAGAAGACTGACGCGGATGGTAATGTGACCGTCTATAAGGCCCGGCTTGTCGCTAAGGGTTATCAACAAGTTCAAGGAGTTGACTACGATGAGACTTTCTCACCCGTAGTGATGCAAAAGTCCGTCCGAATCATGTTAGCAATTGCCGCATTTTATGATTATGAGATCTGGCAAATGGACGTCAAAACGACATTCCTTAATGGTTTCCTTAAGGAAGAACTGTATATGAGGTGATTAAAGCGTTTGGATTTATACAGGTTTATGAAGAACCCTGTATTTACAAGAAAGTGAGTGGGAGCTCTGTAGCATTTCTCATATTATATGTGGATGAGAAATGATATAGAACTTTTGGAAAGCATAAAGGCCTACTTGAATAAGTGTTTTCCAATGAAGGACCTTGGAGAAGCTTCTTACATATTAGGCATCAATATCTATAGAGATAGATCGAGACGCCTCATAGGTCTTTCACAAAGCACATACCTTGACAAGATATTGAAGAAGTTCAATATGGATCAGTCCAAGAAGGGGTTCTTGCCTGTGTTACAGGGTGTGAGATTGAGTACGACTCAATGCCCGACCACGACAGAGGATAGAGAAAAGATGAGTATCATCCCCTATGCTTCAGCCATAGGCTCTATTATGTATGACATGCTGTGTATCAGACCTGATGTGAACCTTTCCATAAGTTTAGTAGGGAGGTACCAAAGTGATCCCGGAGCGGAACACTGGACAACGGTCAAGAATATCCTGAAGTACCTGAAAAGGACCAAGGACATGTTTCTCGTATATGGAGGTGTCGAAGAGCTCGTCGTAAAGGGTTACGTCGATGCTAGCTTCGACACAGATCCGGATGACTCGAAGTCACAAACCAGATACGTGTATATTTTGAACGGAGGGGCAGTCAGCTGGTGCAGCAGCAAGCAAAGCGTCATGGCAGCATCTACATGTGAAGCGGAGTACATAGCTGCTTCGGAAGCAGCAAAGGAAGGAGTGTGGATGAAGGAGTTCATCATCGACCTAGGAGTGATTCCCAATGCGTCGGGCCCGATGACTCTATTCTGTGACAACACTTGAGCTATTGCCCTTGCCAAGGAGCCCAGGCTTCACAAGAAGACAAGACACATCAAACGCCACTTCAACTCCATTCGTGATTACATTCAGGAAGGAGATATAGATATTTGTAAAGTACATACGGATTTGAATGTCGCAGATCCGTTGACTAAACCTCTCTCACGATAAAAACATGATCAACACCAGAACTCTATGGGTGTTCGATACATCACAATGTAACTAGATTATTGACTCTAGTGCAAGTGGGAGACTATTGGAAATATGCCCTAGAGGCAATAATAAAATGGTTATTATTGTATTTCCTTGTTCATGATAATTGTCTATTGTTCATGCTATAATTGTATTAACCGGAAACCGTAATGCATGTGTGAATACATAGACCACAACATGTCCCTAGTGAGCCTCTAGTTGACTAGCTCGTTGATCAATAGATGGTCACGGTTTCATGACCATGGACATTGGATGTCGTTGATAACGGGATCACATCATTAGGAGAATGATGTGATGGACAAGACCCAATCCTAAGCGTAGCACAAGATCGTGTAGTTCGTTTGCTAAAGCTTTTCAATGTCAAGTATCGTTTCCTTAGACCATGAGATTGTGCAACTCCCGGATACCGTAGGAATGCTTTGGGTGTGCCAAACGTCACAACGTAATTGGGTGGCTATAAAGGTGCACTATGGGTATCTCCGAAAGTGTCTGTTGGGTTGGCACGAATCGAGACTGGGATTTGTCACTCCGTGTGACGGAGAGGTATCTCTGGGCCCACTCGGTAAGACATCATCATAATGAGCTCAATGTGACTAAGGAGTTAGCCACGGGATGATGTATTATGGAACGAGTAAAGAGACTTGCCGGTAACGAGATTGAACAAGGTATAGAGATACCGACGATCGAATCTCGGGCAAGTATCATACCGATAGACAAAGGGAATTGTATACGGGATTGATTGAATCCCCGACATCGTGTTTCATCCGATGAGATCATCATGGAGCATGTGGGAGCCAACATGGGTATCCAGATCCTGCTATTGGTTATTGATAGGAGAGGTGTCTCGGTCATGTCTACATGTCTCCCGAACCCGTAGGGTCTACACACTTAAGGTTCGATGATGCTAGGGTTATAGGGAAATGGTATATGTGATTACCGAAAGTTGTTCGGAGTCCCAGATGAGATCCCAGACATCACGAGGAGCTCCAGAATGGTCCGAAGGTAAATATTGATATATAGGAAGTCCAGTTTTTGTCACCGGAAAGTTTTCGGGCTCATCGGTATTGTACCGGGAGTGCCGGGAGGGTGCCGGAGGACCCCCGGGAGGGGTGTGACGACCATAGGACTTTGTGGGCCCTTAGAGGAGGTGTGCCAGCCCTTATTGGGCTGTCCAAGACCTTCTAGAAAGGCCCATGCGGCTGGAGATCTGGAGATAAAGGGCAAAGGGTTTTAAAAGAGGAGATCCACCTCCCTTGTGGGAGGTGGACTCTATCCCCACTTCGGCCGAAGCCCTCCTCTTTGGAGGAGGGGCCAAGGCAGACCTCCCTCTCCCTCCTCCTATATATACTTGAGGTTTTGGCCTTTTGAGGACAGTTCTGAACTCTCTCTCTCACGACAAAGCCCTACCTCTCTTCTTCCTCCTCCGTAGCGCTTAGGCGAAGCCCTGTCGGAATACCTTGCTACTCCACCACCACCACGTCGTCGTGCTGCTGTTGGAGCCCTTCCCCAACCTCTCCTTCCTCCTTGCTGGATCAAGGCGTAGGAGACGTCACCGGGCTGCACATGTGTTGAACGCGGAGGTGCCGTTATTCGGCGCTTAGATCGGAATCCACCGCGATCTGAATCGCTGCGAGTACGACTCCATCAACCGCGTTCTTGTAATGCTTCCGCTTAGCGATCTTCAAAGGTATGAAGATGCAATATCTCTGCACTCATTGCTGGTTTTTCCATAGATAGATCTTGGTGACACGTAGGAAAATTTTGATTTACTAGTATGTCTCCCATCACTTTCCCGTTGTGTTTAATGCCGCCCGCTCGTGAACGAACATGTGGCCGGAGTAGGTTTCTCCAATTCCACCCAGGTTTAATGGAGTCGTTTGACTTCGACGAGAAGGCGTGTTTAGTCTGGCGTGCAACGGGCGATGCCCTCAACCGAAGCGCCGCTTTAATGGCGGAAGTAGCGAGAGGTCGCATCCGCTCAGAGCTGACTTCAATGTGGAGCGGTACACTCTATAGCGGCATGAATGCGGTCAGCTGGCGCCGGGCGGAAACGCATGGGGGAGGGGGTCAAGAGTTCTGTGTTTCGATTGTATGCGCGCGCGTGGTCATATGAAGAGCCGTCTTGCGCTCTATTGTGTCTCTTCCACCGAACTTTGTGTTTTCTTGTGTGTGATGATTTTCTTTCATGTTTAGGCCATTTTCCCGCGGAAACACATTAAACAAAGGATTTCATAAACTCTGACATTCATTAATCATTAGTGGCAATATCAAATCGTTTTTCTCGAAAATTCTGGGATTATGGTATAAAAAATTATGAGACGAGCACAAAAATATCACTCATCAGCCATCCGCCCTGCCACCCCCATCCCGCACCGCCACGTGCTTGCCATCGTGCCTCATCGCCGCTCGCCCCCTGTTACGCTATCACTGACTTACTACTCCGTCATAAAGGCTATTAGCTAGGCTTTATAAATGGAAAATTGAAAAAATAAAGATTTTACGGAATTTGAGAATAGTGGTTGATACAAAACTTCTCATAAATTATATGACCCTCCCTTCTATGCTATAGACATACTAAACCATCGGTGGATGCCTTTGTTCCTTTCTCGCCCCCGCTCGGGCGACTCGAGCGGGGACCAAGCCCTAGCCATTGGGGGATCTCCTTCCTTCCCTCCCTCCCTCCGCCACTACCGAAGGACGCCGCTGGCCTTTAGTTCGGGGGACGACGGCGATGGCGGGGGCCTCCCTCTCTCCCGTGCCATGGCTATGGTGCAGAGCCCCACAACATGAGGTGGCACGACCGATCTGGCCTTGGCGGCATGGTGGGTGTCCTTGCCTTAACCTATGGCGGTGCGTCGGCCGACTCTGCCTCGGGCGGCGATGGCTATGGGCCCAGCGATCGACCTTGCTTTGTGCAGCGGTTTGGCTGCGTTTAGCGTCGGCGACCAGATCTTTGCCGATGAGCCATCTGACATCAGATCGATGATGGCGGCATGGATGGCCTAGTGGAGAAGTCGACGCCATGAGTGGTCCGGTGTCCGGACATATATGATCTGGCCGGTGCGGTCTGCACGTTGTGCGGTAGCTCAGATCGGTGGCAACTCGTGTACACGATACTTGATGGAGGTTTGTCGAGCAAATCCGGGTGAAAACCTCATTCTCGGCTTGTTCCCAAGACCAACGATGGTGGCACTCTTTTGTGTCGTTACCTTCTTGAAGGCATCGCCGTGGAGAAGTTCCATACCTCTATCCGCTACCTCGGAGGGAAGCCCTAGATTAGTAGATCGAATGACGGCGGCGCTCTAGTGTTGTTTCCCCCTTGTGGGTATCATTCTTGGAGGATTACACGGGCTCAAGGGACCAGTGGACAACTTCTTTGGTGGAGTGGTTCTTCATCTTACACATTGATGACGACAGATCTCGATGGCATGGCAAAGTGAAGACTCGGTGTCCGATGCGTGGAGATGGACTCGTGCAGGGGGAGGACGTTGTCTGGTGTCATGGTGGTGTCGATGGTAGAGAGGCCTGGCAAGGTTGGTGCATTAGTTTCTGCTCTGAAGATGGATTGGTGAAAGACGGCGGCGATGACACAATAGTGCGTCGGACCAGGTCATCTTGAGCTTTTGTTCCCTTGGGAAGAGTATGTTCATACTTCTCCATTTGAGGAACAAACTTTGGCTTAGGCAATTGATCTTCTTCCCATTCAACTCCATTTGCATTGAATTAGCCAATGCCATGGTTCTTCCGGTATCCTCCGTGCTTGCGTACAATTTCCTCAAATTGCTTATAGCCGGCAAGACTTTTGTAGATACCTTTCTCTATAATCCCTTTCAATAGTTTATTTTCTTGATCAAGTGTAACTTGGCTAAGAGAGTTGTTAGTGGGATCAATAGAACTACTAGAAGCAATATCATTGGATTTATCATTTTTATTGCTACTAGTTGAAGAACCTTTCTTGCCTTTGTTACTAGTTTGCTTAGCCTTAACTTGTGGAATGAATGTAGACAAGAGAAGTCGTTTGGCTAGATAAGAGGAAGTCTTCTTTAAAAGATCATCATTGATTGCTTTAAGGAATCCATGCTCTTGCTCCAAATTGAGCTTCTTGATGTGGAGCTTCTCATGTGTCCTTACAAGCTCTCTATGATCTTGTAGAGTAGACTCTTGGGCTAACTTAAGAGTGTTTAGTTCTTGAGTTAGCGCTTTATTTCCAACTTATCATCATCGCATGACTTATCTTGACTATAGTGATTACTAAGAAGTTCATTTTGACTAATATCACTAGATTTGTCACATAGCAAGTTATCATCTCCTAGCAAGTTATCCTCATCACTATTGAAATCAAGATACTCGGGGTGTGATACCTTGGGGCCTTTAGCCATGAAGCAACTTCCACTCTGTTCATTTGGTGAATCAAATATGTCATGGGAGTTGGTTGTCACTAGTGCAAGTCTGACAACACCTTCATCTTGACTATAGTCGGAGTTGGAGTGATAGCTTCTCTCGGAGTGGTTGTCGGATTTGGATCCAGAAACCCATTCACCAACTTGAGCTTGATGTCTTCTTATTGAGTAGCACCTGGTGTACTTGTCCTTCTTCTCCGAGTCCCTACTTCTCATTGAGGGTATGTGTTCATAACGGTCATCTCTACTCCTTCTCTCTCTTAGAGGTGATTCATCTCTTGAGCTTCGCCTGCTTGGTTACTCTTCTCTTCGTTTGTAGGGAGCCGTGCACTCATTGGAGTAGTGTCCGGGCTTCCCACAATTGTAGCAGTTTCGGTCACGACTTGACGAATGCTTCTCTTCATATCTTCAGTTGGAGCTTCGATCTTTGCCTCTATTCTTGTAGAACTTGTTGAATTTCTTAACCATGAGGCTTATCTCTTCATTGGTAACAAGGTTGTCTCTTGAAGTTGCGGGAGCATCAGTTGTGGCTTTGTAAGCACCGCTAGACTTGTTCGGAAACTCTTCTTTGTCTTTGAGTGTCATCTCATGAGCAACAATCCTTCCAATGACTTCCATAGGCTTGAGATCTTTATAGTTGGGCATCATTTGGATCAATGTGCACATGGTGTTGTATCTCTCATCCAAAGCTCTAAGTATCTTCTTGTTGATGAATTTGTCGATCATTTCTTCACTTCCCAAGCCGTCAATCACATTGGTGATGAGAGCTAGCCTAGAGTACATCTCCGCGACTCCTTCACCATCCTTCATCTTGAACTTGTCAAGCTGACGTTAAAGACCATCGAATTTGGATTCTCTCACGGATTAGGTACCTTTGTGCATATCAATCAAAGTGTCCCATGGGCATTCTCAAGACGACTGATTTTGTTGAATCCTTCGGGGCATAGGCAGTTAAAAAGAATGTCGCGTGCTTGAGCGTTGTATTCAATCATCTTCAATTCTTCCGCGGTCGCTTCACGATCCGGTTCCCTTCCATCACCAAAGAATTCACCTTGCAATCCAACACGAACAATAGTCCAAACGGCGGGGTTATGACCAAGAATATGCATTTTCATTTTATGCTTCCAACTAGCAAAATTCGTACCATCAAAGTATGGACCTCTACGGTGATAATTTCCCTCGCTAGACGCCATAGTCTCCTAGATTCCGAAACCAATGCAATGGAGACCAAAGCTCTGATACCACTTGTAGGATCGAAAGTATGTCTAGAGGGGGGTGATTAGATTACTTGACCACATAAAAATTCTATATTTTCCCAATTTTAAGTGTTGGCAAATTTTAGCAATGATAGCAAGTCAAGCACATCCTACACATGCATGTCTAAGAGTATAGAAGTGGAAAGTAAAGACTAACATATGTAATAGAAGATAGGGAGGAATATCAAACTCAATTTGGAGATACAAGGATTTTTTCCATGGTTCCGATAGGTGGTGCTATCATACGTCCAGGTTTATGGAGACTTCAACCCACAGAGGGTAACGGCCGTGAGAGTCTATGGAGGGCTCTACACATGGAGGGTTCCACGAAGAAGCAACCTTGTCTATTCCATGATGGCCTACGTCCATGGAGGACTATCCTTACTCGGGGTAGATCTTCACGAAGTAGGCGATCTCCTTGCCCTAACAAACTTCTTGGTTCAACTCCACAACACGAAGTAGGAGGCTCCCAAGGGACACCTAACCAATCTAGGAGGAACCACCCTCCAAAAGGTAATAGGTTTGATAATGATGATGAACTCCTTGCTCTTGTGCTTCAAGATGATAGAATCCTCAACACTCAATCACTCTCTCACATATTTGGCTTTGGTGGAAGAGATTGATTGGGTGGAAAGCAACTTGGGGAGGCTAGAAATCAAGATCCATATGGTTGGAGTGGAATGGCTTGATCTCAACACATGAGTAGGTGGCTCTCTCTCAAGAAATCAGATGGGATAAGTGGGGAACTGTTCTGAGTGCTTCTCTTGCGAGTGAGTGGTGGTGGAGGGGTATATATAGGCATCTCCAAAAATCGAACAGTCACACCTTAAGTTACAAACTCGATGACACTGAAGTATAAAACTCAATGGTACCAAGTTTCTCAAAAGGTAGCAACTTCCGAATCTCGGTGAGACCGATATATAAGTCTCGGCAGTACCGATAAGGTGACCAACGGTTAGATTGCAAAACTCAGTGGCACCGATCAAAAAAATCGGAATTTCCGATTTTAGGAAAAGGGGCAACAGAAGGTAGGCAACCAAAACTCAGTGGCACCGATGCAGAATGGGTTGTACCGAAGACTTAGGGTTTGGCTGGGATCTGTCTGAGGTGAAAATTGGTAGGGCCGAGTGGGAAGAATTGGTGGCATCGATTTTGCATGATAGGCTTTTGAAAAACTTGTGTGGAAGAGCTTGTGGGTGTTTTTGGTGACTATCACTTGTGCATGTGGAGCATTTTGTTTACCAACAATACATCACCCCCTTTTAATATTATTGGCTTTCCAATTGTCTCAAAGTGATTTCTCACAAAGTAAAATGTAGAGTCTTCTTGCTTGAAGCTTTGCCAATCCTATTCTTTGCATCCAGGGGTCTCTCCGCAATCCTCTTGCCATCCCATCATTGAACTTTTCCTAAAATATACTTACTGGAAACATTAGTGCAATGAGATATATGTTGTTATTAATTACCAAAACCACCAAGGGAGCAAATGTGCTTTGAATCTCCCCCTTTTTGGTAATTGATGACAACATATAGATTAAAGCTTCGACATATGATATAATCAATGAATATAATCGTCGCTTTGAGAAGTATGTGATAAGCAAGAGCCCCCCCCCCTAAATTTGTGCACTATTTTGAATTTGCATTTGAATGCAAAATGCACAATCAATTAGGTATATGTGACACTCTTCCATGTCACATACAAATTGATGGTGTGCAAGAATAATATGAATGAACATCATAGCACAACACAACAAGCAAAAATGAATGATCATCTCATAGGCATCTCAAGGATAGGAAATAGTAGCAACACACATCAAGTGTATGATCAAACACAAACAAGGTTTAACACAAACGGCAAGCCAAAAGATATCAATGTTTTTGAAGAGCGATAAAAAGCAACACTCTCCCTCTCTCTAAGCCCTAATGATCTATACAACTTCTCCCCCTTTGGCTAGAAGTTACCAAAAAGTTTAAAGGTATAGAACTAAACGCCTCTCTAGGGCTGGTCTCCTCTGGTAGCTGATAAAGGAGTCAAGAGAACGGCCAGCAAAGACTTCAACAGATGTCATGGATGGAGTTGGAGTAGCAACGGGAGGTGCTGGTGTAGGTGATGGAGCTAAAGCAGGTGCTTATGAAGAAGGCCTCAACTCTAGAGCTGGTACTGTAGGAGTTCTGGATTGAGTCCTGAACTGAGTGTCAGTCCTAAGGGGTGGACTGTCCTCATCATCATCTGTAGTGTGGGGACTGGGCACGCCATCAACCTCTCTATTGAGCTCGTTAATAGTCACAGTGAGCTCATCCACCTTGTTGTTGAGAATGTGAAACTTGTTCTCAACAATCCTTCCCAGACTCTCCTTGTTCTTCAAGATATTTCCAACGTCCTTCTACATGTTGAGCATAGAACTGAGAAGTAGATCCATCTACTAACTCCGGGTCTTTGGCGCCTGAGCACTAGCATCTCTGCCTTCCTCTGTCTCTACCTATGATGTTGCTGAGGTGGGATGTTCCGGATGCATCACCACGATGTTGTCTTCTAGCTCTGACAGGAGTGGCAAATGTGGTTGATCAAGTGCATACACATGCTTCTCCAGCTGGCAGTTGATAAGCATCTGAATATATGGTGCATATCAACATGATCTCTTCTGATCTGCAGCAGTCCTCTTCATGGTCTCAACTATCAAGTCCATCACCATAAATCTAGTGTGTTGATCAAGATGGAGCAACTGTTGGGGAACATTGCAAGGGAAACAACAACTTTCCTATGCACACGCAAGATCTATCAATGGTGATGAGCGTATACGAGAGGGAGAGTGGATCTACATACCCTTGTAGATTGCTAAGAGGGAAGCGTTGAGTAACGCGGTTGATGTAGTCGAACATCTTCGCAATCCAAATTGCTAGCCGTCCCATGATCCCATCACGATCCGTCCCACGATCCAATCACGATCCATCCCGGGATCCAATCATGATCCTTTCGATCTAGCGCCAAACGGATGACACCTCCGCATTCAACACACGTACAACTCGATGACGATCTCCACCTCCTTGGTCCAGCAAGAGAGGGTGGAGAGGTAGATGAGTTCTCCAACAACACATTGACGTGGTGGCGGCGGTGGTGGAGCTGATCCGGTAGAGTTTCGCTAAGACACACCGAACAGATCTAGAGGAGAAGCTATCTAGAGGGAGAGAGGGAAACACGTGGCTTTTCAGGTTGGCTACCCTCTCTCTGCCTCCACTATATATAGGAGGAGAGGAGGAGATGGGCTCCCTAGATCCCATCTAGGGAGTGGCGGCCAACGCAGAGGGGGGCGCCCCCTAGGGAAACCCTAGGGTGGCTTGCCCCCCAAGTTACCTAGCGGCAACCCCTTAGATGGGCTCCCCAACCCTGGGCTGGAGTGTGCTAGGGTTTGGGTGGCACCCAGCCCCGTTGTGGGATGGTGTGCCCCCTCCCCTTGGCCCATGAGGCCCCCCAACACTTGTCGGCCCCCCGAAACACCTTTCGGTACTCCCGGTCATAACCCGGTACCCACGGAATGCTTCCAGACTCGGATTCCCTTCGTCCTATATATCGATCTTCACCTCTGGACCATTCCGGAGTTCCTCGTCACGTCCGAGATATCATTAGGGACTCCAAACAACCTTTGATCACCAACACATATAACTCGTTACTACCGAAATGTCACTGAACGTTAAGTGTGCAGACCCTACGGGTTCGAGAACTATGTAGACATGACCAAGACACCTCTACGGTCAATAACCAATAGCGGGACCTGGATGCCCATATTGGTTCCTACATATTCTACAAAGATCTTTATCGGTTGAACCTCTATGTCAAGGATTGAGTTAATCCCGTATGATGTTCCCTTTGTTCTTTGGTATGTTACTTGCCCTAGATTCGATCATCGGTATCTCTATACCTAGTTCAATCTCATTACCGGCAAGTCTCTTTACTCGTTCCGTAATACAAGATCCCGTGGCTAACTCTTTACTCACATTGGTTGCAAGGCTTATAATGATGTTGTATTACCGAGTGGGCCCTGAGACACCTCTCCGTCACACGGAGTAACAAATTCCAGTCTTGATCCATGCCAACTCAACATACACCCTCGGAGATACCTGTAGAGCACCTTTATAGTCACTCAATTACGTTGCAACGTTTGATACACACAGGGTACTCCTCCGATGTCAGTGAGTTGCATGATCTCATGGTCATAGGAACAGATACTTGACATGCAGAAAACTATAGTAATAAACTGACATGATCATATCTATGCTTATAGTTTGGGTCATGTCCATCACATCATTCTCCTAATGATGTGATCCCGTTATCAAATGACAACTCTTGTGCATGACTAGGAAACCATAGCCATCTTTGATCAACGAGGTAGTCCAATAGAGGCTTACTAGGGACACATTGTTGTATATGTACCCACACATGTATTTGCGTTTCTAGTCAATACAATTATAGCATGGATAATAAACGACTATCATGAACAAGGAAATATAATAATAACCAATTTATTATTGCCTCTAGGGCATATTTCCAACAGTCTCCCACTTACACTAGAGTCAATAATCTAGTTCACATCACCATGTGATTTACATTGTTATGAATCTAACACCCAATGAGTTCTGGGGTTCGATCATGCTTTGCATGTGAGAGAGGTCTTAGTCAATAGTATGCAACATTCAGATCCGTGTGTTCTTTGCAAATCTATATGTCATACTGCAGATGCTACTACCACACTCCACTTGGAGCTACTCCAAACGACTGCTCCACTATACGTACCCGGATTACTACTAAGAGTCATCCGGATTGGTGTTAAAGCTTGCATCCACGTAACCCTTTAATACCAACTCTTTATCACCTCCATAATCGAGAAATATTTCCTTTGTCCTCTAGTTACTAAGGATAATTTTGACCGCTGTCTAGTGATCCACTCCTAGATCACTCTTGTACCCCTTGACAGACTCATGGCAAGGCACACACGGGTGAGATACACACCATGGCATACTATATAGAGCCTATGGCTAAGGCATAGGGGATGACCTTCGTACTTTCTCTTTCTTCTGCCGTGGTCGAGCTTTGATTCTTACTCAACTTCACACCTTACAAATCAGGCAAGAACTCCTTCTTCGACTGATCCATTTTGAACTATTTCAAAATCTTGTCACGGTATGCACTCATTGAAAGTCTCATCAAACGTCTTGATCTATCTCTATAGATCTCGATGCCCAAGAATTAAGTAGCTTTATCCAGGTCTTCCTTTGAGAAACTCTTTTTAAACAACCGTTTATGCTTTCCAGAAATTCTACATCATTTCCGATCAACAATATGTCAACCACATATACTTGTCAGAAATTCTATAGTGCTCCCACTCACTTTATTGTAAATACAAGTTTCTCATAAACTTTGTATAGACTCAAAAACTTTGATCACCTCATCAAAGCGTATATTCCAACTCTGAGATGCTTGCTCCAGTCCATAGAAGGATCGCTGGAGCTTGCATATATTTTAGCATCCTTAGAACTGATAAAAACCTTCCGGTTGTATCACATACAACCTTTCCTCACGGATACCATTAAGGAAACAATATTTTGACATCCATCTACTAGATTTCATAATTGAAAAATGCAACAACTGTTAACATAATTCCAACAGACTTTAGCATCGCTACGAGTGAGAAAGTCTCATCGTAGTCAACTCCTTGAACTTGTCGGAAACTTCTTTGCGACAAGTCAAGCTTTATAAATGGTGACATTCACCATACCTTTGTCTTCTTCTTAAAGGTCCATTTGTACTCAACGACCGGTCGTTTAACGGGCAAGTCTACCATACTCGGTTTTCATACATGGATCCTTTCTCGGATTTCATGGCTCATAGCCATTTGTTGAAATCCGGGCCCACCATCACTTCTTCATAGCCCGTAGGTTCATCATTGTCCAACAACATGACCTCTTAAGACAGGGTTGTCGTACCACTCAAGAGCAGTACGCACCCTTGTTGACTTACGAGGTTCAATAGTAACTTTATCCGAAGCTTCATGATCATCATCATTAACTTCCACTTCAACAAATGTAGGCTCTACATAAACATCTTTCTGCGTTGTGCTACTCTTCGGTTGAAAATACAGGTTCAACAACCTCATCAAGTTCTATCTTCCTCCCACTCAATTCTTTCAAGAGAAACTCTTTCTTAAGAAAGGATCCGTTTTTAGCAACAAACACTTTGCCCTTGGATCTTGAGCTAGAAGGTATACCCAACTGTTACCTTTGGGTATCCTATGAAGATGCACCTTTCCGCTTTGGGTTCGAGCTCATCAGACATAAGAGCATCTCCAGCCGTTGCCCCCCAGGGGCCGATTTTAGCGCCGCCTGGGGGCGAGCCGACGCTAAAATCGACCTGGGGGGGCTCGACCTCCCAGTCGCGCCCCCGGGGGTTCCCCATAACGCCACTTTCAGCCCATTATGGGCATAGAAATGATCCAAGAGTGGCCCAAACATTCGGGTTTTTCATTAAAGATATAATACAAAATACTTAAAAAAAACCTACGTAGACTACGTCGTCCCGCCACCGCCGTCCCGTCATCGTGCCACCGCGTTCTACATGCCGAGGAGCTTGTAGAAGTTGGTGTAGTCGTCGGCGTTATCCCTGTCCCCGTCACTGCCGTCGCCGTCTGGCACGCCGCGGCCGCCGTCCCTGCTGCAGCCCTGCCCTGCGTCGCCGAGATGGTGCAAGTCAGGGTTGGAGGGGCCGGGAGCCTCCCCGTCGCTGTCGTCGTTGAGGATCATGAGGCCGGTGATCTCCTCCTCGCGGCGGGCGCGGTGGCGAGCCTCGATCTCCTTGAGGGCCCGGCGCTGCCGTTCCACCTCCTCCCAGACGTAGTCGTCCCGCGCCCGCTTCAGGGCGGCCTCATCGTCAGTGGCGGCCATGGACAGGTGCTTCTGCTTGACCACCACCGCCGGCTCCGTCTTCGGCCTGACAAGGCGGAGGTGGCCGCGGGGAGGCGAGGGCTCGCGGCACCGGCTCGCAGCGCCAGCCCTCATTGATGGTGATGCCACCACCGCTGCGTCCGCTGCGGCCGCTGCGTCGAACGAGCGGCGACAGCAGGCCAGGCTCGGCCTTGACGGTGTTGAGCGGTGTGCGCGCTTCGGAGGAGTGGGAGGACTAGGAGGAGAACGAGGATGACGACGGCGGCGCCTCCATACGTCGGGGCTGCCACGATGAGCCCCTCCGATGGGAGACAGACGTCGCCTCCGGGTACCCGAGGCGCGGCTCGTTGCTGGCCTCGATGTGCTCGAGGACGGCCTTGAGTGTGCGTCCGGGGATGCCCTACCAACGCCGGGAGCCCTCGCTGTTGTTGCGGCCGAGGGCGGGGCCGCCGTTGGTGGAGGCGAGCTGCTCCTCGTGGCGGCACTCGAAGTACGCCGTCCAGAGGGAGGTGATGTCCAGGTTGTACCTGGGTAGCCGGCGATGCTCCTCGGACAGGGTGGACCTGATCCGAGCGATTTCGGAGTGCCGCTCGCCTCCGGTGGGCACCGGTGGCACGGGGACGCCGCCCGCACTGAGCCTCCAGTTGCCGGGCGCCCGCATGTCTGGCGGCGCTGGGTACTCCGCCTCGAACAGCAGGCGGGCCTCGTCCTCGTGGAGGTGACGGCGGCCGAAGCCGTTGAGGGACGCACCAACGCCGGGGTAGCGCTCGGCCATTTGCGGGGGGAGAGGAGAGATTGCGGTGGGAAGAAGAGAGATCACAGGGGAGAGGAGTTCACAGGCTACTAGTGTGGCAAACACCGGCGAGGTTGCCTTTTATAGCGGCGAGCGGGCAGCACCGTGCGGACGTGTGGGAGGCAAGGTGTGGACGCGTGGCGCCGCCCCGTGAACGCCCGTACTGACTGCGCCGCCCTGTGAACGCCGGCTCATCAATGGAAGGCTGACCGGTGGGCAGCCTTGGCATTGATTCGATTCCCCGTGGGGAAACCGAGGCGATGAGGACGACGACGCGCGCTCGGGGTCGCTGACTCGGCGGACCCACCCTCGTTTTCATGCCAAAACGTTTTGCCCGACGCCCCCAGGCACCCCCAGTGTGCCTGGTTCGGCCGCTAAATTAGGCCCTAACCGGCGAAAATTGGGCTCATGGGGGCGCGACTGGGCCGATTTTCGTCCGCCGGCACAAAAAACGGCCATTGGGGGGCCTCTTGGGGTGGTGACTGGAGATGCTCTAAGCGTTGCATTCCCAAACTCTAAGAAATGATAGCTTAGGTTTCTGCCAAACCATAATTCATACGGTGTCATCTCAGTGGATTTAGATGGTGCCCTATTTCAAGTGAATGTAGTTGCCTCTAATACATAACCGCAAAACAATAGTGGCAAAACAAAAAGAGACATCATAGTACGTGCCATATCCAATAGAGCACGACTATGACGTTCGGACATACCATCACACTATGGTGTTCCGGGTGGCGTGAATTGTGAAACAACGTCCACATTCTCTTAAGTTATCTACCAAACTCATAACTCAGATATTCACCTCCATGATCATATCATAGACATTTTATCCTGTTGTCACGATGATCTCAAACTTCACTCTGAATTTGCTTGAAATTTTCAAACATTTCAGACCTGTGTTCATTTAGTAAATATACCCATAATTACTCAAATCATCAGTGAAGGTAAGAAAACAACGATAACGACCGCACGCTACAACACTCATTGGACCGCATACATCAACATGTATCATTTCCAATAAGTTACTGAAAGCACATTTGCTCCCTTGGTGCTTTTGGTAATTAATAACAACATATAAGTCATTGAACTAATGTTTACACCAAGTATATTTCAGGACAAGTTCAATGATAGGGATGGCCAAAGGATTGTGGAATTACCCCAATATGCAAGGAAATAGGTTGGCCAAGCTTCAAGCAAGAGGACTCTACATTTTACATTTGTGAGAAATCACTTTGAGTCCATAGGAAAGCGAATACTAATAAAAGGGGGTAAAGTTTTGATGATGGATAATATGCTCAAATGTGCACAAGTGACAGTCACCAAAACATCCACAAACTCTCCCACCAAAGTCTGTCCAAAACCAAATATGCAAAATCGGTGCAACCAACATTCCTATCCCGATGCCACCGATTCTAAACCCTAGACAGACTCAGCCAAACCGTAACACTTCGTTGCAGCCGACACTGCTCTCGGTGCCACTGAGTTGGGTTGCCAAGATTTTGTTACGCAAGTTCACATTTTCGGTCTGTCCAAGAATGGTGAATCGGCGTCACTGAGTTTGTCAAATCTGACCGTTGGTCACCTTGTCGGTGCAACCGAGAATTGTATATCGGTCCCTCCGAGATTCAAAAGTTTTCACTTTTGGTCACTTCGGTACCATCGAGATTTACACATCGGTGTCACCGAGTTGGTAATTTTGTGTGTAACGGTTGGATTTTTGGGGATGCCTATATATACCCCTTCACCTACACCCACTCGAAAGAGAAGCACTCAGAAATATTCCATACCTATCCTACTTAGTTTTCTGAGAGAGAACCATCTACCCTTGTGTTGAGGTCAAGCTCTTCCACTCCAACCATATGGATCTTGATTTCTAGCCTCCCCAAGTTGCTTTCCACCAATCCTATCTCTTCTACCAAGCCAAATCTGTGAGAGAGTGATTGTGTGTTGAGGAGTCTATCATCTTGAAGCACAAGAGCAAGGAGTTCATCGTCACTATCGAGCCTATTACCTTTTGGAGGGTGGTGCCTCCTAGATTGGTTAGGTGTCGCTTGGGAGCCTCCTACTTCGTGTTGTGGAGTGAACCAATAAGTTTGTAAGGGCAAGGAGATCGCCTACTTTGTGAAGATCTACCCATAGTGAGGCTAGTCCTTCGTGGACGGAAGCCGCATGGAATAGTCAAGGTTGCTTCTTCGTGGAACCCTCGATGGGTAGAGCCCTCCGTGGACTCTCGCGACCATTACGCTTCGTGGGTTGAAGACTCCATGAACGTGGACATACGATAGCACCACCTATCGGAACCACGGGAAAAATCATCGTTTCATCACTTGTGTTTGCTTTCCTAACCCTCTCTTTGCTTACATGTGCAATGTCTTTACTTTCCGCTACTACACTCTTAGACATGCATGTGTAGGGTGTTACTTGATTTGCTATGAATGCTAAAACTTGCCAAAAGCTAAAATTGGGAAAAGGCAAAACTTTTATTTGGTCAAGTAGTCTAATCACCCCCCCTCTAGACCTACTTTCGATCCTTCAAGTGGTATCAGAGCTTTGGTCTCCATTGCATTGGTTTCACAACCTAGGAGAAGTATGGCATCTAGTGAGGGAAATTATCACCATAGACGTCCGTACTTTGATGGCACTAATTTTGCTAGTTGGAAGCATAAAATGAAAATGCATTTGCTTGGTCATAATCCTATCATTTGGGCTATTGTTCGTGTTGGCTTGCAAGGTGAATTCTTTGTTGATGGAAAGGAACCGGATCGTGAAGCGTTTGCGGATGAATTGAAGATGTTGCAACTCAAGGCTCAAGCATGTGACATTCTCTTCAACTGCCTATGTCCTGAAGAATTCAACAAAATCAGCCGTCTTGAACGTGCAAAAGAGATTTGGGATACTTTGGTTGATATGCACGAAGGAACTGGGTCCGTGAGAGAATCCAAGTTAGATGTTCTTCAAGGTCAACTTGGCAAGTTCAAGATGAAGGATAGTGAAGGAGTCGCTGAAATGTACTCTAGGCTAGCTCTCATCACAAATGTGATTGCCGGCTTAGGAAGCGGAGAAATGACTGACAAGTTCATCATCAAGAAGATACTTCGAGCTTTGGATAAGAGATATGACACCGTGTGCACATTGATCCAAATGATGGCCAATTACAAAGATCTCAAACCAACATGTGATTGGTAGAATTGTTGCTCATCAGATGACACTCAAAGACAAGGAAGAGCTTCATCACAAGTGTAGCGGTGCTTACAAAGCCACAAGTGATGCTCCTGCTACCTCAAGTGACAACCTTATCACAAATGAAGGGATAAGCCTCATGGTTAATAAATTCAACAAGTTGTACAAGAATAGAAGCAAAGATTGCATCTCCAACTCAACACATGAAGAGAAGCATTCGTCAAGTCATGATCGAAACTGCTACAGTTGTGGGAAGCCCGTACACTACTCCAACGAGTGCTCGACTCCCTACAAACGAAGAGAAGAGTCACCAAGAAGATGAATCTCAAGAGATGAATCACCTCGAAGAGAGAGAAGGAGTAGAGATGATCGTTATGAACGAAGACCCTCAATGAGAAGTAGGGACTCGGAGAAGAAGGACAAGCACACCAAGAGCTACTCAAGAAGAAAGCATCAAGCTCATGTTGGTGAATGGGTTTCCGGCTCCGAGTTCGACAACCACTCCAAGAGAAGCTATCACTCCAACTCCGACTATAGTCAAGATGATGGTGTTGCCGGAATTGCACTAGTGACAACCAACTCCTATGATCTATTTGATTCACCAAATGAAGAAGGTGGAAGTTGCTTCATGGCTAAAGGCCCCAAGGTATCACACCCCGAATATCTTGATTTCGATAGCGATGAAGATGATTTGATTTACGATGATGACTTGTTGTATGATAAAACTAGTAATGTTAATCATAATGAACTTGATATTTCTCATGCTAGTCAAGATAAGTCAATTGACGATGATAAGATGAAAATAGAATAACTAACTAAAGAACTCAACACTCTTAAGTTAGCTCATGAATCTACTCTTGAAGATCATAGAGAGCTTGTAAGAACTCATGTGATGCTACGCTTCGAGAAGCTCAATTTGGAGCAAGAACATGAATTTCTTAAAGCTATCAATGACGATCTTTGAAAGAAGACTTCATCTTATATTGCAAAACGACTACTCTTGTCTACATTCATGCCACAAGTCAAATCTAAGCAAACTAGTAACAAAGGAAAGAAAGGTTCTGCATCTAGTAGCAACAATAAAAATGCTAAACCCCATGATGTTGCTGCTAGTAGTTCTATTGATTCCACTAATGATGATTCTCTTAGCCAAGTTACACTTGAGCAAGAAAATGCTTTATTGAAAGGGATTATAGAGGAAGGTATCTACAAGAGTCTTGAAGGGTACAAACAATTTGATGAGATTGTACGCAAGCATGGAGGATATCTGAAGAATCACGGTGTTGGCTACTTCAACGCTAATGGAGTTGAATGGGAAGAAGGTCAATATCCCGAGCCCAAGTTTGTTCCTCAAAAGGAGAAGTATGAAAATACTTTTCCCAAGGGGACAAACACTCAAGATGACCTTCCACCACAAGACAGCAAGCTCAAGGTAAGAACACGCTCCAAGAGTACTTTGACTCTTATGAAGATGAATCCCAAGCTTTGGTGAAGTGGGTTCCCAAGGCTACTACAAGCTCAACTTCTACAAGTGCTACTTCAACACCAAGGATCCCCATCAACTCGGTGTGGGTTCCCAAGAAGAAGAACTAGAGAGTTCTTGAGGGGTGACTCCGTCAATGGAATTCACTCATATTCATTATTGGCAAGATCTATTTGCAATCAACATCAACCCTGTGCAATAGATCAAGGAGTTACACATTCCCTCAAAGGTAAGCAAGGGACAAGGTATTCAACAAATCAATGGACATCATTATACATGCTTTGCAATCCATGTCCATAGATATCCTTGTATTCATGTCTTGTGTGTTGGGACTAACCCATGTAGGTGAGAAGAGTAAGGAAACAACAAGGATGCTCCCAACTCTTGGTGATCTTCATCAACCTTGAGCATCCACCACTACCTCACAAACATGAAGTCTTCATCGACAAAACCCAAGGTTAGTTTATCCCTCTTATGGGGGGATGCCACATCAAGGGGGAGCTTTACTCTAAGACATGAGTCAAAGCATCTCTTAGTATGTGACAATATTAACTGCTTTATGTAAAAGTGGTAACCTCACTTGTGCTTAAACGATGAGTATGACCTATGATCAAGTACTCTTACTTGGCTCCTAAGTCAAATACTCATATATAGATGACTTCATCATCGCCCAAGAGCTTGTTAGATGCTAGAGTGTTTGTGCATGTTTGCCATGATTTCATTTGACATCTTATTGTGTGAGCATGTTGGTCTGCATTTATTTACTCATTCGAGGATGTCCAATTGTTGCTATTTTGTTTTTGATTTATCTTTTGACAATTGGATATACAAGAATGCCTAGGACCACTTCTTTAGCTATCTATGCTTTCTCACCTCATACTCTATTCATGTTGCATCATAAAATTCGAACAAGTGCTTTTCGATCCCTCTGTGTGTGGAGCACCGGAGTTCCTATCGACAAGGACTGACCATTAAAACCTCCCAAGTGCATCTCGGTGGAACCAACCACAAAATCTCGGTCTCACTAAATGCCTAGGGTTGATCTGGTTTTCAATCTCGGTACCATCGATTCCATTTTCTCGGTTACACCGAGTTTCCCTGTCAACTCACAGTTGAAGAACTTGGTGACACCGAAAAGTTAGAATCGGTGCCACCGACAGTGGTGGGTATATAACCTGTGGACCCCGACGCTTTGAAATTCAATCTCAATCGTCGTGCCTCAAAACCCTAAGCTGCCGCCTACGACACCCCTGGTCGTCGCCCTTGTCTCCCTGCGCTCCTTCGCCGCTGGGAATTGCCATCGTCGACGAAATCCTCTCCCTCATCGTCGCCGTAGAGGATCCGCGTCAAGTTAGGGTACGGATTCGACCTCTTTTGCACTCCTCGTCCGGTTCTTGCGCATTAGATTCAAGTTTATCAATAAGACACCCCTTGAACATTTTCCTATCCACACGAAACCCCCATAGTCTAGCGAATGTTGAATTTTCTCGGGTTTTGCCATTCGCCCGATAAATCTCGGTGGAACCGAAACAATCATATCGGTCTCACCGACGTGAAATTTTGTGTTGCTGAGAAATGACTCGGTGGAACCGAGAACCTCTTTTCGGTCTGACTAAAAAGGGTGCCAAGGTTTGGTTAAGTGAGTCAGTCTGTCTCGGCACCACCGAAAAATTAGTTTTGGTTGTATCGATATTTATTTGACAGAATGCAAAAACCTTGAAAATTTATTGTTCAAATTTCAAAAACCAGCCTCATTTTGTGATGACTCATCTACTTATGCTCTTCGATACTCTATTCACAGGGTTAGTATGTCAGATGCAGAGGACAGTCAAAATTTGGCAGAGCAGGGAGTTGATATGAGTTCAGGCACAAGCCGAGAGCCCAGTTCTTTTTCAGATCCAGGCACCCCCAACTCTCATGGGTTGCCCAAGGCTGCCACCAGGACCAGGAAGAAGCTAAATTCCGATGAAGAAGATTCAGACTTTATTCCTGAGGAGATTTTTGCCAAGAAGCAAGAAAAGGCCGCTAAGAAGTCAGCAACTGAAGCTACTTCTTCCAGAAGAGTTGTCAGCAAGGTCTCTGTCAGCTCAGAGACTATCAAAGCACATTAGAGTGCTAGAGCCACAGTATCTGTTGATCCCCCAAGGAAGTCTATGCCTAAGAAGGCAAGGGAGAAGAAATCCATAAAGAGGATTATCCATGTGATTGGCAGGCCTACCTCCATGTATGAAGATCCAGAGGAGGCTGCTGGTGCTGATGCTAAGGAAGAGGAGGAATAATATGTTGAGAAAGCCCCCCCAGAAGAAAGCCAAGAATCTTATGGCTGATGCTATGCCAAAGACTGGCACTTTCAAGAGCACCAAGCCTACATCCAAGAAAGTTGCTGCACAAAAGTCCAAGAGGACTACCAGAGACATTCCAGCTTCTGAGAAAAACAAGGGGACTGCCTCTAGACTTGAAGATGATGATGACTTGACTACTTTGATGAAGCTCAGACCACATCTTCCAGTACATGATGCCAGCCACTTAGTTTCTGAAGACATGAAGAAGAGGAAAGACTCAAGATTGAGCGCCTGGAGACCCACAGATCCTTATGCCCAGAGGAAGAAAACTATTGTTGACTATAGATTCTACACCAGAGAGCAACAAGACTTTTATGAGACAGTGTTGCTTGACAAGAGCCCAACTGTTAGCAATATGAGATATGCTGATTGGAAATTCATTAAGGAGAATGTGGAATACTTTCCAAGTGTCCAAGATAATTTCCACTGCATTGGTCTAGATGAGTTCATTCGTAGATAGCTTACTGCATGGAACGACGAGATGATCATGCAATTCTACTCCACTACACATTTGTACGGAGATGATAGAATTGTATGGATGACTGAAGGAGCAAGGTATGAATCTACTGTTGAGGAGTGGGCTGCACTTGTAGGAGTTCCAGATGCTCAGGAAGGTGATCTAGATGTATACTCAAAATCTAAGGCAAGTCACAATGCCATGAAGGATATGTATACTCCTATCCCCGCAGACAAGGTGCAATCTCACAAGCTAGGATCCATCTACTATCTGCAAGCAGGTCTCCGTACCATGAACACTATTCTGAGGCATACCTTGATGCCCGAGTCAGGAGATGGTAAGATGATTCGAGGATACTCCATCAACATGTTGATTCACCTTGACAGGAACACCATGATTAGAGTCATGGATTTGATTGTTGAGACAATCAAGAGGGTTGCTGCTGATCAAAAGCGCTCTTGCTGCTATGCACCCTACATCCAGATGCTTATCAACTCTCAGTTAGAGAAGCACAATTTTGCTCTAGATCATCCACATCTGCCCGTACAGCCAGATCTCGAGGATAATGTTGTGGTGATGGACCCAGATCATTCCACATCCGCTACAACACATGCAGAGGCAGAAGCAGTTTGAGCCACTAGTGTCAAGCCCCCAGATCTAGGAACGAGCAAATGGATCTTCTGATCTCAGCCGTTCAGGGCATGCAGAAGGATATCAAGGGGATTCTGGACAACCAGAACAATCTTGTGAGGATCTTTGAGACAAGGATCAAGACTCTTGGTGACAAGGTGGACAAGGTAACAAAGACAATTATAGAGCTTCAGAAGGAAGTTGACTCCGTGCACATCACTCAGGTCTCTTCTACTTCTCCAGATGATGATGATGATGATGATGAGGATGGATCACCTCTCAGGCCGGGCACCGAGTTCACTACTCAGGCTAGATCAGTCATAGTGCCTGCACCAGACTTGAGGCCCTCTTCATCAGCTCCTGCTACTGTCAGCACAACTCCTGCTCCATCAACTCTAGTTCCTCCAGTGACCACTCTATCTCCATCCACGACATCTACAGAGATCTTTGCCGACGCTGTTCTCTCGACTCCTTCATCGACAGCCGGAGGAGATCAGCCCAAGAATGCTTAGATATGCCTTTAAACTTTTTGGTAACTTGTTGCCAAAGGGGGAGAAGTGTATATAGATCATTAGGCTTCGAGTGAGAGAGCATTAGGTGTTTGTTGCTTCTTTTTCAAAAAACAATTTCTTTTGGTTACTGTGATACTCTTTTGTTTTGCTTGTGATACACGCTTGATGATGTTTGATGGTACGCTTTGATGTGTGATGATACTATTTCCTATCATCTTAATGCTTATGTGATGATCATTCATCTTTGGTTGATTGTGTTGTGCTGTGATGTTCATTCCTATTACTTTCGCACACCACCAAGTGGTATGTGACATGTAAGAAGTAACCCGTGTACCAATCGATTGTGCATTTGCATTCAAACGCAAATTTAAAAATAATGCACAAATTTAGGGGGAGCTCTTGCTTATCACATACTTGTCAAAGTGACGATTATATTCCATGATTATATCTTTGTCGAAGCTTTGATCTATATGTTGTCATCAATTACCAAAAAGGGGGAGACTGAAAGCACATTTGCTCCCTTGGTGGTTTTGGTAATTAATAATAACATATAAGTCACTGAACTAATGTTTACACCAAGTATATTTCAGGACAAGTTCAATGATAGGGATGGCCAAAGGATTGTGGAATTACCCCAAGATGCAAGGAAATAGGTTGGCCAAGCTTCAAGAAAGAGGACTCTACATTTTACATTTGTGAGAAATCACTTTGAGTCCATAGGAAAGCCAATACTATTAAAAGGGGGTAAAGTTTTGATGATGGACAATATGCTCAAATGTGCACAAGTGACAATCACCAAAACATCCACAAACTCTCCCACCAAAGCCTGTGAAAAGCCAAATATGCAAAATCGGTGCAACTAACATTCCTATCCCGGTGCCACCAATTCTAAACCCTACACAGACTCAGCCAAACCCTAACACTTAGGTGCAGCCGACACTGCTCTCAGTGCCACCGAGTTGGGTTGCCAAGATTCTGTTACGCAAGTTCACATTTTTGGTCCGCCCGAGAATGGTAAATCAGCGTCACCGAGTTTGTCAAATCTGACCGTTGGTCACCTTGTCGGTGCAACCAAGAATTGTATATCGGTCCCTCCGAGATTCAAAAGTTGCCACTTTTGTTCACTTCGGTACCACCGAGATTTACACATCGGTGTCACCGAGTTGGTCATTTTGTGTGTAACGGTTGGATTTTTGGGGATGCCTATATATACCCCTTCACCACCACCCACTCGAAAGAGAAGCACTCAGAACTATTCCATACCTATCCTACTCAGTTTTCTGAGAGAGAACCACCTACCCTTGTGTTGAGGTCAAGATCTTCCACTCCAACCATATGGATCTTGATTTCTAGCCTCCCCAAGTTTCTTTCCACCAATCCCATCTCTTCTACCAAGCCAAATATGTGAGAGAGTGATTGTGTGTTGAGGAGTCTATCATCTTGAAGCACAAGAGCAAGGAGTTCATCGTCACTATCGAGCCTATTACCTTTTGGAGGGTGGTGCCTCCTAGATTGGTTAGGTGTCGCTTGGGAGCCTCCTACTTCGTGTTGTGGAGTGAACCAATAAGTTTGTAAGGGCAAGGAGATCGCCTACTTTGTGAAGATCTACCCATAGTGAGGCTAGTCCTTCGTGGACGGAAGCCGCATGGAATAGTCAAGGTTGCTTCTTCGTGGAACCCTCGATGGGTAGAGCCCTCCGTGGACTCTCGCGACCATTACGCTTCGTGGGTTGAAGACTCCATGAACGTGGACATACGATAGCACCACCTATCGGAACCACGGGAAAAATCATCGTTTCATCACTTGTGTTTGCTTTCCTAACCCTCTCTTTGCTTACATGTGCAATGTCTTTACTTTCCGCTACTACACTCTTAGACATGCATGTGTAGGGTGTTACTTGATTTGCTATGAATGCTAAAACTTTCCAGGAGCTAAAATTGGGAAAAGGCAAAACTTTTATTTGGTCAAGTAGTCTAATCACCCCCCTCTAGACCTACTTTCGATACTACCATTACTTACCCGCTCCATCATATCGAAGAACGGGGTTTCAGTCATCTTGCCTAAGAGGCATGGTACGCATATCTCAACTGATTCGAAATTGAGTGAGTCCAAAGATCCATCAACATGGAGTTTCTTCATGCGCTTTACACCATTATGACCTTTAGTGGCAGTGCCACAAGTATGTGTCACTATCATTATTAACTTTGCATCTTTTGGGATCAATGTTATGAACATGTGTATTACTACAATCGAGATTTCGATAAACCATTCTCATTGGGTGCATGATCATTGAAGGTATTATTCATGTAAAGAGAATAACCATTATTCTCTAACTTAAATGAATAACCGTATTGCAATAAACATGATCTAATCACATGCATGATCAACGTAAACACCAAATAACATTTATTTATGTTCATCACTAATCCTGAAGGTAGAGAGAGCGTGCTATGGTGATCACATCAATCTTGGAAACACTTCCAACACTCATCGTCACCTCACCCTTAGCTACCCTCTGGTTGTTCCATAGATTTTATTTTGAGTTACTAAAATTTAGCAACCGAACCAGTATCTAATACCAAGGTGTTTCTAGGAGTAATGGCAAGGTACACATCAATAACATGTATATCAAATATACTTCTATTGACGTTGCCAGCCTTCTTATCTACCAAGTATCTAGGGTTGTTCCGCTTCAGCGACCGTTCTCCTCATAATAGAAGCACTTAGTCTCGGGTTTGGGTTCAACCTTGGGTTTCTTCACTGGAGCCGCAACTGACTTGCCATCCAGGAAGTTTCCCTCCTTGCCCTTGCCCTTTCTCGAAACTAGTGGTTTTACTAACCATCAACACTTGATGCTCCTTCTTGATTTCTTCCTTCGCGGTGTCAAACATCGCGAATAGTTTGGGGATCATTATTTCCATCCCTGATATGTTCATCACGAAGCTCTAGTAGCTTGGTGACAATGGCTTGGAGAAACATATCAATCACTATATTATCTAGAAGATCAACTCCCACTCGATTCAAGCGATTGTAGCACCCAGACATTCTGAGTAAATGCTCACCGATTGAGCTATTCTCCTTCATCTTGCAAGCAAGGGATCTTGTTATAGGTCTCATACCTCTAACACGGACACGAGCCTGAAATCCAATTTCAGCTTTTGGAACATTACATATGCTTTGTGACGTTCAAAACGTATTTGAAGCCTGAATTCTAAGACGCAATGCAAGACGCACTAAACTATCAAGTAGTCATCAAAACATGTCTTTCAGATGTTCACAACATCCATAGACGATGCTAGAGGGGGTGGCGCACTGAGCGGTGCATCAAGGATATAAGCCTTCTATGTAGCAACTGAGGACAATCCTCTGATCACGGACCTAGTCCGCATAATTGCTACCATTATCTTTCAACTCTATGTTCGCTAGGAACATATTAAAACACAGGGGAGCTACAACGTGAGCTATCGATCTACAACATAACTTTGCAAAGACAACTTTAGACTATGTTCATAACAAATGAGTTCAATTACTTAAGAACTCCCACTCAAATTGACATCCCTTCGGTCATCCGAGTGATACATGATCCAAATTCACCAATTCAAGTCCGATCATCACGTGAGTTGAGGTGGTTTCAATGGTGAACATCATCATGTTGATCATATCTACTATATGACTCATGTTCAACCTTTTGGTCCCTTGTGTTCTGTGGCCATGTATGGACATGATAGGCTGATCAAGTTTAACCCGAGCGTTCTGCACGTGCAACACTGGCTTGCACCCGTTGTATGTGAACGTAGAGTCTATCACACCAGATCATCATGTGATGTCTCGAAATGAAAAACTTTCGCAATAGTGCACACTTGGGGAGAACACAATTTTATCTTGAAATTTTAGTGAGGGATCACCTTATAATGCTACCGTCTTCCTAAGAAAAACAAGGTGCATCAAAGGATTAACATGACATGCAAATCATAAGTGACATGATATGGCCATGATCTTGTGCTTTTGATCTCCATCCTTAAAGCACCGGCATGATCTCCATCATCTTGGTCTCCATCAACCTGTCGCCATCGGGGTTGTCGCGCCCACCATGCTTCTACTACTATTGCTACCGCTTACCGACAAAGTAAAACATTACATAGCGCTTAATGATTGACATGGAGGTCATACAATAATTAAAGACAACCCTATGGCTCCTACCGGTTGCTGTACTCATCAACATGCAAGTTGTGATATTTTATACAAAACATGATGATCTCATACATCACATATATCTCATCATGTAATTGGCCATATCATATCACAACATACCCTGCAAAAACAAGTTAGACGTCGTCTAATTGTTGTTGCATGTTTTACGTGGCTCCTACTGGTATCTAGCAAGAACAATTCTCACCTACGCAAAAACCTCAACGGTGATACACAAATTGCTATTCAACCTTCTCAAGGACCGCCTTTGTCGAATCCGATCCAACTAGAGTAGGAGAGACAGACACCCGACATCCATCTTTATGCAACAAAGTCACATGGCAGTCGATGGAACCGGTCTCTCGTAAACGTACGAGTAAGGTTGGTACGGGCCACTTCATCCCACAATACCGCTGAATCAAAACACGACCAAGGGAGGAAGCAATCTGAGCATCAACGCCCACAAACTCCTTTGTGTTCTACTCTAGATCTCATCTACACATAGACCTAGATCATGATGCCACTGTTGGGGAACGTTGCATGGGAAACAAAAAATTTCCCCTGCACATGCAAGATCTATCCATGGTGATGAGCATCTACGAGAGGGAGAGTGGATCTACATACCCTTGTAGATCGCTAAGTGGGAAGCGTTGAGTAACGCGGTTGATGTAGTCGAACGTCTTCACGATCCAAATCGCTAGCCGTCCCGCGATCCCATCACTGTCCATTCCGTGATCCAATCATGATCCGTCTCATGACCCAATCACGATCCTCCCGATGTAGCGCCGACCGGATGGCACCTCCGCGTTCAGCACACGCACAGCTCGATGACGATCTCCACCTCCTTGATCCAGCAAGCAAGGGTGGAGAGGTAGATGAGTTCTTCGGCATCACAAGGACATGGTGGCGGTGGTGGCGGAGCTGATCCGGCAGAGCTTCGCTAAGCCGTACCGAACATAACTAGAGGAGAAGCTATCTAGAGGGAGAGAGGGCAGCATGTGGCTTTTCAGGTTGGCTGCCCTCTCTCTCCCTCCACTATACATAGGAGGAGAGGAGGAGGTGGGGCACCCTAGATCTCATCTAGGGAGTGGCGGCCAAGGCAGAGGGAGGGGGCACCCCCTAGGGAAATAATACGTCTCCATCGTTTCTATAATTTTTGATTCTTTCATGCCAATATTCTACAACTTTCATATACTTTTGGCAACTTTTTATACTGTAGTGACCCGACCTGAAAGGCCGAATCTCCGGTGTTTCCGTACCATCCCAAGATCATGCTGGTACACACACAATACATCAATGTATATATCAAAGGGAAATCACACGACATTAATTAATCGAAATCTCATATAGAGTCCTTTATTAAAATAAGAATTACAATAAAGTGGCTGAAGGCCAACTCATGAGATAAACTAAACCAAAGTCTTGCGGAAGCTTCATAGGTAGTTGAGTCCATCTGACTCCAAGGGCATCTCACCGAGCGTAGAGTGTATCCTCACTCCTGGTCAGAAAAGTACTCTGCAACATGATACGTTGCAGCCGTGTAGGTCAACATATTGAATATGCTGGCAAATGTCACAAAAGAGGGGGGGGGTGAAAAGTAATCATCTATTCTATATGTAAATATGGCAGGGAGTGGTAAGTTTGCGTAGAGCCAATTTTTTTCCTACAACAAGACGGGGCAAAGTAAAAGTTATTACTACAATTTTGGTTGATTAATGAGATGGTTCCACCAACCAATTCTCATACCCAATTTATTATTACCCACATCATTATAGTACTTGGTGTTGAGAATTCCAGATAGTTCAGTTCGTTTGGCTCAAGTTGTCCATGACCGTGGACATGGCTAATCGATTAGGTTTGATTACTCTGAGAGTTTTGCACACGTTCCCCACAAGATTTGATCACCTCCGTTGGATTTCTCGCACTTCAGGGTGTTTGAGAAACGGATGGCCAAAACATGGTCTTCTAAAGGGTTTCCTGAGACTCCGCCGGTGCCCATCCTTTCCTACCGTTCTTCTACATCTCGTAGCACCGCCTGTCCAGGGTTACCACAGTATCCAACCAAGCCAGAGCCAATAATGGCTTGTGGCTGTGCAGGTAAGCCTTGGGTCTTGAAGCATCCATCCATCTCTTTGTGCCTGGGTGGACCTTTCCGCGTGAATACTGGCACTTCCCCAACAACACCTAGGCTAACCACTGGCTTCCCCAGGGTGCCGTTCAACCATCATCCACCCAGAGGTATGTTGAAAACTCGGAGTCTTGAAGTCTTGATCATCTTGCAGGTCTTGAAATTATTACCTCACAACTCTCATGTATCACACAACCAACCCCATCTACTAATAGCATAGCAAAAATGAAATCAACGTTTCCCGGGGCCAAGTGTCAAGGTTTGAGGTGTGCCTACCACATGATACTACATCAAGTAACCAAATTTCCAAATTACCTACTTTGCATGCAATTGGGGAGATGGTAGAACTAATGCAATAAAAACATGGTTAAACATGATCAAAGTGACTTGCCTTGCTGACGATCCTCGTACTCAAGTGACTCTAGATAACAAGCTTCGCACTTCGAATGATCTAACGAATCAAACAAGAGCAGACCATAAGCATAAACACGATACAATTCACACAATTCAGCAAGGTTAAACAAACAATACTAAAACCATTCAATAGTAACAAAAGTTAAACTAATTCAGGTTCAAATTAAATTAAAAATAAAATAACTAAACTACATTAAGAACTAAACAGATTCTGTTTTTGTTATAAACCCTAAGCAAATTTATCCTAAAAATTCTTAAACTATGTAGGATGATAGGTCTAACTAATACAAACCAGTGGCAAAAAGATTCACTCAAAAATAAATTTTTAAACTCATGTTATATAGATTTTAGTAATTTAAGAAAATTTGGTTAGATTCAAATTTTGAAGTTCAAATTTGAAATCTAAGCATACAGACATAAACTACAACATATTTGTGACCTAATGCAAAAAATATTAACTAAAAACACCAAATATTTTAAAAGATATGATAAAAACAAAAACAGAATACATTCTGTTTTCTAAAACAGAAAAGAAAAAGAAAAACTAACCTAACTAACGGACAGGGTGACGTGGCATGCCGTTATTGGCCGAGGGTGTGTGCGCGTGAGTGCTAACGAGCGGACGGCCGACAACTAACGCATACCGGTTCGTTTATTAAATAGATCTAATCTAGATCGTTGACTACGGATCCGACGGCTACGGATCCGACGGATCGTTGACTACGGATCCGACGACTATGAGAGGGGGTCGAGGTCTCTAGCGAGGTCGACGGCGGTCGGAGGTCGAAGGTGCTCAGGGACGACGGTGTGGTGGTCGGGGGCGGCGTCCGAAGGCTTCAAACGGCGGTGGCGAAGCTCCGGCGTCGATTGGTGGCGCCGGAGGGGGCTGGGGGTGAGTGGCGACGGGCACGAGCTCAGGGAGGTCCGGTTGGGTGCCGAACTCTGGCGAGGTGTGGGGCAGCGTTCCGGCGAGGGAAGAGGGGGTTTTGGGTGGGGAACGACGAGAGGAGAGGGTCGGGGTTTATATAGGCCAGGTGCGGTGGTCAGGGACGGAGAGAGGGGCGAGATCCGCGGAGAGGGATCTCCGGCGAGGTCGTCGGGCGCGGGGAAGGGGATGAGCGCGCTAACGCCGCGGTCGGACGGTGGGTCCCGCGCGTCAATGAGGGTGGGACACGTGATTAGCGCGTCGGTGGCCGACCCGGAATGATGTTGGGTCTTAAAGGCTGTGGGCCGGCCCGTTTCTATTTAATTCATTTCCTTTTCTATTTCCCGAGCGTTTAAAACATCTTTAATGCGTTCAAATCGTTTCCAAACATAGGAAATGTATATATCAAAATGATCAGGGAATTAAATGCTATTTAATGAACATTTTTCCTCTGTCATATTGAATACTTTTTAAAAATTTATTTTCAGAAAAATGCCTAATTGATTTTAAATCCTTTTGCAATAAAAAATTTCAAATTACCCCTGGTTTTATTGTTCAAATATTTCACCAAGATGCCCCTGGTGTGGAGTGTCATGTTACTCCCCTCTTTCTTTGAACATTTCCAGAGGTTTTCAAATATGAGAAACAAGTAAAAGGAAAAGATGAAACTGGCCTTTCAGAAATTCAATGAAAACACTTCAACCATTCTATTCATTCATGCAATGTGATGAGGATGCATAGCTATATTTCATAACATTCCAAAATGAAATTTTGGGATGTTACAAACCTACCCACCTTAAGATGAATCTCGCCCTCGAGATTCGGGTTGGCTAGAAAAATAGGTGCGGGTGGTCTCTACGAAGATCTTCTTCGCGTTCCCAGGTGGCTTCTTCCTCGGTGTGGTGACTCCACAGAACCTTACAGAACTTGATTATTCTGCTATGGGTAACTCTGTTGGCAGTCTCGAGGATACTGACGGGCTTCTCCTCGTAAGTCAGATCACTGTCAAGTTGTATGGCCTCTAGGAGCACTGTGTCTCTCAAAGGAATATCAGCCATCTCAGCATGGCATTTCTTCAGCTAGGAAACATGGAAAACATCATGAACTCCGGACAATCCTTCCGGCAATTCCAGCTTGTATGCAACTTCGCCTCTACGTTCAAGAATTTTGTAGGGGCCTATGAATCTGGGTGCTAACTTTCCTTTAACACCAAACCTCTTGATTCCTCGAAGTGGGGACAAATGAAGGTATGTTCGGTCTCCTACTTCATACATCACTTCCTTGCGTTTGCTGTCAGCATAGCTCTTCTACCGGGATTGAGCTATCTTGAGTCGGTCACGAATCAGTTTGACTTTCTCTTCAGAATCTCGGATAAGATCGGGACCAAAAAGTTTTCGGTCACCAACACCATCCCACATCAATGGTGTTCTACATCTCCTTTCGTATAAAGCTTTGAAAGGGGCCATCTTCAGATTGGTCTGATAACTGTTGTTGTACGATAACTCTGTGTATGGTAAGTTGTCATCCCAACTGGACCCATAGTCTAGCGCACAAGCTCTCAACATGTCCTCTAGAATCTGGTTGGCTCTCTCAGTCTGTCCATCGGTCTGCGGATGAAAAGCTGTACTGAACTCCAGCCTCGTACCCAAAGTTTCATGTAGCTGATGCCAAAACTTTGAGGTAAATTGTGTTCCTCTATCTGACACGATACTCCTCGGAACTCCATGCAGACACACGATCCTGGTCATATATATCTTGGCTAACTTAGCACTGGTATAGGTGGTCTTTACTGGGATGAAATGGGCCACCTTGGTCAAGCGATCGACCACTATCCAGATGGAATCATAACCGGAATGGGTCCTGGGTAATCCTGTGATGAAGTCCACACCAAGCTTATCCCATTTCCATTCGGATATCGGCAAAGGTTGGAGTAACCCTGCTAGTTTTTGATGTTCTGCTTTTACTCACTGGCAAACATCGCATACAACAACATGTTCGGCAATATCCTTCTTCATACCTGTCCACTAGTAACTTTCCTTCAAATCTAGATACATCTTGGTGTTGCCTGGGTGTATCGAGTAAGGTGAATTGTGGGCATCCTGAAGTATCAACTTCCTGAGCTCTGGGTCATTAGGCACATAGATTCGGTTCTCGAACCACAGAGTTCCTAGTTCATCCTCACGAAAACCTTTAGTTTTTCCACCCTTCATTCTCTGCTTTATATCAGCTACCTCCTTGTTTGATTTATGGGCTTCACAAATTCTTTCGGTCAAGGTGGAATGGATCTCTAGTGTGGCAACATATCCTCTTGGAACTATCTCTAGCCGGAGCTCTCTAAGATCATCGGCTAACTCCTTGGGTAATCCTCCCGCTATGAGTGTGTTCACATAACTATTCATCTGCTACAACATTTGCCTTTCTTGGATGGTAGTGTAATCTCATGTCATAGTCCTTGATTAACTCTAGCCATCTCCTCTGTCTAAGGTTCCATTCCTTCTACGTGAAGATATACTTCAGGCTCTTATGATCAGTGTAAACATCACAACTGTTCTCGACGAGGAAATGCCTCCAAGTCTTGAGTGCGTGCACTACGGCTGCTAATTCCAAATCATGGGTGGCATAGTTCAACTCATGAGGTCGTAGTTTTCTGGATGCATATGCCACAACTTTTCCCTCCTGCATGAGTACTCCTCCGAGTCCTTGTCGTGATGCATCACAATAAACTTGGAAATCCTTCTGAATATTTGGCAGGATCAATACTGGAGCTGTGACCAAAAGTTTCTTCAACTCCTGGAAACTAGCTTCACATTCCTCAGTCCAAATGTACTTAGACTCTTTCTTCAACAGCTCCGTCATGGTCTTGGCAATCTTTGAGAAATTTTCAATAAACGTCCGGTAGTATCCGGCAAGTCCAAGGAAACTGTGGATCTCCTTAACTGAGGTGGGTGATTTCCACTCGGTGACTGCTTCAACCTTAGTGGGGTCCACTGCTATTCCATCTCCGGAAATAATGTGTCCAAGGAATCCGACTTCCGTCAGCCAAAATTCACATTTGCTGAACTTAGCATATAACTGATGTTCTCTAAGCTTCTCAAGAACTAAACGCAAGTGTTATTTGTGTTCTTCTTTGTTCTTGGAGAATATCAATATATCATCGATGAACACCACTACAAACTTGTCTAGATATTCCATAAACACTTTGTTCATCAAACTCATGAAATAGGCAGGTGCATTAGTCAAACCAAAAGACATGACATTATACTCATACAAGCCATACCTTGTGGTGAAAGCTGTTTTGGGTATATCCTATTCATGAATTTTCAACTGGTGATATCCTGATCGAAGATCGATCTTGGAGAATACTTTGGCTCCTAGTAGCTGATCAAACAAGTCATTAATCATCGGCAGAGGGTACTTGTTCTTGATAGTCACCTCGTTCAATGCACGATAATCGACTACCATCCTCAAGGTTTTATCCTTCTTCTCTACCAAGAGAACTGGGGCTCCCCAAGGTGAAGAACTTGAGCAAATATACCCCTTGTCCAATAATTCCTTAATCTGCTTCTTGATTTCTTCTAAATCATTTGCAGGCATCCGATATGGTCTCTTGGAAATTGGGGCTGTTCCTGGCAGTAACTCTATCAGGAAATCAATTTCTCTATCTGGTGGCATGCCTGGTAATTCTTCCAGAAATACATCTGGAAAGTCTTGTACGACCGGTACTTCTTCCTGCACAACTCCTGTGAGAGAATTTAATCGATCACTCATCCGTGTGCGTCGGGACACATACTTAATCCTCTTGTTCTCTGGGGTGGTGGGCAAAATAGACTTGCTGGGGCAATCCAGGTTTCCTTCATACTTGGTCATCCAATCCATGCCTAGGATTACATCCAATCCCTGGGATTCTAAGACGATGAGGTCGATGGGAAAAACGTGTTTCCCTATATTGAGTTTCAATGCGTGGCATCCTATACCTGCCAACATCATGCCTCCTGGAGAACTAACCTTAATGGGCTGACTAAGGGTTCTTGTGGGTATACCGTACTTTTCCACAACTACCCTTGATATGAATGAATGAGTTGCACCGAAATCAAAAAGTACTGTAACTGAACGTGAATTCAATAGAAACTTACCAACCACAGTCTCTGGCTGATCATAGACTTCCTCCACATCAATGTGGTTCACTTGAGCACGGGGAAAAGGGTTAGGCTTCTTGGCTGCTAAGTTGCCGTGGTTGTTGCCATTTCCATTTCCCATCTTGTTCTGAGGGCAATCATTGGCATAGTGCCTGGTCTTCTGGCACTTGAAGCAGGTGATATGGTTCAGATCCTTCTGAGCTGGGGCGGGACGGTGCTGTTTGCCATTCCCATTTCCATTCCCATTTCCATTCCCATTCTTGGGGTTGCCATTGTTGGGACGATTATTCCCATTGCCTCCATGGTTGTGGCTTCCATGGTTGTGCACGACATGAGTGTGTCCTCCATACTTACCGGTCCCTGATCCGGTATTTCCTGAGTACGGGGAGTAACGGGGCTTCTGATGAGCTCCAGAGTTAGACTTCCCCTGTGCATACTTCCTCTTGCGGTTCTCGATTTGCTGCTGCTTCCCCTCCATCTTGCGAAGCCAATCATCTGCCACAATGGGCTCAGTGCTGCTAGAGAAGGTTGGTGGTCTTAGCCTTAGAAAACGGGTGAGGTTGTCGCCCTGAGGTGGAGGGTTGTTGTTGTGGTTGTTGTTCTGATTGTTGTTCTGATTCTGGATCAACAGTTGCATCAAGGCATTCTGCTGCTGGATGAGTTGTGTGAACTCCAGCGGAAAGGTGAATTCAGGTTCACGTCGGGGAGGCATCTTGCTGTTTTCAGAGGGATGAGAATTAGAATAGAACAAGGGCCTAGAAGAAACTTTCACTACCCATATGCAATGCAACAAACATATCACATCAAACACTCATTCATTTATTCAACTCAAGGTTCAAACATCGAGATATAAGTCTCAATTCAAACTAAGCATCGACCTACGCTTTAACATTGAAAATGAAAGATACATGGGGGGGGGGGGCATGACTAAAGTTCTCCTCAGAAGTACATGGTAGTGGGTCCTCCAGTGGTGCTCTCCTCATAGTCATCATCGTTGTTGATCAAAGGAGCCACGTCTCCTTCTGGGTGAAAATTTTCTCCCATGTCCAGCTGTTCCTCTAGAGTTGCAATGCGAGTGTTCAGCTTCTCGATCCTCTCCAAGAAGTCTTTCGCTTCATGCTCATGCTCGTACTTGGCTTCCCGTAGGTCAGCCTCGAGGTCAAGCTCGTGGTTCATTAGCTTCTTGATCATCTTCGTGTCAGCACATACCCGAAGCTCCAGAGTCCTGATGTGAGTCTCCAAGGTCTAGATATAGGAAATGTTGGAGTCTTCAGTGGGGGTGTTTATGATATTTCCATTGACATCCCTGCGGCAAACCATGCTGACTCCTGGTGAAATGGGACCACCCTTGTATTCCTCCTGAATACGTCCGAGGGCACGGTGAATCGCCATGTCCCTACAAAGAATCCAGCTGGGTGCCACAAACTTGAAGTCGAGAGGCTCGGTGCGATAACCAAAAGTCCTTCCGGGAATGTGCACTTCGATCCTGTAGCGATCGTCTTGCGGGTAAGACATGATCACAGTCCCGGTGATGGTTGGCAGAGCAATCCTTACGTCCTTGACGATTCGTGTCAGCTCCTTGCCAAAAGGCATGGTAGCGTCAGGTTGGCAAAACTCCGTGAAGCGAACTGGGGCGAAGGTGGCCATCTAGAAAAAGTTGAAATAAATCGGAGAGAAGTTAGAAATGAGCAGAGGAGAATATAAGGATTTTAAAGACAAAATAAGAAATATTGATCCTAAGGCTTTTCCAATCCTAGGGGTTACGTCCTATGGTGAGCGTGTGCTCTGATACCATTTCTGTAGCGACCCGACCTGAAAGGTCGAATCTCCGGTGTTTCCATACCATCCCAAGATCATGCTGGTACACACACGGTACATCAATGTATATATCAAAGGGAAATCACACAGCATTAATTAATCGAAATCTCATATCGAGTCCTTTATTAAATTAAGAATTACAACAAAGTGGCTGAAGGCTAACTCATGAGATAAACTAAACCAAAGTCTTGTGGAAGCTTCATAGGTAGTTGAGTCCATCTGACTCCAAGGGCATCTCACCGAGCGTAGAGCGTATCCTCACTCCTGTTCGGAAAAGTACTCTGCAACATGAAACATTGCAGCTGTGTAGGTCAGCATATTGAATATGCCGATAAATGTCACAAAAGAGGGGGGGTGAAAAGTAATCATCTATTCTATATGTAAATATGGCAGGGGGTGGTAAGTTTGCGTAAAGCCAATTTTTTTCCTACAACAAGAGGGGGCAAAGTAAAAGTTATTACTACAATGTTGGTTGATTAATGAGATGGTTCCGCCAACCAATTCTCATACCCAAGTTATTATTACCCACATCATTATAGTAGTTGGTGTTGAGAATTCCAGATAGTTCAGTTCCTTTGGCTCAAGTTGTCCATGACCGTGGACACGGCTAATCGATTAGGTTTGAGTACTCTGGAGAGTTTTGCACACGTTCCCCACAAGATTTGATCGCCTCCATTGGATTTCTCGCACTTCAGGGTGTTTGAGAAACGGATGACCAAAACATGGTCTTCTAAAGGGTTTCCCTGAGACTCCGCCGGTGCCCATCCTTTCCTACTGTTCTTCTACATCTCGTAGCATCGCCTGTCCAGGGTTACCACAATATCCAACCAAGCCAGAGCCCATAATGGCTTGTGGCTGTGCAGGTAAGCCTTGGGTCTTGAAGCATCCATCCATCTCTTTGTGCCTGGGTGGACCTTTCCGTGTGAATACTGGCACTTCCCCAGCAACACCTAGGCTAACCACTGGCTTCCCCAGGGTGCCATTCAACCATCATCCACCCAGAGGTATGTTGAAAACTCGGAGTCTTGAAGTCTTGATCATCTTGCAGGTCTTGAAATTATTACCTCACAACTCTCATGTATCACACGACCAACCCCGTCTACTAATAGCATAGCAAAAATGAAATCAACGTTTCCCGGGGCCAAGTGTCAAGGTTTGACGTGTGCCTACCACATGATACTACATCAAGTAACCAAGTTTGCAAATTACCTACTTTGCATGCAATTGGGGAGATGGCAGAACTAATGCAATAAAAACATGGTTAAACATGATCAAAGTGACTTGCCTTGCTGACGATCCTCGTACTCAAGTGACTCTAGATAACAAGCTTCGCACTTCGAATGATCTAACGAATCAAACAAGAGCAGACCATAAGCATAAACATGATACAATTCACACAATTCAGCAAGGTTAAACAAACAATACTAAAACCATTCAATAGTAACAATCAAGAGAAAGAAATCAAAACCAAATTTGACTCACAAATTTTAAATGTCAAAACTACTAATACTATAAGACAAACAATTATTTTTTTATTAACCAAGCAATAGTTAGTGGAAAAGAATTTGTAAAATTAATTTTAGTAAACATAATCAAATTCACTAAAACTTTTGTGTAAAGAGAAACTACTAAAAATATAATTTATAGAACACCACTAAATGAAAAATAACTAGAATTTCCTATAACATTAGAGTAGGAAACAAAACAACATTATTATTATCATTAATATTATTATCATCATATTACTTAACAAAAAAGAACTACCAAAATTTATATATTAGAAAAACCTAATTTAATCTTCTAAATAGTTTGTGAAAGTAAAACTAAATTGTTTTATAAAGCTCTACCTAATGAAAAGAAATAAAGATTTCCTATAACAATAGGGTATAAAACTAAACAATTATTTTTATTATTAGCAAGTAATGTCACCTAACTGTTTGAAACAACAGAACCTAATGAAAACTATTAACAAAAGTTAAACTAATTTAGGTTCAAATTAAATTGAAATTAAAATAACTAAACTACATTAAGAACTAAATAGATTTTGTTTTTGTTATAAACCCTAACCAAATTTATCCTAAAAATTCTTAAACTATGTAGGATGATAGGTCTAACTAATACAAACTAGTGGCAAAAAGATTCGCTCAAAAATAAATTTTTAAACTCATGTTTTAGTAATTTAAGAAAATTTGGTTAGATTCAAATTTTAAAGTTCAAATTTGAAATCTAAGCATACATACATAAACTACAAAATATTTGTGACCTAATGCAAAAACAATTAACTAAAAATACCAAATATTTGCTAACGAGCGGACGGCCAACAACTGACGCGTACCGGTTCGTTTATTAAATAGATCTAATCTAGATCGTTGACTACGGATCCGACGGCTATGGGTAGAGGTGGCGGCTTACAGAGAGGGGGTCGAGGTCTCTGGCGAGGTCGACGGTGGTCGGAGGTCGGAGGTGCTCAGGGACGACGGTGTGGTGGTCGGGGGCGGCGTCCGAAGGCTTCAAACGGCGGTGACGAAGCTCCGGTGTCGATTGGTTGCGTCGAAGGGGGCTGGGGGTGAGTGTGGCGACGGACACGAGCTCAGGGAGGTCCGGTTGGGTCCCGAACTCCGGCGAGGTGTGGGGCAGCGTTCCGGCGAGGGAAGAGGGGGTTTCGGGTGGGGAACGACGAGAGGAGAGGGCCGGGGTTTATATAGGCCAGGTGCGGTGGTCGGGGACGGAGAGAGGGGCGAGATCCGCGGAGAGGGATCTTCGGCGAGGTCGTCGGGCACGGGGAAGGAGATGAGCGCGCTGACGCCACGGTCGGACGGTGGGTCCCGCGCGTCAGTGAGGGTGGGACGCGTGATTAGCACGTCGGTGGCCGACCGGAGTGATTTCGGGTCTTAAAGGCTGTGGGCCGGCCCGTTTCTATTTAATTCATTTCCTTTTCTATTTCCAGAGCGTCTAAAACATCTTTAATGCAGTCAAATCGTTTCCAAACATAGGAAATGTATATATCAAAATGATCAGAGAATTAAATGCTATTTAATTAACATTTTTCCTCTGTCATATTGAATACTTTTTAAAAATTTATTTTCAGAAAAATGCCTAATTGATTTTAAATCCTTTTGCAATTTTTTTTTCAAATAACCCCCTGGTTTTATTGTTCAAATATTTCACCAAGATGCCCATGGTGTGGAGTGTCATGTTACTCCCCTCTTTCTTTGAACATTTCCAGAGGTTTTCAAATATGAGAAACAAGTAAAAGGAAAAGATGAAAGTGGCCTTTCAGAAATTCAATGAAAACACTTCAACCATTCTATTCATTTATGCAATGTGATGATGATGCGTAGCTATATTTCATAACATTCGAAAATGAAATTTTGGGATGTTACATATACTATTTTTTGGACTAACATATTGATCTAGTGCCCAGTGCTAGTTCCTGTTTGTTGCATGTTTTTTATTCCACAGACTATCCATACAAAACGAGGTCCAAACGTGATAAAAACTTATGGAGATTTTTTTGGAATATATGTGATTTTTGGGAAAAAGAATCAACGCAAGACGATGCCCGAGGTGACCACAAGCCAGGGGGCGCGACCTACCCCCTGGCCACACCCTAGGCCCTTGTGGTCACCTCTTAAGGTGGTTGGTGCCCTTCTTTCTCCGCCAGAAAGCTAATATCCAGATAAAAATCTTGTTAAAATTCAGCCCAATCAGAGTTACGGATCTCCGGGAATTTAAGAAACGGTGAAATGCTAGAATCTGGGAACGTGGAAACAGAAGGAAACAGAGAGAGAGAGATCCAATCTCGGAGGGGCTCCCTCCCCTTTGCCGCCATGCATGTAGGCCAAGGACCATAGGGGAAACCCTCGTCCCACCTAGGGGGGAGGTCAAGGAAGTATAAGAGGGAGCGGGCTCTCTCCCCCTCTCTCCCGATGGCACCGGAACACTGTCGGGGCTATCATCGTGATGACGATCTACACCAACAACTCTACCGCTGTCATCACCAACTCTCTCCCCTCTATGCAGCGGTTCAACACCTCTTCTCCCTGTTGTAATCTCTACTTAAACATGGTGCTCAACGCTATATATTATTTCCAAGTGATGTATGGCTATCCTATGAAGTTTGAGTAGATCCGTTTTGTCCTATGAGTTGATTGATGATCATGATTGGTTTGAATTGAATGTTTTATTATTGGTGTTGTCCTATGGTGCTCTCTGTGTCGCGCAAGAATGAGGGATCCTCGATGTAGGGTGTTGCAATGTGTTCATGATTTGCCTATGGTGGGTGATACGTCTCCAACGTATCTATAATTTTTTTATGATGTCATGCTATTATATTATCTGTTTTGGATGTTTTATAAGCATTAATATGATATTTTATAAGTGCCAGTTTTTGTTTTTTCCTTGTTTTTGAGTGTTGCAGATATGGAATATTAAACAGAGTCCAAACGAAATAAAACCTTCGGAAGGAATTTCTCTAGAAGGAAACAAGTCATCCAAGCTTGGAGTGCATGTCAGGGGAGGAGCCAGGGCGTCACAAGCCTAGTAGGCGGGCCCCTCTGGCCGCGCCTAGCAGGCTTGTCGCCTCTTGGTAGGTCTCCTGGCCCTAATTCTTCTCCTATAAATACTCAATTATTCCCCCAACATCAGAAAGAACCACGTAAATACTTTTCCGCTGCCGAAGGCCTCCGTTCCCAAGAGATCCAATCTTGTAGCCTTTTCCGATAATCCGTCGGAGGGGGTTTCGATCACGGAGGGCATCTATATCAACACCATTGCCCCTCCGATGATGCGTGAGTAGTCCACCACAGACCTACGGGTCCATAGCTAGTAGCTAGATGGCTTCTTCTCTATCTTTGATCTTCAATACCATGTTCTTCATGATCGTCATGGAGATCTATCCGATGTAATCTTCTTTCGTGGTGTGTTTGTCAAGATCCAATGAATTGTGAGTTTATGTTTAGATTATCCATGTATCTTATTTGAATCTCCTCTAAATTCTTATTTGCATGATCTCATATCCTTGCAAGTCTCTTCGAGTTATTGGTTTGGTTTGGCCAACTAGATTGGTAATTCTTGCAATGGGAGAAGTGCTTGGTTTTGGGTTCAATCTTGTGGTGTCCTCACCCAGTGAGATAGTAGGGGTAGCGAGGCACGTATTGTATTGTTTCCATCAAGGGTACCAAGATGGGGTTTCCATCATATTGCTTGAGTTTATCCCTCTACATCATGTCATCTTTCTTAATGCGTTACTCTGTTCTTCATGAACTTAATACTCTAGATGCATGCAGGAGTCGGTCGATGTGTGGAGTAATAGTAGTAGATGCAAAATCATTTCGGTCTACTTGACACGGACATGATGCCCATATGCATGATCATTGCCTTGGATAACTACGTGATTATTTGCTTTTCTATCAATTGCTTGACAGTAATTTGTTTACCCACCATGATATTTGCCTTCAAGAGAGAAGCCTCTAGTGAAACTTGTGGGCCCCGGGTATATTTTCCATCATATATTTTCAGATCTATACCTTGCTGCAATTTACTTATCTTTTACTTTCCGTACTTGTTTACATCTATCTTTATCGAATCTAATCCTTGCAAATAACCGTGAAGGGATTGACAACCCCTTTATAGCGTTGGGTGCAAGAGTTTGATTGTTTGTGTAGGTGCAACCATTGGTGACTTGCTTGTTCCTCCTACTGGATTGATACCTTGGTTCTCAACAACTGAGGGAAATACTTACCTACTTTGCTGCATCACCATTTCCTCTTCGAGGGAAAACCAACGCAAGTTCAAGAGGTAGCAAGAAGTATTTCTGGCATCATTGTCGGGGAGGATACACATCAAGCCTACCAAGTACCTGTCACAAACTCATCTATTGCATTTACTTTATTTTCCATTTGCCTCTCGTTTTCCTCTCCCCCACTTCTAAAACGATTTTCAGAAAATACCAAAAAGATTTGCCTTTTTATTCGCCCTTCTTCTGTTTGCCTTTCCTTTGCTTCCGTGTTTGATTGCTTGCCTTGTCACGATGTCTGAGAATACCAAGTTGTGTGATTTTTCCAATACTAATAATAATGATTTATTAGTACTCCTATTGGTCTCGCCACTAGTGCGGAATCTTATGAAATAAATGCCGCCTTGTTCAATCTTGTTATGAAAGAACAATTTATTGGCCTTCCTAGTGAAGATGTCGCATCCCATCTAAATACTTTCATTGAGTTGTGTGATGCGCAAAATAAGAAAGATGTGGATAATGATATTGTTAAATTGAAGCTATTTCCGTTCTCGCTACGAGATCGTGCTAAAACTTGGTTTCCATCTTTGCCTAACAATAGTATTGATTCATGGAACAAGTGTAAAGATGCTTTTATTACCAAGTACTTTCCGCCCACTCAGATCATCTCCCTTAGGAACGATATAATGAATTTTAAGCAACTTGATCATGAGCATGTTGCACAATCTTGTGAGAGGATGAAATTAATGATTAGGAATTGTCCCGCACATGGTTTGAGTTTATGGATGTTTATACAAATTTTCTATGCAGGATTGAATTTTGCATCTAGAAATCTTTTGGATTCAGCTTCGGGTGGCACTTTTATGGAAATCACGTTAGGAGAAGCTACTAAACTCCTAGGTAATATCATGACAAACTACTCTCAAGGTGCATGCTATTGAAGAAATAAAACTTTGAGTGAAAAGATGGATGAATTGATGAAATTGTTTGCTAGTAAGAGTGCTCCTATTTATCCTAACGATATGCCTTTGTCTTCTTTGATTGGAAATAATAATGAATCTATGGATGTGAATTTTGTTGGTAGGAACAATTTTGGTAATAACACGTATAGAGGTAATTTCAAGCCTAGGCCGTTTCCTAGTAATTCCTCTAATAATTATGGTAACTCCTGCAACAATTCTTATGGAAATTATAATAAGATCCCTCTGATCTTGAGAATATTGCTAAATATTTTATTGGATCGCAAAAAGTTTTTAATGCTTTTATTGAAGAAAAGGTGCTCAAGATTGATGATTTTGCTAGGAACGTTGATAGAATTTCTCTTGAGATTGATTCTTTGAAAGTTATATCTACTCCACCCAAGCATGATATTAATTATTCTTTAAAGTCTATGAGAATTTATATCGATGACAGAAAGGAAAGAACCGCTAGAATACGTGCTAAGTGTGAATGCCTTGAAAAAGTGTTTTCTCGCGATAATAATGATGAAGATCTTAAAGTGATTGATGTGACTCATATTGAATCTTTTTTTTCCTATATAAATGTTGATAATGATGGGACTGGCGATAAGTCCACTTTACCAGGTTCTACTAATTTTTAAGAATTGTGTGAGTTACATAAGTATACGAAGTTTTCAATTTGTTACAGACTGTTCTGTTTTTGACAGATTCTGTTTTCTTTGAGTTGTTTGCCTATTTGATGAATCTATGGGTTGTATCATGTTGTATGAGTCATGGAGAAGTTAGATTACAGTAGGTATAACACCAATATAAATAAATAATGAGTTCACAACAGTATCTAACGTGGTGATTTATTTTCTTATAGTAACGGATCTCACGAGTTTTCTGTTAAGTTTTGTGTTGTGAAGTTTTCAAGTTTTGGGTAAAGATTTGATGGACTATGGAACAAGGAGTGGCAAGAGCCTCAGCTTGGGGATTCACAAGGCACCCCAAGTCATATTTAAGGATGCCAAATAGCCTAAGCTTGGGGATTCCCCGGAAGGCATCCCCTCTTTCGTCTTCAATCCATCGGTAAATTTACTTGAGGCTATATATTTATTCACCACATGATATGTGTTTTGCTTGGAGCGTCTTGTATGATATGAGTCTTTGCTTGTTAGTTTGCCACAATCATAATTTCTGCACACATATTTTGAGAGGTACACTCTGAATCGAGAATTTATTAGAATATTCTATGTGCTTCACTTATATCTTATGAGTTGGGCAATTTTGCTCTATGTGCTTCACTTATATCTTTTAGTGCACGGTTGTGTTTGCATTTTTATATAAATACTTGAACTATCGTACCTCACTTATATTATTTTGAGAGTTTCTAAAACAGCATGGTAATTGGTCTAGGGTTATGAATTTAGTCCTAATATGATAGGCATCCGAAAGGGATATAATAAAAACTTCCATATTAAGTGCAATGAGTATTTATGAGAAGTTTGATTCCTTGCATAAAGTTTTGATATATAAAGATGGTAATGTTAAGAGACATGTTAGGAAGTAAATTGTGATTTGGTAAAAAAATACTTGTGTAAAGGTTTGTGATTCCCATAGCATGCACGTATGGTGAACCGTTATGTAAGGAAGTTGGAGCATGACTTGTTTATAGATTGTCGACCTTTGTGTGAGGCTCGGGGGCGTGTGATGGTTAACTCCTACCAACCTCCCCCCTAGGAGCATGCGTTTAATGCCTTGCTTCAATGAATAATAGACTTTTGCAATAAGTATGTGAGTTCTTTATGACTAATGTTGAGTCCATGGATTATACGCACTCTCACCGTTCCACTTTCGCTAGCCTTTCTCATACCGCGCAACTTTCACCGGTACACCATACACCTTCCTCAAAATAGCCACCATATACCTTCCTCAAAACAGACACCATATACTTTCCTCAAAACATCCACCATACCTACCTATTATGGCATTTCCATAGCCATTCCGAGATATATTGCCATGCAACTTCCACCCTTTCCTTTTATGACATGCACCATCACTTCCATATTGCATATAGAGTCATATTTTGTCATAGGTATCGAGTTGTAATTTTATTTTGAGTTGTAAGTAAATAAAAGTGTGATGATCTCCATTATTAGATAATGTGCCATGTGAGGAAAGGATGATGGAAACTATGATTCCCTCACAAGTGGGGATGAGATTCCAGACTAAAAAAATATAGAATAAAAGAGGCCAAGATGCCCACAAAAAATGGAATGAAAAAATGAGAGAAAAGAGAGAAGGGACATTGCTAATACCTTTTTTCATACTTGTGCTTCAAAGTAGCACCATAATCTTCATGATAGAGAGTCTCCTATTTTGTCACTTTCATATAGCTAGTGGAATTTTTCTTCATGATGCACATCCACTTAGTTTCCTCTTGAGATTTCATACACTTATAGCTCTAGTGCATCCGTTGCATGGCAATCCCTGCTCACTCACATTGATATCTATTGATGGGCATCTCCATAGCCCGTTGATACGCCTAGTTGATGTGAGACTATCTTCTCCCTTTCCTTGACAACCTCCACTATATTCTATTCCACCTATAGTGTTATATCCATGGCTCACGCTCATGTATTGCATGAGAGTTGAAATTTTTTGAGAAAATGGGTGTGAAAACAATTGCTTGACTTTTCATCGGGGTTGTGCATGATATAAATATTTTGTGTGGGGAAGATGGAGCATAGCTAGACCATATGATATTGTAGGGATAACTTTCTTTTGCCATTATATTTTGAAGAGTTACAATTGCTTTGCTAGTATGCTTAAAATGTTATTGTTTCTATATCAATATTAAGCTTTTGTTTTGAGTCTTACGGATCTGAATACTCATACCACAATAAAGAATATTACCTGGATAAATATGTTAGGTATCACTCCACATCAAAAATTCTGTTTTTATCATTTACCTACTCGAGGACGAGCAGGAATTAAGCTTGGGATGCTGACACGTCTCCAATGTATCTATAATTTTTGATGATGGCATGCTATTATATTATCTGTTTTGGATGTTTTATAAGGATTAATATGCTATTTTATATTATTTTTGGGACTAACCTATTAATCTAGAGCCAAGTGCCAATTTTTGTTTTTTCCTTGTTTTTGAGTTTTGCATATATGGAATATTAAACGGAGTCCGAATGGTATACAACCTTTGGAAGGAATTTTTCTAGAAGGAAACAAGTCATCCAAGCCTGGAGTGCACGTTAGGGGAGGAGCCAGGGCGCCACAAGCCTGCTAGGCGGGGGGCCCCCTGGCCGCGCCTACCAGGCTTGTCGTCTCTTGGTAGGTCACCTGACCCTTAGTTCTTCTCCTATAAATACTCAAATATTCCCCCAACATCAGAAAGAGACACGCAAATACTTTTCCGTCGCCAGAAGCATCCGTTCCTGAGAGATCCAATCTTGGAGCCTTTTCCGGTAAGCTGCCGGAGGGGGTTTCGATCACGGAGGGCATCTACATCAACTCCATTGCCTCTCCGATGATGCGTGAGTAGTCTACTACAGACCTACAGGTCCATAGCTAGTAGCTAGATGGCTTCTTATCTCTCTTTGATCTTCAATACCATGTTCTTCATAATCTTCATGGAGATCTATCCGATGTAATCTTGTTTTGTGGTGTGTTTGTCAAGATCCGATGAATTTTGAGTTTATGTTCAGATTATTTATGAATCTTATTTGAATCCCCTATGAATTCTAATTTGCATGATTTCATATCCACGCAAGTCTCTTCAAGTTATTCGTTTGGTTTGGCGAACTAGATTGGTAATTCTTGCAATGGGAGAACTGCTTGGTTTTGGGTTCAATCTTGCGGTGTCCTCACCCAGTGACATAGTAGGGGTAGCGAGGCACGTATTGTATTGTTGCCATCAAGGGTAACAAGATGGGGTTTTCATCATATTGCTTGAGTTTATCCCTCTACATCATGTCATCTTTCTTAATGCGTTACACTGTTCTTCATGAACTTAATACTCTAGATGCACGCATGAGTCGTTCGATGTGCGGAGTAATAGTAGTAGATTCAGAATCGTTTTGGTCTACTTGACACAGACGTGATGCCTATATGCATGATCATTGCCTTGGATAACTACATTATTATTTGCTTTTCTATCAATTGCTTGACAGTAATTTGTTTACCCACCATGATATTTGCCTTCAAGAGAGAAGCCTCTAGTGAAACCTATGGCCCCCGGGTCTATTTTCCATCATATATTTTCAGATATATACCTTGCTGCAATTTACATAGCTTTTACTTTCCGTACTTGTTTACATATATCTCTATCGGATCTAATCCTTGCAAATAACCTTGAAGGGGTTGACAACCCTTTTATAGCGTTGGGTGCAAGAGTTTGATTGCTTGTGTAGGTGTACCCATTGGTGGCTTGCTTGTTCCTCCTACTGGATTGATATCTTGGTTCTCAACAACTGAGGGAAATACTTACCTACTTCTCTGCATCACCCTTTCCTCTTCAAGGGAAAACCAACGCAAGCTCAAGAGGTAGCAGTGGGTTGCTTGAGTGACAGAAGCATAAACCCGAGTGGTGGGTTGTTGCATATGGGAGTAAAGACGACTTGATAATGTATAATGCTATGGTTGGGTTTTACCTTAATGATCTTTAGTAGTTCCGGATGCTTGCTAGAGTTCCAATCATAAGTGCATATGATCCAAGTAGATAAAGTATGTTAGCTTATGACTCTCCCTCATATAAAATTGCAATAATGATTATCGGTCTAGTTATCGATTGCCTAGGGACAAATAACTTTCTTGTGACAAAAACCTCTCTACTAAGGCTTACTTAGTTATTTCTTTATCTCATAAGCCCCTAGTTTTTATCTACATGCACTTTATTATCTTGCAAACCTATCCCGTTACACCTACAAAGTACTTCTAGTTTCATACTTGTTCTAGGTAAATCGAAAGTTAAGCGTGTGTAGAGTTGTATCGGTGGTCGATAGAACTTGAGGGGATATTTTTTCTACCTTTAGATCCTCATTGGTTTCGACACTCTTACTTATCGAGAAAGGATACAATTGATCCCCTATACTTGTGGGTTATCAAGACCTTTTTCTGGCGTCGTTGCCAGGGAGCAATAGCATGGGGTGAATATTCTCATGTGTGCTTGTTTTCTTTATCACTAAGTAGATTTTATTGGTTGTTCTAAGTTGTTCTCTATCTTTAGTTATGGATATGGAACACGAAATACCAACAAAATTAGGTGTACTTGCTACTCATGGAGATGGGGAACCTCCTAAAACCCTCAATGCTCATTATGTGAAAGATATTATGCACTACTTTAATAATCCTGAGAAAACCCCATTCAATTATATAATGGGATACACGTTGGATCAACGTGAATACTTTAGGGATTATCACTTGACTCAAAAAGGGAAACTATTATGGGATCAAATTCATATGTTGAAATGGTATACTTGGAATCTATGCTTGAGATATGATATTACTTGTTGCTCTAGGTGATGAAGGCTAAACACCTTCCCTTTTCATGTAAATTTAATGATAATGAAACCTTGGATTCTTATGCTAATGGTATATATGATTACTATGATGTGGAACAAATAGAAGAGTTTGTTGCTTTTAAGGGTGCTTATGAATTTGAAGCTTTGTTTGAAAACTATGAAGATTATGATGATGTTGTTTACCGATCCCAAAATTTGGCTATGCTTCATTATTGTTATGCCAATTATGAATATAATGCCCATATTGATCAATTTATTGAGAAAGTCTCTTCTATCCAAGAAGAGACTAATATTTTGCAGGAATCTATGGAAGAAGAAACTGATGACATTGTGAGCTCATTGGATGAAAAAGATGAGGAGGAGAGCAACGAACAAAAGGAGGAAGAGCGTATTAGCTAACCGTGCCCACCTTCTAAAGAGAGTAACTATTCAACTCATACATTGTTTAATTTCCCTTCGTGCTTACCGAAGGATAAATCCTATGTTGATTGCTATGATCCCTTGGATTCATTTGAAATATCCCTTTTTGATGAACTTGATGATTGTTATGCTTATGGACATGATGCCAATATGAATGATGCTTATGGAGATGAACTTGCTATAGTTCCTTATGTTAAACATGAAATTGTTTCTATTGCACCCACGCATTATAGTCCTATTATCTTTTTGAATTCTCCCAACTACACTATATCGGAGAAGTTTGCGCTTATTAAGGATTATATTGATGGGTTATGTTCTACTATTGCACATGATAATTTTGATAAATATAATATGCATATTCTTGATGCTCCTACTTGCAATTATTATGAGATACGAACTACATCTTCAGCTCTCTATGTTTCCGATACAATAAAATTGCAAGAAACTACGTATGCTATGCATTGGCCTTTACTTGGTGTCAATGAATTGTTCTTGTATGACATACCAATGCATAGGAAGAGAGTTAGACTTTGTTGACACATGATTTATGTTAATTTTTTCTCACTACTAAATTACAAATCATTGTTAATTAAAATTGGATTTGATATACCTTGGGATCCGGGTGGATCAATTACTTGAGCACTTTATGCCTAGCTTAATGGCTTTAAAGAAAGCGCTGCCAGGGAGACAACCCGAAAGTTTTAGAGAGTCATTTTATTCTGTTGTGTGATTTTATATAGTTTAAAAACAAAAAATAAAGAGAGTAACTTAAAACTTTTTCAAAAAGAAAAGTGAAAGTGAGAAAGACGAGCAATGTTGCAGTGGGGGCTAGCCTCGAACTTTGTTCATGCCCATGGAAACTTTGTGAATCTTGATTACAGAAAATTTTCAACAAAAATTATTATCCCCTTGTACAAATCCATTGTATTATAAAAATAACGTGCCAAGATTTGCCTTCAGGATGATTAGATTGCTTGTTTGGTGTGTGCGGTGCAAAAACAGAAACTTTGGTTGTAGTGCGTGAATTTACATTTTTTACTGGAATGTCAAAAGTTTCTGAAATTTTTACACAGTACTGCTATGCAATTATTTTATTTTCCTATTTTGTCAGAATTTTTAGTGTTAGAGAAGTATGGTGAATGTTCAGATTACTACAGACTGTCCTGTTTTTGACAGATTCTGTTTTTGATGCATTGTTTTGCTCGTTTTGATGAAACAGTCGATCGTGTCAGTAGTATAAGCCATGGAAAATTTATATTACGGTAACTGCAATGCAAAAAAATATTAATTGGTTTGCAACAGTACTTAAAGTGGTGATTTGTTCTATTATACTAGCGTATCTCAGGAGGGTTTTGTTAAGTTTTGTGTGATTGAAGTTTTCAAGTTCTGGGTGAGATCACGATGGATGAAGGAATAAGGAGTGGAAAGAGACTAAGCTTGGGGATGCTCGAGGAACCCCAAGGTAATATTAAAGTACTCCCAAGAAACTAAGCTTGGGGATTCCCCATAAGGCATCCCCTCTTTCTTCTAACAACCATCGGTAATTTTACTTGGAGTTATATTTTTATTCGTCACATGATATGCATAAATCTTGGAGAGTTGTGTGCTTTTTTTTAATAATGCACTATGATGGTATGAGAAAGTCCTTGGTTGATTTATAGAAGGCTCTTTGCACCTCACTTATATCTTTTGAGTATGGCTTTATAGAATGCTTCATGTGATTCACTTATATCATTTGAAGTTTGGATTGCCTATTTCTCACACAAAGAAAACCGCCATTTCTAGAATGTTCTTTTTCTTCACTTATATTTGTTAGAGCGTGTGCATATCTTTTGTACAAAGAATTAAATCTCATGCTTCACTTATATCTATTTAGAGAGTTAACAGGTGTTCATCATTCACATGGTTAGTCATAAAATCCTACATAAAACTTGTAGATCACTGAATATGATGTGTTTGATTCCTTTCAATAGTTTTGCGATATAAAGATGGTGATATTAGAGTCATTCTAGTGAGTAATTGTGGATTGGTAGAAATATTTGTGTTAAGAGTTTGTGATTCCCGTAACATGCACGTATGGCGAACCCTTATGTAACGAAGTGGGAGCATGATTTGTTTATTGATTTTCATCCTTTGTGTGAGGGTCGAGAGCGCGCGATGGTTAACTCCTACCAACCTCTCCCTTAGGAGCTTGCATCTAATACTTTTATTCGATAACTAATAGACTTTTGCAATAAGTATGTGAGTTCTTTATGACTAATGTGAGTCCATGGATTATACGCACTCTCACCCTTCCACCATTGCTAGCCTCTCTAGTACTGCGCAACTTTTGTCGGTGCATTACACCCACCATATATCCTTCCTCAAAACAGACAGCATACCTACCTATTATGGCATTTCCATAGCCATTTCAAGATATATTGCCATGCAATTTCCACCGTTCCGTTTATTATGACATGCACCATCATTGTCATGTTGCTTTGCATGATCGTAAGATAGCTAGCATGATGTTTTCATGGCTTGTCTGTTTTTTGATGTCATTGCTACACTACATCATTGCACATCCGGTACACCTCCGGAGGCATTCATATAGAGTCATATTTCGTTCTAGTATCGAGTTGTAATTCTTGAGTTGTAAGTAAATAAAAGTGTGATGATCATCATTATTAGAGCATTGTCCCATGTGAGCAAAGGGTGATGGAAGCTATGATTCCCTCACAAGTTGGAATGAGACTCCGGACTTTAAAAATAATTAAGGAGGCCAATAAAGCCCAAATAAAAAAAGAGGCCAAAGATGCCCACCAAAAATAAAAAGATAAAAAATAAAAAATGAGAGAAAAGAGAGAAGGGACAATGCTACTATCCTTTTTCCACACTTGTGCTTCAAAGTAGCACCATGATCTTCATGATAGAGAGTCTCCTATTTTTGTCACTTTCATATACTAGTGGGAATTTTTCATTATATAACTTGGCTTTTATATTCCAATGATGGGCTTCCTCAAATTTCCCTAGGTCTTCTTGAGAAAGCGAGTTGGATGCACACCCACTTAAGTTTCTTTTTGAGCTTTCATACACTTATAGGTCTAGTGCATCCGTTGCATGGCAATCCCTACCCACTCACATTCATATCTATTAATGGGCATCTCCATAGCCCATTGATATGCCTAGTTGATGTGAGACTATCTTCTCCTTTTCCTTACAAAATCCACCATACTCTATTCCACCTATAGTGATATATCCATGGCTCACGCTCATGTATTGTGTGAGAGTTGAAAAGGTTTGAGAACATAAAAGGTGTGAAACAATTGCTTGACTTGTCATCGGGGTTGTGCATGATATAAATACTTTGTGTGGGGAAGATGGAGCATAGCCAGACTGTATGATTTTGTAGGGATAACTTTGTTAAGCCATGATATTTTGAGAAGACATGATTTCTTTATTAGTATGCTTGAAGAATAATTGTCTTAATGTCAAATGGTAGACTATTGCTTTGAATCACTCGTGTCTTATTATTCATGCCATGATTAGATTATATGATCAAAATTATGCTAGGTAGCATTCCACATAAAAAATTATCGTTTTTATCATTTACCTACTCGAGGACGAGCAGGAATTAAGCTTAGGGATGCTGATACGTCTCTGACGTATCTATAATTTTTGATTGTTTCATGCCTATATTCTACAACTTTCATATACTTTTGGCAACTATTTATAGTATTTTTGGGACTAATATATTGATCCAGTGCCTAGTGCCAGTTCCTGTTTGTTGCATGTTTTTTGTTTTGCAGAATATCCATACCAAACGAAGTCCAAACGCGATAAAAACTTACAAAGAATTTTTTTGGAATATATTTGATTTTGGGGAAAAAGAATCAACGCGAGACGAAGCCCGAAGTGACCACAAGCTAGGGGGCACGACCTACCCACTGGCCGCGCCCTGGGCCCTTGTGGTCACCCCTTAAGGCGGTTGGTGCTCTTCTTTCGCCGCCAGAAAGCAAATATCTGGATAAAAATTGTGTTAACATTTCTTCCCAATTGGTGTTATGGATCTCCGGGAATTTGAGAAATGGTGAAAGGCCAGAATCTGGGAAAGCAGAAACAAAAGGAAACAGAGAGAGAGATCCAATCTCGGAGGGGCTCCCGTCCCTCTGCCGCCATGGAGGCCAAGGACCAGAGGGGAAACCCTCCTACCATCTAGGGGGGATGTCAAGGAAGAAGAAGGAGGGGGCTCTCTCCCCCTCTCTCCCGGTGGCACCGGAACGCCGTCGGGTCCATCATCGTGACGACAATCCACACTAACAACTTTGCCACTGTCATCACCAACTCTCTCCCCCTCTATGCAACGGTTCAACACCTCTTGTCCTTGTTGTAATCTCTACTTAAACATGGTGCTCAATGCTATATATTATTTCCCAATGATGTATGTCTATCCTATGATGTTTGAGTAGATCCGTTTTGTCCTATGGGTTGATTGATGATCATGATTGGTTTGAGTTGCATGTTTTGTCATTGGTATTGTCCTATGGTGCTCTCCGTGTCGCACAAGTGTGAGGGGTCCTCTCTGTAGTGTGTTGCAATGTGTTCATGATTTGCCTATGGTGGGTTGCTTGATTGACAGAAGCATAAACCCGAGTACGTGGGTGATGTCTACTATGCAACCTTCTTCTTGTAGACTCGTGTTGGGCCTCCAAGCGTAGAGTTTTGTAGGACAGTAGCAAATTTCACTCAAGTGGATGACCTAAGGTTTATCAATCCATGGGAGGCATAGGATGAAGATGTTCTCTCTTGAACAACCTTGCAATCAAATAACAAAGAGTCTCTTGTGTCCCCAACACACCCAATACAATGGTAAATTGTATAGGTGCACTAGTTCAGCGAAGAGATGGTGATACAAGTGTAATATGGATGGTAGATATAAGTTTTCGTAATCTGAAAATATAAAAACAGCAAGGTAACTAATGATAAAAGTGAGCACAAACGGTATTGCAATGCTTAGAAACAAGGCCTAGGGTTCATACTTTCACTAGTGCAATTTCTCTCAACAATACTGACATAGTTGAATCATATGTAAATACCTCTCATGCGACAAAGAGTTCACTCCAAAGTCACAAATAGTGGAGAACTAACAAAGAAATTATTGAAGGGTACGAAACCACCTCAAAGTTATCTTTTCCGATCAATCTTATGAGATATCCCTATAAGTGTCACGAACAGCCCAAGAGTTCGTACTAAAATAACACCTAAAGATACACATCAACCAAAACCCTAATGTCACCTAGATACTCCAATGTCACCACGAGTACCCATGGGTTTGGTTATTGATACGTCTCCATCATATATACTTTTCCAAACTCTTTTGCCCTTGTTTTGGACTCTAATTTGCATGATTTGAATGGAACTAACCCGGACTGATGTTGTTTCCAACAGAATTGCCTTGGTGTTATTTTTGTGCAGAAATAAAAGTTCTCGGACTGACCTGAAAATTTATGGAGAATATTTTTGGAATTAATAAAAAATACTGGCAAAAGAATCACCCGGAAGGGGGCCACCCATAGGTGGCAAGCCTGCCAGGCGCGGCCACCCCCCTGGTCGTGCCTAGCAGGCTTGTGGGGTCCCTGTTGCTCCACCGACCTCAATTCCACTCCTATTTAGACCTATTCACGGAGAAAAAAAATCCAGAAAGAAGAGTTCATCACGTATCATGATACGGAGCCGCCGCCACCTCTTGTTCTTCCTCGGGAGGCCAGATCTGGAGTCCGTTTTGTGCTCCGGATAGGGGAAATCGACGCCTTCGTCATCACCAACCATCCTGCATCACCAATTCCATGATGCTCCCCGCCATTCGTGAGTAATTCCATCGCAGGCTTGCTGGACGATGATGGGTTGGATGAGATCTATGATGTAATCGAGTTAGTTTTGTTAGGGCTTGATCCCTAGTATCCACTATGTTCCGAGATTGATGTTGCTATGACTTTGCTATGCTTAATGCTTGTCACTAGTGCCCAAGTGCCATGATTTTAGATCTGAACCTATTATGTTTTCATGAATATATATATGTTCTTGATCCTATCTCGCAAGTTGTAGACACCTATTGCGAGTTATGATCCACATCCCTTGATACGTCTCCAATGTATCTATAATTTTTTATGATGGATTGCTATTATATTATCTGTTTGGATGTTTTATATGCATTAATATGCTATTTTATATTATTTTTGGACTAACCTATTAATCTAGAGCCTAGTGTCAGTTTCTGTTTTCCTTGTTTTTGAGTTTTGCAGATATGGAATATTAAATGGAATCCAAATGGAATAAAACCTTCGGAAGGAATTTTTCTAGAAGGAAAAAAATAAGCTAGGCTTTGACTGCATGGCAGGGACCCTGCTAGGGAGCCACAAGCCTGCTAGGCGCGCTCCCTGGCAGCGCCTAGCAGGCTTGTTGCCTCCCGACAGGTCTCCTAACCCTAATCTTTGGCCTATAAATTCCCAAATATTCCACCAACATCAAAAAGAGCCACACAAATACTTTTCCACCACCAAAAGCCTCCGTTCCCGAGAGATCCAATCTTGGAGCCTTTTCCGGTAATCTGCGAGAGGGGGTTTCGATCACGGAGGGCATCTACATCAACTCCATTGCCCTTCCAATGATGCGTGAGTAGTCCACCATAGACCTACGGGTCCATATCTAGTAGCTAGATGGATTCTTCTCTCTCTTTGATCTTCAATACCATGTTCTCCATGATCTTCATGGACATCTATCCGATGTAATCCTCTTTTGTGGTGTGTTTGTCAAGATCTGATGAATTGTGAGTTTATGTTCAGATTATCCATGAATCTTATTTGAATCTCCTCTGAATTCTTCTTTGCATGATTTCATATCCTTGTAAGTCTCTTCGAGTTATTGGTTTGGTTTGGCCAACTAGATTGGTAATTCTTGCAATGGGAGAAGTGCTTAGTTTTGGGTTCAATCTTGCGGTGTCCTCACCTAGTGACATAGTAGGGGTAGCAAGGCACGTATTGTATTGTTGCCATCAAGGGTAACAAGATGGGGTTTTCATCATATTGCTTGAGTTTATCCCTCTACATCATGTCATCTTTCTTAATGCGTTACTCTGTTCTTCATGAACTTAATACTCTAGATGCAGGCAGGAGTCGGTCGATGTGTGGTGTAATAGTAGTAGATGCAGAATCGTTTTGGTCTACTTGATACGGACGTGATGCTTGTATGCATGATCATTGTCTTGGATAACTACATGATTATTCTCTTTTCTATCAATTTCTTGAGAGTAATTTGTTTACCCACCATGATATTTTCCTTCGAGAGAGAAGCCTCTAGTGAAACCTATGCCCCCCGAGTCTACTTTCTACAATATACTTTCAGATCTATAAACCAAAAATACCAAAAATACTTTGCTGCAATTTATTTACCTTTTACTTCCCGTTCTTGTTTACATTTATCTCTATCGGATCTAATCCTTGCAAATAACCGTGAAGGGATTGATAACCCCTTTATAGTGTTGGGTGCAAGAGTTTGATTATTTGTGTAGGTGGATCCATTGGTGACTTACTTGTTCCTCCTATTGGAGTGATACCTTGGTTCTCAAAAACTGAGGGAAATACTTATCTACTTCACTGCATCGCCCTTTCCTCTTCAAGGGAAAAACAACGCATGCTCAATAGGTAGCATCCCCCAGGGTGACAATAACTGGGATTCTTTCCGGTGATTACGTAGTTTGAGGAGTTCATGTATTCACTAAGTGCTAATGCTTTGGTCTGGTTCTCTATTAAAAGGAGGCCTTAATATCCCTTAGTTTCCATTAGGACCCCGCTGCCACGGGAGGATAGGACGAAAGATGTCATGCAAGTTCTTTTCCATAAGCACATATGACTATATATGGAATACATGCCTACATTACATTAATGAATTGGAGCTAGTTCTGTGTCACCCTATGTTATAACTGTTGCATGATGAATGCCATCAAACATAATTATCCATCACCGATGCATTGCCTACGAGCTTTCCACATATTGATCCTTGCTAAGTTACTTCTCCGTTGCTACTGTTACAATCACTACAAAACTGCTACTGTTACTTTTGCTATCATTATCGTTACTTCCATACTACTTTGCTACTGAATACTTTGCTGCAGATATTAAGTCTTACAGATGTGGTTGAATTGATAATTCAGCTGCGAATACTTGTGAATATTCTTTGGCTCCCCTTGTGTCAAATCAATACATTTGGGTTGAATACTCTACCCTCGAAAACGGTTGCGATCCCCTATACTTGTGGGTTATCAAGACCTTTTTCTGGCGCTGTTGCCGGGGAGCATAGCTCTATTCTCTGAGTCACTTGGGATTTATATCTGCTGATTGCTACTTCTCGATCATGCGTTGGTTTCCCGTGAAGAGGAACAGTTTGATGCAGCAAAGTAGATAAGTATTTCCCTTAGTTTTTGAGAACCAAAGTATCAATCAGGTAGGAGATACAAGCGATCCACCAATAGATATACCTGCACAAGGAATCAAACTCATGCACCCAACGCTATAAAGGGGTTGTCAATCTCTTCACGGTTATTTGCAAGGATGAGATCTAGTAGAGATAGATATAATAGGATGCTTGAACGGAAAGTAAAACTAAAAGTAAAAACAATGCATCAAGTATTTTTGGTGTTTTTGGTTTTAGATCTGAAAATATAGTATGGAAAATAGACCCGGGGGCCATAGGTTTCACTAGATGGCTTCTCTCATGATGGCAAGTATTACGGTGGGTGAACAAATTAATGTCGAGCAATTGATAGAAAAGCGAATAATTATGAAGATATCCAAGGCAATTATTATGCATATAGGCATCATGTCCGTGACAAGTAGACCGAAACGATTCTGCATCTACTACTATTACTCCACACATCGATCGACTCCTGCCTGCATCTAGAGTATTAAGTTCATGAAGAACAGAGTAACACTTTAAGTAAGATGACATGATGTAGAGGGATAAACTCAAGCAATACGATGAAAACCCCATCTTTTTACCCTTGATGGCAACAATACAATACGTGCCTCGCTACCCCTACTTTGTCACTGGGTTAGGACACCACAAGATTGAACCCAAAACTACGCACTTCTCATATTGCAAGAATTACCAATCTAGTTAGCCAAACCAAACCAATAACTCGAAGAGACTTGCAAAGGTATGAAATCATGCATATAATAATTAAGGAAAGACTCAAATAATAATCATGGATAATCTGAACATAAACCCACAATTCATCGGATCTCGACAAACACACCGCAAAAGAGTATTACGTCGGATATATCTCCATGAAGATCATGAAGAACATGGTATTGAGAAGAAGAGAGAGAGAAGAAGCCATCTAGCTACTATCTATGGACCCGTAGGTTTGTGGTGAACTAGTCACGCGTCATCGGAGGGGCAATGGAGTTGATGTAGAAGCCCTTCGTGATCGAATCCCCCTCCGGCAGATTAGCGGAAAAGGCTCCAAGATTTGATCTCTCGGGAACGGAGGCTTTTGGTGGAGGAAAAGTGTTTTCGTGGCTTGTTTTGATAATGATGGAATATTTGGGTATTTATAGGCTGAATATTAGGGTTAGGGGAGTTGCTAGGGGCCCACAAGCCTGCCCGGCGCGGGTGCACCCCTAGCCGCGGCAAGCGGGCTTGTGGCCCCATGGCAGCTCCTCTGTCTTGGTTCTCAAGTCTCGTGGCTTCCATATTTTCCAGAAAAAATCATTCCGGAGGTTTTATTCCATTTGGACTCCGTTTAATATTCCTTATCTGCGAAACTCAAATACAAGGAAAAAACATAAACTTGCACTAGGCTCTAGATTAATAGGTTAGTCCCAAAAATAATATAAAATAGCATATTAATGCATAAAAACATCCAAAACAGATAATATAATAGCATGGAACAATCGAAAATTATAGATACATTGGAGACGTATCAGCATCCCCAAGCTTAATTCCTGCTCGTCCTCGAGTAGGTAAATGGCAAAAATAGGATTTTTGATGTGGAATGCTACCCAACATATTTATCCATGTAATATTCTTTATTGTGGCATGAATATTCAGATCCGTTAGATTCAAAACAATAGTCTAATATTGACATAAAAACAGTAATACTTCGAGCACACCAACAAGGTAGTTGTGTCCTTTCGAAATAACACGGCCTTAGAAAGTTATCCCTACGAAATGATATGGTCTGGCTATGCTCCATCTTCCCCACACAAAGATCTAAATCATGCACAACCCTGATGAACAAGTCAAGCAATTGTTTCACACTTTTGGTGTTCTCAAACCTTTTCAACTCTCACGCAATACATGAGCGTGAGCCATGGATATAGCATTATAGGTGGAATAGAATATGGTGGGGGTGCAAGGGAAAAAGGAGAACATAGTCTCACATCAATTAGGCGTATCAATGGGCTATGGAGATGCCCATCAATAGATATCAATGTGAGTGAGTAGGTATTGCCATGCAACAAATGCACTTAGAGCTATAAGTGTATGAAATCTCAAAAAGAAAACTAAGTGGTCGTGCATAATGAATATCCACTAGTTGTATGAAAGTGACAAAATAGGAGACTCTCTATCATGAAGATCATGGTGCTACTTTGAAGCACAAGTGTGGAAAAAGGTAGTGGCAATTGTCCCTTCTCTCTTTCTCATATTTTTTTGGTGGGCTTATTTGTCTTCTTTTATTTATTTTTTGTTTGGGCTTCGCTGGCCTCTTTTATTTTTTGTAAAGTCCGGATACTCGTCCCAACGTGTGAGGGAGTCATAGCCTCCATCATCCTTTTCTCTCATGGGACTATGCTTTATTAATGAAAAATCATCACACTTCTATTTACTTGTAACTCAAAGAAAAAGAAATTACAACTCGATTCCTATGACAAGACATAACTCTATATGCAATATGAAGTGATGATGCAAGTCATAGAAAAACTACATGGTGGAAGTTGCATGGCAATATATCTTGGAATGGCTATGGAAATGCCATAATAGGTAGGTATGGTGGCTGTTTTGAGGAATATATGGTGACTGTTTTGAGGAAGGAGGGTTTGATGTACCGGCGAAAGTTGCGCGGTACTAGAGAGGCTAGCAAAGATGGAAGGGTGAGAGTGCGTATAATCCATGGACTCACATTAGTCATAAAGAACTCACATACTTATTGAAAAAGTCTATTAGTCATCAAACAAAGCATTAGATGCATGCTCCTAGGGGAGAGGTTGGTAGGAGTTAACCATCACGCGCTCCCGACCCTCACACAAAGGTCGACAATCATTAGACAAGTCATGCTCCGACTTTGTTACATAAAGGTTCACCATACGTGCATGCTACGAGAATCACAAGCTTTAACACACGTATCTCTTCAATTCACAAATACTCACTAGCATTACTCTCATATTACTATCCCTATTATCTCAAAACTATATGCAAGGAATCCAACTTCTCATAGTTGTTAATGCACTTAATATGAAAGTTTTTATTATATCCCTCTTGGATGACATTATATTAGGACTAAATTCATAACCTAAACAAATTACCATGTTGTTTTAAGAAACTCTCTAAATAATATAATTGAGGAACGAGAGTTCAATAATTTCTATAAAATATAACATCACCATGCTCTAAAAAGATATAAGTGAAGCACTAGAGCAACATTGCCTAGCTCAAAAGATATAAGTGAAGCATATAGAGTATTCTAACAAATTCATGATTCAGCCTATCCCTCTAAAAAGATGTGTGCATCAAGGATGATTGTGGAAAACTAACAAGCAAAGACTCATACCATACAAGACGCTCCAAGCAAAACACATATCATGTGGTGAATAAAAATATAGCCTGAAGTAAATTTACCGATGGATTGAACACGAAAGAGGGGATGCCTTCCGAGGCATCCCCAAGCTTAGGCTTTTTGGTATAATTGAATATTACTTGGGGTGTCTTGGGCATCCCCAAGCTTAGGCTCTTTCCACTCTTTATTCCATAGTCCATCAAATCTTCACCCAAAACTTGAAAACTTCACAACACAAAACTCAACACAAAACTCATGAGATCCGTTAGTATAAGAAAAATAAATCACCACTTTAGGTACAGTTGTGAACTCATTATTTATTTATATTTCTGTAATAACTACTATATTCTAACTTTTTCATGACTCATACCCCCGATACGACCCATAGATACATCAAAATAAGCAAACAACACAAAGAAAACAGAATCTGTCAAAAACAGAACAGTCTATAGAAATCTGAAAACTTCGAATACTTATGGAACCGTAAAAATTCCGAAAATTAGGACAACCGGGAAAATTTGTATATAAATCCTGTGTAAAATTTCAGATCAATTCGACGCTCTGAAAAATTAAGGAAATTCCTGCATTGAGCACAAAAGTTTTTGTTTTTCAGCAAGATCAAATCAACAACCACCGTAGATCACCCCAAAGGTTTTACTTGGCTCAAACACTAATTAAAACACAAAAACACAATTACTACTGAAGTAATAATGTGCAAAACGCACCAAAACAGAAGCAAAAAGCAGAAAGCAAAATAAAAATTGGGTTGCCTCCTAACAAGCACTATTGTTTAACGCCCCTAGCTAGGCAAAACGCAATAGATCTAGGTATAGTTATGTTTGGTATGTAATCCAAACGTAGATCTCATAATAGATTCATAAGGAAATCATATTTTGTTTGTAGGAAAGTGTTCCATGCCTTTCCTTAATTGATATTGGAATCTAATATTTCCTTCTTTCATGTCAATAATTGCACCAATCGTTCCAAGGAAAAGTCTACCAAGAATAATAGGACATGTAGAATTGCATTCTATATAAGGAACAATGAAATCTAAGGGCACATAATTCCTATTTGCAACAATAGGGACATCATGAATCACATGGCAAGTATATTTAAGTCTAATCCACTTCCTATCCATAGGGATTTTGTGAGCAAACAAATTATGGGAACAAAAATCAACTACCATAGGAAGGCAAAACAAGCATAACTTCCAAACTTTGAACACAAAGAGAGGAAACTTGATATTATTGCAATATGTAAAAGTGTATGTTACTCTCTCATAGTAATTTTTAGCAACATCATGAAGCAATCTCACAATATAAGTATCACACAAAGCATTCTTTTCATGATCAATTATAGCATACGTGTCATTACCAAAACTTGGGGAACAAAAAATATCATCTTCATCAAGCATAGCATCCCCAAGCTTGTGGTTTTGCATATCATTAGCATCATGGGTATTTAGATAATTCATACTAACAACAAGGCAATCATGTTTTTCATTCAAGGAGATATCATGAATCACTTTATAATTTTCTTCTTTCAACACTTCATCAAAAATTTCATGATGTTCAAGCAAAACTTCATCGAGATAATCAAGTGCACCCAACTCACTAGCAATTGGTTCATCATAATTTGGTCTTTTTAAAAGATTAGCAAGTGGATGAGGATCCATATCGATGGATTTTTAGCAAGTGAAGATGCAAGCAAATAGAAGGTACATGGCAACACGAGTAAACAAAAGACCTAACAAGAAAAAGACAAACGAGAAAGAGAGGGCAAATAAAATGGCAAATTGGTGAAGTGCGGGAGAGGAAAATGAGAGGCAAATGGCAAATAATATAAGTGCAAGAGATGAGTTTGTGATGGGTACTTGGTATCCTTGACTTGCTATGTATCTCCCCGGCAACGGCACCAGAAATCCTTCTTGCTACTTCTCGAGCATGCGTTGGTTTCCCGCGAAGAGGAATGGTTTGATGCAGCAAAGTAGATAAGTATTTCCCTTAGTTTTGAGAACCAAGGTACCAATCTAGTAGGAGATACAAGCGAGCCACCAATAGATATACCTGCACAAGGAATCAAACTCTTGCACCCAACGCTATAAAGGGGTTGTCAATCCCTTCACGGTTATTTGCAAGGATGAGATCTAGTAGAGATAGATATAATAGGATGCTTGAACAAAAAGGAAAAATAAAAGTAAAAACAATGCAGCAAGTATTTTTGTTTTAGATATGAAAATATAATATGGAAAATAGACCCGGGGCCCATAGGTTTCACTAGATGGCTTCTCTCATGATGGCAAGTATTACGGTGGGTGGAAAAATTACTGACGAACAATTGATAGAAAATCGAATAATTATGAAGATATCCAAGGCAATGATTATGCATATAGGCATCACGTCCGTGACAAGTTGACCTAAATGATTCTGCATCGACTATTATTACTCTACACATCGACCGACTCCTACATGCATCTAGAGTATTAAGTTCAGGAAGAACAGAGTAACGCATTAAGTAAGATGACATAATGTAGAGGGATAAACTCAACCAATATGATGAAACCCCCATATTTTTACCCTTGATGGCAACAATACAATATGTGCCTCGCTACCCCTACTTTGTCACTGGGTGAGGACACCGCAAGATTGAACCCAAAACTAAGCACTTCTCCTATTGCAAGAATTACCAATCTAGTTGGACAAACCAAACCAATAACTCGAAGAGACTTGAAAAGATATGAAATCATGCATATAAGAATTCATGAAAGACTCAAATAATAATCATGGATAATCTGAACATAAAGCACAATTCATCGGATCTCGACAAACACACCGCAAAAGAGTATTACATCGGATAGATCTCCATGAACATAATGAAGAACATGGTATTTAGAAGCAAAGAGAGAGAAGAATCAATCTAGCTACTAGCTATGGACCCATAGGTCTGTGGTGAACTAATCACGCATCATCGGAGGGGCAATGGAGTTGATGTAGATGCCCTCTGTGATCGAATCCCCCTCCGGTAGATTACCGGAAAAGGCTCCAAGATTGGATCTCTCGGGAACAGAGGCTTCTGGCGGCGGAAAAGTGTTTTCGTGGGTTGTTCTGATAATGATGGAATATTTGGGTATTTATAGGCCGAAGATTAGGGTTAGGGGAGTTTCCAGGGGCCCACAAGCCTGCCCGGCGCGGGTGGCCCCCCTGGCCGCGGCAAACGGGCTTGTGGCCCCGTTGTAGCTCCTCTGCCTTGGTTCTCAAGTCTCGTGGCTTCCATATTTTCCAGAAAAATGATTCCAGAGATTTTATTCCATTTGGACTCCGTTTAATATTCCTTATCTGCGAAACTCAAAAACAAGGGAAAAACAAAAACTGGCACTAGGCTCTAGATTAATAGGTTAGTCCCAAAAATAATATAAAATAGCATATTAATGCATAAAACATCCAAAACAGATAATATAATAGCATGGAACAATCAAAAATTATTGATACGTTGGAGACGTATCACTGATCACTATGAAGAAACTCAAAAAATCCAAAAACCAAGATCTATCCCTCTACTACGAGGGGAGGTAAGGAACTGCCATCTACCTCTGCACTTGATTCACCTTCTGTTATGAGTAAGTTTGGGACACCACCACCTACTAGTAATTATCATATGTCGTAAGTAATTGATGATGCCACTTCTGCTATGCATGATGCTTATGATGATACTTTGCTTGATAATACTGTGCCACTCGGTGAATTTCTTGATGAACAAATTGCTAGAGCCAATGCTGAAAATTATGATACTTCTGAAACTGATGAGATTATTGAAACTGAACACTATGAGACACCTGCTAGACCTAGCTCTCCTAGATATAAATTGCCTAATATACCCGAGGGTTATGTTATGGAAGGAGAGGTATCTAGGGACGTTCTTGCTTGTAAGGATAGAGGTGATCTTAAGAAACTGCTATGCAAGTGGAAAGAAAAATCTTCAGATGCTAGAATGAAATATGATCCTAAGTTGGCTACTTCACCTATATTTGTTACTGATAAGGATTATGAATTCTCTGTCGATCCTGAGTTAATTACTTTGGTTGAATCTGATCCTTTCCATGGCTACGAATCTGAAACTACCGTGGCACATCTTACAAAATTGAATGATATAGCCACCCTATTTACTCATGAGGAAAAAATCGTTATTATTATATCCTCAAGTTGTTTCCTTTCTCATTAAAGGGTGATGCTAAGATATGGTTCAACTCTCTTGCTCCTGGTTGTGTGTGTAGCCCCCAGGATATGATATTCACTTCTCTGAAAAATATTTTCCTACCCATAAGAAACAAGCTGCCTTGCAGGAAATATTTAACTTTGTGCAAATTGAAGAAGAGAGTCTCCCACAATCTTGGGGGAGGCTTCTCCAATTACTAAATGCTTTGCCTGATGACCTTCTTAGGAAAAATGAAATGCTTGATATCTTCTATAACGGACTAACCGATGCTTCTAGGGACCACCTAGATAGTTGTGCTGGTAATGTTTTCAGGGAACGAATTGTTGAACAAGCTGAAATACTATTGAATAATATATTGAGCAATGATAATGATTGGGCTATCCCCAAACCACCTCCGAAGCCAACTCCGAAGAAAAGAGGTGTTCTATTTCTAAGTATTGAAGATATGCAAGAGGCAAAGAAATCTATGAAAGAAAAAGGCATTAAAGCTGAAGATGTTAAGAATCTACCACCTATTTAAGAAATACATGGTCTTGATAACCCGACACAAGTAATAGAGGTAAATTCCCTTCATAGATTTGATGAAAGCCATATTCCTTATAATAAGTCTGCTAGCCAATGCTTGGACGAGCTTGATAATTTTGTTGTTAAGCAACAAAAATTTAATGCTTATGTTAGTAGACAGTTGAAACATAATGCTTTCATGCTTGATCGCTTAGATGATTATATGAGTAGAACTATCAATGATCTCAAACTGATTAGTAAGCATGCTTCCATGGTAAGTACTCAAGTAGAACAAGTACTTAAGGCACAAAATGATTTGCTTAATGAGATGAATAGTAAGAACAATGATCATTCTTTTAAGGTTATGACTAGAGGTGTAAGAATGACTCGGGAACATTTGTATCCTGAGGGCCACCCTAAGAGAATTGAGCAAGATTCTCAAAGAAGTAATATTGATGCACCTAGTCACTCCAGTAATAAGAGGAACAAGGATGATGATAGAACTTTGCATGCTGCTAGTGAACCTATTATAGATACACCTGGAAACCCAAACGATATTTCTGTTTCTAATGCTGAGACACAATTTGGAGATGAACATGAGCCTAGTGATAATATTAATCATGAAGTTCATGTTGATGCTCAACCTAGTAATGATAATGATGTGGAGATTGAACCTGATGTTGATCCTGATAACCCACAACCTAAGAATAAAATATAGGACAAGAGGGATTTTATTGCTAGGAAACATGGTAAAGAAATAGAACCATGGGTTCAGAAACCCATGCCCTTTCCTCCTAAACCATCCAGGAGAAAGGATGAAGAGGATTTTGAGCGCTTTGTTGAAATGCTTAGACCTGTCTTTTTGCGTATGCGCTTGACTGATATTCTGATAATGTCTCCTTATGCTAAGTATATGAAAGATATTGTGACTAATAAAAGGAAGATACCGGAAGCTAAAATTTCCACCATGCTTGCTAATTATACTTTTAAGGGTGGAGTACCAAAGAAATTAGGAGATCCAGGAATACCAACTATACCATGCTCTATTAAAGAGAATTATGTTACAACTGCTTTATGTGATTTGGGAGCTGGTGTTAGTGTTATGCCTTTCTCTTTATATCGTAGACTTGATTTGAATAAGTTGACACCTACTGAAATCTCTTTGCAAATGTCTAATAAATCATCTGCTCTACCTATCGGTATTTGTGAGGATGTACATGTCGTAGTTGCAAATGCTACTATCTTAACGGACTTTGTTATTCTTGATATTCCCGAGGACGACAGTATGTCTATCATCCTTGGTAGACCCTTTTTGAATACTGCAGGGACTATTATTGATTCCAACAAGGGCAATGTCACCTTTCATATTAATGGTAATGAGCATATTGTACACTTTCCGAAGAAACAACCTCAAGTTCATAGTATCAACTCCATTGAAAAAATTCTGACGATTATTATTGGAGACTTTGAATTCCCTCTTCTTACTATCAAGAATAAATATGATATTCTTATTGTTGGGGACATGCATATCCCCATTTAGGTAACTTAGTGTTATTCAAAAATTCTCTGGTTTCATGTTCTTCAAAAGAAGTTTGTTAATAAGACTTGATCAACCTTACTGATGGATTCCTTTTGATGAGCATGAGATGGTTGAACTTAGAAAGCACAACTTTCTGTATCCAACTTTTACTTTCTGTTAGTTAGAGTAAATTAAGTAAAAATGTTATTATTTTTCTGTTTTCTGAGTTTTCCGTGCAATAGAAAAATGACCCAAAAATAAAAGTTCTTCAAATGCCCTGAAAATGTATATTCTTTTTTCTAGAATATTTAAAAATATATGGCATTGAGCACACAACAGGGAGCTCCACCAGTGGGTCACAAGCCCGCGGGGTGCGGCCACCCCCCTGGTCGCACCTAGTAGGCTTGTGGGTCCCACATGGCCCCCTTCACTTATTCCAGCATCCATCCACTCCATCTTCCTCCAGAAAAATCCCACCATTGCTCAAACCCGTCTTCTAGCTCATTTTGCTGCCATTTTCGATCTCCTTGTGCAAAACTTTAGTCACAAAACTGTTTTGAGAGATTATTCTTTGGTATGTGACTCCTCCAATGGTCCAATTAGTTTTTGTTCTAGTGCTTTATGTATTGCAAATTTTTGTTGTTGTGGTGACCTTACTCTTGAGCTTGAATGTCAAATTTGTATGGTCCCAAGTAGTTTTGATGCATGATAAAGCCTCTAGGCACTTGTGGGAGTAGTTGCTATGAGTTTGGTTGAGTTTTGTTTACTTTTATTTTTGGGTCACTAAAAATTTCAGAATTATTTTCAGAGAAAGAAATTCTAAGCAGACTGTTAAGAGGTTCTTCAAGTCGGAGTTCTAAGGAAGGAGAAAATGAGATAAGGGAGAAACCCAAGTTTAATCTTCCTCGCGTCGCAGAAGTTAGACCATGTGAATGGCCATGTGACACATTCTTTAGGGAAGCCAGTATTTATGAAGATCTTTATTGTTTGGCTGAGAATGCAGGCCTCACCAACTTCCTCAATGATAAGTGTGACCAATACCGCTTGCTCACGAATACCTTTGTGCAAAATTTTCATTTTCATGTTAGGGATGACCCTCCTATAGTAGAATTTCACTTATATGATGTGCCTAAGAAAATGAACCTTTACGACTTTTGCAAAGTTTGCAAAATACCCTATGAGGGTAGCATTAGGGAACCACGTCCTAGAGACATCGAAGATTTTATTGCCGCGGTCACTGTAGGGGAAGAGAGAGGTGTGTCAAAGGCAAGAGCAGCTAGTTTAGATTTTCCTGTGATATGCTATTATTCATTATTTGCGGGGAGATGTTTAGTTGGTCGTTGGGAGAGTGGTGGTCTTAGTGCTCCTGACCTCACCATTCTGTGCCATACTTTATTTGTTGATAGAACCTTTAGTCTGGGTGCTATGGTGGCCCAACGATTGAACTCCAACTGTTCGAGAGGACCCATATTCGGAGGTATCTATGCATCTCGTCTGGCCAAACACTTTGAGATACCCACTAGGCTTAACGAGGAAGATGAGAGGCTACTACCCTCAAGGTTCTTAGATTATGACCGTATGGTAGCACATGGTGTTATTAAGAAAAATGAGGATAGGAGGCTGCTTTATAACTTAGTTTTTAGCCAGGGTACTTGTGAGATTATTACTCTGCCTACTTCTTCTTTGTTCGATATTCACTCAGGTAGGTACACCATTATGCCTGGAGACATTTACAGATATTGGGGTCTAACGCAACCCCCAGCTCCAGAACCAGCACTGGCCCTTGATCCGTACCCTGAGCCAGTTTTTCAATGGTAGCCGCAGGAGCTTGCCAACCAATGGAACTCTGAGGACGCTCCGGAGTATCCCAGAGAGAGAGTTGTTTCCATCCATGGCCCTAGACCAACTTAGGCCAAAGTCCTAAGCTTGGGGGAGTACATATTTCTCACTGACATTACATTCATGTTCTCACATTTTAGTAGTCGGTGTTCATACTTTTTCATTGTACCATCCATGGTAGTTTATTTCCTTGTTTCACTTTATTCTTGCGTGTTTAATTAACTTTGAGAAAAATACAACAAAATTAGTTATAGATTTACCTTCTAGTTTGCTTAGTTGTAGCATTAAAAGAAAATCCAAAAATATTTCTCTTTCTTCTTTTGTTTGTTGGGAGCTTTCCCGTGTAAATAGTTTTTTCTCATTCTTATTTTGATTTTTCTTGTTCGGGTTGTAAGGAGAAGACCACAATGAAAATGTTAAGTGGCTCTCATATGCATAATTTTTTATTGATCAGAGAGCCCATATTAGCGTGCCTTCTCCTTTGAGTTATTGTTTGCAGATTCCAGCTTAGTCCAATGCACGTGCACTCTTATTATTATCCACACCGTTCGGTCCTGCAAGTGAAAGGCAATAATGACGATATTTGATGAAAAGATTGAGATGGAGAAAAGCGGGTATGAAGTCGACCTATCTTACTTTTGTAAATATGATTAGCTCATCGTTCCAAATTCAGTTCATCATGGGTGAAACATATTTGCAATGACAATTAGAGATTATAGTTACTCATGCCATGCTTAATTAGCTAAGAGTGGATAATGGTTTGTCTTGGGTGCCAACATGCATATTAAAATGGTTGTGATGTAGTATGATGGGATGGTATCCTCCTCTGAACGATTCAAGTGGCTCGACTTGGCACATGTTCATGCATGTAGTTGAAACAAAATCAACATAGCCTCTACGATATTTACGTTCATGGTGATTTATATCCTACTCATGCTTGCATTCAATGTTGGTTAATCTCAAAGCATGTTAATGACTGTGTCGCTCTCTAGTTGGTCGCTCCCCAGTCTTTTGCTAGCCTTCACTTGTACTAAGAGGGAACACTACTTGTGCATCCAGTTCCTCAAACCCAAAGTTGTTCCATATAAGTCCACCATACCTGCCTATATGCGGTATTTACCTGCCGTTCAAAGTAAATTTGCATGTGCCAAAATCTAAACCTTCAAATAAACATTCTGTTTTGTATGCCCAAATCGCTCATGTGGCGACTGGGGGCTGTCAGTATCTTCCATGCTAGGTGGGTTATTCTCACGATATGTGTTGATTCACTATCATTCACGGGAAAGTGGCTAGTAATCTGGATGCCCAGTTCCATGCTCTAAATAAAGTCAAAATATAATTAAACAAAACTCCTCCAGGATTGTGTTTGTATGGACGGTACCCGTGGATTCGGCTCGTTGTGGAATATGACTGATTGGTGGAGGGGGAGTAAAAACTTTATCATTTTGTTTGGGAACCGCCTATAATGTATCTAGCATGGAAGATGTTGAAAACCTCTTGGTCGTTATGTGAGCAATGAAAGCATATCTCTCGAAAATTTATTACTCATCTTTGTTTTAAAAACTCGAGCTCTAGCACCTCTGCAAATCAATGCTTCCTTTCACGATGGGCCTTTCCATTTACTTTATTGTTGAGTCATCCTCCTCTCATAAAAGCCACCAGTTAGAGAGCACCACCGTCATTTGTATGATTTGCTGTTAATTGATATTGAGTATGAGAATGACTAGATCTCTTTCACCGTGAATTACAATAGTCAGTCCATGTTCTTTAGAGGTGCTCTGCATTTATGTTTTGCGGTCTCACAAAGGGCTAGCGAGATACCATTTTGTCATATTGTATCATGGTTGTTTTGATGAAGTGTTGTCATTCGAGAGTTATTATTATTGCTTGCTAGTTGATTATGTCATTGATATGAGTAAATGTGAGACCTAAATGTTGTTGTGAACGTGGTTAGTCCATGATCTTTGCTGAAAATCTAAACATCAGTTAGACATATTTACAACAACAAGATCAAAGGAGTTTGTAAAAGTTCTTCTTTATCACTTTCAGTTTATCAACTGAATTGCTTGAGGACAAGCAATGGATTAAGCTTGGCAGAGTTGATACGTCTCCAACGTATCTACTTTTCCAAACTCTTTTGCCCTTGTTTTGGACTCTAATTTGCATGATTTGAATGGAACTAACCTGGACTGATGCTGTTTTCAGCAGAATTGCCTTGGTGTTATTTTTGTGCAGAAATAAAAGTTCTCGGATTCACTTGAAAATTTACGGAGAATGTTTTTGGAATTAATTAAAAATACTGGTGAAAGTATCAACCGGAGGGGGGCCACCCACAGGTGGCAAGCCTGCCAGGCGTGACCACCCCCCTGGTGGCCCCTAGTAGGCTTGTGGGGCCCCTGTTGCTCCATCGACCTCAATTACACTCCTATTTAGTCCTATTCGCGGAGAAAAAAAATCAAGAAGAAGAGTTCATCGCATTTCACGATACGGAGCCGCCGCCACCTTTTGTTCTTCCTCGGGAGGCCAGATCTGGAGTCCGTTTTGGGCTCCGGAGAGGGGAAATCGACGCCTTCGTCATCACCAACCATCCTTCATCACCAATTCCATGAGCTCTCTGCTATTCGTGAGTAATTCCGTCGCAAGCTTGCTGGATGGTGATGAGTTGGAAGAGATCTATCATGTAATCGAGTTAGTTTTGTTAGGATTTGATCCCTAGTATCCACTATGTTGTGAGATTGATGTTGCTATGACTTTGCTATGCTTAATGCTTGTCACTAGGGCCCAAGTGCCATGATTTCAGATCTGAACCTATTATGTTTTCATGAATATATATATATATATGTGTGTGTGTGTGTTCTTGATCCTACCTTGCAAGTTGTAGACACCTATTACGAGTTATGATCTGCATCCCCCAGGGTGACAATAATGGGGATTCTTTTCGGTGATTACCGGAGTTTGAGGAGTTCATGTATTCACTAAGTGCTAATGCTTTGGTCTGATTCTCTATTAAAAGGAGGCCTTAATATCCCTTAGTTTCCATTAGGACCCCGCTACCACGGGAGGGTAGGACAAAAGATGGCATGCAAGTTCTTTTCCATAAGCATGTATGACTATATATGGAATACATGCCTACATTACATTGATGAATTGGAGCTAGTTCTGTGTCACCCTATGTTATAACTGTTGCATGATGAATGTCATCCAACATAATTATCCATCACCGATGCATTGCCTATGAGCTTTCCACATGTTGATCCTTGTTAAGTTACTTCTCCGTTGCTACTGTTACAATCACTACAAAACTGCTACTGTTACTTTTGCTATCATTACCGTTACTTCCATACTACTTTTCTACTGAATACTTTGCTGCAGATATTAAGTCTTATAGGTGTGGTTGAGTTGACAATTCAGCTGCGAATACTCGAGAATATTCTTTGGCTCCCCTTGTGTTGAATCAATAAATTTGGGTTGAATACTGTACCCTCGAAAACTGTTGTGATCCCCTATACTTGTGGGTTATCAATTATACGATATGCATCACACAATTTCAGATTAATCATGTTCAATCCAACACAAAGAACTTCAAAGATTGCCCCAAAGTTTCTACCAGAGGTTCAAGATGAAAACATGCGCCAACCCCTATGCATAGATTCCCAAGGTCACGGAACCCGCAAGTTGATCACCAAAACATACATCAAGTGGATCAATAGAACATCCCATTGTCACCACGGATATCCCATCGCAAGACATACGTCAAGTGTTCTCAAATCCTTAAAGATTCAATCCGATAAGAAAACTTCAAAGGGAAAAATCAATTCATTGCAAGAAGATAGAGAGGGGAAAACTCCATATGATTCATCTATATCAATAAAGCTCGCAGTACATCAAGATCGTGCCATCTCAAGAACATGAGAGAGAGATCAAACACATAGCTACTGGTACATACCCTCAACCCCGAGGGTGAACTACTCCCTCCTCCTCATGGAGACCGTCGGGATGATGAAGATGGCCTCTAGTGATGGTTACCCCTCTGGCAGGGTGCCGGAACGGGCTAGCGATTGGTTTTTTGTGGCTCTAGAGGCTTGCGGCGGTGGAACTCCCGATCTAGGTTTCTTTTTTGGAGGTTTGGGTATTTATAGGAGTATTTGGCATTGGTACCATGTCCAGAAGGTTCCCGAGGAGGTCACAAGCCAGCTAGGCGCGGCCAGGGTGTGGTCGCGCCCTGGTGGCTTGTGACTCCATCATGACTCTTATCTGGTATCGTTTCGCTCGAGTATTTTTTATATTTTCCAAAAATATTCTCCGTAAATTTTCAGCCCATTCCGAGAACTTCTGTTTCTGCACAAAAACGACACCATGGTAGTTCTGCTGAAAACAGCGTCAGTCCGGGTTATTTCTAATAAAATCATATATAATTATTGTAAACATGTCATGAATACTTCATAAATTAGAGATACATTGGAGACATATCAGCATCCCCAAGCTTAATTCCTGCTCGTCCTCGAGTAGGTAAATGATAAAAGAAATAATTTATGAAGTGTGAATGCTAGCATAGTGCATAAATTGATCAATTCCAATCTCTTTTTTATATCATAAACAGTAGATCATCTCATAAAACTTCTCATGATGAAGTAACAAGCTATTCACATGTTAAAGTATAGACCATAAAGTTTCTTGAAAACTAACAAACTATTCTTTCAGTCAACAAACAATTGCAATTCATCTTATTTTCAGGAAGGGTATGTAAGAGCTTTGATTTAGCAAATTCCACATACTCAACTATCATATAGTCTTCCATGATTGCTAACACTCAAAGCATATTTTTAGAGCAAATGGCATCCGTCGAACACAGAGAAAGATAGGGTCTTAAAGTTTTGCATCCCAACTTCTTTATCATAGAGATAATTGACAACAATAATAATTCATGATAAAATATATTTGAATGGCCATATATCCTTGGATCTTTCCCCACCACATGATGCTTGCAATAGAAAAAGGTAAAATATAGGAAGTGGTGAAGATCACCATGACTCTTGCTAAAGGTAAGTACTAGAAAGTAAAAGATAGGCCCTTCGCAGAGGGAAGCAGAGGTTCTCATGTGCATTTTGTTTTTGGATGTGCAAACCCTTAATGCAATGGAACATCACGTTGTATTGCCCTTTGTGATAGGAACCTTTATTATGCAGTCCGTCGCCTTTATTCCTTTACCATCACAAGTTCATACAACACTTATTTTCCCTTACAATAAAAGACCATACATATTTAGGAGCAATTTGTATTGCTTGTTGCACCGATGACAACTTACTTGAAGGATCTTATTCAATCCATAGGTAGGTATAGTGGACTCTCATGGCAAAACTGGTTTAAGGGTGTTTGGATGCACAAGTAGTATTTCTACTTGGTGCAAATTTTTTGGCTAGTATGCGGTGGAAGCAAGCACCACATGTTGGAGGATCCATAACAATATAACTTCTATACAAATATACCCCAAGCATAACTCATTACGTTGTCTTCCTTGTCCAACTTCAACTAATTTGCTCAAGTTTGAAAAATAATTAATGGGTATCCACAATCATAGAATATGTCCAAGATAGTATATTAATATGTGAAATCTCTCTTCCTTCAATATTCTTTCATGAATTGTTCAAGTGACCAATGCGGTGTTTGCTAACTTTCAATAAATTTTACCACCTATACTTCTTATATGTGAAGTCATTAATCCCCATAGGATAAACATATAAAACATATATAATTTCAGATTTATGATACTCAATTCATCCAACCATTTACTCATAGGATATAAGTGAAGCACGAGAGTGAATGACAAAACTACTCCAAAACATATAAGTGAAGATCAATGAGTAGTCAAACAATTAAGTATATATTTGAGGACTTTCTCTCTCTCTCAATAAAGATTTTCAGATCTGAATATTTTATTCAACAACAAGAAAAAGAACAATAGCACTACAAGAATAGCACGCATCATGTGAACGAATAAACATTTAGGCTCAACATAGGCTAACCGATACTTGACGAAGAGAGGTGGGATGCGCAGCATCCCCAAGCTTAGATGCTTGAGACTTCTTGAAATATTTACTTGGGGTGCCTTGGGCATCCCCGATCTTGAGCTTTTGTATCTCGTTCAATCCTCTCATATCATGGTTTCACCTATTCTCAAAAACTTCATCCACACAAAACTCGAAAAGAACTCGTGCGATAGGTTAGTACACATAAGAACAAATCAACACTTCATGTACTGCCAAGACAAGTTGCAAAATAATTTTCAAACAATAGGTAATATATACTATCATTTCCACAATTTATATCTACCAATATAGGCTATGGAAACTATAGGATAAGTAGATAACAAAACTATTACAGCAATCTATCCAAACAGAACAATCTGTAGCAATTTATTAAACCAGTGTACTTCTGTAACTCAAAAAAATATATGAAAATTTAGTACATGCTAAATACTTTATATGAAAATACTATTTAATTTCAGCAACTTTCCATGTTATAGTAAAATATGAAAATTCAAACACTATAGCAGAAGTTTCTGTTTTTACCCAGCACATATCAAACATGCAATTCAAGCATCCTAAAGGCAATTCTTGGAAATTTTTATTGAAAAACAAGATTATAAATAACACCTAACATGAAAAAACAAAATAAAATCACGCTCCAATCAAAACTCATATTATGGGACGAATAAAATATAGCACCAAGTTAGATATATCGATAGTGTTGAAGACGAAAGAGGGGATGCCTTCCGGGGCATCCCCAAGCTTAGATGCTTGAGTATTCCTTGAATATTTCCTTGTGGGTGCCTTGGGCATCCCCAATATTAGGTTTGTGCACTCCTTATTCTCCTCATATCGGTGTCTCACCCAAAACTTGAAAAACTTCAATCACACAAAACTTAACGGAACTTTGTGAAAATGGTTAGTGTAATCAAGATAGATCATTCACTTAGGTACTGTCAAGACAAGATTCATAAGTGTTCCCACATTATACCTAATGTATTAAATCATTCCCACAATTTATATTACTCAATATAAGCTATAGGAATACTTGAAACAAGCAAATTATGCATGCAAAACATAATCTGTCAAAAACAGAACAGTCTGTAAAGATCTGAATGATCACAAAACTTCCCTAAATCCAAAACTTCTAAAACATTAGTAAATACCATGTAATTTGCATAGAAATGTTCCATAAAAATTTCAGAATTTTTTGACTCTCCAGTAAAATTAGATAATTCATATACTAGACAAAAAACTTTTTGTTTTTGCACAGAATCAAACAAGCAAGTATCCACACTATCCCAAAGGTTTAAATTGGCACTTTATTGAACTAAAAGAACAGAACATGATTACTACGGTAACTTAATCATGTGAACACAAGCAAGTATCTCCCGACATCGCTTTTCTTTAATGCCTTTTAGCTAGGCATGATTATTTCAATGATGCTCGTATAAGAATAATAATTGAAACATGCAAAAGAGCATCATGAATCTCATGACAAGAACATTTAAGTCTAACCCACTTCCTATGCATAGGGATTTTGTGAGAAAACAATTTATGAGAGCAAGAATCAACTAGCATAGGAAGGGAAAACAAGCATAACTTCAAAACCTTGAGCACATAGAGTGGAAACTTGATATTATTGCAATTCCTACAAGCATAAGTTCCTCCCTCATAATAATTTTCAGTAGCATCATGAAGGAATTCCACAATATAACCAGCACATAAAGCATTATTTTCATGATCTACAAGCATAGAAATTTTACTACTCTCCACACAAGAAAATGTCTTCTCATGACTAATAGTGGGAGTATCATAAAAGAGTTGAATACTACAAATTGGTTCCACACTAAAAAAGTAATATTCAGTAAAAGGATATTCATAATTATGAAAAGTATCATAATAGTAATCATCACTCTTTTTCATCACATAAGTATCATTACAATAATCATCATAAGTAGGAGGCATGCAATCATTATAACAAATTTGATCATTCAAAGTAGGGGGAATAAAATGATCATATTTATTAAGCATAGCATACACAAGCTTGGGACCAACATTAATTGCAGCAAATAAATTCGCAAACATGTCATTTTCGTCAAACATAGCATCCCCAAGCTTGTGGCTTTGTATATCATAAACATAATCACTCTCATCATTAATGGTATGAATAGCACCAATACTATAGCAATTATTATCATCATCATCCAAGTTAGTGCCATAAATATTTTCAAGATTATAAGAAGTATCATTATCTTCCCAATCATAATTATCACAACAAGCAATAGGCATTAAAAAATCATCCTCAAGTTATCATCTTCCACAACTATTTTTGATTCATTCTCATGAGGCCTATTAATAATGGGAGAAACATTATTTGGGAGAGATACCTCTTTACCTTTACTTTTCCTTATTTTCTTCTTATTCACCACATTATGTGTGGGTTTATTTAATTCCTCCAAGATTCTTTTTGAAGAGGTTGGTTGAATAAAAAGCTCTGCCTCGTTACCTGATTCATCATAAGAAAAAATAGGAGGATATTGGGAAACTTCATCCCCTGCATTAGTATTCTATTCATCTTCTATTTGTTTATTGACTTTAAGTAATTGTAAATATAAGGATTCTCAATGCAATTTACCTTGCAATACATATAGATTTCATTTAGATCAAAATCAATCATTTTCATGAGAGCCCAAGCTGGAACATCCTTAGTTTTATGTTTCATTTCTTCATAACCCAAAAATATACTAAGTTCATTATGATGCTCAAGGGTAATGAGTTTTTCACAATTTTTGGACACAATTCGATCATGCAATAATTCACATTGGAAATTAAAATGACCACTTTCATTGCAAAGTTCACAAGGACAACAAGAAATATTAAGTCTTTCAGCACAAACATATAGCCTCTCTTGCAACCATTTAGTTTGTAAATATGTATGCCTCTTACAAAATATATCTTCACTTTTAGGCATGTCTTCACAAACTCTATGCACTACACAAAAATTGACATGCTTATAAGAAATATTTTTATCATGACTAGTGCAATCATCATTAGTACTATGGATATTCAAAGAATTCATACTAACAACATTGCAATCATGCTCATCACTCAAAGATTTAGTACTAAACATTTTAATAACTTCTTCTCCTAACACTTGAGCACAATTTTCCTTTCCATCATTTTCACGAAATACATTAAAAAGATCAAGGTATGAAGCAACCTTCTTCTTGTAGACTCGTGTTGGGCCTCCAAGCGCAGAGTTTTGTAGGACAGTAGCAAATTTCCCTCAAGTGGATGACCTAAGGTTTATCAATCCGTGGGAGGCATAGGATGAAGATGGTCTCTCTCGAACAACCTTACAACCAAATAACAAAGAGTCTCTTGTGTCCCCAACACACCCAATACAATGGTAAATTGTATAGGTGCACTAGTTCGGTGAAGAGATGGTGATACAAGTGTAATATGGATGGTAGATATAGGTTTTTGTAATCTGAAAAATATTAAAACAGCAAGGTAACTAATGATAAAAGAGAGCACAAACGGTATTGCAATGCTTAAACACAAGGCCTAGGGTTCATACTTTCACTAATGCAATTTCTCTCAACAATACTGACATAGTTGAATCATATGTAAATACCTCTCGTGCGACAAAGAGTTCACTCCAAAGTCACAAATAGCGGAGAACTAACGAAGAAATTATTGTAGGGTACGAAACCACCTCAAAGTTATCTTTTCCGATCAATCTTATGAGCTATCCCTATAAGTGTCACGAACAGCCCTAGAGTTCGTATTAAAATAACACCTTAAGATACACATCAACCAAAACCCTAATGTCACCTAGATACTCCAATGTCACCACGAGTACCCATGGGCTTGACTATACGATATGCATCACACATTTCATATTCATCATGTTCAATCCAACACAAAGAACTTCAAAGAGTGCCCTAGAGTTTCTACCAGAGATTCAAGACGAAAGCATGTGCCAACCCCTATGCATAGATTCCCAAGGTCATGGAACCCACAAGTTGATCACCAAAACATACATCAAGTGGATCAATAGAACATCCCATTGTCACCACAGATATCCCATCGCAAGACATACATCAAGTGTTCTCAAATCCTTAAAGACTCAATCCGATAAGAAAACTTCAAAGGGAAAACTCAATTCATCACAAGAAGATAGAGAGGGGGAAACTCCATATGATTCATCTATATCAATAAAGCTCGCAGTACATCAAGATCGTGCCATCTCAAGAACACGAGAGAGATAGAGATATCAAACACATAGCTACTGGTACATACCCTTAGCCCCGAGGGTGAACTACTCCCTCCTCGTCATGGAGACTGTCGGGATGATGAAGATGGCCACTTGTGATGGTTTCCCCCTCCGACAAGGTGCCGGAACAAGCTCCCGATTGGTTTTATGTGGCTCTGTAGGCTTGCGGCGAAGGAACTCCTAATCTAGGTTTCTTTTCGGAGGTTTGGGTATTTATAGGAGTATTTGGCATTGGTCCCACGTCCAGAAGGTTCCCGAGGAGGTCACAAGCCAACTAGGCGCGGCCAAGAGGGGTGGTCGTGCCCTGGTGGCTTGTGACTGCCTCGAGACTCTTCTCCGATATATTTTTGCTCCAATATTTGTTATATTTTCCGAAAATATTCTCCATAAATTTTCAGCCCATTCCGAGAACTTTTATTTCTCCACAAAAACGACACCATGGTAGTTCTGCTGAAAACAACGCCAGTCCGAGTTAGTTCTAATAAAATCATACCAAAATCATATAGAATTATTGTAAACATGGCATGAATACTTCATAAATTATAGATACGTTGGAGACATATCAGTGGGTTGTTGCATATGGGAGTAAAGAGGACTTGATACCTTATAATGCTATGGTTGGGTTTTACCTTCATGATCTTTAGTAGTTGCGGATGCTTGCTAGAGTTCGAATCGTAAGTGCATATGATCCAAGTAGAGAAAGTATGTTAGCTTATGCCTCTCCCTCATATAAAATTGCAATAACGATTATCGGTCTAGTTATCGATTGCCTAGGGACAAATAACTTTCTTGTGACAAAAAGCTCTCTACTAAGACTAAATTAGTTGTTTCTTTATCTAAGAAGCCCCTAGTTTTTATTTATGTGCTCTTTATTATCTTGCAAACCTATCCCGTTACACCTACAAAGTACTTCTAGTTTCATACTTGTTCAAGGGAAAGCGAACGTTAAGCGTGCGTAGAGTTGTATCGGTGGTCGATAGAACTTGAGGGAATAGTTGTTCTACCTTTAGCTCCTCGTTGGGTTCGACACTTTTACTTATCGAGAAAGGCTACAATTGATCCCCTATACTTGTGGGTTATTAGGAAACCCTAGGGTGGCTTGGCCCCCAAGTTACCTAGTGGAAGCCCCTTAGATGGGCTCCCCACCCTTGGCCGAAGTGGACTAGGGTTTGGGTGGTGCCCAGACCCCTTGTGGGCTGGTGTGCCCCATCCCCTTGCCCCATGAGGCCCGCCAACACTTGTCGAGGGCCCCCGAAACACCTTTCGATACTCCCGGGCATAACCCGGTACCCCCAGAACGCTTCCGGACTCCATTTCCCTTCGTCCTATATATCGATCTTCACCTCCGAACCATACTAGAGTTCCTCGTCACGTCCGGGATCTCATTTGGGGCTCTGAACAACCTTCGGTCACCAACACATATAACTCAATACAACCGAAACGTCACCGAACCTTAAGTGTGCAGACCCTGCGGGTTCGAGAACTATGTAGGCATGACCAAGACACCTCTACGGTCAATAACCAATAGCGGGACCTAGATGCTCATATTGGTTCCTACATATTCTACAAAGATCTTTTTCGGTTGAACCTCTATGTCAAGGATTTAGTTAATCCCGTATGATGTTCCCTTTGTTCTTCGGTATGTTACTTGCCCGAGATTCACGGTTCTCCATACCTAGTTCAATCGCGTTACTGGCAAGTCTCTTTACTCGTTCCGTAATACAAGATCCTGTGGCTAACTCTTTAGTCACATTTCTTGCAAGGCTTATAGTGATGTTGTATTACCGAGTGGGCCCTAAGATACCTCTCTGTCACACGGAGTAACAAATCCCAGTCTTGATCCATGCCAACTAAACAAACACCCTCGGAGAAACCTGTAGAGCACCTTTATAGTCACCCAGTTATGTTGCAACATTTGATACACACAAGGTACTCCTCCAGTGTCAGTGAGTTGCATGATCTCATGTCATAGGAACAGATACTTGACATGCAGAAAACTATAGCAATAAACTAACACGATCATATGCTATGTTTATAGTTTGGGTCTTGTCCATCACATCATTCTCCTAATGATGTTATCCTGTTATCAAATGACAACTCTTGTCCATGACAGGAAACCATAACCATCTTTGATCAACGAGCTAGTCCAATAGAGGCTTACTAGCGACATAGTGTTGTCTATGCACCCCACACATCTATTTCTGTTTCCAGTCAATACAATTATATCATGGATAATAAATGATTATCATGAACAAGGAAATATAATAATAACCAATTTATTTTTGCCTCTAGGGCATATTTCCAATAGCAATATGTTTATAGAATAACCTCTCATCATCTTCTCATCCCCAGACTTAGGCATCAATGTATGCCTCAAGATGGTGTTGGTCGTGCGTAGACCAGCCTGGAGAAAATAGATGGATCCAAGCTTGTGTGACTACAGCTGGGCATCGGCAGCCCGGCCCGAGACCGATCCGAAAAACCCGGGATGGGCTTTAGGTTCGGGCCGGGTTTTCAAGCCCGGGCAATAGTTCGGGTTGGGCTCAGGCTTGCTAGAAACGTCACTTTACTCAAAGGCCCGGCCCGGCCCGGAAATCACCTTTTTAGTACGTTCGGGTCGGGCTCGGGCCTATATTTTCTGTTTTTTGGCCGGGCCGGGCCAGGCTCGGGCCTGAGATTTTTGGTTCGGGATTTGTTAAGCCCGGCCCAAAGCCCGGTCCGGCCCGATGGATGCCCAGGTTTATGTGTGACTTCAAGTTTGCAGCAGGGATCTCGTTGTACATCTGGCCATGTAGTTGTGGTCTGCCTTGGGCTCAGAGTACACATCCAAGTCACCTTCTTGCACCTGTGGGGATCCTAAGATGGCAGCCCACTCTTCAATAGTGGATTCATATCTGGTGCCTTCAGTCATCCATATAATCCTACCATCTCCATAGAAATGTGAAGTGGAGTAGAATTGCATGATCATCTCGTCATTTGAGGCAGTGAACTCTCTTCCAACAAACTCATCAATGCCAATGCAGTGGAAATTATCCTGCACACTTGGAAAGTAATCTTAGTTCTTGATGTACTTCCAGTTAACATACCTCATATCACTGACTGCAGGGCTCTTGTCAAGCAGAATAGTCTCATAAAAGTCTTGTTGTTCCTTGATGTAGAATATGTAGTCTACAATTGACCTTCTCCTCTGAGAATAGGGATCTATGGCTCTCCACTCTCTCAATCTAGAATCCTTACTCTTCTTCATGACCTCGACAAGCAGATGGCTAGTATTATGCTCATGAAGGAATGGCCTCAGCTTCATCAAAACTGACAGTGCTTCTTCCTCAGCTTCTCTGGAGGTAGAACCTTTGTTCTTGGCAGCAGCTGGAATGTCTTTGAAAAACCTCTTGGGCTTTGGAGCAGTGGATTTCTTGGGTGCAGCTGGCTTGCTCCTGGATGGGGCCTGGCATGGCATAGTATCAGCAAGCAGCTTCTTCTTCTTCTTAGGAGGAGCCTTGGTAGCTGGCTCTTCCTCTTCCTCTTCCTCAGCCTTAGCTGGATCTTCATACATTGAAGTTGGTATTCCAACAACATTTATGATCCTCTTCCTGCTTTTCTTCTCTCCTGCCTTCTTGGGCATTGACTTCCTTGGGGGCTCAACAGACATGGAAGCCCTAGCACTCTCATGTGCTTTCACAGCCTCTAAACTAGCATACTCCTTCCTTACTACCTTTCTAGTTGAGGTAGCCTCATTAGCAGGCTTCTTGGCAGCCTTCTCAGCTCTGTCCTGCTTTGGCTTGGCAGAGACCTCATCTGGCACAAAATCTGAGTCCTCTTCATCAGAGTTCAGCTTCCTTCTGGCTCTAGTTGTTGCCTTGGGCAAATCTGGTGAGCTAGGAACGTCATCATAAGAAGATGAGCTACCATCAGGACTAGTTCCCGGGTATGCATCAACATTAGGCTCTCAGAAATCATTCTGGATGTCCACTGAGTCTGACATCTCTAACCCTGTGAAAAGAGTATAGAAGAGCAGATAGGTTGGGCAGCACAAAACACAGAAGTTCTAAAAGTTTGAACAAAGAGAACCTTAGTTTTAGCTTTCTGCGGAACAACATTTTGTAGCACCTAGTCAGAATTTTTGGATTCACCGAGACAGATGGTCTGCTTCATAGAGACTTGGCAGTCACTTCGGTGACACCGAAGGAAACCACTCGGTCTCACTGAGACCATTCTTAGAAATCCTAGATCCAAAATCGATGGAACCGATTTTTGCGACTCGGTAACACCGAGACCTGTTCTGTGGATGGCTAACCCTAAATTTTTCTTTGTTTGCTATTCTATGAGAACTTCTGGTGGGGCAGGAGGATTGCAGATGGTGGCTTATTGATAAAAGTATCCCAATGCGCAATGAATCGGACAATAGAGCGCAAGAGGAGATCGGATTGTACCATAACTCGGTGAAGATCCGCTACGGCGATGAAGGCGGAGAGGATTCACGTCGACGGCAAGGATCCCCGTAGGACGGCGAAGATCCGCTATGGCGCTGGGAAGCAAGGGCGATGACCAGGGGGGCAGGTGCGGTAGTTTGGGTCAGGAGAGCATGACGTTTGAAGATTAAATTTCAAAGCGTTGGGTCCATGAAATATATACCCCTCACTGTCGGTGTCACCGATACAAAAATTTCGATGCCACCAAGTTCCACTCCTGTTAGTTGACATGTAAACTTGGTGCCATCGAGATTATGGTATCGGTGGTACCGAGGTGCAAAATCAGATCAACCCTAGGGCAATCGGTGGTGCCGAGAATTTTGTGTTGGTCACACCGAGTTACACCACAGGGAGGTTTTGGAATGGAGCCCTTGTCGATATGGAACTCTGAGTGCATCTCACACAGAGGGATCGAGAAGTGTGTGTTCAAGTTTTGTGATGTAGCATGAATAGAACTTGAGATGAGAAAGCATAGATATCTAGAGAGGGGTCCTAGGCATTCTTGTCCATCCAATTGGCAAAAGATAAAATAAAACCAAATAGCAACAATTCGATATCCTCGAATGGATAAACAAATGCAGACCAACATGCTCAAACAATAAGATATCAAATGAAATCATGGCAAACATGCATATACATTCTAGCATCTATCAAGCACTTTTTGCGATGACATAGGCATCTATATATGAGTATATTGACTTAGGATCCAAGTAATAATAGTTGATCATACGTCATACTCATTGTTTAAGCACGAGTGGGGTTACCACTTTTACATAAAGTTTGTGAATGTTGTCATATGCTATGAGATGCTTTGACTCAAGTCTTAGAGTAAAGCTCCCCCTTGACCTGACATCCCCCTTGAGAGGGATAAAATAACCTTGGGTTTTGTTGATGAAGACTTCATGTAGGTGAAATAGTGATGGATGCTCAAAGTTGATGAAGATCACCTGGGAGCATCCTTGTTGTTTCTTACTCTTATCACCTACATGGGTTAGTTCCACTAGTAGAAAACAGGGCATTGGTTCGGGTCGTGCCAGCCCATTAGTCCCGATTTAGTGACGAACCGGGACCAATGGGGGCAACGGTCCCGGTTCGTGAGGCCAGGGGGCGGGCGGGCCACGTGGGGCATTGGTCCCGATTCATCTGGAACCTTTGGTCCCGGTTCCAGACACGAACCGGGACCAATGTGCCTCGCTCCTGGCCCACAACCATTGGTCCCGGTTCATGGCTGGATCCGGGACCAAAGGGGGTCCTTTAGTCCCAGTTCCAGCCACGAACCGGGACCAATGAGATGCCTATATATACCCCCTCGCCGGCGACTAGAGCACTCCACACTACTCTATTTTTTTGGTCGGTGAGGGGAGAGCTTTGTGGTGCTCTAGCTCACCTCCTATGCACATTTGGTGTTTGATGAAATGCCTAAGCCAAACTTAAGCTTTGTCCTTTCGAAGCTCCTTGTCCAAACTCCATTCTCGTCAAGATTTGTCTAGGCTTGGCAGTCTGTCCTGTCCCGTCCCCGTCCTGAAACCGCCATCGCTTGCCCGCGCGTGGTGAGCCTCTTGATCTTATCTTCTTGCTAAAAGAAAATATACTTACTCGTATGATTTTCTTACTTTTATTATTGTTTACTTCTCTAATCATGATATGTTGTAATGGTTTTTAATACACTTTATTATATAACGCATGCAGATGAACCGGCAATGGATGTACAATGACCGACGCACCTCCGAGTATATTAAGGGCCTGCATAATTTTCTCGAAGCGGCTGAGGCAAACACGCAGAATGGTTTTATGCCTTGTCCATGTATTGTCTGTGAGAATATGGAGTCTTTCTCCAACTCTAAAACCCTTCACTTCCACCTGCCTCAGAAGGGTTTTATGCCACACTATAATGTTTGGACCAAGCATGGAGAAAGAGGGGTTATGATGGAAGACAACAAAGAAGAAGAGGATGACGACAACTACCCTCCCCCTGAATACGGTGATGCTGCAATGGGGGAAGCTGCAGATCAAGAGGAACTAGACGATGTGCCCGATGATGATCTTCGTCGGGTCATTGTTGATACACAGAGAGAATGGGAAAGTGAAAGGGAGAAGTTGAAGTTCGATCGCATGTTAGAGGATCACAAAAAAGGGTTGTACCCAAATTGCGAAGATGACAACAAGAAGCTCGGTACCACACTGGAATTGCTGCAATGGAAGGCAGACAATGGTGTATCTAACAAGGGATTTAGTTCGCTACTAAAAATAATGAAGAAGAAGCTTCCAAAGGATAACGAATTGCCCGACAGTACGTACGCAGCAAAGAAGGTTCAATGCCCTCTAGGATTGGAGGTGCAGAAGATACATGCATGCCCTAATTACTGCATCCTCTACCGCGGTGAGTACGAGGAACGGAACGCATGCCCGGTATGCGGTGCATTGCGGTATAAGATCAGAAGAGATGACCCTGGTGATGTTGAGGGCCAGCGCACTGGGAAGAGGGTTCCTGCCAAGGTGATGTGGTATGCTCCTATAATACCACGGTTGAAACATCTGTTCAGAAACAAAAAGCATGCCAAGTTGATGTAATGGCACAAAATAGACCGTTAGAAAGACGGGAAGTTGAGAGCACCCGTTGGCGGGTCACGGTGGAGAAAGATCGAGAGAAAATGGAGCGACTTTGCAGGTGACCCGAGGAACGTATGGTTTGGTTTAAGTGCAGATGGCGTTAATCCTTTTGGGGAGCAGAGCAGCCAGCATAGCACATGGCCTGTGACTCTATGAATGTATAACTTTCCTCCTTGGTTGTGCATGAAGCGGAAGTTCATTATGATGTCAGTGCTCATCCAAGGCCCTAAGCAACCCGGCAATGACATTGATGTGTACCTAAGGCCATTAGTTGATGAACTTTTACAGCTATGGAATGGAAGAGGTGTACGTCTGTGGGATGAGAACGAACAGGAGGAATTTGACCTACATGCGTTGCTGTTTGTAACCATCAACGATTGGCCTGCTCTCAGTAACCTTTTAGGACAGACAAACAAGGGATACCACGCATGCACACACTGTTTAGATGACACCAACAGTATATATTTGGACAAATGCAAGAAGAATGTGTACCTGGGGCATCGTCGATTTCTTCCAACCAACCATCAATGTCGAAAGAAAGGAAAGCATTTCAAAGGTGAGGCAGATCACCAGAATAAGCCCACTCTCCGTACTGATGATCACATACTTGATATGGTCAATGATTTACAAGTAATATTTGGAAAGGGTCCTGGCGGACTATCTATTCCGAATGACGGTGACAAACGTGCACCCATGTGGAAGAAGAAATCTATATTTTGGGACCTACCCTATTGGAAAGACCTAGAGGTCCGCTCTGCAATCAACGTGATGCACGTGACGAAGAATCTTTGCGTGAACCTGCTAGGCTTCTTGGGAGTGTATGGGAAGACAAAAGATACACCGGAGGCATGGAAGGAACAGCAACGTGTGCATAAAAAAGACGGCATGCATCCAAAGCAGTATGAAGGTCCTGCCAGCTATGCTCTTACCAAAGAAGAGAAGGAAATCTTCTTTGAATGCCTGCTCAGTATGAAGGTCCTGTCTGGCTTCTCGTCGAATATAAAGGGAATAATAAATATGGCAGAGAAAAAGTTCCAGAACCTAAAGTCTCATGACTACCATGTGATTATGACGCAACTGCTGCCGGTTGCATTGAGGGGGCTTCTACCGGAAAACGTTCGATTAGCCATTGTGAAGCTATGTGCATTCCTCAATGCAATCTCTCAGAAGGTGACCGATCCAGAAATCTTGCCAAGGTTAAGGAGTGATTTGGTGCAATGTCTTGTTAGTTTCGAGCTGGTGTTCCCACCATCCTTCTTCAATATCATGACGCACATCCTAGTTCATCTAGTTGACGAGATTGTTGTTTTGGGACCTGTATTTCTACACAATATGTTCCCCTTTGAGAGGTTCATGGGAGTCTTAAAGAAATATGTTCGTAACCACGCTAGGCCAGAATCAAGCATCTTCATGGGCCATCAAACAGAGGATGTCATTGGGTTTTGTGTTGACTTCATTCCTGACCTAAAGAAGATTGGTCTCCCTCAATCGCGGTATGAGGGGAGACTGACTGGAAAAGGCACGCTAGGAGCGGACTCAATAATATGTAGGGACAGGCATTCTTGGTCTCAAGCACACTACACAGTTCTTCGGAATTCCACCTTGGTTACCCCATATGTCGATGAACACAAGAATATTCTGCGCTCCAAACATCCGGAGTAGTGTGATGACTGGATTACATATGAACACATCAGGACTTTTGGCAGTTGGTTGCAAACACGTCTCATGGGTGACAACACTATTTCTGATGAGCTGTACTCGTTGGCCAGGGGACCATCTTCGACTGTATTGACTTACAAAGGGTACGAGATAAATGTGAATACATTTTACACGATCGCCCAAGATGAAAAGAGCACCAACCAAAACAGCGGTGTCCGCTTTGATGCAGCAACCAAGAGGGGAAAGGACACATATTATGGTTACATAGTGGACATATGGGAACTTGAATATGGACATGATTTCAAGGTCCCTTTGTTTCAGTGCAAATGGGCCAATCTGTCAAGAGGCGGGGTACAGGAAGACCCACAGTACGGAATGACAACAGTAGATCTGAACAATCTTGGGTACACAGACGAACCATTCGTCCTAGCCAATGATGTGGCACAGATTTTCTATGTGAAGGACATGTCTACCATACCGAGAAAAAGAAAAGATAAGGAAGCGAATACATCATACGATGAGCCAAAGCGCCACATAGTTCTTTCAGGAAAAAGAGACATCGTGGGATTGGAGGGCAAGACAGACATGTCTGAAGGTTATGAAAAGTTTCATGAAATTCCTCCCTTCAAAGTCAAGGCTGACCCAAGCACCCTGTTAAACGATGAAGATTATCCATGGTTACGACGCAATAAGCAAAGGACACAAGTGAACAAAAAGTGAAGACTTTCTCTCCACAACTATATCATTGTAGTGACATGTGAAGAAATGAAATGCCTTTTTTAACACATGAGTTTTCGTCCAAAACCGTAATACTTCGAAATAGATTGTCCATTTTGTAAACGAAGTGCATCAAGTTTTTGTCGTAACCCACTCAACTTTTTAGCACATGCTATATGGGTGAAATGATGATACCATGCCAACTTTTAACCTTTTCAGAGTTCGTTTGAAGTGCTTTTTAATTTCTTCCAAAACATCATGGGAGTGGAGTTCAAAAAAGAATCAGCTAAAAAGATTTTATAAACCTCTAGTATTTTTGAAACAATAATTATATAAAAATTATGCAATTAAATTCTCAAAGAATTTTTGTTCAAAACATTAATAGCAAAAAGAATATAATGATAAAACACACTGGAAATAAATAAAGCAAGAAACAAAACAAAATAATGGAAATAATGACCAATGACCACCTTTAGTCCCGGTTGTTGCCACCAACCGGGACCAATGGTCTCTGCTTCCCGCCCTGCCGAAAAGAGACCTTTGGTCCCGGTTGGTGGCACCAACCGGGACCAATGACCCACTTTAGTCCCGGTTGGTGCCACCAACCAGGACCAATGGTCTCTTCTTCCCGCCCTTTGGGTTGCCGAAAAGAGACCTTTGGTCCCGGTTGGTGGCACCAACTGGGACTAAAGGTTGGCATTGGTCCTGGTTGGTGCCACCAACCGGGACCAATGCTTCTTCTATATAAGTTGACACTTAGAAAATTTCATCTAGCAGTTCCCGGCCGTCCTCATCCTCGTCACCTCGTCGTCGCCGCCGCCCCCGCCATCGCCGTCGTCCCAGCCCCCGTCGTCGTCCCCGCACCCGTTGCCACCACCATCCCCCCACCGCCGTCCCCGCGCGCCCCTGCCCATCGCCGCCACCCTCTCCCACCGCCACCGCCCCCGCCCGTCGCCACCGCCCACGCCTGTCGCCGCCGCCCGCGCCCATCGCCGTCATCCCCACCCCTGCCCGTCGTCGTCGTCGTCGCCGCCCTCGCCTGTCGCCGTCGTCCCCGCCCCTACCGTCATCCCTGCCCCTGCCGTCGCCGTCGTCGTCGCCCCCGTCGTCGCCGTCGTTGTCGCCCCCACCGTCGCCGTCGTCCCCGCCGTCGCCGTCATCGCCGCCGCATCAATATTTGCTCAACATTTTTTTGTTCATATTTTTTTGTTCATGAAAACTTGGTCAATATTTTTTGTTCATAGTTTCTTGTTCATGAAAACTTGGTCGTCGCCGCCGCGTCAATATTTGTCATCTACCCCCTCCCCGATAACTTCGACACATGAGGGGGTACGTCGAACATGACATGAGGGGGAGCGTTGTTGTTGTCTACCCCCTCCTCGATAACTTCAACACATGAGGGGGGACGTCAGACATGACATCAGGGGGAGCGTCGTTGTCGTCTACCCCCTCCCCGATAACTACGACATGAGGGGGATGTTGGAAATGACATGAGGGGGACGTCGGACGTCGGACATGAGGGGTGAGCGTCGTTGTCGTCTACCACCTCCCCGATAACTTTGACATGAGGGGGACGTCGGACATGCATGAGTGAGAGAGGCGGTCCGCTCGCCCGACCAACTATCAAGGCCACCCAAACGCTAGAATAAAGAGTGTCGTTGTCGATCTACCCCCTCCCCGATAACTTCGACATGAGAGGGGACGTCGGACATGCATGAGAGAGAGGCGGTCCACTCACCCGACCAACTATCGAGGCCACCCAAACCCTAGAAGAAAGAGCATCGTTGTCGATCTACCACGTCCCTACCCGATAAACTCTCGAGGCCACCCAAACCGGGACCTCAAAAGCGTTGTCGAGGCCACCCCAAACCCTAGAAGTGTTGTTGAGGCCACCCCAAACCCTAGATGCGTTGTCGAGGCCACCCAATTTACCAAGTTAAATGAAGAAAACTCCGGTAACATAGTTTTATCAAGAATGCCCCCATTATGGATGTGCACAAGTTGATCCAATTTTTTTCTGATCTCATCTATATATATATTCTTCTATATGTCACGTTGTCTGTCAAAGTATTGAAGAAATCCATGGCTTCATCATTAGCCGGGAGTAACATGCATATGATGCTACGAAGCTCTTCAAAGTTGTTTTGAAACAGAGTCCTGGATAGAATAATTCGCTTTTTGGTACGAATTTTAGCAAAGGCCTTCCAAATAGCGATATTCGGAAGGCTCTTGCTGAACTTCGTACCAAAAAGCTAATTAATTATCCTATCCGGGACTCCACTACAAAACAAATTTGGAGAGCTTCGTACCATTATGCGCCTATTACTTCTGACTAATGATGAAGCCTTGGTTTTCTTGAATCCTTTGACACTAGACAACGTGACATATAGAAGGGTAGATGAGATCAGGAAAAATATGGACCATTTTCTGCACATTCGGAATGGCGCCATTTTGTGAATTAAATCTCTTAAAGGTTAACAGAATCCCTTGTTTGAAAATCAATGAGAGAGGCGGTCCGGACATCGAACATTCATGAGAGAGGTGGTCCGGACGTCGGACATTCATGTTTGTATATTAATTGCCATGTTGTAATATTTGCAGAAACTATGGATCCAAGAGATGAAGAACAAGAATAGTTATTGGGGGACATAATCCACAATGGACGTGATATCTTGTTGTTTCTCAATGACACCGATGGTCTGGAAGGAGAGGATTATGACGGCTCCGGTGATCGAACAACGGAGGAGGAAGGACATGATCATGATGGCTCCGGTGACCGAATGCCGGAGGAAGAAGGAGACCATGATGAGGGCTCCGGTGACCGATCGAAGGAGGGAGCTGTTGCAAAGTCCGGTGAGGTATATATATTAATTAAGCCTATGCTGACTAGCTAATTGATGCATTAATTGTTTTGGTATGTACATATATTAATTAACTCTTCTTTCTTCTTTTATAGCCCTCCGGATCGAGCCAAACTTCAGTAACGAGACGAGGCCCGAAGAAGAGGTTGCGCAAGGATGAAAAGTTCACGATCACAGCACTCGCGAACGATGGCCATCCGATTGAACCCAAGCGGACCAAGAACGCATTTTCTACTCAGTGTGGAGCTATTGTTAGGGACAACATCCCAATCAGCATCAAGCAATGGAATAAGACTAAGGACGGCGCCCCTGATGATGATTATGTCACCGATAGACAGAAAGATGATCTTTGGACCGCGCTGAAGGCAAATTTCACCCTATCGCTAGAGGAGGATCCGAATAACCCGGTTATAGAGCCACTGGTCAAGGCGTGTGCTCTTAAGAAGATGGCAGATCTATTCAGGAGGTGGAAGAATGAGTTGAAATCAAAGTTTGTCAACAAAGGGAAGACTCCAGAATTCGTCGGCCGATTTGAGAAGATAAGAGATTACTGGCCTGCATTTGTGAACTACAAGACATCAGACAAGAGTAAGAAAATGTCAGAGACAAACAAGGTCAATGTTGCAAAGAAGCAGTATCACCATCACACGGGGTCAGGTGGCTACCTCAAAGCCCGGCCGTTGTGGGACAAAGCTGAGAATGACCTGACTGCTAAAGGGGTCGTACCACAGACATTGAACTGGCCATACCGTTCAAGGACTTGGTTCTTCGGGGTTTGGGGTACTTTGGACCCTGGAACAGGGAAGTGTCATTGGACGGATGAGCAACTTGCAATACCCATGAACAAGCTTCAGAAGTATATCACCGCAGCGCAGGAAGGGATGTTCATTCCCGACAAAGAGAAGGACGAGCTAACTAAGGCCCTAGGGAATGCTGAGCACCCTAGACGAACACGAGGCACACCAGGCTCCGTTTCGTGGAAGGTTGGGTTTCCTGACGCAGGCGGTTATAGAAGCCGGGAGAGAAAGAGGAAAGTGGAGTTGAGCGAAATTCAGAAGCTCAATGCAAGGCTACAAAAGCTAGAGGAAGCTGAGAGCCAGCGAGCTGTCGGCCAACCATCTCAGCAGCACGAAGCTACCCCAGAAGCTACCCCGCCATCTCAGCGGAGAAACAGCATAACTTCCACGGAGCCCGTTCAACCTGACTTCACGTCTCCTAGCTACCCTGTGGATACTATCACGGAGGCTCAACATTGCAAGCTTATGACGAAATGCCAGAACCTCACTATCAAGGCAGCTGTCAGCTCTGTTGCACCTCCTCAACCCAACGGAACTTTTCACTGTCGTCTGATTCCACATGGCTATGCTATTGTGATAGTGGATGAAGTAATGAAGGAATTTGAGGAGCTCGAGCTTGACCACTCTACAGGTGAAGGAGAGAATAAGTTGGTTCGTGCCCTCAGGAGTACATGTCTATGGCAGAAGGATTACATCAAGCTTCCAACCTGGATGCCTCCGCCTCCTCCTTCTCCTTAGGTGAATCAAGGCACTCCGTCTCCTCCTCCTTCTCCTCCTCCTCCTCCTCAGGCGAATCAGGGCACTCCGCCTCCTCCTCCTCCTCCTCTGGTGAGTGATCAGGGCACACCGCCTCCTTCTCCGGCTCCTCCGGCGCATGGGGGCACTCTGCCTCCTCCTTCGCCTACTCCAGCACGTCGGAGCAGTATGCCTCCTCGTCAGCCTCGTCGACAATGGCGGAAGACAGACGCCGCCTCTTCGGATCCTCCAGCGCCTAGTAAGCAACGACGGAAGGGAGCCGCCGCCGCTTCGGTGGCTAGCAGTACAAGCGTAGGCAGGAGGGGATACAGATACGGTCCATATCTCAAGCCCCTGGAAAAGTTACCATATGAGAGGACAGAGTCTGAAAACGAGGAGATATCTTAGGCCGAAGTGAGGGCCCATTTTGCAAAGAAAACTCCACCTTCGAAGGAGAAGATAGATCCGGTGAAAGCGATGTGCACTATCGATGCCCTGAAGCAACCACCACCGCCTCCGCCGGATTCCAACTTTGACCGTTGTATTAAAAAGACATATCAAGATGCATGGCGGTCAGGAAGTACTTCTAGTGATGCAAGGTTAGCAGAACGAAGAAGTGGGAAAAAAATTTCCCAGCTCGGCGAATAGGCGAACCAATCGTGCCCCCCGCTCAAGGTGTCTAGCGATATCGTCGCTAACCATCCGGGGATGGTGCCCGGTACCAAACCTGGTGATTACCTGAGCGATGATGTACTATTTGAGCTGTTGGAGGTGGACGATTTCAAATACCGGTACGGGCAGCCTCTCGTCAAACCTGATCCTCCTCCTCTAACAACGATGATACGAAAATTCCATGAATGGTACATGAAAACCTGTCGCGAGTCTAGGAAGGATTCTTTGATACAGTCAGTTAAAGAGGAGCACGACCTCGTTGGAATGCAACTGTTGAATATTGAATTTGAGGAGATATTCCAGTTATACAATCAAAAGGCCCTTGACAAAATAATCGTGACTTGCTACTATCTATAAGTACTACTTCTGTAATTAAGTCTCTCTATGTATATAGCTCAGCTCTTTCATTGCATGTATATATAATTATCCTCACTACTATATTATGCAGATTGAAGATCGTCGAATGCAGAAAAGCACAAATGTATGACATTGGGTTCATTAACCCAAATGTCATACATGAGTTTAATTTTCAAAAGTATCCCACACAAACCAAGGATAACTTGCTACAATCGTTGCTTAAAAATCAAAACGAAGGGAAAATACTCTTTCCTTACAATTTCAAGTGAGTGTTACTGTCTTGTGCATATTTGGTTTCCCTTATTACTCGAGGTTTATAGTAATGTAATTGATGAGTTATGCATGCGTGCACAGTTTCCACTTTACTCTACTAGAGATTCAGCTTGAGCAGGGAGTAGTAACCGTCTTAGACTCGAAACGAAAAGATCCCCAGGAATATGTGGACATGACTGAAATGCTCCAGAAGTAAGTTCAATCGATCATTATCGCATCATATCGGCAACTTTGTTCATTTCCTGATATCAAGTAATTATTTTCTTTGTCTGGCAGGCTTTGGAAAGAGTTCACAGCAATTGTTCCGGCACTGCCGGGGGAGCTGCGATTTACACACCCGAAAGTAAGTACTACTAGCTAGTTCCGCGCATCTCCCATTGATTCTAGTTTCATCAATACCATTTATCATGCTTGATTATCATTTTGATTGAACTCTATTTCTCGTAAAGTGCTTGTGGCAGGAAACCGGGAATAATTTTTGTGGATACTACGTCTGCGAGTTCATCTACAACGCGACGACCCCTCAGGGGCTAATCTAAAAAACAATTTCAAGTGCGTAAGCAATAATATTCACAATTTTATTTTATTACCATATATATGTATTGACCCCCTTCTTCAAATTAGATGTGGCAGATGCGGGATGAACTCCTACCACATGATCGCATACGAGCAATTCAAGAAGAATTGGCGGGATTCTTTCTTGACCACGTCATAAATAAAGCCGGAGAATACCATCTGCAATTGGACATTAGATGTTAGGGATTGCAAGAGATCTTATATTGTATATATGTAGCTAGTAGCGTCGGATATATATACGAAAACTTATACGACCAAACTCTCGGAGAAAGAGAGGTCGATCACTTCTATCTCTATATGTTCATGACGATCTTCTATACTTAATGGTTCCTTCATTTGCTTACTAGCTAGCATGTCGAGTTCTCTCTATAGTAGCTAGCGTCGACCAAGCACGGAGAAAGAGAGGACACTTCTCTCTATTAATTAGCTAGCTAAAACAATATGAAACCCCTAAATTAACCCTCCAAAAACCCCTAACCCCCTCCCTTTCAAAAAAAATCCAGCAACTGCTAGATGCTGACGCGTGGATGCCTTTTGATCTCAGTTGGTGTTACAAACCGGGACTAAAGGTCCTCCTGCCTGGGCTCCCCGCAGAGGCCACGTGGAGCCCCTTCTTTCCCGGTTTGTAAGGGAACCGAGACTAAAGGTTTTGGGCTTTAGTCCCGACCCTTTAGTCCCGGTTTCGGAACCGGGACAAATGGGCCTTGTGAACCAGGACAAATGGGCCTTTTTATACTAGTGTTCCAACACACAAGGGACAAATACAAGGATATCTATCGACATGGAGTGCAAAGCATACATGATGATGTCCATGGATTTGTTGATAACCCTGTCCCTTGCTTACCTTTGAGGGAATGTGTGACTCCTTGAACTATTGCATAGAATTAATTTTGATTGCAACTAGTTCTTGCCAATAATGAATGTGAGTGAATTTCATTGGTGGAGTCACCCCTCAAGAACTTCCCTAGTTCTTCTCGAGGACCCACAACAAGTTGATGGGGATCCTTGGTATTGAATTGGCACTTGTAGAATTTGAGCTTGAAGTAGCTTTGTGAACCCATTTGACCAAAGCTTGGGATTCATCTTTATATGAGTCAATGTCCTCTTGAAGCTTGTCCTTACCCTTGAGCTTGTGGTCTTGTGGTGGAAGGTCATATTGAGCTTTTGTTCCCTTGGGAAGAGTATGCTCATACTTCTCCCTTTGAGGAGGAAACTTTGGCTTGGGATATTGACCTTCTTCCCATTCAACTATATTTACGTTGAAGTAGCCAATGCCATGGTTCTTCTAGTATCCTCCGTGCTTGCGTACAATTTCCTCAAATTGCTTACAGCCGACAAGACTTTTGTAGATACCTTTCTCTATAATCCCTTTCAATAGTTTATTTTCTTGCTCAAGTTTAACTTGGCTAAGAGAGTTGTTAGTGGGATCAACAGAACTACTAGAAGCAATATCATTGGATTTATCATTTTTATTGCTACCAGTTGATGAACGTTTCTTGCCTTTGTTACTAGTTTGCTTAGCCTTAACTTGTGGAATGAATGTAGACAAGAAAAGTTGTTTGGCTAGATAAGAGGAAGTCTTCTTTCGAAGATCATCATTGGTTGCTTTAAAGAATTCACGCTCTTTCTCCAAATTGAGCTTCTCGAAACGGAGCTTCTCATGTGTCCTTAAAAGCTCTCTATGATTTTCTAGAGTAGACTCGTGGGATAACTTAAGAGTGTTTAGTTCTTGAGTTAGCCACTCTATTTCCAACTTATCATCATCACACGACTTATCTTGACTAGAGTGATTACTAACAAGTTCTTTTTGACTAATATCACTAGATTTGTCAAATAGCAAGTCATCATCTCCTAGCAAGTCATCCTCATCACTATTGAGATCAAGATACTTAGGGTGTGATACCTTGGGGCCTTTAGCCAGGAAGCGACTTCCACTCCCTTCATTTGGTGAATCAAATATGTCATGGGAGTTGGTAGTCACTAGTGCAAGTCCGGCAACACCTTCATCTTGACTATAGTCGGAGTTGGAGTGATAGCTTCTCTCGGAGTGGTTGTCGGATTCGGACCCGGAAACCCATTCACCAACGTGAGCTTGATGTCTTCCTCTTGAGTAGCACTTGGTGTACTTGTCCTTCTTCTCTGAGTCCCTACTTCTCATTGAGGGTCTTTGTTCATAACGGTCATCGCTACTCCTTCTCTCTCTTCGAGGTGATTCATCTCTTGAGCTTCGTCTTCTTGGTGACTCTTCTCTTTGTTTGTAGGGAGCCGTGCACTCATTGGAGTAGTGTCCGGGCTTCCCACAATTGTTGCAGTTTCGGTCACGACTTGACAAACGCTTCTCTTCATATCTTGAGTTGGAGCTTCGATCTTTGCCTCTATTCTTGTAGAACTTGTTGAATTTCCTGACCATGAGACTTATCTCTTCATTGGTAACAAGGTTGTCTCTTGAAGTTGCGGGAACATCACTTGTGGCTTTGTAAGCACCGCTAGACTTGTTGTGAAGCTCTTCTTTGTCTTTGAGTGTCATATCATGAGCAACAATCCTTCCAATGACTTCCGTAGGCTTGAAATCTTTGTAGTTGGGCATTAGTTGGATCAATGTGCACACGGTGTCGTATCTCTCATCAAAAGCTCTAAGTATCTTCTTGATGATGAATTTGTCAGTCATTTCATCGCTTCCCAAGCCGGCAATCTCATTGGTGATGAGAGCTTTCCTAGAGTACATCTCCGCGACTCCTTCACCATCCTTCATCTTGAACTTGTCAAGTTGACTTTCAAGAACATCCAACTCGGATTCTCTCACGGATTCGGTATCTTAGTGCATATCAACCAAAGTGTCCCAAATTTCCTTGGCATTCTCAAGACGGATGATTTTGTTGAATTCTTCGGGGCCTAGGTAGTTGAAAAGAATTTCGCATGCTTGAGTGTTATATTGCAACATCTTCAATTCTTCTGCGGTCGCTTGACGGTCCGGTTCCCTTCCATCACCAAAGAATTCACCTTCCAATCCAACACGAATAACAACCCAAACGGTGGGGTTATGACCAAGAATATGCATTTTCATTTTGTGCTTCCAACTAGAAAAAATTGTACCATCAAAGTATGGACCTCTATGGTGATAATTTCCCTCGCTAGATGCCATAATCTCCTAGGTTTTGAAACCAATGCAATGGAGACCAAAGCTCTGATACCACTTGTAGGATCGAAAGTATATCTGGAGGGGGTGATTAGACTACTTGACCAAATTAATATTCTACATTTTCCCAATTTTAAGTGTTGGCAGATTTTAGCAATGATAGCAAGTCAAGCACACCCTACACATGCATGTCTAAGAGTATAGCAGCGGAAAGTAAAGACAAACATATGTAATAGAAGATAGGGAGGAAGATCAAATGCAATTTGGAGACACAAAGATTTTTCCTGTGGTTCTGATAGGTGGTGCCATCGCACGTCCACGTTTATGGAGACTTCAACCCATGGAGGGTAACGGTCACGAGAGTCCACGGAGGTCTCTACCCACGGAGGGTTCCATGAATTGTCTATTCCATGATGGCCTACGTCCATGGAGGACTAGCCTTACTCGGGGTAGATCTTCACGAAGTAGGCGGTCTCCTTTCCCTTACAAACTTCTTGGTTCAACTCCACAACACAAAGTAGGAGGGTACCAAGGGACACCTAACCAATCTAGGAGGCACCACCCTCCAAAAGGTAATAGGCTTGATAATGATGATGAACTCCTTGCTCTTGTGCTTCAAGATGATAGACTCCTCAACACTCAATCACCCTCTCACAGATTTGGCTTTGGTGGAAGAGATTGATTGGGTGGAAAGCAACTTGGGAAGGCTAGAAATCAAGATCCGTATGGTTGGAGTGGAATGGCTTGATCTCACATGAGTAGGTGGCTCTCTCTCAAAGAATCAGATGGGATAAGTGGGGAACTGTTCTGAGAGCTTCTCTTGCGAGTGAGTGGTGGTGGAGGGGTATATATAGGCATCTCCAAAAATCCAACCGTTACACCTTAAGTTACCAACTCGGTGATACCGAAGTACAAAACTTGATGGTACCAAGTTTCTCAAAAGGTAGCAACTTTCGAATCTCGATGAGACCGATATATAAGTCTCGGCAGTACCGAAAAGGTGACCAACGGTCAGATTGCAAAACTTGGTGGCGCCGATCCAAAATAAATCAAAAATTTTGATTTTAGGAAAAGGGGCAACAGAAGGTTGGCAACCAAAACTCTGTGACACCGATGCAGAATCGGTTGTACCGAAGACTTAGGGTTTGACTGGGATCTGTGTCAGGTGAAAATTGGTAGGGCCGAGTGGGAAGAATTGGTGGCACCAATTTTGCATGATAGGCTTTTGATAGACTTTTGTGGAAGAGCTTGTGGGTGTTTTTGGTGACTATCACTTGTGCACGTGGAACATTTTGTTCACCAACAATACCTCACCCCTTTTAATAGTGTTGGTTTTTCCCTAGGCTCAAAGTGATTTCTCACAAAGTAAAATGTAGACTCTTCTTGCTTGAAGATTTGTTAATCTTTTTCCTTGCATCTAGGGGTCTCTCCACGATCCTTTTGCCATCCCATAATTGACCTTTTCCTGAAATATACTTAGTGAAAACATTAGTCCAATGAGATATATGTTATTATTAATTACCAAAACCACCAAGGGAGCAAATGTGCTTTCAACTTCCCCTTCCCGTCCACATATGGCCGCTTTCACTCCCCTGGCGGCGATCAAGAAACCCTAGCCAGCTAGCACCACCATCCTCCATGGGCTTCTTCAGCAAGGGCAAGGGCAAGCTCACCCCGGTCGCAAGCTCGTCCCGGATGTCGGCACCACCTCGCCGCGGTGCGCCACTGTGGGAGCGCATGTACATCCCAGTCCACCAAGCTTGATAGCACTCGCAGTACGCTGGAGCGCCGGTGGGCATTAGAGGAGGAGGAGGAGCATGGAGAGCGAGAGGCAGAGGAGCAAGCCCGTCAGCCTGCACCCCAGCCATCGACGTTGCCGGCACAACACGCTGCTCAGGCCTGGGAAGCGGTGTTCTCCTGGGTCGGGCCAGCGCCAGAGCTCATCGACCTCACCGACCCCCACAACAAGGACGACGATGTGTAGGGCAGGCCGAGCGCCCGAGACTTTTTTTATTCTGTTTAACTAAGTTTTACGTGGACTTGGCCTGACTTTGGCCGGTGTTTTAATGTATAAATGTGTTTAAATATAATTGTTTGGGCAGTTCTTTTTGTAAATGCGAGTTCGAAATTTGAGTCCACGCATGTGTTGGACGGACTAGGCGACCCATTTGCAAAACTGGACACCAACGTCTGCTCAGCCGACCCAAAACAGATGAAAAGCAAACAAACCGCACGTCCATTTAGATCGTTGCTTGGAGTTGCTCTGATGTACTATTTTATAAGGTCATGAATAATTAATAAAATGACTGCATGCATCGTCCAGATGCAGATCCTCATTTTCTAAAAAGAAACACGACCCTTCTTTTACAGTCAGTTTTTTCAGGGAAGCATGGTGGTAGACTCTTAGTTTGACTCGAGTTTCACTCTATTTCTTAAATAAAGCTATCATACTTTTCAATATAAAAAAACTACTCCTATAATGCACTACTCTCTCCGTTCCTAAATATTTGTCTTTTTAGATATTGAACTATGGACTACATACGAAGTAAAATGAATGAATCTACGCTCTAAATTATGTCTATATACATCCATATGTAGTCTATAATGAAATCTCTACAAAGACAAATATTTAGTAATGGAAGGAGTAGTACTAAAGCATTTTGACAAATTGGAAGACAAGGAAGAGGAGATTGTTGGAGTGATGAACAATCAGAGTGAAAAAGGAACAGAGAAAAGTAAAAGGATAAGGGGAGAGGCCAAGGTAGCAGGAGGAGAAGAGAAAGGAGGCAAGGAAGAAACGGAAGCGACCGGCCCCGGGGCTGCCGAGGAACTGACGGGTGCCATGGTGAGTGCTCGTCGGGAGGAATGAGTGTGCTCAGCTGGAATTGCCGGGGCCTCGGGCAACCTCGCACAGTTCAGGAACTGGTGTGCCTAGTGCATACAAATAAGCCCAAGATCGTCTTCCTTTCTGAAACAAGGCAAATTAGAGATAGGGTGAAAGCTATAAAATGGAGAATAGGCCTTAAGCACTATCTTACCCAGGATGGTAAAGGCAAGGGTGCGGGTATCACCTTGTATTGGGACGATTCAATAAAAATGAAAGTGTTGTCATATGGACCGAGGTACTTTGATGTGGTTGTCTCGGAACCCCATGGCCCCAAGTGGCGGGGAACCTTTGTGTATGGAGAGCCGAGAGGGCAAGATCGTCACCATATGTGGAGATTGTTGAGGGCAATAGATCCTAATGCCGATGTCCCATGGATGATGATTGGCAATTTTAATGAAACAATGTGGCAGCATGAACACTTCTCCCATGCACGTCGATCGGAGGGGAATATGGCAAACTTCAGGGAGTTTCTTTCAGAGTGTGACATGCATGATCTAGGTTATGCTGGGCTGGCCTGGACTTATGACAATAAGCAAGAGGGCGCAAGGAATGTCAGATCAAGATTGGACAGAGCTCTAGCTACACCGGGCTGGATAGATTTGTTCCCTGACTATAATGTTACGCACATTTGCTCAACTAGATCGGACCACTTTCCCATTTGCCTCCAACTGGGCAATAGAAGGAAGATGCCAGGTACACAACAGCCGTTTAGATGTGAATGTATGTGGGAGAGAGAACCGAGGCTACAAAACATCATAGAAGAGGACTAGGCGAACAATGGTAGGGCATCGAACTTGGCTAATGTCGCCACTAAGCTGGGTTCCATGCAGAAGATGTTGAGGGGATGGAGTAATAGAAGTTTTGGTTCAGTGCTGAAGAAATCCAACAAAATCAGAGGTGAGGTCAAAACATTATTGGAAGGGCATTGGAATCGCGAGACCGAACAGAGAATTAGAAAGCTATCGCATGAACTCGATGAACTGTTGCTAAGGGAGGAGATCATGTGGAAGCAAAGATCCAGGATGGCTTGGCTGAAAGAGGGGGACAGGAACACGAGATATTTCCACCACAAAGCTACATGGAGGCAGAAGAAGAACACCATCATCAGGCTCAGAGATGAGAAAGGAAACTGGGTGGATGATGTAGGCAAGCTTCAAGACATGGTGACCAAGTTTTTCATAGAATTATACAAAAAGGATGCTGAGGTCAAGCCGAATCTCCTCCTGAAGTTTCTTGAGTGCAGGGTGACGGATGCCATGAATAGGAGTTTAACCAAAGAGTTCTCGGATGAAGAAATCGTTGATGCACTATTCCAAATAGGCCAGCTGAAAGCGCCGGGGCCTGATGGCTTTTCGGCCCACTTGTTCCAAAGGAACTGGGAACGATCCAGCCAGACATAACCAAGGCGGTGCGTATGTTCTTCCAGACCCGGGACATGGCCCTAGGGGTGAATGACATGGTAATATGCTTGATCCCGAAAGGGAAGAATCCCCAAACTCTAAAGGATTGTCGACCGATCAGCTTGTGCAATGTGGTGTACAAAGTGGTTTCAAAATGCTTGCTTAACCGCCTTCGACCTCTACTTGACGAACTTGTTTCTGAGACACGGAGTGCCTTCATCCCGGGGAGGTTGATTACTGATAATGTAATAACTGCATTTGAATGCTTCCACAAGATATAACACAGCAAGCATGTAAACAATACTCACTGTGCTTATAAGCTCAATTCAGCTAAGGCCTATGATAGAGTGGACTGGCAATTTCTTGAGAAGCTACTGGAAAGGATGGGGTTTGCTCCTAAATGTATCGGTTGGATCATGAGCTGCATGAAATCAGTGCGATATGCAGTTAAGTGGAATGGTCAGCTACTGGATACTTTTGCACCTTCTAGAGGCCTACGATAGGGGGACCCCTTGAGTCCCTACCTTTTCCTACTTGTAGATGATTGTTTGACAGGTGCTCTGAAGAGTGAGACAGAGGGCGGCAGGGTAAAACTGACCAAGGTTGCAAGAGGAAGCCCGGGTATTTCGAATCTACTATTCGCGGACGACAGTCTCTTGTTTTTCAAAGCTTCTATCCAAGAAGCAGAGGCAGTCAAGAGGGTGCTAGTGTTGGAAATATTCCCTAGAGGCAATAATAAATTAGTTATTATCATATTTCCTTGTTCATGATAATCGTTTATTATCCATGCTATAATTGGTGTTGATCGGAAACTCAGATACATGTGTGGATACATAGTCAACACCATGTCCCTAGTATGCCTCTAATAGACTAGCTCGTTGATCAAAGATGGCTATGGTTTCCTAGTCATGGACATGAGATGTCATTTGGTAACGGGATCACATCATTAGGAGAATGATGTGATGGACAAGACCCAAACTTCAAACATAGCATATGATCGTGTCAGTTTATTGCTACTGTTTTCTGCATGTCAAGTATATGTTCCTATGACCATGAGATCATGCAACTCACTGACACCGGAGGAGTGCTTTGTGTGTATCAAATGTCGCAACGTAACTGGGTGACTACAAGGGTACTCTACAGGTATCTTCGAGGGTGTCCGTTGAGTTGGCATGGATCAAGAATGGGATTTGTTACTCCGTGTGACGGAGAGGTATCTCAGGGCCCACTCGGTAATACAACATCATAATAAGACTTACAAGCAATGTGACTAAGTGTTAATCATGGGATCTTGTATTACGGAACGAGTAAAGAGACTTGCCGGTAACGAGGATGAATTAGGTATGGAGATACCTACGATCGAATCTCGGGCAAGAAACATACTGAAGAACAAAGGGAACATCTTACGTGATCAACGGAATCCTTGACATAGAGGTTCGACCAATAAAGATCTTCGTAGAATATGTAGGAACCAATATGGTCATCCAGGTCCCGCTATTGGTTATTGACCGTAGAGGTGTCTCGGTCATGTCTACATAGTTCTCGAACCCGCAGGGTCTGCACACTTAAGGTTTGGTGACGTTTCTGTGGTATAGAGTTATGTATGGTGGCGACCGAAGGTTGTTCGGACTCCCGGATGAGATCCCAGACGTCACTAGGAGCTCCGGAATGGTCCGTAGGTAAAGATTCATATATAGGAAGTCCTATTTTGGTCACCGGAAAAGTTTCGGGCTCATCGATAGTGTACCGGGAGTGCCGGTAGTTTACCGGGAGACCTCCGGGAGGGGTATTTCGACCCAAGAGGCTTCATGGGCTGTGGGAGAGCGAATACCAGCCCTTAGTGGGCTGGTGGAAACCCCCACACAAGGCCCATGTGGCTAGAGAATAAAATCCAAAGAGAAAAGGTGGAAAAAGGCAAAAATTGGGTGAATCCTAGTCCTACTAGGATTGGAGGTGGATTCCACCTCCACAACCTGGTTCGGCCAGCTCCTTGTGGCTTGGCCCTTGGTCCAAGCCTCCTCCTCTCTTCCTCCTATATATACTGGTGGTTTTAGGGGATTTTGCACATAATTTTTCGCCACGTGCTGCCCGTTCCTCCAGTGCATAGTTTCTCCTCTAGATCGGATTTCTGTAGTGCTTAGGAGAAGCCCTGCCGAAATAGCTCCACCACCATCGCCGGAGCGTCGTCATGCTGCCGGAGAACTCTTCTTCCTCTCCGCTCCTTCTTGTTGGATCAAGACGGCGGAGATCGTCATCAAGTTGTACGTGTGTTGAACGTGGAGGTGTCGTCCGTTCGGCGCTACATCGGAAGGATCGTGATCATGTTCGTTGGACGGATCGAGATCAAGTTCGCGGGATGGATTGTGATTGGATCACGGGACGGATCGTGATTGGATCGCGGGACGCACGGCGATTTGGATCGTGAAGACGTTCGACTACACTAATTGTGTTTCTTAACGCTTCCCGCTTAGCGATCTACAAGGGTACGTAGATCCACTCTCCCTCTCGTAGATGCTCATCACCATGGATAGATCTACGTGTGCGTAGGAATTTTTTTGTTTCCCATTCAACGTTCCCCAACAATGGTATCAGAGCTAGGTCTATGTGTATATGAGATCTCGAGTAGAACACAAAAGGTTTGTGGGCGTTGATGCTTAGATTGCTTCCTCCCTTGGTTGGATTTTGGTTCAACGGTATTGTGAGATGAAGCGGCCCAGACCAACATTACTCGTACGCTTACGAGAGACCTGTTCCCTCGACCACAACTTGTTGCATAGATGGCTTGCGGGTGCCAGTTTCTCTCACTTTAGTTTGATCGGATTCGACAAAGGCGGTCCTTGAGAAGGTTGAAAAGCAACTAGTGTATCACCGTTGTGGTTTTTGCGTAGATGAGAATTGTTCTTTCTAGATACCCGTAACAGCCACGTAAAAAATGCAACAACAATTAGAGGACGTCTAACTTGTTTTTGCAGGGTATGTTGTGATGTGATATGGTCAATTACATGATGTGATATATGTGATGTATGAGATGATCATGTGATGTATAGATTATCACGACTTGCATGTCGATGAGTACGGCAACCGGCAGGAGCCATAGGGTTGTCTTTAATTATTGTATGACATGCGTGTCAATCATTAAGCACTATGTAATGCTTTACTTTATCCCTAAACGGTAGCAATAGTAGTAGAAGCATGTTGGGAGCGACAACCACGATGGCGACACGTTGATGGAGATCAAGATGATGAAGATCATGGTGTCATGCCGGTGACGATGGAGATCATGTCGGTGCTTTCTAGATGGAGATCAAATGCACAAGTTCATGGCCATGTCATGTCACTTATGATTTGCATGTGATGTTAATCCTTTTATGCACCTTGTTTTGCTTAGGACGACAGTAGCATTCTAAGGTGATCCCTCACTTAAATTTCAAGATGAATTATGTTCTCCCCGAGTGTGCACCGTTGCAAAAGTTCGTCGTGTTGAGACACCATGTGATGATGGGCTGTGATAGACTCTACGTTCACATACAACGGGTGCAAGACAGTATTGCACATGCAGAACACTCGGGTTAAACTTGACGAGCCTAGCATGTACAGACCTGGCCTGGAACACAAGAGACCGAAAGGTCGAACATGAGTCATATAGTATATATGATCAACATGATGATGTTCACCACTGAAACCACCTCAACTCACGTGATGATCGGACTTGAGTTGGTGAATTTGGATCATGTATCACTCGAATGACTGGAGGGATGTCAATTTGAGTGTGAGTTCTTAAGTAATATGATTAATTGAACTCATTATCATGAACATAGTCAGTAGTGTCTTTGCAAACTATGTTGTAGATTACTAGCTCACGCTGTAGCTCCCTTGAATTTTTATATGTTCCTAGAGAAATAGAGTTGAAAGATGATGGTAGCAATATTGCGGACTGGCTTCGTGATCTGAGGATTGTCCTCATTGTTGCACAGAAGGCTTATGTCCTTAATGCACCGCTCGGTGCGCCAACCCCTGTAGCGTTGTTTGTAGATGTTGTGAACATCTGACAAGCACGTTCTAATAACTACTTGATAGTTTAGTGCGTCATGCATTACGGCTTAGAATTGAGGCTCTGAAACATTTTTAACGTCAAAGAACATATGAGATGTTCTAAGAGCTGAAATTAGGATCTCAGGCTCATGCCCGTGTTGCGAGATATGAGATCTCCAACAAGATTCTTTGCCTATAATATGAAAGAGAATAGCTCAATCATTGAGCATGTGCTCAGATTGTCTAGGTGCTACAATCGCTTGAATCGAGTGGGAGTTGATCTTCCAGATAAGATAGTGATTGATATAGTTCTCCAAGTCACTGTCACTAAGCTACTAGAACTTGGTGATGAACTATAAAATGTCATGGATAGAAATAATGACCCCTGAGCTGTTCGCGATGTTTGTGTTGGGGAACGTTGCATGGCAAACAAAAAAATTCCTACGCACACGCAGATCTATCCATGGTGATGAGCATCTACGAGAGGGAGAGTGGATCTACATACCCTTGTAGATCGCAAAGCGGGAAGTGTTAAGAAACGCGGTTGGTGTAGTCGAATGTCTTTGCGATCCAAATCGCCGTGCATCCCACTATCCAATCATGATCCGTCCCATGATCCAATCACGATCTGTCCCACGATCCAATCATGATCCATCCCACGAACTTGATCACGATCCGTCTCTCGAACTTGATCACGATCCTTCCGATCTAGCACCGAACGGACGGCACCTCCGCGTTCACCACACATACAGCTTGATGACGATCTCCACCGTCTTGATCTAGCAAGAAGGAGTGGAGAGGAAGAAGAGTTCTCCGGTAGCCTGATGGCGCACCGGCGATGGTGGTGGAGCAATTCCGGCAGGGCTTCGCCTAAGCACTGCAGAAAACCGATCTAGAGGAGAAACTATGCACTAGAGATTAGGGTTTGCACGTGGGTGAAAAATCAAGTGCAAAACACCCAATACCACCAGTATATATAGGAGGGAGGGAGGTAGAGGGCTGGCACAAGGTCCAAGGCCCCATAGGGGCGGCCGAACCTATTAGGATTGGAGGACTCTCCTCCAATCCTAGTAGGACTAGGATTCGTCCCCTTTTTTTTCCTTTTTCCACCTTTTTCCTATTGGGTTTTCTTCTCCAGCCACATGGGCCTTGTGTGGGAGTTTCCACCAGCCCACTAAGGGCTGATATTCACTCTCCCACAGCCCATGAAGCCTCTTGGGTCGAAATACCCCTCCCGGTGGTCTCCCGGTACACTACCGATGAGCCCGGAACTTTTCCGGCGACCAAAATAGGACTTCCTATATATAAATCTTTACCTTCGGACAATTTTGGAGCTCCTTGTGATGTCCAGGATCTCATCCAGGACTCCAAAAAACCTTCGGTCACCACTATACATAACTCTATACTACCAAAATGTCACCAAACCTTAAGTGTGCAGACCCTGCGGGTTTGAGAACTATGTAGACATGACCGAGACACCTCTACGGTCAATAACCAATGGCGAGACCTGGATGTCCACATTGGTTCCTACATATTCTATGAAGATCTTTATCGGTCGAGCCTCTATGTCAAGGATTCAGTTAATCCCGTATGATGTTCCCTTTGTTCTTCGGTATGTTACTTGCCCAAGATTCGATCGTCGGTATCTCCATACCTAGTTCAACCTCGTTACTGGCAAGTCTCTTTATTCGTTCTGTAATACAAGATCACGTTAATAACACTTAGTCACATTGCTTGCAAGGCTTATTGTGATGTTGTATTACCGAGTGGGCCCTGAGATACCTCTCCGTCACACAGAGTAACAAATCCTAGTCTTGATCCATGCAACTCAACAGACACCCACGAAGATACCTGTAGAGCACCTTTATAGTCACCCAGTTACATTGCGACATTTGATACACACAAGGTACTCCTACGATGTCAGTGAGTTGCATGATCTCATGGTCATAGGAACACATACTTTGACATGCAGAAAACAGTAGCAATAAACTGACACAATCATATGCTACGTTTGTAGTTTGTGTCTTGTCCATCACATCATTCTCCTAATGATGTGATCCCATTATCAAATGACATCAGATGTCAATGGCTAGGAAACCTTGACCATCTTTGATTAACGAGCTAGTTCACTAGAGGCATACTAGGGACAGAGTGTCGTCTATTTACCCACACATGTAATGTGTTTCCATTCAATACAATTATAGCATGGATAATAAACGATTATCATGACCAAGGAAATATGATAATAACTAATTTATTATTGCCTCTAGGGCATATTTCCAACAGTTTGACACCGCTAAGGTAGAAATCAAGAAGGAGCGTCAAGTGTTGATGGTTAGTCAAACCACTAGTTTCGAGAAGGGCAGGAGCAAGGAGGGAAAACTTTATGGATAGCAAGTCAGTTGCTGCTCCAGTGAAGCAACCCAAAGTTGAACCCAACCCCGAGACTAAGTGCTTCGATTATGAGGAGAGCGGTCGCTGAAGTGGAACAACCCTAGATACTTGGTAGATAAGAAGGCTGGCAACGTCGACAGAAGTATATTTGATATACGTGTTATTTATGTGTACCTTGCTAGTACTCCTAGTAGCACCTGGGTATTGGATACCGGTTCGGTTGCTAAATGTTAGTAACTCGAAATAAAAGCTATAGAATAAACGGAGCACTAGCTAAGGGTGAGGTGACGATGTGTGTTGGAAATGTTTCCAAGGTTGATGTGATCAACATCGCACGCTCTCTCTACCTTCGGGATTAGTGACGAACCTAAATAAATGTTATTTGATGTTTTGCGTTGAGCATGAACGTGATTAGATCGTGTTTATTGCAACACGGTTATTCATTTAAGATAAGAATAATGGTTATTCTGTTTACATGAATAATACCTTCAATGGTCATGAACCTAGTGAGAATGGTTTGTTGAATCTTGATCGTAGCAATACACATGTTCATAACATTGATGCCAAAAGATACAAAGTTAATAATGATAGTACCACATACTTGTGGCACTGCCGCTAAATGTCATATTGGTATAAAGCGCATGAAGAAACTCCATGTTGATGGATCTATGTACTCATTCGATCTCGAATCGGTTGAGACATGCGAACCATACCTCTTGGGAAAGATGACTAAGGACCCCGTTTTCTGGTTTGATGGAGCGGGCAAGTGATTTATTGGAAATGATACATGTTGATGTATGCAATCCAATGAGTCTTGTAGCATGCGATGGATATCATTATTTTCTTACCTTCACTGATGATTTGAGTAGATAATAGTGTATATTTACTTAATGAAACGCAAGTCTGAATCGTTTGACAAAGTTCAAGCAAATTCAGAGTGAAGTTTAAGATCATCGTGACAAGAAGATAAAATGTCCGCGATATGATCGTGGAGGTGAATATCTGAGTTACGAGTTTGGTATACAACTTAAGACAATGTGAAAGTTGTTTCACAACTCATGCCACCTGGAACACCATAGTGTGATGGTGTGTCCGAACGTCATAGTCATGCTCTATTGGATATGGTGCGATTTATGATGTCTCTTATCCTTTTACCACTATCGTTTTGGGGTTATGTATTAGAGAAAACTACATTCACTTTAGATAGGGCACCATCTAAATCCGTTGAGATGACACCGTGTGAATTATGGTTTGATAGGAACCTAAGCTGTCGTTTCTTAATGTTTGGGGCTGCAACACTTTTGTGAAAAAGGTTTTTACCTAATGAGCTCGAACCCAAAGCGGACAAATGCATCTTCATAGAATACCCTAAGAACAGTTGGGTAAACCTTCTATCCCAGATCCAAGCATAAAGTGTTTGTTGCTAAAACTGGGTCCTTTCTCGAGAAAGAGTTTCTCTCGAAAGAATTGAGTGGGAGGAAGATAGAACTTGATGAGGTTATTGAACCTTTGTTTCAACGAGAGAGTAGCGCAGCGCAGGAAGATGTTTCTGTGAAGCCTACATTAGTTGAAGAGGAAGTTAACGATGATGATCATGAAGCTCCGGATCAAGTTACTATCGAACCTCGTAGGTCAACAAGTACGTGTACTGCTCCTGAGCGATACGAGAGCCCTGTCTTGGAGGTCATGTTGTTGGACGACGATGAACCTACGAGCTATGGAGAAGCGATGATGGGCCCGGATTCTGACAAATGGTTAGAGGCCATGAAATCCGGGAAAGGATCCATGTATGAAAACCAAGTATAGACTTTGGTATACTTGCTTGTTGGATGATAGGTCGTTGAGTACAAATGGATGTTTAAAATGAAGACAGATGCTCATGGTAAATTGTCACCATTTGTAAAGCTTGACTTGTTGCAAAGAAGTTTACGACAAGTTCAAGGAGTTGACTGCGATGTGACTTTGTCACTCGTAGCAATGCTAAAGTCTGTTGGAATTATGTTAGCAGTTGCTGCATTTTCAATTATGAAATCTGGCAGATGGATATCAAAACATAGTTTCCTTAACGATTTACTTGAGGAAAGGTTGTATGTGATACAACCAGAAGGTTTTGTCAGTCCTAAGGATGCTAAAAGGTGTGCAAGCTTGAGTGATTCTTCTATGAACTGAAGCAAGCATCTCGGAGTTGGAATATACACTTTGATGAGGTGATCAAAGTTTTGAGTCCGTACAAAGTTTACGAGAAACTTGTATTTACAATAAAGTGAGTGGGAGCACTATAGAATTTCTGATAAGTATATGTGGATGACATATTGTTGATCGAAAATGATGTAGAATTTCTAGAAAGCATAAACGGTTGTTTGAAAAGAGTTTTTCAAAGGAAGACTTGGATAAAGCTACCTAATTGTTGAGCATCAAGATCTATAGAGATAGATCAAGATGCTTGATGAGACTTTCAATGAGTACATACCTTGACAAGATTTTGAAAGAGTTCAAAATGGATCAGTCAGAGAAAGAGTTCTTGCCTGATTTGCGAGGTGTGAAGTTGAGTGAGACTCAAAGCTCGACAACGGCAGAAAAAAGAGAAAGGACGAATGTCGTCCCCTATGCCTTAGCCATAGGCTCTGTATAGTATGCCATGCTGTGTACCGCACCTGTGTGTGCCTTGCCATGAAGGGGTACAAGAGTGATCCAGAAGTGGATCACTAGACAGCGGTCAATATTGTCCTTAGTGACTAAAAGACTAAGGAAACGTTTCTCGATTATGGAGGCGATAAAGGGTTCGTCGTAAAGAGTTACGTCGATGCAAGCTTTAACACTAATCCGGATGACTCTTAGTAGCAATCCGAATACATATAGTGGAGCAGCCATTTGGAATAGTACCAAGTGGAGTGTGGTAACAGTGTTTACAGTTTGACATAGAGATTTGCAAAGTACAGACGGATCTGAATGTCGCAGACCCATTGACTATAAGACCTCTCTCACATGCAAAGCATGATCGAGCCCCAGAACTCAGTGGGTGTTAGATTCATAACAATGCGAATCACATGGTGATGTGAACTAGATTATTGACTCTAGTGCAAGTGGGAGACTGTTGGAAATATGCCCTAGAGGCAATAATAAATTAGTTATTATCATATTTCCTTGTTCATGATAATCGTTTATTATCCATGCTATAATTGTGTTGATCGGAAACTCAGATACATATGTGGATACAAGGCAACACCATGTCCCTAGTATGCCTCTAATAGACTAGCTCGTTGATCAAAGATGGCTATGGTTTCCTAGTCATGGAATGAGATGTCATTTGGTAACTGGATCACATCATTAGGAGAATGATGTGATGGACAAGACCCAAACTGCAAACGTAGCATATGATTGTGTCAGTTTATTGCTACTATTTTCTGCATGTCAAGTATATGTTCCTATGACCATGATGTTGGGGAACGTCGCATGGGAAACAAAAAATTTCCTACGCACACGCAAACCTATCCATGGTGATGAGCATCTACGAGAGGGAGAGTGGATCTACGTACCCTTGTAGATCGCTAAGCGGGAAGCGTTAAGAAATGCGGTTGGTGTAGTCGAACTTCTTCGCGATCCGAATCGCCGAGCGTCCCGCAATCCAATCACGAACCGTCCCGCGAACACATCATGATTCGTCCCGCGAACTCATCACGATCCGTCTCACGATCTTGATCACGATCTGTCCCGCAAACTCATCATGATCCGTTCTGTGATCACATCACGAACCGTCTCGCGATCTCGATCATGGTCCTTTCGATCTAGCGCCGAACGGACGACACCTCCGCGTTCAGCACACGTGCAGCTTGATGACGATCTCCACCGTATTGATCCAGCAAGAGGAGGTGGAGAGGAGAGAGAGTTCACCGGCAGCGTGACGGCGCTCCGGTGATGGTGGTGGAGTGATTCCGGCAGGGCTTCGCCTAAGCGCTGCGGAAAACCGATCTAGAGGAGAAACTGTGCACCGGTGAAACGGGTAGCACGTGGCCGGAAATTCTGTCCAAAAACCACCCAATCCACTAGTATATATAGGAAGAGAGGAGAGGAGAGGCAGACAAGGCCTTTGGGTCGGCTGAAATAGGAGGTGGGAGCAATCCTACTTCACCTCCAATCCTAGTTGGAGTAGGATTGCCTCCTATTGGCTGATTTTCCACTTTTTGCTTTAGGACTTTCTCTCCTGCGCTATGGGCCTTTGTGGCTGTTTTCCCAGCCCACTAAGGGCTGGTTATTATTCTCCCACAGCCCATGGACCTCTTGGGGTCGAAATACCCCTCCCGGAGGTCCCCCGGTACACTACCGGCACTCCCGGTACACTACCGATACTCCCGGTACACTACCGATGAGCCGGAAACTTTTCCGACGACCAAACTAGGACATCCTATATATGAATCTTTACCTCCGGACCATTCCGGAGCTCCTCGTGACGTCCGGGATCTCATCCGGGACTCCGAAAAACCTTCGGTCACCACCATACATAACTCTACACTACCGAAACGTCATCGAACCTTAAGTGTGCAGACCCTACGGGTTCGAGAACTATGTAGACATGACCGAGACACCTCTACGATCAATAACCAATGGCGGGACCTGGACGTCCACATTGGTTCCTACATATTCTACGAAGATCTTTATCGGTCGAACCTCTATGTCAAGGATTCAGTTAATCCCGTATAACGTTCCCTTTGTTCTTCGGTATGTTACTTGCCCAAGATTCGATCGTCGGTATCTCCATACCTAGTTCAACCTCGTTACTGGCAAGTCTCTTTACTCGTTCCGTAATACAAGATCCCGTGACTAACACTTAGCCACATTGCTTGCAAGGCTTGTTGTGATGTTGTATTACCGAGTGGGCCCTGAGATACCTCTCCGTCACACGGAGTAACAAATCCCAGTCTCGATCCATGCCAACTCAACAGACACCATCAGAGATACCTGTAGAGCACCTTTATAGTCACCCAGTTACGTTGCGATGTTTGATACACACAAGACACTCCTCCGATATCCATGAGTTGCATGATCTCATGGTCATAGGAACATATACTTGACATGCAGAAAACAGTAGCAATAAACTGACACGACCATATGCTATGTTTGTAGTTTGGGTCTTATCCATCACATCGTTCTCCTAATGATGTGATCCCGTTATCAAACGACATCTCATGTCCATGGCTAGGAAACCTTAACCATCTTTTGATCAACGAGCTAGTCTACTAGAGGCATACTAGGGACATGGTGTTGTCTATGTATCCACACATGTATCTGAGTTTCCGATCAATACAATTATAGCATGGATAATAAACGATTATCATGAACAAGGAAATATTATAATAACTAATTTATTATTGCCTCTAGGGCATATTTCCAGCAGTCTCCCACTTGCACTAGAGTCAATAATCTAGTTCACATCACCATGTGATTCGCATTGTTATGAATCTAACACCCAATGAGTTCTGGGGCTCGATCATGCTTTGCATGTGAGAGAGGTCTTATAGTCAACGGGTCTGCGATATTCAGATCCGTGTGTACTTTGCAAATCTCTATGTCAAACCGTAAACACTGCTACCACACTCCACTTGGTACTATTTCCAAATGGCTGCTCCACTATACGTATCCAGATTGCTACTACGAGTCATCCGGATTAGTGTTAAAGCTTGTATCGACGTAACTCCTTACGATGAATTCTTTATCACCTCCATAATCGAGAAACATCTCCTCAGTCTCTTAGTTACAGAGGATAATCTTGACCGATGTCCAGTGATCCACTCCTGGTTCACTCTTGTACCCCCTGACGGACTCATGGCAAGGCACACACAGGTGCGGTACACAGCATGGCATAATATAGAGCCTATGGCTAAGGCATAGGGGACGACGTTCGTCCTTTCTCTTTCTTCTGCCGTTGTCGAGCTTTGAGTCTCACTCAACTTTCACACTTGACAAATCAGGCGAGAACTCTTTCTCTGACTGATCCATTTTGAACTCTTTCAAAATCTTGTCAAGGTATGCACTCATTGAAAGTCTCATTGAGCATCTTGATCTATCTCCATAGATTTTGATGCTCAACAATTAGGTAGCTTCATCCAGGTCTTCCTTTGAAAAACACTTTCCAAATGACCGTTTTATGCTTTCCAGAAACTCTACATTATTTCTAATCAACAATATGTCATCCACATATACATATCAGAAATTCTATAGTGCTCCCACTCACTTTATTGCAAATACAAGTTTCTCGTAAACTTTGTATAAACATCAAAAACTTTGATCACCTCATCAAAGTGTATATGCCAACTCCGAGATTCTTGCTTCAGTCCATGGAAGGATCACCGAAGCTTGCACACCTTTTAGCATCCTTAGGACTGACAAAACCTTCTGGTTGTATCACATACAACCTTTCCTCAAGTAAACCGTTAAGGAAATGATGTTTTGACATCCATCTATCAGATTTCATAATTGAAAACGCAGCAACTGCTAACATAATTCCAACAGACTTTAGCATCGCTACGAGTGAGAAAGTCTCATTGTAGTCAACTCCTTGAACTTGTCACAAACATCTTTGCAACAAGTCGAGCTTTACAAATAGTGACATTCACCATCAGTGTCTGTCTTCATTTTAAATATCCATTTGTACTCAACGACCTGCCATCCAACGAGCAAGTCTACCAAAGTCTATACTTGGTTTTTCATACATGGATCCTATCTCGGATTTCATGGCCTCCAACCATTTGTTGGAATCCGGGCCCATCATCGCTTCTCCATAGCTCGTAGGTTCATCGCTGTCCAACAACATGACCTCGAAGACAGGGTTGTCGTACCGCTTAGGAGCATTACACATCCTTGTTGACCCACGAAGTTCGATAGTAACTTGATCCTGAAGCTTCATGATCATCATCATTAACTTCCTCTTCAACTAACGTAGGCTTCACAGAAACATCTTTCTGCGTTGCGCTACTCTTTGGTTGAACAAAGGTTTAACAACCTCATCAAGTTCTATCTTCCTCCCACTCAATTCTTTCGAGAGAAACCTTTCCTCGAGAAAGGATCCGTTTTAGTAACAAATACTTTGCACTTGGATCTAAGATAGAAGGTTCACCCAACTGATCTTAGGGTATTCTATGAAGATGCATTTGTCCGCCTTGGGTTCGACCTCATTAGGTGAAAACATTTTTCACACAAGTGTCGCAGCCCCAAGTATTAAGAAATGACAGCTTAGGTTTCTATCAAACCATAATTCATATGGTGTCATCTCAACGGATTTAGATGGTGCCCTATTTAAAGTGAATGTAGTTGTCTCTAATGCATAACCCCAAAATTATAGTAGTAAAACGACAAGAGACATCATAGCACGCACCATGTCCAATAGAGCATAACTATGATGTTTGGACACACCATCACACTATGGTGTTCCAGGTGGGGTTTAGTTGTGAAACAACTTTCACATTGTCTTAAGTTGTATGCCAAACTCGTGACTCAGATATTCACCTCCATGATCATATCGCAGTCATTTTTATCTTCTTGTCACGATGATCTTTAAACTTCACTCTGAATTTGCTTGAACCTTTCAAACGATTCAGACTTGTGTTTCATTAAGTAGATATACACTATATCTACTCAAATCATCAGTGAAGGTAAGAAAATAACGATATCCACTGCACGCTACAAGACTCACTAGATTGCATACATCAACATGTATCATTTCCAATGAATCACTTGCCCGCTCCATCCAACGGGGTCCTTTAGTCATCTTGCCCAAGAGGCATGGTTCGCATGTCTCAACCGATTCGAAATCGAATGAGTCCAAATATCCATCAGCATGGAGTTTCTACATGCGCTTTATACCAATATGACATTTAGCGGCAGTGCCACAAGTATGTGGTACTATCATTATTAACTTTGTATCTTTTGACATCAATGTTATGAACATGTGTAATACTACGATCAAGATTTCAACAAACCATTCTCACTGGGTGCATGACCATTGAAGGTATTATTCATGTAAACAGAATAACCAACATTCTCTAACTTAAATGAATAACCGTATTGCAATAAACATGATCTAATCATGTTCATGCTCAACACAAAACACCAAATAACATTTATTTAGGTTCGTCACTAATCCTGAAGGTAGAGAGAGCGTGCGATGTTGATCACATCAACCTTGGAAACACTTCCAACACATATCGTCACCTCACCCTTAGCTAGTTCTCCGTTTATTCCGTAGCTTTTATTTCGAGTTACTAACATTTAGCAACCGAACCGGTATCCAATACCCAGGTGCTACTAAGAGTACTAGCAAGGTACACATTAGTAACCCGTATATCAAATATACTTCTATCAATGTTGCCAGCCTTCTTATCTACCAAGTATCTAGGGTTGTTCCGCTTCAGCGACCTCTCACCTCATAATAGAAGCACTTAGTCTCGGGTTTGAGTTCAACTTTGGGTTGCTTCACTGGAGCAGCAACTGACTTGCTATCCATGAAGTTTCCCTCCTTGCTCTTGCCCTTTTCGAAACTAGTGGTTTGATTAACCATCAACACTTGACGCTCCTTCTTGATTTCTACCTTCGCGGTGTCAAACATCGCGAACAGCTCAGGGATCAATACTTCTATCCCTGGTGTATTATAGTTCATCACTAAGTTCTAGTAGCTTTAGTGACAGTGACTTGGAGAACTATATTAATCACTATCTTATCTGGAAGATCAACTCCCACTCGATTCAAGCGATTGTAGTACCCAGACAATCTGAGTACATGCTCAACGATTGAGCTATTCTCCTTCATCTTACAGGCAAAGAATCTTGTTGGAGATCTCATATCTCGCAACATAGGCACGAGCCTGAGATCACAATCTCTGCCCCTAGAACATCTCATATGTTCCATGACGTTCAAAACGTTTCGAAGCCTCAATTCTAAGCCGTAATGCATGACGCACTAAACTATCAAGTAGTCATCGAAACGTGTTTGTCAGATGTTCACAACATCTATAGACGATGCTAGAGGGGGTGGCGCACCGAGCGGTGCATTAAGGACATAAGCCTTCTGTGCAGCAATGAGGACAATCTCAGATCACAGACCCAGTCTGCAATATTTCTACCAACATCTTTAAACTCTATTTCTCTAAGAACATATACAAATTTAAGGGAGCTACAGCGCGAGCTAGTAATCTAGAACATGATTTGCAAAGACACTTTGACTATGTTCATGATAATGAGTTCAATTAATCATATTACTTAAGAACTCCCACTCAAATTGACATCCCTCCGATCATTCGAGTGATACATGATCCAAATTCACCAACTCAAGTCCGATCATCACGTGAGTTGAGGTGGCTGCAATGGTGAACATCATTATGTTGATCATATCTACTATATGACTCATGTTCGACCTTTCGGTCTCTCGTGTTCCGAGGCCATGTCTGTACATGCTAGGCTCGTCAAGTTTAACCCGAGTGTTCTGCGCGTGCAAATCTGGCTTGCACCCGTTGTATGTGAACGTAGAGTCTATCACACCCGATCATCACGTGGTGTCTCAACACGACGAACTTTCGCAACGGTGCACACTCGGGGAGAACACAGTTCATCTTGAAATTCAAGTGAGGGATCACCTTATAATGCTACCGCCGTACTAAGCAAAACAAGGTGCATAAAAGGATTAACATCTCATGCAATTCATAAGTGACATGATATGGCCATGAACTTGTGTTTAAGATCTCCATCTTCGAAACACCGGCATGATCTCCATCGTCACCGGCACAACACCATGATCTCCATCATCTTGACCTCCATCAATGTGTTGCCATTGGGGTTGTGGCGCCAGCCCTGCTTCTACTTCTATTGCTACTTCTTAGCGATAAAGTAAAGCATTACATAGCGCTTAATGATTGACACGCAGGTCATACAATAATTAAGGACAACCCTATGGCTCCTGCCGGTTGCCGTACTCAACGACATGCAAGTCGTGAAATTCTATACATCACATGATCATCTCATACATCACATATATCTCATCATGTAATTGGCCATATCACATCACAACATACCCTGCAAAAACAAGTTAGACGTCCTCTAATTGTTGTTGCATGTTTTACGTGGCTGCTACGGGTATCTAGCAAGAACGATTCTCACCTACGCATAAACCACAACGGTGATACATAGATTGCTTTTCAACCTTCACAAGGACCGCCTTTGTCGGATCCGATCCAACTAAAGTGAGAGAAACTGTCACCCGCAAGCCATCTAAGCAACAAGTTGCATCGAGGGAACCGGTCTCTCGTAAGCGTACGAGTAATGTTGGTCCGGGCCGCTTCATCTCACAATCCCACTGAACCAAAATCCGACCAAGGGAGGAAGCAATCTAAGCATCAATGCCCACAAACCTTTTGTGTTCTACTCGAGATCTCATCGAACCATCAACCTAGCTCATGATGCCACTGTTGGGGAACGTCGCATGGGAAACAAAAAATTTCCTACGCACACGCAAACCTATCCATGGTGATGAGAATCTACGAGAGGGAGAGTGGATCTACGTACCCTTGTAGATCGCTAAGCGGGAAGCGTTAAGAAACGCGGTTGGTGTAGTTGAACTTCTTCGCGATCCAAATCGCCGAGCGTCCCGCGATCCAATCACGAACCGTCCCGTGAACACATCATGATCCGTCCTGCGAACTCATCATGATCCGTCTCACGATCTTGATCACGATCTGTCCCGCGAACTCATCATGATCCGTTCCGTGATCACATCACGAACCGTCTCGCGATCTCGATCACGGTCCTTCCGATCTAGCGCCGAACGGACGGCACCTCCGCGTTCAGCACACGTGCAGCTTGATGACGATCTCCACCGTCTTGATCCAGCAAGAGGAGGTGGAGAGGAGAGAGAGTTCACCGGCAGCGTGACGGCGCTCCGGTGATGGTGGTGGAGTGATTCCGGCAGGGCTTCGCCTAAGCGCTGCGGAAAACCGATCTAGAGGAGAAACTGTGCACCGGTGAAACGGGTAGCACGTGGCCGGAAATTCTGTCCAAAAACCACCCAATCCACTAGTATATAGGAGGAGAGGAGAGGAGAGGCAGCCAAGGCCTTTGGGTCGGCCGAAATAGGAGGTGGGAGCAATCCTACTTCACCTCCAATCCTAGTTGGAGTAGGATTGCCTCCTATTGGCTGATTTTCCACTTTTTGCTTTAGGACTTTCTCTCCTGCGCCATGGGCCTTTGTGGCTGTTTTCCCAGCCCACTAAGGGCTGGTTATTATTCTCCCACAGCCCATGGACCTCTTGGGGTTGAAATACCCCTCCCGGAGGTCCCCCGGTACACTACCGACACTCCCGGTACACTACTAAGGAATGGTCCGGAGGTACACCACTAAGGAATGGTCCGGAGGTAAAGATTCATATGTAGGAAGTCCTATTTTGGTCGCCGGAAAAGTTTCGGGCTGATCGGTAGTGTACCGGGAGTGCCGGTAGTGTACCGGGAGACCTCCGGGAGGGGTATTTCGACCCACGAGGCTTCATGGGCTGTGGGAGAGGGAATACCAGCCCTTAGTGGGCTTGTGGAAACCCCCACTCAAGGCCCATGCGTCTAGAGAAGAAAATCCAAAGAGAAAAGGTGGAAAAAGGCAAAAATTGGGTGAATCCTAGTCCTACTAGGATTGGAGGTGGATTCCACCTCCACATCCTAGTTCGGCCAACTCCTTGTGGCTTGGCCCTTGGGCCAAGCCTCCTCCTCTCTTCCTCCTATATATACTGGTGGTTTTAGGGTTTTGGCATAGAATTTTTAGCCACGTGCTGCCCGTTCCTCCAGTGCATAGTTTCTCCTCTAGATCGGATTTCTGCAATGCTTAGGCAAAGCCCTGTCGGAATAGCTCCACCACCATCGCCGGAGCGCCATCATGCTGCCGGAGAACTCTTCTTCCTCTCCGCTCCTTCTTGCTGGATCAAGACGACGGAGATCGTCATCAAGCTGTACGTGTGCTGAACGCGGAGGTGTCGTCTGTTCGACGCTAGATCAGAAGGATCGTGATCAAGTTCGTGGGACGGATCATGATCAAGTTCGCGGGATGGATCGTGATTGGATCGCGGGACGGATCGTGATTGGATTGCGGGACGCACGACGATTTGGATCGCGAAGACGTTCGACTACACCAACCACGTTTCTTAACGCTTCCCGCTTAGCGATCTACAAGGGTACGTAGATCCACTCTCCCTCTCGTAGATGCTCATCACCATGGATAGATCTGCGTGTGCGTAGGAAATTTTTTGTTTCCCATGCAACGTTCCCCAACAGCTAGATTGCTTCCGGAAGGGCTCAGGACAGCTCCTCAGTCCCAACAAATGCTCGCTGTTGTTTAGCGAGGTGTGCCCGACAATGGTACAACAAGGCATCAAGAATGTACTTGGGGTGGTAGCTTCTTCCTTCGAGAGCAAATATCTTGGTGTCCCAACGCCAGAAGGAAGAACGAAAGAGGAACGGTTTCAACCGATTATGGAGAGGTTCACAAAAAGATGCACAGACTGGTGTGAGAGATACATGTCTCATGCTGCAAAAGAGGTACATATCAAATCCGTAGCACAAGGATTGCCAACCTATCCCATGGGCGTCTTCAAAATGACAAAAGGCTTTTGTGATGATTATGAGAAGCTTATCAGAGACTTTTGGTGGGGAGATGAGCAAGGTCAAAGGAAAGTGCATTGGATGGCATGGGATAACATGATTAAACCAAAAAAGGGAGGGGGCTTGGGGTTTAGAGATATGCATCTCTTTAATAAGGCCTTATTGGCTAGACAAGGGTGGAGGATTATCCAATATCCTCATAGTCTCTGCGCTCGGGTGCTCAAGTCGAAATACTTTCCAATTGGAAACATCCTGGACACCGTCTTCGCATTGGATGCATCACTAGCCTGGAGGGGTATTGAGTTTGGTCTCGAGTTACTGAAAGAAGAAATCATTTCGAGAGTTGGGGACGGAAGGAAAATTAACATAGAGAGAGATAATTGGATTCCAAGACAAAGTGGGTTGAGTGCAGCTAAGTTTAACAGAAGAAGGAGAATTAGATGGGTGAATCAGTTGATACATGATGACATGAATGAATGGGATTTGGAACTGATTAACCAACTGTTCCCTGTGTACGACGCAGCTGCAATCCAAGATATTAAACTCCCTGCCAGGAAAACGGATGATTGTATAGCATGGCACCCGGAAAGTTCAGGTGTGTTCTCAGTGAAGAGCGCATACAGACTAGCTACGGAACTAAGGGAGAGAGAGAAAACTCCGGCATCAAGCTCGGCCAATGATGCTAACAATAGGAGTATATGGAACTTGATCTGGCAGGAAAAAGTACCTCAAAAGGTGAAGATCACTTGCTGGAGGGTGGCCACTGAGTCATTAGCAACAAGGGAGAATAAAATGCATAGAACCCTGGAGAAAATGTCCACTTGTACTATATGCGGAATGGAAGACGAAACAGAGTACCACGCGGTCATTGCATGCACCAAGGCTAAAGCTCTACGGTGTGAATCAGGGATGATTGGAACCTCCCGGCCGAAAAACACTTCAGATATACAGGCAAGGGCTGGCTCCTTTGTCTACTTGACTCATGCGGTGAGCTGACGCGAGCTCGGATCCTCCTCCTCATATGGAGAGCATGGCATCTACGCAATGACTACGTGCATGAAGGCGGGAAGGCATCGGTTTTGGTATCCGTTGATTTCCTGAAGAAATATGAACAGGAACTAAAAATGTGCATGTCAGCAAAGGGTTGCACTGATGGAAAGCATGATCTGTTTCCAAATGCCCCCGAGGCTCCAACAAATCGGCAGAAATCAAGCCGTTGGGATCCACCTCCTCCCGGCTGGTGGAAGATCAACACAAATGCAGCCTTTAGCCCATCAGATGGACAGGCGGCTGCCGGATGGGTTGTCAGGGATGATGGCGGGACGATTGCACTGTCGGGATGCCAACGGATAGCAGCGTGTGCCGATCCCGAGGAGGCGAAGGCCGTAGCTGTCCTTCATGGCTTGACGGATCTTACATAGAGATTCAGAGGAAGAATCGTTGTGCAAATAGAATGTGCTATACTTGGCCAGACAGTCTAAATATATCAGGCCTTCGTCATACCATCCTGGGTATCAAGGAATGTATGGCAAACTTCCAGGACGCGAGAATATCGGTCATTGGGAGGACTTCCAATAGTGTCGCTCATGCTCTGGCGGCTCTAGGAAAGAAATATGGAAACTTCGGGATGCTAAGGAAAATGCCCGAGCAATTGCACCAACTAGCAACCAACGATTGTGAGGGCCTTAATAGCAGCTTGTAACACTTGTGGCTGTTTTTCTCAAAAAAAAAGTATTTTGACAAATTAACATAGTAGATTTTTTGTTTGAACCTAACGTAGTAGATTTTTTTTGGCGAAATGTGAAATGCCTCCAAATTCGAAGCGTTTGAGCGTCCGCATCCCCCAGACGGCCAAACCCACTGAGCACTGAGCCTGGCCCGACTCCCCCCAAATCCCGAGCCTCACCGTCGAGGCAGCCAACCCTAGCTCCCCATTTCCACTCGCATCGACCGAGCCCGTGTCGGATCAAGGCCGCGAGCGGTGACTGGTGGCGAGGATCCAGATCCTCCGTCTCGCCAGCCGCCGGCCATGGGGAAGAGGGGGGCCGCGGCGGCGGCGGCGGCGCCTGGGCCCGACAAGCCAGAACCCCATGGAGCCGCAGAGAAGCGGGCAAGGAGTGGCCTCGGCGACGAGACGGTCGACGATTTCATCAGCGGGCTCCCCGACGCCGTCCTCTGCACCATCATCTCCCTCCTCCCCACCAAGGACGGCGGCCTCACGCCGGTTCTCTCCCGCCGATGGCGCCACCTGTGGCGCTCCGCGCCTCTCAATCTCGAGGTCACCCGCGCCCCAGCCCCCGGCGTCCCCGTCCGCGCCTCCTCCCGCGTCCCACCCTCTGCTGTCTCCCAGATAATCTCCCAGCACCCTGGCCCCGCCCGCCGATTTTACTTCCACTGCCCCGGCGCCGACGACCTCTGCGCGCAGGCGGAGAGCTGGCTTCACTCCCCGGCGCTCGCCAACCTCGAGGAGCTCGATATCAGCTACGCCAAGCCCCGGCTGCTGCCATCCGCGCTCCGCTCTGCATCCACCCTCCTCGTTGCCAAGATGAGGCATTGTGGTTTCCCCAAAAGATGGTGCCATCCATCAACTTCCCCCTCCTCAAGCAGCTCTCCTTGATGGACGTTTTCATCTCGGAGGACGTGTTCCACGGTTTGCTCTCTGGTTGCCAAGCCTTGGAGAGCCTTTACCTGTCCGAAGTTTTTCGTCCGGGATGCCTCCGTGTTAGCTCGCCAAATCTCAGGACCATCGGCTTCCGTGATAACACTATACAAGAAACAGAACTGGTCATCGAGGATGCTCCTCGCCTTGTAAGGTTACTGATAGTACCTTACCGTTCCTGTTGTAATAATTGTGTTACTATCCAGGTAATCAGGGCGCCTAAACTCGAGATATTGGGCCCTTTGTTACCTGTCGTCTCCAAGCTAGTCTCCCAGGTAGCAGCAGCAGCATCCTTGAATCTTTGCATTTGGCAGTCCTTCATGCAGATAATTATGTGTTATGTCTATTGTTCGTTTCCTTCAGGGAATAAGCCCAGTCAGCCCGGCAAACTCGATGCGCACCGTCAAGATTTTTGCTCTCAGGTCTTCTGGCCATGAATTGGACGCAGTTCTTAACATCCTCAGGTGGTTTCCCTGTCTGGAAAAGCTCTATGTCATTGTGAGTAGTACTCATCTTTGCTTGCTTTAAATTTCATTGTTTGTATCTAGTCTAGTTTGCAACAGCTTTATTATATCCCTCTTATTTCCATTTGCAGTTTCACAAACACAACCAGGAGAATAAGAAAAATGGGCCTCGATATGACCCACTACATCCAATTGAATGCCTTCAAACCCATCTCAAAAGAGTGGTGCTTATGTCGTTTGTGGGCAATGAGAAGCAGTATGACTTCGCCAGGTTCTTTGTTTTGAATGCAAAAGTGTTAAACAAAGTTGAATTTCAAGGATTCAGTGACTACAACAGTGTATCGATGGCTTATCAACACAGTCTGCTACAAGTGGAAAACAGAGCTTCTCAAGGTGCTCAATTCGAATTCAGGAGATATAATAATACCGAGAACCAGCTCGAAGAGCACATCCATGATTTGTCAGTGGCTGACCCCTTTAGCAGCCATAGACAGGATTGACGCCTGAAGATTGCACTGTTTTAGTGTCTTGTGCTCATTTTGTAGGAGATGTTGACGCCTGAAGTCTTCACATAAGTCTGCCCACTTTCTAGTCTGGAGTTACTCTCTTATTCTGGTAACTTATGAAGTTGCCCCTGTTAAAACTGGAGAAGATGTCTTTGGAAGTTTGGATGCAGAAATACGTGCACTGAAGTAAATTTCTGATTGGGGGGGGGGGGGGGGGGGGGGATGCAAAAATATTTTGCCGAAAGTTCAGCTGGTAAGTGGTTACCCCATCTGCCAAAACTCATCCTATGCAATTATGGCTTTGTTCTGCCTATGCTGGGTGTTGGATACTCAATTGTCTTTTCATTTATATACAGAAGCACGAGATGTTTGATGCTTCTGAAAGGTCAGCCTGTGGCTTAGGTCCCTATGATTTTCTAGCTAGAAAGGAGATGCCTCTCTGTAATTTTAAGATATATATATGTATATATTATCAGCTAAGAAGTTATGCTAATGGTCAACATGCTTCGGTTGTCTACTGTTTGATTTGTTATTATAGCTGAGTTTATTGAAATGAAATAGGTCACATCCTTGTACGGATTTGCAAGTAATTTCCTTAACAACATCGTGTTGGGCTAAGTACCTGAAGATAATGTTGGCTTTTGCCAGTGATTCTGGTGTATATTGCTTCTTAACCTGTTTTCAACATTACTACTAGATAAGTGCTAGTAGTTCTAAACATCTCTAAAGATAGTTCAATCCTAGTTGCTAAAGATTGATATAACTTTGTTACTTGCAAGACCATATTTCGGTCTGCTAAATAACCATTTGTTCTGTAGAATGCTTTTTAAAACCTAATTTGCCCTTTGATTGAAAAGTACTACTCCATCTAAAAAAAGTGGAGTTTAAGTCATTCTTGGGCTATGGGAAACAGCTTTAATTTGCGAGGTTCTTTGTATTGAATGCAAAGGTGACAAAATTGAATTTGAAGTATATAATGAGTACATCAATGAAACGGTGGCTCATCAGCACATGCTGGTACAAGTGGAAAACAGAGCTTCTCATTATGCTCGGTTTGAATTCAGGATTAGCCCTACTAAGTATGGACTGAGTGCCATGTTTTGAATCGAATGCTTCATACGGATCGAGTGCCATGTAAAGAAGCATATCCATGATTTGTCAGCGGCAACCCCCTTCAGACAGCCATAGACTTTTTTTTTAAACCGGGCAAAAGACAGCCATAGACTGGGTTGATGCCTGAAGATTTGCGCTTTCTTGTGCTCATTTTGTAGATGGCGTTGATGCCTGAAGATTACCTCGTCTTCCTTTGCATAAGTCTGCTCTATTTCCTAGTCTAATAAAGTTCCTCTGTAATAGTTCCAATAACTTATGAAGTTACCCCTGTTAAAACTGCAAAAGATGTCCCTGCATGTAAAAATAGTTCACTGTGGAAATATTACTGCCCAGAGGGAGCTGGCAGGTGGTAACCCATCTGCTGAAACTTCTCCTGCGGTCTTACCCTATGCAATTGTGGCTTTTTTTTATGCGCGAGATGTTTAATTGCTGATTTGATCTTTTGTTTACATACTGGCTTACATGTAGCATTTGTCTGATACTTGCAAAAGGTCAACCCGTAGGCTAGGCCCCTATGCTTTTCTAGCTAGGAAGGAGAGGTTTCTGTAATTTTGCAAAACCTAGGTTTTGATGGATATTTATAAGTGTTGATAGGGCTATCCTTGGGCCAAAAGAGATCCGAGCTCTTGAAAGTACGGTATGGACGAGATTGACTCTATTTTGTTGCTGGGCATGGATATATACCTTTGTAGTAGTGACCTGCTTTGGAGCCATGGTGTTTTTAGAGCACAAGTACTTATGATTGTTACTGACATCTTTCAGGATTCTAACTATTAGTCTCTACAATTTCCCAAGATGGCAGCGAAGAAGAATGCTACTGTACGAAGTGTGGTGGGCACACATTCTTCCTTTCTTTTTCAGTATAATCTTTTAGGATTTTTAGAAGTGGAGTCGGGCTCATTGCATGCCAGGCAACAGCCAGTGCTCAGGTGCCCAAGAATTTTATCTGGAAAACCTTTAGATTCGGTCAAAATGCACGGTTTTCAGTTAAACACATGATGAAACGAGAGGTTCAGTTTCCTCCCGGTATCTGTATGCCCCACCGAAGATTCTTTGTCCGAAAGAATTCAGAGGGCGATGCACGTGTTCCTGAATGTCCTCTTGCTATGCATCTCATCTGGAGAAACCCGCAGACTGTTTTTGGCTCGAGCACAACCGGCAACTGAATATGGTTTTCCTTGGAAAGTCATCTTCTGCTCCCGAGCTCATTTGAGCTTGGGATGAACAGTAATTTAGAAAGATAAAAATTTATTAAAAAGAATCTGAATTCTTTTTGATGCAAACATTGGCAAAAGTTTTTCGTGCTAAAAAAATTTCACCTTGAAAAGACATTCGTGGAGGTCGTGCCAAAAAATCAAAATCAGCATTCCAAAATGCGTTCGGAAATAACACATTGGAGCATCAAATTTTTTTGCCACGATTTCCAGTAATATGGATTCAATATGATATTTTGGGCGCACCTAAAACTTTTGTCAAATTTTTCACCAAAAGAAATTCAGATTTTTTTTGTATTATTCTTGATTGTTTTCAGATTTTATTGTTTACCAAGCTTAAATGAGCTCGAGCTCAAAAACTTCACTTCCCTTTTCCTCGCGCTTCTTCTCATGCCTTCGTTCCTTCCTTCCCATACGGACGCTTGCTGTCACTGCAGCAGCAGCGTCAAACAAAGGAGATGATTTTGGTGAGTGTTGACGTCAGATTTTGGCATGATAAAATTAGAGAGAATTCTACTTTTTATCTATAGTTGTATATTTGTGACATATATTACCCCATTTAGTGATGGTGTGAAATAAAACATATGATCAATTGTATGGAAGGGATGCCTCCCAGGAGGTGTATGTTGGGGGAAAAGGTATCTTCTCAACACATCCCTTCATATTGTATATAAATGGATCTTTCACATTGCAATGAAACTAGTGGAATCATTTAGACTTTTTACTTGTCTCTTTGCTTTCGTTATGCAACACGTTATCAGCACATAGTCTCTACCGCGAAAAGAAGAGTGCGAGATGGCGGTTAGGCACAGACGCCAGAAAGTGAAGAACCAATATCTGGACATGGGCGAGGGAGCAATGGATACATTTCCAGCGACGAATACTGCCGTCTTCGGCCGCAGCGTTGATATGCGCTCCACTGCGAGTGCCCTACTTCACGGCTTGCGGCAGCGATTGCTAGAATCGCCGGAGACGACGGTTCCATCAGCGTTCCAGCGACGCTTATCCTGAGAAGATTTGCCCTCGTCGTTTGATGCCCGCCGCCGTGGAGCAAGTCATTGATGGACATGCACACATGCAGAATAAAATCGACCGGCATCAACGAATTAGCATGCAATCGCATGCACAGATCCAATCCTTAATGCATTGACCGATTACTCCACTTCGTTTTCGTTGAAACCAATGGACTAATCCATGCGTCATTCTCTCGTCTTGTCTTTCCATCAGCACACAGGAACGATCTGTGACGGAGTGTCCCACGCCACGGGAACGGGGCTGCAGTGGTAGCGCGATGGAGCATACATGCATCGGTTCATGAAATTAATCAGGATAGTGTTTAATTTCGTTGTCTTCTTGTGATTAAGAAATAAGAAGACTCTCTCTGATCCGTTGAATTTTTCTACGAGAATTGCTCCATCGCATCAACTATGAAGAGGCCGGCGGCAAGCACGGCGACATGGCTGCGGACTACGGTTACGCATTGAAGGCGGCCACACACCCTACTATCCATGACAAATCCATGACAAAAGACGTCCAAAGGTGAATCAGAATCGCTGCAAGACGTTCTTCACCCGAAGAACGTGGACTTTCATGTCCAGAGACGTGAGCATGCAAAACGTGGCCTGCTACATTGGTATTGTTAGAATGAATCCTCATCCTCTTCCATTAGATGATTGTGGATATATATACGAGGAGAAGAGATGTAACCAAGAGGCATCTGTTCGGGAGAGAGGGCAATTATAAGGGGAGATTACCCCATAATTACCACATGTCATCATCTTGATTAGAGGCTCCTCCGAAAACCCCGTGGGAAAAATATGAGGAGATAGGTGCTTGATATGTTGCCAAAAACTCCTTGAAAACCCTATGGAGGAAAATAAGGAGAAAATGATGCAACATATAATGGTCATTGTCTCTTTTAACTCAATACGAGAAAACCCATAGAGTTTAGAGGACAATAAATATGTCGTATATACTTCCCTAAAAACCCTGGTGGCGAAAACTGAAAGTATGACATATGATCTCATGTTGATATTACCTCATTAAAAACCATTATGAGAACCTCTATAGTAAACTCATGAAGGAAAAAAGTGTATAATATGATGCATCGAACATGAACAATTTAGGAAGATACTCCCCCTGATTCTTGCAAATTTCGAAGCCGTCACACACCAATTCCATGAACACATTTTTGGAACATAGAAGTTGGTAGAGACCTGATGAACAAATCAGTCACATAATTTGACTTGCAAGATATGCAATTTAGCGATGTTGCTTATTACGTAACCTGTTTGCATCCGGGCAACACAAGAAACATTATCGTTGAGATAATAGTTGGTGGATGTAGCCATGAGGTCTGTTTCGAAGACTCTTCATGAGAGGGCTACCACACCTAGTAAGAACACTAAGCTTGTCTACGATCTGATATAGTGGGGATCTGATCGATGTATCCAATGATATCGGTGTTCACATTTCTGTAAAACTGAAAAACCAGGAGACGATGTTTGATGTCTTGGACATATCGAAAGATATTCTTGAGTACCAACCAATTGTGTTTGGTGGATTCAATGGCATTATGGAACGTTGAGTCCCAATATCCCATTTCCATCATCTCTTGGTCTAAATAGATCTTTCTCTACGTCTAGAGAATGAACTACCATGAGAGTTATGGATGGATAAGATTTGTCCACAATGAATTTCTCCAATATATTTTGGATATAGACAACATAGTATACCATAATATATGAATGAAGGGGCTCAAATTGTAGTAACGAGCGTTATTTTGGTTTACCCAAATCCTTCGTTCTGAAGTCCGTCATTTAGATGATTACATGTGTCGTCATTGCAGACACACAAACATGGATAATCATCATTGTAGGAGTAATCCTTGTGTACAAGGAACTCACTCCATCGGTTGTACCATATGTACCGACAACAATAAGTCTTATGGTGACTTACTGATTTTACACGATGTATATTGCGTTTTGCATTTCGATTCAGAAGTGAGATTCCATCGGGAATCAATCATATGTGTCTGAATCAAGTGACCCATATGGATATGTGATCACTACATCTATCAACCGCACAGATAGATGATTTTGTACTACCAATGATATAAGTTATCGGAAAGAGATTCCACCTCTGGAGAATAGTTGGGTATCTGCGTGAACCCTTGTGCTACAATACTTGCTCTTTGTTTCACCATCTCGTTGTTCTCAATTCTGTTTCCAGAAGAAAACTGGTGTAGGTATTGCTTATGAATACCTTCCCATTATTGAGTAAGACCATTTCTACCTAGATTATACCCTTTGCTTGAGTTTAGTCCGAGTGTTGTTCACACTTTGCCATGGCCATGGTCTTTGGACCTGAATCATGTTTCTCCAGAATCTATATGTCGATATGGAGTTGATGGAAATATCGTTACCCATGGTGACTGCTCGCGATTTCCCAACGCGATTGAGTCGGTTATTCCGATGTCCCGGTCGTTGTGTGCACTATGACCTGGGTTGGTGGAGGTTTCCCATCCATTGGGTATACTACCCATTAGGTGTCTGTCAACGTGAAGTTGACTTGCATTTACTGATTCACAGGCCTTGATATCCTTGCTTGCAAGAAGCTGAATCCTGATGTACTTTTGCCATGCATCTCCCCCTATTGCTTTGAACGGGGAGTGGAGTGGATTTTGTTGGTACCTCCACTCTTTCAAGCGTACTTTTGCAGGATTGTAGGATCATGTGACACCTTTATAGTTAGTAAATGAATCTGGCAAGTTATTTGCAATGTGTTGCAAATCTTTTGAACGTATGGTTCAGATCTTTGAGTACGTGGTATTGAGGCGGAAATGTGTTGAACATTCCACTAATTTCCTGGCATTCTTTATTGTACTTGAAATCTCCCCCTAATGCCTGGAAATGTTCCTCATGGAATCAACATACTAGCCTTAAATAACTCCCCATGCGAGGGGCTTGAGGTATTGATGGAAATACAGTTATTCCTCACATAGATCCCAACTATATGTCGAGGGGCCAATGATGTATGTCGGGTGGTGATATCGGTACGCAACCGAATTGCCGCAGATGGGAAATACTTGGTAGATTTCCACGTATCAAAGATATAGGGGAATAATATTATGCAGTTTGGTCATGAGCGTGTAAAACTACATGACTCCAACGTAAAGTTGGTAAGTTGCAATTTTAAAGTAAAGATAATGCAATGAGCTTAACTCTTTGGATAAAGGATTCTACCAAACCATTTTGAGTCTAGACATTAGGATAAATTGCTAAACTTCAATCCAAGGGCCAATATAGAAGGCACTCAAGGAGAATTCTGCAATGTTATCCATTCGATTTGCTTGAAATCGATGTCAGGATAATGAACCAATGGTTTCATGTGGATAAACCACACTTGAGACCATCATATAGATGTGTCTTTTAGAATCATGGAACACCTGAATAGTCTAGTCAATGGATGGGAAGAGCCACTTACCTCAACTTGATGCATTCAAGGAGTCTGAGTGGTTCAGCGTAGACTTTAAGGTGCGCGAGCCTTAAAATTAGCTTCCCTGTGTCACATGTAATGCACATAAAATCCAAATATTGTTAGAATTTAGCATTATAATAATCATAAACCAATGGAATTGCTCATAGTTCCGGTTTCAACCCAATGCCTCTATGACCAAGGCGAGTATGCCAAGTTTGTCATGTACAAGATATTTTGGAAAACTATCTTGGGCGCAACATGTGCTACGGGTTTTGTAGTATGTGTAGTACAATCCATATGATACATAGAGAATGTGCTTGCCATATCCATTGCATATGGTAAAGAGAAGCTAGTCCTCTTTGTTGTCATCATAAGTTTCTCTATGAAAACTGTTTTGACGGATATCTCTATACTTTCATAGGGTACGAGTTAAACTTGGAGGCAGTGAAGCATCCTGACGTTACTCGAGTACCCACAGGGATAGTAAATATGAATCGAGTTGAGACAACAAATACCTCATCGCTCCTAGCAATTTTAAAATATCTCCTTTATCTCAACGAGAGTGGAAACATTTCACTTCCATGATTATAGGGTTTGTGGTGCATATGTCCACAAGGCACACATCATCTTACATCAGATTGACCCCCATAGAAATCTATATATAGACATGAAGATCCTCAAGAAAATCACTATCGGATATATGGAATACATACAAATGTATTTGTACCAAAGTGCTGATACAATATATTGTGATATACAATATATGATGACAACAATACTTATGTTGTTGTTACAACATCATAAATGGTCATTAATTATATTCACCACTCAGGAGATTGAAAGACTATTCATAGTCTCCAAACATGTCGGTTGAGGCATATTCAACCATCACATTCTCCGTGCCCATAGGATCCCATCATCATTGGTGATGTCGGATTGAAGGTTGAAGTGAGCTTCAAACCTTCGCCCTTGAGTTCATTGTGTCCCAAGAATTGCTGATACAGAATAACCAGATGCTAAGATCTGAATCAAATGTCATATAATGTATAAGACAACATTTTTCTGTTAGCGGTGTGATCCTGACCAGAAGTGAAGCTTGGAGTGCACACATTATCCCACGAGACATAAGAGTGATCATGATATACATGGCCCAGATAGGGCAGTGGTGGCCATTGAGGGCGAATGCCTCAAATTCTATAGCCATATGTTACCGCTATGGGTAAACCAGAGATAATCAATTTACATTCAGTAAATTAAAGACCACCATGGTTGATGTTGTAATGAACTTAGCAAAATTAATGGGTATTTCAAGAAGTTATCTTGAAACCATTATTGTGAATCTCAACTTGCTAAATATGACACCATGAAGATAATCTCCAAAATGGAGTAGATCTCGGAGCACTAGAGAGTATAATCTAATGAAACCAGTAGATACTCACTCGCAATGCCTTATGTCATGGCCTAGTAAAATGCGTGAGAGAGCACTTTGTAAAGCAATCATAATGCCAAAAATGACAAAATGTCGGCTTTATCAGTAGTCATCGATAATCTCCGTAGGCAGTAGATCCATATGACTACCTTGTGACCCCAAGCATTAATTTGATGAAATCACTTTGAATTTTGCATCTGCATTTGCAAGAAATTGAAAATCTCAATTGCAAATAGACGTATTAATCTCGACATGTAGCGAACATGGAGATAATACATTCCGGAATACATCGTACTCAACAGAAATACACTACTATTGTAATGAATAGTAATGATGTTGCAAACTTTATGGTCAAGTGAAAAAACTTGAATTGTATAGACCTCAATGATCTTGTATCAAGTTGCAAGATAATTCAGCAAAGTGAATTAATATTTTGCGGGAGAAAATTAATTTCAATCATAATGAGATTGCTTTGCAAGAAAATATATATTTCTCAGTCGCAAATCAATATTGTTGTGTGAGAAAACTTAATCTCAATCGCAAAAACAATGTCATTGTACCGGTAAAGAAGACACAAGTTTTGGCCTATTCTCGAAATAGGTAAAGCTGCAAGGGCTAAAATGAAAACTTGCAAAGAGATAAGATTTCTATCTCTCTACTCCCGCCCCGAGCGGTTTCTGACAAGAGAAATCCTGTAACCGCCCGCCGATGTTCTGGCTTGCCGGCCAGGGCCACGGCTACGGGAGCGCTGTCGACTTCGCTGTGGGAAACTACGTCGGAGGGAGAAGCTACTGCGGCGGTCTTCAAGCGGCACCGGATCGAGGCCGCCATCATGCCATGTGCAGGTGAGGGCATGGTCGTAGGCGCTGCATCAGATGCAGGTGGGCGAACGGTCAGGGTCGTCATCCGTCGGGGAGCAGCCGTGCCATGGTGGCCAGTCGCGCTCACGCGTTAGGCGGCCCTTGGCGGCTTCATGTCGAGGCCGCGCCACCTTGTTTCTGTCGTGAGACGTGAAACCACTGCGATCGCATCCTGCCATGGAGGGGGCTCATCGAGGAGGGGCTGCCATTGGCACGCGTGTCAAGGGTGGCTGTGCTCGCTTGATGCCTCCGTGTGAGCCAGTGGACAGCGCCGCTGATTGCCTTGCCGGCTGTCGAAAGCACGTTGCCACTCCAATCCTAGAAGTGGGCGTTCTTGCATCGCCGCGCCTCCCGTCGTTGGAAAAGCTTGATCCATTCTCGATGATTTCCTGTGATGCAAAAAAAAGATTGCTCTCTGTTCTAGAGAGACACGTTGAGTGGATCGTTGATGCTAATCTCAAAATGAAAAACCAAATTGGCCTTCTACTGATCGACTTCTTTAACGAGTGCATGCATGCCTATGCATGCGACCTGATGCGCCGATGCGTACTACGGCTGTGGCAAAGCCGCTGCATTATTCGCCGATTTGGTTTGCATTGCGGAAGGCTGCATCCCCTGACCATTGTGTCGTCTTTGCTATTGCAGGATGTTGCCGCCGGCGACGCCAATGCTTATGACTGGAGGGAGCGCCACCAAGGCCGAGTAGCATCGCCGAGAGCGCTCTCGAAAACAGTGGCAGGTTGACTCGTCATAGGTCGCTGCTGGGCTTTGCACGTGAGGGACACCGGTCGCTCCGATCTGGCCACTGCGCCACGAGCCTGCGCCATGCGTCGGGTTGCCGCACCCAGACGACTGTTTGGCCGGAAGCCATGCCGCCAGGACAAACCATGGCCGATCGCCACTGTTGTTTGAGGGCCGTGGTTTGGAAGGCACCGGGTTTCGCCAGGCGGGCGCTTCAGGCGTTGCTTAACCGCTGCTTGGGGATGGCCTATTTCTCTTCTCGGGGAGCAAAAAGTGTTGATAACGTGTTAGAATGAATCCTCGTCTTCTTCCATTAGATGATTGTGGATATATATACAAGGAGAAGAGATGCAACCAAGAGGCATCTGTTCGGGAGAGATGGCAGTTACAAGGGGAGATTACCCAATAATTACCACATGTTAATTAAACTCTAACAGGTATCGCAGCCTTTATAGACTGCAAGGCGCAGGATCGCTACCCACCGTGCGGTCCACCGGCGAGACTGGTGGTAGAAGTAAGGGGCGATCCACTTTGGCCGGCATCCTCACGCTGTGGCAACCTCAAAGCGGCCGAAAGCATGCTCTGACGCACAAGCGGGCACTAGTGCTCGCGGCCTCTCGACGGCGGCTAACGGCTGGCAACACGCCTAGCCAGCGGCAATGACCGGCGGCTTCCTCCATAATGAACACACATGTCGGACGATGGCAGTTACAAAATCTTCTCTAGGGATGGAACCGACAAGAAAGGAAAGAAAAGAACTTATTTCTTTCGTGATTTTAAAAATCAGCCCTCGTGTTCTATGGTAACTCGCTATAAGTCCCTGGAATTTATGATTCAGCCTCAGGCGTTTCAGATCTTGCAGTTTAGCGTTTGTACTTATAGAAAAATGATTAAGTCATCAAGCTCATTGGACTTTGTTGTTTAGCCATGAGGCTTGCTGTTTTCAGCACTATAACCATAAGGTTATTGGTATTTGCGTTTTATGCCTAAGGCTTCAGAGCAAATACATATGATAGATCCTTGGGTCTTGTTGAATTGCATAATAATTGGTTACGAATCATTTTACATCATGTAAAATGACCGCTTGAGGCCCAAGTCCTCATACATATTGCACAAGTATGCTCATACTTCTGTGTTTATTTGTATTACATAAGTAATACTGTTGTAAAGCAATATGTTGATTCCATTATTCACATAGAATTTGGAATTTGCTTGCAAATTTGGGAAACATGAGGTAGTGAAATGTATGACACTACTTGGCTATGTCAAATTTACATTTGTCACAAGGAATCGAAAAATGGTACCTACTGCTTAATGGCAGATTATCCAATGTTATTGTGAGGTCTATATTATGTCATTGTGACATAATGACTACCTTCAATTTTGCACACAACTTATGGATTGCATTATGGCAACAAATTAATTTCGTTCACAACTGCGAGGTCTACACCATTATATGGTGATTACCTTCAATGTGTTTTTAATTAACACAAGGTTGTGAAGAGCTCCATAAAAGTAAGATCTACACTACTTAGTAGTGATTATCTTTTTGTGTTCAAAGCAAAAGGTGAAGTCACAAAACATATGACATAGCCATTATGAGGCCTACACCGTTGGTGCCTACCTTCATGATGTTTTTCCAAGTACTTGTGAATTTTATAGCATTTTTCATTGGTTGTGACTACAACGTCACATACTCCATCATGAGACGAATCCAAGGCATTAGTGGCGACTATGCTACGTATTGTGCTATGAAGATAATTGTGCAAAATACTTGCATATTTTGGTGATTAACATCCATAAGTACACATCTTATGATATGTATCATAGCAACGAATTAAATTTCGTGCACACACTACAAGAAATATGCTATCTTGTGACCTTCACTATTGGTCACTGAATGGTCATTGTTTTTCATTTACGACCTTTTTGTGACCAAAAACTGATGGTTAAAAGCTGAGGGTCAAGAATGGAAATTAAGGACCTTTCTTCTGAAAAGGTCGTAGACATTTATGACCAAAAAAAGGTCTAGGTTCTACGACCAATCATTTTGGTCGTTAGAAGTCTGCCCACGCCACGTCGGATCCACCATGGCAAGCTGACATGGCAAAATTACGACCAAATGAAAAGGTCGTAAATTAGAATCATCCCGATCCATTCCGACCGTCTACATGGGCCAAGCCCAATAATTCAGCCTTTTTATATTTTTTTCCTATCAATTTTGGGTCGGCTTCATGGGCCAAGCCCAACATTGCAGCCTTTTTATTTCTAGGGTCGTGATCCTTTTTTGGACCATTTCTTTTTTTGGGTCACATCTATTTCTCAATTGGACCTCGGCCTTTTTATAGTCCATTTCCTTAATTATTAGTTTTTTCCTCTGAATATTATTTGGAAAATGGCCTTTTTAGATGCCAAATACGATTAGGTCCCACTTGTCAGGTTCTAATTAAAGACAACCGATGTTTCAATTTCCACACAATTATTTCAATCTGAACAGCAAACAAATGAAAATTATCAATCCACATGCCAATTTTGGCTAATAGCACAATCTTTACATAATTCATTTCACCATTACATGTGATACTATCACAACATATAACAACTACTACAAATATACTCCAGCCTTCACTTTCAGGTCAGAGCTCCTTCAATGAGAGGAAAAACCATTTTTTCGTACAGGCTGAATGAAGGCATCTAACAATAAACCAAAAGAATTAGAAACAAAATAAAAACAAATATAGAAAGCATCTACGAACTAAATCATGAAGCATCTCTACATGTAACATGTAACAGTAATAACCACAAGGACTTGCTCACAGAAACAACACAAAAGACAAGAACGCACGGTTGTTGCATGAATACCCAAACTCCCAGAATGGTTCTAGATGTTGAACATAGAAAATGATTCAATCTTAGATGGTTCATTGACGGCACGAATGATTTAAGATAACGATACATATGTTCTACACTAATTTTACACAAATCATTATCAATTATAATTTTCAACAAACTCAAAACAAAATACCATAGCTTCTGCATGACATAGGGAATCAACACAATAATATATGTCATGGCTTGACTTACAGAGTTGTAGCCGATGCCAAACATTACAGGAAGTCAAGTGCTACTTGTGTTCCATCGACCGTTTCAGGTGAGACTAAGATACGCAGATGATGACATAGCTAGGATAGCAGGACGTACCAGATTTTCCAAGGATGTAGACGACGTCCTCGAGGTGGGGTGCAGGACGCGCACTCGGCGCAGAGGTGCCTTTAGGAGGATTCCGCCGCCTCGACACCTAAGAGAGCTCGAGGAAGGAGGCCCACGGGTCGAGCAGGCGGTCGATGTGGTCCCTGGGTGCTGCCAGCTCCACACCATCGAAGAATGCATAGTGAAGGGCTGCAAGCAGTGCGAGCCTACAAGAAAAACAATTTGGAGATGAGATCATTGGTAATATAACTAGGAGTAATCATTTAAGGAAGAAACATGCACAGATTTCAGCCATGCATGCCAAACTTTACTATATGGTATACTACTGCAGATGACATATTTCAAAGAGATGTACAATGATACAACAAATGGCATGTATGCTTGCAACCAGATTTAATGAAAACAAAATAGCAAGGTCATGCCATGACCAAATCTTAACCAGAATGCATTTTTGGTAAGACTAGAAATGTTGCTGCTATGCTGCTGCTGCTGCTATTATCTGGAAATGCTGCTGTTGTGCTGCTGCTGCTGCTATTATCTAGAAATGCTGCTGCTGCCATTTTGGTGGTCCATTCGGAAATGCTGCTGCTATGCTGCATTGAACTGGAGCAAGACAAGGAATCTTGGTAAGACTAGAAGCAAGACTAACATGGAAGATTCTCTGGAGCTCTTTTTTGTTCAGAAAATCGAATTCCTACCAAAATAATGGACCATTACAATCCTCTAGAGCACAGCTTGCTGATGTTCTGCTGACAATATTTTTTATTTGAAACACGACACAAGTAAATAGTTTTTTTTTGTCAATCCATTGGCAGTAAAGGAAAATGATTTCAAACATTATATCAGTAGGCGAACTTGGTGAAGAGGTTGGGCTCGTTGAGCATCGTCCAGAACTTGACCCGGTCGCCGAACGCCTTGAAGCACACGTCCGCGTAGTGATCGAACTCCTCCCTGCCACCAAGGAACAAAAGTTAATCAGTAGACGCCAAGACCGAGATCGTGGCCAAGTCAAGTCAGAGGGAGGGCAGAGCAAAAAGCACACACAAAAAATGGGGCATCATGGAACATAAGGCACAAACCCAGCTCCGGTTTCTCCATGCCCGATATAACACGGACGATCAATCAGAGAACGAACATGCTTTCTTGAAGATGGATATAGGCATATAGAAGTAAATATAAATACCACATGATTTATATTACATCTGGTCCAGTTTTGATAAAATAAAAGGGGTACATAGAAGCAATCAATATACTAGTTGTTGAAGAAAGAATGTAAACAACGCAAACACCATGGAATCGGAGGAAGATACCATATCTGTATGTGTGATGTAGATAGCTTATGTGTTCAGCCACATAACATAATTTTTTGGAATACAACAACTATTATGTAATTACCTGCAAGTAATTTAAGATGTAAAGAAGTACCATAAACAAGTACGGCTAGCACACGCAGAGGAGTATATTTTGGAAGCATGACTAACTCACACAAGTCTAATACGTACTATAACCTATGCATTTAGGCCATGAATCTGTATATAAGTTTGAACCCCGTGATTGATTCTTCTAATTCCAACTGAAATAAATGTCTGAAATATCCAAGCCAACATCTACGACATTGTTGATGTTCACGTGGATTAGATATACTACCTATTGTTGGTGCCTCTTGGTGGTCGTGCTTGACCTCCTCCTCCTGATGCTACTCACTAACCTGGAGGGCAAACAAGACCATGGGTGAGCTGCAGCACATGCACATAAAAGAAGTGAACGTAAGGAGACAAACCTGGAAGAAGAGAGGTGCTCTGTCCTCTTCCTCCTCTGTGCCGATGTCGAACAACCTCCGTTCGTCGCTTACGAGCACCATGCGCCTTGGTTGGCCATGAAGCCCTTGTCCTCTGTTGCACGGATGAAACCCAAGGCATTAGTACAGCTACACTGGTACATAGTACAAACATGATATCACAGACATTCTCTAATTGACTAGCACCCAAATATATACATGCACCAGTTGAGAAAAAACATGACTTGGACAGTGTGGTAAAGAAAAATCAGTGTGCGATGCACACTTGTTTTGGGACGAAGGAAGTATGGAACACAAATTATATAACCAACTTGATACATATGTAAGAATTAATGTTGTATGCTGGGCATGCTGTACATTCCTGAACTGAATCATGGTGACAGCAACAGAGATAGCAGCATGGTGAGAATCAACAACTCAGAGATTCAGACTGAATCATCCATCCATCTATCTGAAAACTACCATGAAATACTACCATGAAACTACCATGAAAATCACCCGAGCTTGACGTGCACCCGCTCGAACACGAAGGCCAATATCTTCTTCTTCCACGACAGCTGCCCCTCGAAGCTCAGGCTCCCCGCCGCTCCCAGGTACACCCCGTTCTTGATCCTTTGCCCCTGGTGGTGACAACCAAAAATTTCTCCAGAATTAGCTTCAGTTTCAGAAACATACTGTCTGTCTGTCAGTCATGGTTGCTCCATATGTCGGTCTAGAATCTGATGCCATGGCTGAAATGCGAGAGGAGCTCACTCACCACGGCGTCGAATCGCTGGACGGCGGTCACCGGGAAGTAGCTGCCTTTCTCGAGCTTACTACCCTGGGAGACATTCAGCCAAACCAATTGATTAATTAACCTGATCACCTGGGCGGTGAACTAATTGCATTGTTTGGGTTGAAGTTCAGGTGTTTGCTCACCTAGGCAGTGAAGATGAGCTTCCACGTCCTGTCGGGGGACTCGGTCCCGCCGAGCGTCTCGAAGAAGGCAGAGGTGTCGAGCAGGGGCTGCTTATCGGTGGCCGGATGGCGCGACGCCTCCCGTCAGTCCTCTGGTGGTGAGGGCGGGAGGGGAGGGGGAGGACGAGAAGCTTCGAGGAGGAGGACGAGAAGCCCTCCGCTCGCCACCGCCTCCTCCTCGGCGGTGTGGGTGGATGGTGGGAGACGATGTGGTGGGGTGGACGACAAGAGAGCGATGCGGTGGGAGTCCATCGACCTGAGAGCAATGCGGTGGGAGCGCATCGGCAGGAGCCGCCGTCTTCGATCTGGATCGGGGAGAGGAAGAGAGAGAGGTGGCGGCGTGTGGAAGGACAAAGGGGATCGAGCGAGGAGACTCTGCCGCGGGCTACTAGGGTTTGGGTCGGGTTGTAGAGAGGTGAGTGCCCCCCGTTGGATCTGTTGTGTGTGGACAGCTCGGATCAGCTATAGTGGGGTGATCCGTGAGAAGAATCCTGATTGGTTCAAAACATTTGTGCTTTAAAATAGTTTCTAAGTACTGAAACTAGGGAGATTTATGAAGCAGCCATCAAAAATATGTCAACTTATAGTGTGGAGCGCTGCGCATCGAAGCACGCACGAAATGGCAAACAATGTTGGCTAAGAAAGTTTTTATTTTTTGACGAAAAAATCATTTTCCATTTTTCGAGTGCGCAAAATGAGTTTTTTTGTGAAGGACCTACCATTTATTTGCTGAAAAATTGGAACAAATCATTTTATAAAATATTAGGCCATATTTAATACACAATTGACAAAATATTTGGGTACCAAAATCTTTTGATCCACCTCTAGTGAAAAAGACAAAACTCTGCCAATTTAGTTGGAAGCGGGTCAAATTTGAACTAGAGGTTCATCATAGTTTGCTTTTTATTTTTTCCAAAAATCATTTATAGGTAAAAAGTAGCTATCTAATCAGAGATCTAATAAAATTTTGGCAAGATTCAACCCCTAGCTATGAACGTTCATGCCCGTTGTTTCGGCCGCATTTTGAAACGGGCATAAATAATCCAAAAAAATCAAACAATTATAAAACCTTCACGTTGTGTCATTATATGTGACCAGGTTACCATGAAAAATAATAAACTTGTAATGCAGTAATTATTTTTAAAAAGTGTTCTCATAAATGAGCTATCATGTGTGAAGATTCATGGATTTCAAGCCAAATGATCAATCTTATGGCCACATTCATGGCATAGTTTGTTCAAATGGTCTCATTATTGTGCACAAGGGTGCATGTTGGAATGACAAACAATGTTGACAAAGAAAGATTTCATTTTCTTTGCACAAAAAATTCATTTTCCATTTTTCGAGTGCCCAAAATGAGTTTTTTTTGTGAAGGACCTACCAAATATTTGTTGCAAAATTGGACAAAATCATTTTTATAAAATATTAGGACATATTTAATGCACAATTGACAAAAAGTTTGGGTGCCCAAAGCTTTCGATCCACCTCTAGTGAAAAAGACAAAACCCTACTGATTCGGGAGGAACTGAGACAAATTTGAACTAGAGGTGTCTCATAGTTTGCTCTTTATTTTTTCCAAAAAATATTTATAGGTAAATAAGTATCTATTTAATCAGAGATCCAACAAAATTTTGGCAAGATTCAACCCCTAGCTATGAACGGTCATGCCCGCCGTTTCGATCGCATTTTGAAACGGGCATAAATAATTCAAAAATAAATAAAAAAATGCAAAACCTTCGTGTTGTGTCATCATATGTGACAAAGTTACCAGGAAAAATAACAAACTTGTAATACGGTAATTATTTTTAAAAAAGTGTTCTCAGAAATGAGCTATCATGTGTGAAGATTCATGACTTTCAAGCCAAATGATCAATCTTATGTCCACATTCATGGAATAGTTTGTTCAAATAATCTCATATTGTGCATAGGGGTGCATGTTGGAATGACAAACAATGTTGACAAAGGGAGTTTTCATTTTCTTTGCACAAAAAAATCATTTTCCTTTTTTCGAGTGCCCAAAATGAGTTTTTTTGTGAAGGACCTACCAAATATTTGTTACAAAATTGGACAGAATAATTTTTGTAAAATATTAGGCCATAGTTAATGTGAAGTTGAAAAAAAATTTGGGTGCCAAAAGCTATCGATCCACCTCTAGTGAAAAAGACAAAACTCTGTCGATTCAGTGGGAACCGAGACAAATTTGAACTGCAACTGCCTTATAGTTTGCTCATGATTTTTTCAAAAAATCATTTCTATTTACATAAGTATCCGTTTAATCAGAAATACATTGTTTGGTGGCGATATGTCGAGGTTTAGATGGTGGCCGAGTGCCCCAACTCTAGAGCACGTAAACTCGCATGCCCGCCGCGTGGTCACCGCATGACCGTGGCATTGCCATGAGTTCTAGACGGCATAGGCATGTATAGTGGGCTGGACACTCCTCAGGTAGGTGCTAGGAAAAAAATTACAGTAGAAGAATCTCACGAGGAGACGGAACTATGCTCAAACATGAATTAGCAACCAAGTATTTGATTAGCGGTACGGGAAATGCACATGGACAATGGACATGAATTTTGGCTGAGGATGATCATCTACTAAGAAGACCGTCTTCACAAATTTTCAGCTCAAATGGATGAGCTTAGGTGGTACTTCCTTTACAAAGTACCACACTGGACAAAAATATGAATGTTGAAGATGGGCTCAAAATAATGAATAGATTAAGACGAATATTGGCATGTGGCAATTATTTGGAAATGGAAGATCTCCCAAAAAGTTTGAGGGCAATATGAGGGGTCTATATAGCACTTGCTTTGCAATGTGCCAATCTGGACAGAAAGTAGAAATTGAAGCTGGGCTCACATAGATGATTAGATTAATCTGAAATTTGTAGGAGGATGATAATTTGGGCATATGAAGGCACTCGAAAAATTTCATACTATTTGGGTAAATAAAAATGGTACTTTCTTCACAATGCTCTTCACTGAAGAGAATATTAGGAAAAATGTTGAGGGAAATTGGCTAAATTAAATGAGCTAGAATTTGGTGGAGGGAGGTTGTGTGATCATGGTCATGTACTAGTAAAGTTTCAGCAATTATAAAGAAATATAAAATGTAGTTGCTTCACAGACTGAAAATATTACTAGAAACAAATATTGGATGGTGAGCTCACATGGATTGTTAGACGGGGCTAAAATTTTGTGGATAGCGATTATTTGGGTATATAGAAGATCTAGGAAAAATTCAACTCGTTATGATATGCATAGACAGTACTTCCTTCACAAAGCTTCTAGGTGAACGAATATTTTGGAAATTTGCCGAGGACGATTTAGTGGGCAAATGGAGCTGAATTTTTCCATGAGGCAATGATTTGGATAGCAAAGAGTTCCCAAAAATTTTGAGGGCAATCAAAAATATATAAGTAGCACTTCCTTCACAAAGTATTGTTCTGAACAGAATAGGAAAATGAATATTTTTGAATTATTTTTGAACTAGGCAAGGAAGGTTTTTGACATATTTGATGAAGATATGATACAAAGTGTTTATGAGAATTGTTTGGAAATTTTGGGAATAACAAAGATATAGGTTGCTTCACAACCTAGGGCAAAAATTGACACATGGACATGACATGTAGGCAAAACTGATGAGGTGGTTGTTAGTGCATCTAGTGCCCCTTAGTGATTTTGGTGTATTGAAGACTTACAGGTTAAGGTACTAATGCGTTTGTGAGTGTACACAGGCTCTATAAGTCGATGAGGAGTTTGATATATTCGGAGATTATCGACCCCTAAAAATGTATGTCTTCAAGTGAAGACTTTGCTGAAGACTTTCTGAAGACTTTGGTGAAGACTTTGTGAAGACTTTGAAAATGAAGAAGTTGGTGTGACCTTGAAGATATGAACGAGGAATATGAAGCGTAAAGACTTTTGTTTTCATAGTTTCGTTTCCTTTATTTGAGTCATAGGAAACACCGTACTGTTAAAGGGGGCCGAGGTAATAGTAAGGAAAATTTCCAACTGATGCTCAACTCCAAAATCCTCAACCCATACAATCCTTCGAGTGAAGCCTTTGGAAATCTCTTACGGTTCAGATAAGTTCTTCAGTGACAGAGACGAAGTTCTTCTGGTCACTGAGGAAATTGATCTGACTGAGGAGTTAGGATTTCGCCAGTACGAATTGCCTACAACTGAGGAACATGATAAGCTGAGGACTTCCATAGTTTGAATTTTCGACCGTTGTTGTGCTTAGCGCCAGCTATCCCCAATCATTCTTATCCACATAACAGTCATATCATTGGGGGCATTTATGTCTTATCATGGCAGGTTGCATCCTAGCTATAAATAGCCACCCCCCACAACCACTAGCTGGTTGGCTGCTCCGAGAGAGAGAACTGACACTTGTCATTTGAGAGCAACCCATCCTTCGAGGACTTTTGAGAGAAAATCATCAGTGAGGAAAAACCTACAATCAAACCACAAAACCCAAAATGATTGAGCATCACTGAAGAAATTCCTGTGTGGAACCGACGCTTGTTACCTTTGACGACTGTGCATCCTCCAGATGGTTAGGCGTCATGGTCTAGTGCTCCTGCGGTCAATTGGGGACCATGAAGTGACCTTGGTCTAGAGCATTCAACAGTAAATTGTGGATCGCCGGGTGACCAGTTTGTGAGGGTTTTGGAAGTCTACCCTGAAGACTTACCACGAGTGTTGGGCGAGGACTGTGTGACCTTAGCTCAAGGAGAATACCGTAAGGACTGTGTGTCCTGGGACTGTGTGTCCTCTGGTTTAAATACCAGGCCACTCCAAACCAGACGTACGACTGTCACAGCAGTTGGAACTGGGTCATCAAACCATTGTCTTCATCGAGCTATCTGGTTCTATTTCCTCAACCCCTCTATTCCTCATATACCCGTTGATGAAATTGATTGTTATTGTTTGAAGTATTTGAGTGAAGACTTTCACAAATTCCTCACCTCAAATTCTTCAAGTTACCTTGATCATCACTGCTTATCCTGTATCACGCTACTCTCTATTTGTGCATGTTTCATTTCTTCATGAAGACCATGCTGTTACTATGTTCCTCATGCACTTGAGTACTTATTCTGCTGCTAGTTATTCATCACATTTCAAATTCCTCAAAGTTGAAATTCCTCAAGTGACGAGTTTGTAAAAATTGCCTATTCACCCCCCTCTAGTCGCGATAACGCACTTTCAATTGGTATCAGAGTAGGTACTCCCTCGCTCTGTGTGATTTTGGTTTAACCACCTGGAGTCTAGTTATGTCGACTGCAGGTATGATCAAGGTTTCCACGAGGTGTCCTACCTTCGATGGGACAGACTACCCCTACTGGAAGAACAAGATGCGTATGCACCTTGAAGCTATTGACAACGATCTCTGGTATGTTGTGGAAAATGGTGTACCCTCTATCACTCCCACTGTTACTACTGCTGATGTGAAGAGATTCAAGCAACTTGATTCTCAAGCGAAGAATATCATCTGTGGCCATCTGAGCAAAGGTCAGTATGGCAGAGTGAGTGCTTTGGAGTTTGCTAAGCTTATCTGGGATAGGCTGCCCAAAGTCAACAAAGGTGTTTCCACTCAACGTGACTCTCGTGTTGATGTTCTTCGCAATCTCTTCAACCGCTTCAAGAGACTTGACAATGAAAATGTTCAGCAAACATTTGATCGCCTCACTGATCCAATGAACTTCAAGCATTGGGTGCCACTGATATCACTGACCATGAAGTGGTGAAGAAACTGCTACGGTCTCTCGATTCCTCATTTGATACTTTGGCTTTGATGATCCAAGAACGTGGAGATTATAAAGCTCTTGATCCTGCTGATATTCTTGAGAGACTCAATACTCATGAATTCCAACAAGCTAAAAAGAGAGATCTCTACGGGCCAAGCTATGGAAGATCTCGTGCACTGAAGGCAAAAGCAATTTCCTCATCTGAAGAAGAAGATTCTGACATCAGCCTTGGTGATCCTGAAGAACTAAGTCAGCAACTAGCAATGCTTTTGAGGAAATTCGAGAAGTTTTCAAGGAGAGGTGGATTTGGAAAGTCATCAAAAAGTGGCTTGAGGAAATCAGATTCCTCAGAAGATTACAAGAAAAGAATCTGTCATCGTTGCAAGAAGCCTGGTCACTTTATCTCAGACTGTCCTCTTTGGGAAAAAGACTCAAAGAAGAAGAAGAAATACAATGATAGTTCTGATGACTCAAAGAAAAAGAAGAAATCTTGAAAGTCCTCATATGCAAAGTCCTCATCTTCAAAGTCCTTAAAGCACAAGAAGAATGGTTCCAGAAAGGCTCGAGCATTCATCGGCAAGGAAATGGATTCTGAGGAAGAATCTGAAGAATATGAAGAAGAGGAAGAGTCCGAGGAGGAATCAGAATCTGGTGTCACTAGCCTTGCTCTCGCTACTGCTTTCGTCAGCAAGTCCATCTTCAACGATGAAGAATTTGACTACTCCAACGACTCTAACGTTAGCAATGATGATCATGCTCCCACCTATTGCTTCATGGCAAAAGGCTCAAAGGTACACAAACATCATTCCTCATCTGAATAAAGTGAAGGTGAATCTGATGATTATGTGAAACCTAGCTATGCTAAACTTGTTAAAATTGCCACTAAGAAACAAAGTGCACTTGAAAAGGTTCGGAAAATGCTAGACAAAAGCGATGATCTGTTAAACCAGGAAGTGGATCGAACTCAAACTCTGTTTGTCGATCTCAAAAGTCTTCAGACAAAGTATGATAACCTACAGAGTCATCATAACGACCTCTTAGCTGATCATGAGAAGCTTTCTTATGAATTTCTTCAAACAAAGCAAGATCTTGAGAAACTGAGGGTGTCACATGAAGATCTCCAAAGGGAAAACGATTCCTTACTAGCTCAACAGACCAGTACCGCTCAGGAAGATTTCATTCCACCTTGTTTGAAATGCATCGAACGTGAAACTCCTAATTCTTCACCTGAATGTTCAAATGCTTCTACTATTGTAAATTCTTCAACTATTCCAGTGGTCTCAAATTCCTCACCTGAGGATACCACAAGTATCACTGACGAAAATGCAGGGTTGAAGGAATTGTATGTGACAGGCATGTACAAAAGTCTCAAAGGGCATCAAACCCTTTGCGATGTCCTGAAAAAGCAGATACTGAACAGGAACCCTAGGAAAGAGGGTATTGCCTTTGTGAGGAAACTCAATGCTGATGGATCCTACTGGACATCTAAGCAGTACCCCAAAACCTCATGGGTTGCTGCAAAAGGATCTCCTGTAGATCCATCCACTTTATCTGGCTTTACTTGTGAAACTTCATATTCCTCTGATGAGTCACTTGACTCCAATTACAGATTCTTCAAAAATCAGAAAAGTGAAGTATTTGGTAGATATGTTGGAACTAACTATAGGAACGGTTCTCCTATGATGAAAATCTGGGTTCCCAAGAGCTACCTACAAAATCTTCAAGCGAATGTCCTCACGACACCACTCATGAAGAATAGGAACCCCAGATCAAATTCCTCATATGGACCAAAGTCCTCACTTGGACCAAATTCCTCAAATGGTCAAAATCATCATTCTCGTGCTAATGCCTCTGTTTCGCAGGGAAAACCTAAGAGTTGTGAATATGTGCATTATTCTTCAAACCATTATGTTCATAAGTCCTCGAAGAATTTCTCTGCTTATTCATTTGAATACTCTAACCCTCGCCCTGTGAAACGAAACGCACTTGCTTCTATGCCTCCCTTCTCATATGGTACTCGCAGAATGATGAATTCTTTGCCACCCCTCCAGTTGTGGGTGGTGAGGAAATCAAACTGACATCTTATGCAGGGTCAGGTCTCCAGATGAATTTGAACATCTGATGAATTTGCTAGAGACCTGAGGAAATGCTTGAAAGGACGCAAGCTAACCATGATGAAATGAATTCTTCATTTCTCACATCCTCACTCTACTTGCTTACTATCTTGTGTGATGAAATTCTGTCTGATGAAATTGATGTCATATTCTTCACTCTGAAGCATATGAGTTCGTAAGTTGTACTAATTCATCTGCAGGATGATACTCCAAAAGCTACTGAGTGGGTCCTCGACAGTGGATGCACAAACCACATGACTGGTGACAAGAGTCTTCTGATGAATTTGCCACTTGCTCCATCTCATCTGAAGCATATCACCTACGCAGACAAAGGAAAAAAGCAAGGTATTGGGTCTAGGTAAGGTTGCAATCTCTAAGGACCAAACCATGGATAAGGTGATGCTTGTCGAATCCCTAGGGTTCAACCTTATGTCTGTCTCAATGCTTTGTGATCTTGACATGATTGTCGTATTTGGAAAATATCATTGTGTTGTCATCACGGAATCTGACAATTCCAAAGTCTTCGAAGGCTTTAGGAGAGGAGACTTGTATATTGTTGATTTCTCTATAGGTCCTCAGCCTGCCATATGCCTACTTGCAAAGTCCTCAGAAGGCTGGTTGTGGCATCAACGACTTGGACATGTTGGTATGAGGAACTTGCACACGCTCGTGAAGAAAAAGCACGTCATTGGCATTGAAGGTGTCAAATTCCTCAAGGACCACCTCTGTGGTGCATGTAAATCTGGGAAGATGACCAGATCCAAGCATCCCTCAAAGATAATCATGACCACGACTCGACACTTTGAATTGCTTCACATGGATCTCTTTGGCCCCACTCATTACTCCACACTAACAAATTCTTCAAGTTTGTATGGCTTTGTCATTGTTGATGATTACTCTCATTACACTTCGGTGCATATTATTCTATACAAGACTGAAGTGCAGGATGTCTTCAGACGATTTGCTTCAAGGGCCTGCACCAACTTCAGCGTCAAGATCAAGCATATCAGGAGTGATAATGGGACTGAGTGCAAGAACACCAATCTTGATGAATATCTCGATGAACTTGGTATTACTCATGAGTTATCTGCCCCTTATACTCCTCAGCAAAATGGCGTCGTGGAGCACAAGAACAAGACTCTTGTTGACATGGCTCGCACCATGCTTTATGAATACAAGACTCCTCATTGCTTCTGGCCTGAGGCAATTGATACTGCATGCCACATCATCAACAGGGTATATCTTCACAAATTCTTCAAGAAGACTTCATATGAATTTATGACTGGCAAGAAACCCAATGTAAGTTATCTCAAAGTCTTTGGTGCAAAATGCTGCATTAGAGATCCTCACCACAGTTCTAAATTTGCACCGAAAGCACATGAAGGTTTTATGGTTGGTTACGGAAAGGACTCGCACACCTACAAAGTCTTCAACACCTACCACCACAAGGTTGTTGAAACTGTATATGTGCGGTTTGACGAAACTGATGGCTCGCAAAGAGAGCACATGCCTTCTGTGTTAGGTGAACAGTCTCCTGAGGAATCTATTAAGCTGAAGGCTACTGAAGATGTCATACCCACTGAGGAAGTCATTCCAACGAATGAATACATTCATGATGATACACCTAAAGAAAATGGTGCTGAAGAAAATCCTCAGCCACGTCAACCTGCTCACCCAAGAGTTGCAAATGAAGTGCAGATTGACAAAATCATCGATGACATCAATGCACCAAGTCCTCTCACTCGCTCAAAAGCTTCACATTTGACTAACTTTTGTGGGCACTTTGCCTTTGTCTCTATCATAGAGCCCACCAAAGTTGATGAATCATTCAAGGAGCCTGAGTGGGTTCAAGCTATGCAAGAGGAATTGTATCAATTCAAGCTCAAAAATGTGTGGGAACTTATTAAGCGGCCAGATCCTCGCAAGCATAACATCATAGGTACCAAGTGGATCTACCGCAACAAGCAAGATGAAAATGGCCTTGTGGTAAGGAATAAGGCTCGTCATGTAGCTCAAGGCTACACACAGGTTGAGGGAATTGACTTTGATGAAACTTTTGCACCTGTTGCTAGACTTGAAGTTATTCGCATATTGCTTGCTTATGCTAACCATCATGATATCATCTTATATCAAATGGATGTGAAAAGTGCATTCCTCAATGGTAAGCTTGAGGAATAAGTATATGTTGCTCAACCCCCATGTTTTGAAGACCCTAAGCATCCTAACAAAGTCTTCAGACTCAACAAGGCCCTCTATGGCCTCTAAGCAGGCCCCTTGGGCGTGGTACGACACTCTGAAGGAATTCGTCATGAAGAAAGCCTTCAAACCCGGTTCACTCGACCAACTCTTTTCACAAAATCCTATGACAATGAACTTTTCATATGCCAAATATACGTAGACGATATTATCTTTGGCTGTACTGACAAACGTTAAAGTGATGAATTTGCCTATATGATGAGTGGTATCCCAAGGGCTCAAATCTTCACCTCGTCAGATACACTGATGCTGACTATGCTGGAGATCATGTGGATCGCAAGTCAACCTCGGGCACATGTCATTTCGTCGGACGATCCTTAGTCTGTTGGTCCTCGAAGAAGCAGAACTGCGTTTCACTCTCTACTACTGAAGCTGAGTACATCGTTGCCGGTTCATCTTGCGCTCAGCTACTATGGATGAAGCAAACCCTCAAGGACTACGACATCAAGCTGAAGAATGTGCCTCTTTACTGCGACAACGAGAGTGCCATCAAGATTGCTTATAACCCAGTTCAGCATTCCAAGACCAAGCACATCCAAATTCGTCATCACTTTCTTCGAGATCATGTACTCAAGGGCGACATCTCCATCGACCACATCCCCACTAAAGAACAGTTGGCCGATATCTTCACTAAGCCCTTGGATGAAAAGAGATTTTGCAAGTTGCGGTGTGAGCTAAATATCTTAGAATCTTCGAATGTCCTTTGAAGAAAGACACACATCCTAACACTTATGCAAAATTGATGACCTTGATGTGCAACACACGAAGAAATGTTTTCCTTCAATCAATGAAGAATAACCCTCTAAGTGTGAAGAAATTAATGAAGAATTTGATTCTCAGAACCCTACGACAATTGTACGCGGTGTCTGAAGTCCTCATTCTTATATGGTGGGTCATGCCACCAACAATAATTGAAATTCTTCTAAGTTGAGTTTTTCATCATTTGTGCAAATTATTCAAATCATCAAATTCCTCAAATTTTCCAAATTCCTCAACTTTTCAAATTCTTCAAACTTTGAAACTCGTGTTCTTTATTGACTATATATATATATATTTGAGTTTTAGTGTCCTCAACATCATTCACTTATTGCTAATTCTTCAAGTTGATTTTCATCTAAGTGAATGTGATCGGACCCTTTACCCCTCTATGCTAAACTCAACCCAGTCTGTTCACAAATTCTTCATATGCGTTCTACTTTGAAACTCGTTCAAAGTCTTCACTATGTCCTTGACAGTTGAAGAATTTGCGAACGGAAGATTTGAAATTTACACTATCAAAATATTCAGCGGTTCCCGAACAAACGGTTCTGGTTCCCGCGCCTGGATAACCCACGATCACCACCGCTCAGTACATGGGTGACACCTGTCGCGTGGAGAGCAAGGGTCAGGGGCAATCCTGTCCAAAATCTTTGGGCGGATTGGTTTTCACTTCCTCTATAAATACCCCCTTCCCATCAACTGTGCTCGGTTAGTCCGAATCTCATCCCTCTCCCGAGCTCCAACCTAGCGCTGCCGCTAAAGTCATCGTCGCCAGTGAGGAAGAGCTTCACTACCTCAACCTCGTCGTCGCCGTACTCGCACCGGTCGCGGAAATCCTCATCCCGCCGCCGCTGTAGCTGTCTCCCTTGCCAAGCTAGGGCGTGGGAGATCTGAATGCACGAACTTCCCAATCTCATCTCTGAGTTCATCGTGTTCTTCACCAGGGTAAATAAAATTTATTTTTACTGCCCTTGTTTGATCCTCAAATGCTCTTCATATTCCTCAAAAGGTGTTTGTTCTTCATGAACCTTAATTTAAAGCACCTTACATCTCCTCATACTTGATGATTTTCTCTAAGTAATGATTTTCTTCAAGATTCCTCAATTGTGCAAATCCTCAAAATTTGTACAACTTAGGAACCTGAGACAAAGAACACTTAGTGAAATTCCTCAAGACATCCATGGTCAAATTCCTCACACCTAATTTTTCTTCAAAATTTCTGAGAATGCATATGACCTCTTCAAATTCCTCGCACCTATACTCTGTTCACAGGTACAACATGTCCGCTAATGAATCACTAGGTTCTCATCAACTTAACTCATTTGTAGCACTTCTTGAAGAAAAATTGTATACCTCTTCAGAATCTTCAAGAGTTCATATTCCTCAAGTGAAGAAAATGGCTGACGGAAAGAAACCTCAGAAAGGAGGAAAGAAGCTAGATGTGCACACCGCCTTTGAGATACCAGAGGATGTGTATGATGAATATTGCACACCTGATGAAGAAACACATGGAAAAGATACGACCAAGCAGAGAAAGATCCGTCTATAAAAGATTGAGAGGAGATGGGCAAAGGAATGGAAAGAATATCGTTATGTAAACCCAAAGTACATGATGAAATTTGTAGTGAAACCACCTTGCAGCAGGCCTCCTCTAGCTCAGAATCAAATCGCTGATCCCACAAGCCTAAAGACTGGTGAGGACTTTCCTCATCTATGGGAGAAGCAGCAAACCAAGCTGGCTAGGAAAGTCAAAGAAGCAGTGAAGAAATTCAATGAAGATTCTGCTAATGCTGCCTCTGCCGGAGCTTCTGCAAGTGCTCCAAAGAAAATCATGAAGAAATCTGCTTTGAAGATAGGTTCTTCAACATCAAGACCTTCACAGCAGATTCCTCAAGGTCAAAGGCCTCAGCCTACAAAGTCCTCAGCACCTAGAACTGTCGCTGCTCAGTCTTCTGCGGCAGTTACAAAGTCCTCAACACTAGTGCATCTGGCTACATGCAAGAGGACTGAGGGTTTCACCAGAGTCCCAAAGATCACCGCTAGCTCTTCTAACACAGCAAAGTCTTCAACTAGCCCCTCTGCGTTGAAGCTGAAGAAAACTGCGAGGTCAAAGACCAAGTCCTCACACAAGCAAGGCTGTGATGACCATACCCTCACGTTCTAAGGATAATGATGGTGATGATGATGAAGCTGATGATGAGGAATTGGAAGAAATCATCAGACAAAGTTAGCACAGGGCTGCTAGAGCAAAGGGTAGCTCTGTTCCTCTCATGTTGGATCCCAAGATGATCCTCAACTTCATCAATATATGGCATGAAGACCTAAACACCCCACTTTCTTCACTAAATCTTCCTCCTGAAGTGGATCATGTCCTCACCCACTTCATCTCTGAAGAACAATGGAAGAGAGAACAAGCTCTGAGAGCTAAGAGGAATAGGACTCGAAAAGAAAAGTTTCTGCATGAAAATGTGATGAATTTGACCCCAAATCAACTCGTCACAGTTCAGTCCAAAATTCACACACTCTCTATGGATCAAAAGAGATATGATGTTGAATGGAAGGGCACCAAGGTCAGATTCGTCAGGGCTGCTCAAGCAGCTATAAAGGATCACAACACCAGGGTTGCAGCTCGATCGCAACCACAAAAGCCTCAGTCTGAAGAAATTTCTTAGACTACAGATGAAACTCCTTAGGCAGCTGATGGAAATGCTCAGCCTGATGAAACTGCTGAAGGAAATGCTTTTGCACCAGAAGTAACTGCCAGTGCTGCTGAGGGAACTCAGACCACTGATGAACATGCCAGGGCAACCTCCAATGTTGTGCTTGAGGAAACTGCTATGCCAACAGGTACTTCTATTGTACCTGAAGAATCTGATAGGCCAGCTGAAGAATCTGCTGTGCCTAAAGAAACTGAACCACCCAAGGCGGCTGCATCAGTCTTTCCTGAAGAAACTGCTACTGCCGAGGAAAATCCACTCAAGAGAAAAGCGTCAACTTCTGATGCCCCTGTGTTGAAGAAGTTGGAAACTTCATCAAGTTCCTCAACAACTTCAATTGATGCAACTCCAATTTCCTCAGCACCAGCCTATGTTATTGTGCCATTAGGGGAAGAGTATGTCATCCCTGAAGAAGAAGAAAATCATTCGGCTGCTTCCACAGAGCCTCTTGATGAGGAAATTTTCATTGATGACACTGCATCAACCCCCAAGGTATCATCGCCCCAGCTTCTGGTAACTGCTGAGGAAGCTGGCGTAGAAGAAATTGATGAAGAAGTTGACATTGGTGACACTACTCCAGTCGTAAATGATGAATATTGGGAATTTGCACATCCCAATTCACCAATGGAAACTCCTCTTATGTTGATTCCTCAGTCACCTGCATAGACTGAAGAAATCCCAGAAGACTTTGCACATCTGTACCTTCCAGATAGTGAAGAAATTCCAGCTGCAACAGCCGAGGAAAATGATGCTCCGGCCACTATCGAGGAACCGGTTCTGCAAATCACTCAGTCTGCTGTTCCTCCAATGCCAACGAAGATCAAGGGGCGCACACGAACAAATCTTCAACCCAAGCCAAGACTGCCCTTCAAAGGCATTGTTCGTCCCAAATTCCTCAAGAATAATTTGTTCGATGAACACTCATTCTTCTCTGGACTAAACCCCTATGACTCTACAAGGACTGGTCGCAACAGATTCTGGACTGCCTCTCAACTCAACTACTATGCATCAGTCCAATATGAGAAGAAGAAAGTCTTCGAGCACCATTAGATTCCTCATACTGATATGGAAAGTCTTCCATCATTCACTCCAGTGCTCCAAGTTCTCTATGATGCAGGCCTTCTTCCATTCTGTGTCGACATCTGCGACTGGAATGAAGAAATCATTATTCAATTCTATGCCATGCTGCATATTAGCAGAAATTCCTCAGACATCAACTCATGGATATTGGACTGGATGACTGGCATGACCCACTTCACTGCTCAAGCCTCTGAATTGCTTCAGTGTGTCCCTGTTCCAATTCCCTCAGATGAAGCCCGCAAACTGTTTAATGAGCCTGCACTTCCTAATCAGCTGATGCAAGTGTTGATGAAGCCTTTGCCTCCTGGAACACCTCAACCAAACACCTTTCTTGTGAAGAATATGCTATATGTGCCCAGGACTGTTTACCATATCCTCACAAATACACTATGTCCTCAGAAAGGTCATGATTCTGAAGAAGAAGAAGTGGAAGGAGTCATGAAGAATATGCTCTTCAACATCATTCATGGGATTCCCATCGACTTGCATGATTTCTTTATGAGGACTTTGGCCAGTGCTGCCTTAGCTCCATTTGAACAGAAGCCCTATGCGTCATGGATCATGAAATTCATCAGGGCAAAGTCCTCAGTTCCCTTCAAGGCTGATTTTCAGAATCATTTTGGCTTTCTGCCTCCAATAGAAGTCATCAAGGGCTCAATTGCCTCAGTTGAAGGAAAAGGCAAATCTGTCATTGATGAAGGCACTCGTCCTTTGGATGGACAGTTCCGCAAAGCCGCTTCCTTCTCCACCAATGATGACACTGCCACTCAAGACTCCGGTGCAAGAGCCTCAGCTCAACAACCTCAAGCGTCTGCCCCTCGTGTGATGGCTGATCGCGAGCTTCTAATAAGTCTTCATCAGAAGGTCGATCACAATCACAAGTGGGTGAAGCGTCAACTTGGTTACATTGTGTAGAACATGACTGTGACGCAGAACACAGTGAAGAGAAATCCCTACTATGTGCATGAAACCCTTAACCGCACTTGGACCGTACTGTCTCACATCATGCCTTCTGAAGAACTGGATGAGCTGGATATTGAGGAACATCTCGACTGGGCTCGACGACCTCAGAAGAAATTCAAGAAAGTTCAAGTTCCTCTGATGGTAGCAAGTTCATATTCTTCATCTCGCGAGCATGATGACGATGAAGACATTGACGACACTACTGCAGGCCCTGCATCGACAAACGACCCCGACAACGCTGGCACTCCTTCCTCACCAACACGATGAAATTCTTCATAGGGGCGTTAGTCATCACTTTTTCTTCCCTTTTGGTCTTCGATGACAAAGGGGGAGAAAATTTGAGTTAGTCTTCAAGCGGGTCTCTATAAATAGGTTATTTTTGTTTAAGTTACAACTCTCGCTCTTCCGAAACTTTTGTTGATTGAGTTGTAAACTTAAGTCCAATGGTGGTCTGACACTTTTGAACTATTTCCTCGCATGTTTATTTTCTCAAATACCTTAATGCATGCATGCTGAATTTCGTCAGACACCATTTTCCTCACGCATTTCAAATTCTTCATATCATATATTCAAATGCGTGTATGAATTACAAGATATAGGGGGAATTCTCCATGTTTGAACCTGCCATGTGCATTTGCAGTCCAAAGCAAATTCCTCAAATATGCACATCTTCCGGGGGAGTTCTTCTATATCTTGCAATCAAATTCCTCAAAATATGTACCTTCACTTCATATGTTTATCCCCGTTGAAAACTTAACCTATTTGTCATCAATCACCAAAAAGGGGGAGTTTGTTAGTGCATCTAGTGCCCCTTAGTGATTTTGGTGTATTGAAGACTTACAGGTTAAGGTACTAATGTGTTTGTGAGTGTACACATGCTCTATAAGTCGATGAGGAGTTTGATATATTCGGAGATTATCGACCCCTAAAAATGTATGTCTTCAAGTGAAGACTTTGCTGAAGACTTTCTGAAGACTTTGGTGAAGACTTTGTGAAGACTTTGAAAATGAAGAAGTTGGTGTGACCTTGAAGATATGAACGAGGAATATGAAGCGTGAAGACTTTTGTTTTCATAGTTTCGTTTCCTTTATTTGAGTCATAGGAAACACCGTACTGTTAAAGGGGGCCGAGGTAATACTAACGAAAATTTCCAGCTGATGCTCAACTCCAAAATCCTCAACCCATACAATCCTTCGAGTGATGCCTTTGGAAATCTCTTACGGTTCAGATAAGTTCTTTAGTGACAGAGACGAAGTTCTTCTGGTCACTGAGGAAATTGATCTGACTGAGGAGTTAGGATTTCGCATGTGCGAATTGCCTACAAGTGAGGAACATGATAAGCTGAGGACTTCATAGTTTGAAATTCCGATCGTTGATGTGCTTAGCACCAACTATCCCCAATCATTCTTATCCACATAACGGTCATATCATTGGGGGCATTTATGTCTTATCATGTCAGGTTGCATCCTGGCTATAAATAGCCACCCCCCACAACCACTAGTTGGTTGGCTGCTCCGAGAGAGAGAACTGACACTTGTCATTTGAGAGCAACCCATCCTCCGAGGACTTTTGAGAGAAAATCATCAGTGAGGAAAAACCTACAATCAAACCACAAAACCGAAAGTAATTGAGCATCACTGAAGAAATTCCTGTGTGGAACTGACGCATGTTACCTTTGAGGACTGTGCATCCTCCAGACGGTTAGGCGTCATGGTCTAGTGCTCCTGTAGTCAATTGGGGACCACGAAGTAACCTTGGTCTAGAGCATCCAGTAGTAAATTTTGGATCGCCGGGTGACCAGTTTGTGAGGGTTTTGGAAGTCTACCCTGAAGACTTACCACGAGTGTTGGGCGAGGATTGTGTGACCTTAGCTCAAGGAGAATACGGTAAGGACTGTGTGTCCTGGGACTGTGTGTCCTGGGACTGTGTGTCCTCTGGTTTAAATACCAGGCCACTCCAAACCAGACGTACGACCGTCACAACAGTTGGAACTGGGTCATCAAACCATTGTCTTCATCGAGCTATCTGGTTCTATTTCCTCAACCCCTCTATTCCTCATATACCTGTTGATGAAATTGATTGTTACTGTTTGAAGAATTTGAGTGAAGACTTCCACAAATTCCTCACCTCAAATTCTTCAAGTTACCTTGTTCATCACTACTTATCCTGTATCACGCTACTCTCTATTTGTGCATGTTCCATTTCATCATGAAGACTATGTTGTTACTATGTTCCTCATGCACTTGAGTATTTATTCCGCTGCTAGTTATTGATCACATTTCAAATTCCTCAAAGTTGAAATTCCTCAAGTGATGAGTTTGTAAAAATCGCCTATTCACCTCCCTCTAGTCGATATAACGCACTTTCAATGGTGCCAAGTCATAGCTTACGACCATTTATATTGGTCATTATCAGCTAGAAATAAGGCAGTGGACCGGTGTTGTTCGCTTTATGACCATTTCAATTAAGGAAATTACGACCTTTTTGACCAAAATGGTCATTGGTGTTTAGGGTTAGGACCCCTCCGGACAGCTTACGACCAATTTGCCTCAAAAGGTCGTAGATTTACGACCATTCTTTCCAAGGTCACTGACAAAAGGTCACAAGATAGCATATTTCTTGTACTGATAACTGAGAGGTTTATGCCACTTCATGGTAGTTACCTTCATGTGTTTTAAATAACATAAGGGTGTGAAGAGGCTATGATTGAATTGAAATGTCTATAAGAGCGAGGCACCACCAGGTGGTTGATTACCTCTATGTGTTTTATGGGAATTAAAGGTTTATTCTCTATGAGGTGACTACCTTTAATTTGAAGAACTACATCATACTGAGATGATGGAGGTTTGCTCTGTGAGTCACTAAGAATCACCATGATTATGGTTATGCTTGGCCATAGCATTTTCATTATACTTAATTTACCGAAGGTAAATTAATGCATGAGCATTTCATGCAATGTATGGCTTGCCTTTTTCGTAAGGAAATGCGATGTGATGACACAAGGTGGAAGTCATTATTGAGAATGGGTCATGGACATTAATTATTTTGTCGACCAATGGCCTTGTCGCCACTTAAACTCCACCTATAGAGAATGTCATGGCTATTTATAAATAGCTGAAATATGCAAGTTCGCATTTATGTTACATCGCAATGTCTCGGTTCTCAAACCGAGTATTTAAATGAATCATGAATATCCGTTTGCACTTTTGGGACCACCTTAAGGACCACCTTAAGAGTATTCATTCATGTTAAGGACTTCAAGTCCGTTGAGGCTTATAATTCTATTGTCTATAAATCAACACTAAGTGGAGATTATGTGATAAGGCAATCTCAGATCTTGATCTGATTGTATGTCCTTACTACACTTTACATTCTCCTATGACGGTAAAATAAACACCATCTTTATTTCAGTGTAATAAATATGATGAACTTCTTGTGAAGAATCATCGGGTACACCCAAGCTAGGGGTGCTATACCATTACCTGAAATCCATGCTAGTGCTTATGGTACTAAGCAAGTTTGTGGTTAGAGAACCATAAGGAGTTGAACGTAAATTGAAAAAAAAGACAAACAGAAATCCAATGTATATCTTGCAAAGGAATGGATCATTTAAGATAAATGATCACAAGGACAACTATCAAGTTTGTCAAAGGGGTGACTGTACAAAATATCATACTAATGATTACCAAACCATCAAGTTTTTGGCTGAATCATGTCACCGACTTATTGCAGAAGGTGAATGAGTTAAATGGGATAAGTTTGAAGTTCTACTTCAAATGGACAACCAGAAAATATTCTGGTGTAGTAGATGGAGAATGCACTCCTCTACATTGATTATATGCTTGTGGAATGACATTCCCAAGATATTTTGGAGAACTTGTGTAGTATCCTAGTTATCCCAAGATATCATTAGCCTATAATTGTACTACTACAGGTGGTATAATTTGCAACATCTTGTCCACGGGACATGATAGTTATGAGGAATTGAGTGTATGAATCAATTCATACTCAATATTGTTGAGTACGCAATAATTTTTCCTCCTTTACCAGTATGGTATGAGGATGATTAGAAAAAATATCGATAACTCTATTAGCCACAACAAAGTTGCAATATTCCCGACAATTGTAAGATTTTATGTGCACTACATGTGCCATAGGGGAATTATTTTTAAGGCAATCTCACCTTAAAATTTGAATGAGCCACCATTGTCTGGGTTATTTTGGTACTTCATGGTATTCATAGACACATCTAGCAGATGGTCTTAGGTGTGTATTATCCACACAAAACCATGTGTTTACTGAATTAAGTGCTCATATTGACGAATTTGGAGCAAATGATCCTATGCATGGGATGATTCCATTGGAATGAAAATGTCGTTGAATTTGATTCACGAGAATTCCATGGACATATTCAGTACTTTGTGTACCTACTCATAATGGTGTGGCTAGATCTCTTGTCAAAGAGAGTCAAATTGCATGGTCATTGCTACAGAATTATGATTAGCCAACATTTTGTTGGTAGTAACATGCGGTCTCACACACCGCATATTTGGTCTAAATGAGACCAAATGCATATAATATTGCGTCCCCTTGCAATTTGTATGTGGAAATTAGTGAAGTATTTCCCATCTGCGGTAATTCGGTTGCATACCAATATCACCACCCCAGCGTACATTAAGGGCCTTCACATATATTTGGGATCTATGTGAGGAATAACGGGGGTATGATTGTTAATCCGTTAAATACCTTAACCCTAGCGAGGGAGTTATTTGCAGCCCGTGCGATGATTGTCTTTTGCAATAAGGTCATTTTCTGGCATTAGGGGGAGAAATGTACCACATAGAATGCCAGGAAATGCATAAGAAATGTCGTAGACATTTTTTCCACGTACTTAAGAATCTAAACAACGGGTTCGGGTTATGAGAAATTTGCAACATACTGCAAATAATCTGCCATATACATTTATTGATGACAAAGGTGTCACTCAATTCTAGTACTAGAACGAGTGGAGCTACCTAATAACCACTCGTATCCCCAAATGAGAGCAAGAGGGGGAGAATTCTGGTCACATGAGATTAAGTTCTCATATATTTCCACGAAAATAGAGGAAACGGTTTCCTCAATCCGTAAATGTGATTCAATCTTGCATTGAATGACACCTGATGGATGCGCGTCATCCAGAGCCCAGCACAGATGTGCACACATTTTTATGGTGCTAGGACAATGAAACACCTTAACTCCATTGTTGTGGGAAATCACAAGGAGTTAAGAGGCATAACGAGAATTCCACGAATGATATTGATTCATGAGAATTGTATATTGAAAGTCTACATATGTCGACATAAATTTCTTCTAGAGAATTGCTGAAATCCTTTTGGGCCCTGAACCATAATCCATGGAGAGTGTTGTTGGCACTTATATTGGTTCACATGAAAGGAAGCAATTAGGAAGATTAGCACTCGCTCATCAAAACAGAGGTGTTTACCATAGTAAAAGTTGCTCCTCACAAGTATCTTCCATGGTGAAGAGAAGTGATATTTCGTTCAGAAACGAAATAGACGAGGTGGTGAGAAAGCGAGGCTTGTAGCACATAGGTTTCCCCAGAGACCCGACATCGGTTACGATGTCGCATACTGTTAGTGTTGGAAATATGCCCTAGAGGCAATAATAAATTAGTTATTATCATATTTCCTTGTTCACGATAATCATTTATTATCCATGCTATAATTGTATTGATCGGAGACTTAGATACATGTGCGGATACATAGACAAAACCATGTCCCTAGTATGCCTCTAATAGACTAGCTCGTCGATCAAAAGATGGTTAAGGTTTCCTAGCCATGGACATGAGATGTCATTTGATAACGGGATCACATCATTAGGAGAATGATGTGATGGACAAGACCGAAACTACAAACGTAGCATATGATCGTGTCAGTTTGTTTCTACTATTTTCTGCATGTCAAGTATATGTTCCTATGACCATGAGATCATGCAACTCACGGATATCGGAGGAGTGACTTGTGTGTATCAAACGTCGCAACATAACTGGGTGACTATAAAGCTGCTCTACAGGTATCTCTGATGGTGTCTGTTGAGTTGGCATGGATCGAGACTGGGATTTGTTACTCCGCGTGACGGAGAGGTATCTCGGGGCCCACTCGGTAATACAACATCACAATGAGCCTTGCAAGCAATGTGACTAATTGTTAGTTGCGGGATCTTGTATTACGGAATGAGTAAAGAGACTTGCCAGTAACGAGGTTGAACTAGGTATGGAGATACCGACGATCGAATCTCGGGCAAGAAACATACCGAAGAACAAAGGGAACATCATACGGGATTAGCTGAATCCTTGACATAGAGGTTCGGCCGATAAAGATCTTCGTAGAATATGTAGGAACCAATGTGGACATCCAGGTCCCGCCATTGGTTATTGACCGTAGAGGTGTCTCGGTCATGTCTACATAGTTCTCGAACCCGCAGGGTCTGCACACTTAAGGTTTGGTGACGTTTCGGTAGTATAGAGTTATGAACGGTGGTGACCGAAGGTAGTTCGGAGTCCCAGATGAGATCCCGGAAGTCACGAGGAGCTCCGGAAAGGTCCGGAGGTAAAGATTCATATATAGGAAGTTCTGTTTTGGACTCCGGAAAGATTTCGGGCACTTTCGGTAGCGTACCGGGAGTGACGAATGGGTCCCGGGGGTCCACCAGTGGGGCCAACCCACCCCATGGGCCAAAGTGGCGACCCACCAGCCCCTAGTGGGCTGGTGGCGTCGGCCAAGTGTTGGGGAACGTCGCATGGGAAACAAAAAAAATCCTACGCACACGCAAACCTATCCATGGTGATGAGCATCTACGAGAGGGAGAGTGGATCTACGTACCCTTGTAGATCGCTAAGCGGGAAGCGTTAAGAAACGCGGTTGGGGTAGTCGAACGTCTTCGCGATCCAAATCGCTGAGCGTCCCGCGATCTCATCACGATCCGTCCCGTGATCCAATCATGATCCATCTCGCGAACTCATCACGGTCCGTCCCGCGAACTCATCACGAATCGTCTCGTGGCCTTGATCACGATCCTTCCGATCTAGTACCAAACGGATGGCACCTCCGCGTTCAGCACACGTGCAGCTTGATGACGATCTCCACCGTCTTGATCCAGAAAGAGGAAGTGGAAGGGAGGAAGAGTTCTCCGGCAGCGTGACGGCGCTCCGGAGATGGTGGTGGAGCTATTCCAGCAGGGCTTCGTCTAAGCACTGCAGAAATCCGATCTAGAGGAGAAACTATGCACTGGAGAAGAGGGCAACACGTGGCAGAATAACTTTTGCCAAAAACCCTCAAACCCCTCTAGTATATATAGGAGGAGAGGAGGAGGAGGAGGGGCTGGCGCAAGGGCCAAAACCCACCTAGTTCGGCCGGCTAGGGAGGAGTCCTCTTCCCACTCCTAGTGGGATTAGGACTCCTTCCATATATTGCCCCTTTTGCCTTTTTCCACCTTTTTCCTTTTGGTATTTTCTTCCCAGCCTCATGGGCTTTGTGTAGGACTTCCACCAGCCCACTAAGGGCTGGTATTTATCCTCATACAGCCCATAAAGCCTCTTGGGTCGAAATACCCCTCCCGGTGGTCTCCCGATACACTACCGGCACTCCCAGTACACTACCGATGAGCCCGGAACTTTTCCGGCGACCAAAACAGGACGTCCTATATATAAATCGTTACCTCCGCACCATTCCGGAGCTCCTCGTGACGTCCAGGATCTCATCCGGGACTCTGAACAAACTTCGGTCACCACCATACATAACTCTATACTACCGAAACGTCACCAAACCTTAAGTGTGCAGACCCTGCGGGTTCGAGAACTATGTAGACATGACCGAGACACCTCTACGGTCAATAACCAATGGCGGGACCTGGATGTCCACATTGGTTCCTACATATTCTATGAAGATCTTTATCGGTCGAACCTCTATGTCAAGGATTCAGTCAATCCCGTATAACGTTCCCTTTGTTCTTCGGTATGTTACTTGCCCGAGATTCGATCGTCGGTATCTCCATACCTAGTTCAACCTCGTTACCGGCAAGTCTCTTTACTCGTTCCGTAATGCAAGATCCTGTGGCTAACATATTAGTCACATTGCTTGCAAGGCTTGTTGTGATGTTGCATTACCGAGTGAGCCCTGAGATACCTCTCCGTCACACGGAGTAACAAATCCCAGTCTTGATCCATGCCAACTCAACAGACACCTTCGGAGATACCTGTAGTGCACCTTTATAGTCATCCAGTTACGTTGCGACATTTGATACACACAAAGCATCCCTCTAGTGTCAGTGAGTTGCATGATCTCATGGTCATAGGAACATATACTTGACATGCGGAAAACAGTAGCAACAAACTGACACGATCATATGCTACGTGTGTAGTTTGGGTCTTGTCCATCACATCATTCTCCTGATGATGCGATCCCGTTATCAAATGACATCACATGTCAATGGCTAGGAAACCTTGACCATCTTTGATTAACGAGCTAGTTCACTAGAGGCATACTAGGGACACAGTGTTGTCTATTTATCCACACATGCAATGTGTTTCCAATCAATACAATTATAGCATGGATAATAAACGATTATCATGAACAAGGAAATATGATAATAACTAATTTATTATTGCCTCTAGGGCATATTTCCAACAGTCTCCCACTTGCACTAGAGTCAATAATCTAGTTCACATCACTATGTGATTCGCATTGTTATGAATCTAACACCCAATGAGTTCTGGGGCTCGATCATGCTTTGCATGTGAGAGAGGTCTTATAGTCAATGTGTCTGCAAAATTCAGATCCATGTGCACTTTGCAAATCCCTATGTCAAACTGTAAACACTGCTACCACACTCCACTCGGTACTATTTCCAAATGGTTGCTCCACTATACGTATCAAGATTGCTACTGCTAGTCATCCGGATTGGTGTTAAAGCTTGCATCGACGTAACTCTTTACGACGAACTCTTTATCACCTCCATAATCGAGAAACATCTCCTTAGTCTTTTAGTTACTAAGGATAATCTTGACCGCTGTCTAGTGATCCACTCCTGGTTCACTCTTGTACCCCTGACATACTCATGCCAAAGCACACACATGTGCAGTACACAGCATGGCATACTGTATAGAGCCTATGGCTAAGGCATAGGGGACGACGTTCGTCCTTTCTCTTTCTTCTGCCGTTGTCGAGCTTTGAGTCTCACTCAACTTCACACCTTACAAATCAGGCGAGAACTTATTTATCTGACTGATCCATTTTGAACTCTTTCAAAATCTTGTTCAAGGTATGTACTCATTGAAAGTCTTATCAAGCATCTTGATCTATCTCTATAGATCTTGATGCTCAACAATTAGGTAGCTTTATCCAGGTCTTCCTTTGAAAATCACTTTTCAAACAACCCTTCACGCTTTCCAGAAATTCTATATCATTTTCGATCAACAATATGTCAACCACATATACTTATCAGAAATTCGACAGTGCTCCCACTCACTTTATTGTAAATACTAGTTTCGCGTAAACTTTGTATAAACTACAAACTTTGATCACCTCATCAAAGTCTATATTCCAACTCCGAGATGCTTGCTTCAGTCCACAGAAGGATCACTGAAGCTTTCTCATCTTTCAGCATCCTTAGGATTGACAAAACCTTCTGGTTGTATCACATACAACCTTTCCTCAAATAAACCGTTAAGGAAACGATGTTTTGACATCCATCTTCCAGATTTCATAATTGAAAAATGCAGCAACTGCTAACATATTTCCAACAGACTTTAGCATCGCTACGAGTGAGAAAGTCTCATCGCAGTCAACTCCTTGAACTTGTCACAAACATCTTTGCCACAAGTCGAGCTTTACAAATGGTGACATTTACCATCAGTGTCTGTCTTCATTTTAAAGATCCATTGGTACTCAACGACCTGCTGTCCAACGAGCAAGTCTACCAAGGTCTATACTTGGTTTTCAAACATGGATCCTATCTCGGATTTCATGGCGTCCAACCATTTATCGGAATCCGGGCCCATCATCGCTTCTCCATAGCTCGTAGGTTCATCGTTGTCCAACAACATGACCTCCAGGGTTGTCGTACCGCTCAGGAGCAGTACACATCCTTGTCGACCTACGAGGTTTGATAGTAACTTGATCCAAAGCTTCATGATCATCATCATTAACTTCCTCTTTCAACTAACGTAGGCTTTGCAGAAACATCATCCTGCGCTACGCTACTCTCTCGTTGAAACAACGGTTCAATAACCTCATCAAGTTCTATCTTCCTCCCACTCAATTCTTTCGAGAGAAAACCTTTTCTCGAGAAAGGACCCATTTTTAGCAACAAACACTTTGTACTTGGATCTGAGATAGAAAGTATACCCAACAATTCTTAGGGTATTCTATGAAGATGCATGTATCCACTTTGGGTTCGAGCTTATTAGGTGAAAACATTTTCCACACAAGCGTCGCAGCCCCAAACATTAAGAAATGACAGCTTAGGTTTCTATCAAACCATAATTCACACGGTGTCATCTCAGCGGATTTAGATGGTGCCCTATTTAAAGTGAATGTAGTTGTCTCTAATGCATAACCCCAAAATTATAGTAGTAAATCGATAAGAGACATCATAGCACACACCATATCCAACAGAGCATGACTATGACGTTCGGACACACCATCACACTATGGTGTTCCAGGTGGCGTTTAGTTGTGAAACAACTTTCACATTGTCTTAAGTTGTATGCCAAACTCGTAACTCAGATATTCACCTCCACGATCATATCGCAGTCATTTTTATCTTCTTGTCACGATGATCTTAAACTTCACTCTGAATTTGCTTGAACCTTTCAAACGATTCAGACTTGTGTTTCATTAGGTAAATATACACTATATCTACTCAAGTCATCAGTGAAGATAAGACAATAACGATATTCGCTGCACGCTTCAAGACTCATTGGATTGCATACATCAACATGTATCATTTCCAATGAATTACTTGCCCGCTCCATCCAACGGGGTCCTTTAGTCATCTTGCCTAAGAGGCATGGTTCACACGTCTCAACCGATTCGAAGTCGAATGAGTCCAAGTATCCATCAGCATGGAGTTTCTTCATGCGCTTTATACCAATATGACATTTTGCGGCAGTGCCACAAGTATGTGGTACTATCATTATTTAACTTTGTATCTTTTGACATCAATGTTATGAACATGTGTATTACTACGATCAAGATTTCGACAAACCATTCTCACTGGGTGCATGACCATTGAAGGTATTATTCCTGTAAACAGAATAACCATTATTCTCTGACTTAAATGAATAACCGTATTGCAACAAACATGATCTAATCATGTTCATGCTCAACACAAAACACCAAATAACATTTATTTAGGTTCGTCACTAATCCTGAAGGTAGAGAGAGCGTGCGATGTTGATCACATCAACCTTGGAAACATTTCCAACACACATCGTCACCTCACCCTTAGCTAGTTCTCCGTTTATTCCGTAGCTTTTATTTCGAGTTACTAACATTTAGCAATCGAACCGGTATCCAATACCCAGGTGCTACTAGGAGTACTAGCAAGGTACACATCAAAAACTCGTATATCAAATATACTTCTGTCGATGTTGCCAGCCTTCTTATCTACCAAGTTTCTAGGGTTGTTCCGCTTTAGCGACCGCTCACCTCATAACAGAAGCACTTAGTCTCGGGTTTGAGTTCAACTTTGGGCTGCGTCACTGGAGCAGCAACTGACTTGCTATCCATGAAGTTTCCCTCCTTGCTCTTGCCCTTTTCGAAACTAGTGGTTTGATTAACCATCAACACTTGACGCTCCTTCTTGATTTCTACCTTCGCGGTGTCAAACATCGCGAACAGCTCAGGGATCAATATTTCTATCCCTGGCGTTTTATAGTTCATCACTAAGTTCTAGTAGCTTTAATGACAGTGACTTGGAGAACTATATCAATCACTATCTTATCTGGAAGATCAACTCCCACTTGATTCAAGCGATTATAACACCCAGACAATATGAGCACATGCTCAACGATTGAGCTATTCTCTTTCATCTTGCAGGCAAAGAATCTTGTTGGAGATCTCATATCTCGCAACACGGGCACGAGCTTGAGATCCTAATTTTAGCTCTTATAAACATCCCATATGTGCCATGATGTTCAAAACGTTTTTAGAGCCTCAATTCTAAGTCGTAATGCATGACGCACTAAACTATCAAGTAGTCATCAGAACGTGCCTGTCAGATGTTCACAACATCTACAGACGACGCTAGAGGGGGTGGCGCACCGAGCGGTGCATTAAGGACATAAGCCTTCTGTGCAGCAACGAGGACAATCCTCAGATCACGGACCCAGTCCGCAATATTGCTACCAACATCTTTCAACTCTATTTCTCTAGGAACATATAAAAATTAAGGGAGCTACAGCAGGAGCTAGTAATCTACAACATAATTTGCAAAGACACTATTGACTATGTTCATGATAATGAGTTCAATTAATCATATTACTTAAGAACTCCCACTCAAATTGACATCCCTTCGGTCATTCGAGTGATACATGATCCAAACTCACCAACTCAAGTCCGATCATCACGTGAGTTGAGGTGGCTACAATGGTGAACATCATCATGTTGATCATATCTACTATATGACTCATGTTCGACTTTTCGGTCTCTTGTGTTCCGAGGCCATGTCTGTACATGCTAGGCTCGTCAAGTTTAACCCGAGTGTTCTGCATGTGCAATACTGGCTTGCACCCGTTGTATGTGAACGTAGAGTCTATCACACCCGATCATCACGTGGTGTCTCAACACGACGAACTTTCGCAACGGTGCACACTCGGTGAGAACACAATTTATCTTGAAATTAAGTAAGGGATCACCTTATAATGCTACCGTCGTCCGAAGCAAAAAGGTGCATAAAAAGGATTAACATCACATGCAAATCATAAGTGACATGATATGGCCATGAATTTGTGCTTTTGATCTCCATCTAGAAAGCACCGGCATGATCTCCATTGTCACCGGCATGACACCATGATCTCCATCATCTTGCTCTCCATCAACGTGTCGCCATCGGGGTTGTCACGCCCTGCATGCTTCTACTACTATTGCTACCGTTTAGCGATAAAGTAAAGCATTACATAGCATTTAATGATTGACACGCAGGTCATACAATAATTAAAGACAACCTATGGCTCCTGCCGGTTGTCGTATTCAACGACAAGCAAGTCGTGATAATCTATACATCACATGATCATCTCATACATCACATATATCACATCATGTAATTGGCCATATCATATCACAACATACCCTGCAAAAACAAGTCAGACGTCCTCTAATTGTTGTTGCATGTTTTACGTGGCTGCTACGGGTATCTAGCAAGAACAATTCTCACCTACGCATAAACCACAACGGTGATACACTAGTTTGCTTTTCAACCTTCTCAAGGACCGCCTTTGTCAAATCCGATCCAACTAAAGTAGGAGAAACTGACACCCGCTAGCCATCTTTTGCAACAAGTGTAGTTGAGGGAACCGGTCTCTCGTAAGCATACGAGTAAGGTTGGTCCAGGCCGCTTCATCCCACAATACCGCTGAACCAAAACATGACCAAGGGAAGAAGCAATCTAAGCATCAGTGCCCACAAACTCTTTGTGTTCTACTCGAGATCTCATGTACACATAGACCTAGCTCATGATGCTACTGTTGGGGAACGTCGCATGGGAAACAAAAAAATTCCTATGCACACGCAAACCTATCCATGGTGATGAGCATCTACGAGAGGGAGAGTGGATATACGTACCCTTGTAGATCGCTAAGCGGGAAGCGTTAAGAAACGCGGTTGGTGTAGTCGAACGTCTTCGCGATCCAAATCACTGAGCGTCCCGCGATCTCATCACGATCCGTCCCACGATCCAATCACGATCCGTCTCGCGAACTCATCACGGTCCGTCCCGTGAACTCATCACGAATCGTCTCGTGGCCTTGATCACGATCCTTCCGATCTAGTACCGAACGGACGGCACCTCCGCGTTCAGCACACGTGCAGCTTGATGACGATCTCCACCGTCTTGATCCAGCAAGAGGAAGTGGAAGGGAGGAAGAGTTCTCCGGCAGCGTGACGGCGCTCCGGAGATGGTGGTGGAGCTATTCCAGCAGGGCTTTGTTGGGAGACGTAGTAGTAAATCAAAAAATTTCCTACGCGTTCACCAAGATCCATCTATGGAGAAACCAGCAACAAGAGGGGAGAGATTTCATCTTCATACCTTTGAAGATCTCTAAGCGGAAGCGTTACAAGAACGCGGTTGATGGAGTCATACTCGCAGCGATTCAGATCGCGGTAGATCCGATCAAGTGCCGAACGGACGGCACCTCCGCGTTCAACACACGTGCAGCCCGGTGACGTCTCCAACACCTTGATCCAGCAAGGAGGAAGGAGAGGTTGGGGAAGGTCTCCAACAGCAGCACGACGGCGTGGTGGTGGTGGAGTAGCAAGGTATTCCGACAGGGCTTCGCCTAAGCGCTGCGGAGGAGGAAGAAGAGAGGTAGGGCTTCGCCGTGAGAGAGAGAGATCAAATCTTGTCTCAAAACATCCAAAACCTCAAGTATATATAGGAGGAGGGACGTGGAGGGCTGGCTTGGCCTCTACTCCAAAGAGGAAAGGGTCGGCCGAATTAAAGGGAGAGTCCACCTCCCACAAGGGAGGTGGATCTCCTCCTTTTAAATCCCTTTTGCCTTATCTCCTTATCTCCAGCCACATGGGCCCACATAGATGGTCTTGGCCGACCCAATATGGGCTGGCACACCTCCTCTAAGGGCCCATGAGGTCCTTTGGTCGTCACACCCCTCTCGGGGGTCCTCCGGCACCCTCCCGACACTCCCGGTACACTACCGATGAGCCCGAAAACTTTCCGGTGACCAAAACTGGACTTCCTATATATCAATCTTTACCTCCGGACCATTCCGGAGCTCCTCGTGACGTCCGGGATCTCATCCGGGACTCCGAACAACCTTCAGTAATCACGTATACCATTTCCCTATAACCCTAGCGTCATCGAACCTTAAGTGTGTAGACCCTACGGGTTCGGGAGACACGTAGACATGACCGAGACACTTCTCCGGCCAATAACCAACAGCGGGATCTGGATACCCATGTTGGCTCCCACGTACTCCACGATGATCTCATCGGATGAACCACGATGTCGGGGATTCAATCAATCCCGTATTCAATTCCCTTTGTCTATCGGTATGATACTTGCCCGAGATTCGATCGTCGGTATCCCCATACCTTGTTCAATCTCGTTACTGGCAAGTCTCTTTACTCGTTCCGTAATACATCATCCCATGGCTAACTCCTTAGTCACATTGAGCTCATTATGATGATGTCTTACCGAGTGGGCCCAGAGATACCTCTTCGTCACACGGAGTGACAAATCCCAGTCTCGATTCGTGCCAACCCAACAGATACTTTCGGAGATACCCGTAGTGCACCTTTATAGCCACCCAGTTACGTTGTGACGTTTGGCACACCCAAAGCATTCCTACAGTATCCGGGAGTTGCACAATCTCATGGTCTAAGGAAACGATACTTGACATTGAAAAGCTTTAGCAAACGAACTACACGATCTTGTGCTATGCTTAGGATTGGGTCTTGTTCATCACATCATTCTCCTAATGATGTGATCCCGTTATCAACGACATCCAATGTCCATGGTCATGAAACCGTGACCATCTATTGATCAACGAGCTAGTCAACTAGAGGCTCACTAGGGACATGTTGTGGTCTATGTATTCACACATGTATTATGGTTTCCGGTTAACACAATTATAGCATGAACAATAGACAATTATCATGAACAAGGAAATACAAGAATAACCATTTTATTATTGCCTCTAGGGCATATTTCCAACAGTCTCCCACTTGCACTAGAGTCAATAATCTAGTTCACATCACCATGTGATTAACACTTACATCACCATGTGATCATATCATCATGTGATTAACACCCAATAAGTTCTGGGGTTTCTTCATGTTCTGCTTGTGGAAGAGGTTTTTAGTCAACGGATCTGCGACATTCACATCCGTGTGTACCTTGCAAACTTTCCATGTCATAGTTGTAGATACTGCTCCCACGCTCCACTTGGAGCTATTCCAAATGGCTGCTCCACTATACGTAGCTAGATTTCTACTAAGAGTCATCCGGATTGGAGTTAAAGCTTGCATCATCGTAACCCTTTACGATGAACTCTTTATCACCTCCAAAATCGAGAAATATTTCCTTAGTTCTCAAGTTACTAAGGATAACTTTGACCGTTGTCTAGTGATCCACTCTTGGATTACTCTTGTACCCCTTGACAGACTCATGGCAAGGCACACACAGGTGCGGTACACAGCATGGCATACTATATAGAGCCTATGGCTAAAGCATAGGAGATGACACTCATCTTTTCTTTATCTTCTGCCGTGGTCGGGTATTGAGTCTTACTCAATTTCACACCTTACAATACAGTCAAGAACTCCTTCTTTGACCCATCTATTTTGAACTCCTTCAAAAACTTGTCGAGGTATGTCTTCGTCGAAAAAACTTATCAAGCGAATAGATCTATCCCTATAGATCTTGATGCTCAATAAAATAGTAGCTTTATCTGGGTCTTCCTTTGAAAAAACTCTTTTCAAACAACCCTTCATGCTCTTCCAGAAATTCTACATCATTTCCGATCAATAATATGTCAACTACATATTCTTATAAGAAATTCTATAGTGCTCCCACTCACTTTCTTGCAAATACAAGTTTCTCATAAACTTTGTATAAACTTAAACACTTTGATCACCTCATCAAAGCATATATTCCAACTCCGAGATTCTTGCTCCAGTCCATAGAAGGATCGCTGGAGTTTGCATATTATTAGCATCCTTAGGATTGACAAAACCTTCTGGTTGTATCACATACAACTCTTCCTCACAGAAACCATTACGGAAACCTTGTTTTGTCATCCATCTGCCAGATTTCATAATCGAAAAATGCAGCAACTGCTAACAAAATTTTAATAGACTTTTAGCATCGCTACAGATGAGACAATCTCATCGCAGTCAACTCCTTGAACTTGGCGGAAACTTCTTTGCGACAAGTCGAGCTTTATAAACGGTGACATTTCACCATTAGCGTCTATGTTTATTTCAAAGGTCCATTTGTACTCAATGACCCGCCATTCAACAGGCAAGTCTACCAAAGTCCATACTTGGTTTTCATACATGGATCCTTTCTCGGATTTCATGGCTCCTAGCCATTTGTTGGAATCCGGGCCCACCATCGCTTCTCCATAGTTCGTAGGTTCATCGTTGTCCAACAACATGATTTCCAAGACAGGGTTGTCGTACTACTCAGGAGCAGTACGCGTCCTTGTCGACCTACGAGGTTTGATACTGACTTGATCCGAAGCTTCATGATCATCATCATTAACTTCCTTTTCAACTGAGTAGGCTCTACAAAAACATCTTTCTGTGTTGCGCTATTCTCTGGTTGAAACACAGGTTCAACAACCTTATCAAGTTCTATCTTCCTCCCACTCAATTCTTTCGAGAGAAACTCTTTCTCAAGAAAGGACCCGTTCTTAGCAACAAACACCTTTTGCGCTTGGATCTGAGATAGAAGGTATACCCAATGTCTCATTAGGGTATTCTATGAAGATGCATTTGTCTGCTTTGAGTTCGAGCTCGCTAGGTGAAAAACCCATTTTCACATAAGCGTCGCAGCCCCAAACATTAAGAAATGACAGCTTAGGCTTCTGTCAAACCATAATTCTCACGGTGTCATCTCAACAGACTTAGATGGTGCCCTATTAAAGTGAATGGATTTGTCTTTAATGCATAACCCCATAACGATAGTGGCAAAATGATAAGAGACATCATAGTACTCACTATATCCAATAGAGCACGACTACGACGTTCGAACACACCATCACACTATGGTGTTCCAGGAGGCGTGAGCTGTGAAACAATTTCCACATTGTCTAAAATTGCATACCAAACTCGTAACTTAGATATTCACCTCCACGATCATATCGTAGACATTTCATCTCCTTGTCACGATGATCTTTATCTTCACTGTGAAACTCCTTGAACCTTTCAAACATTTCAGACTCGTGTTTAAGTAAATATCCCCATATTCACTCAAATCATCAGTGAAGGTAAAGAAAAATAACGATATTCACTGTGTGTTTTAACACTCATTGGACCACATACATCAACATGTATTAATTCCAATAAGCCACTAGTCCACTCCATCATACCGGAAGACGGGGTCTGAGTCATCTTGCCAAAAGGGCATGGCTCGCATGTCTCAACCGATTCAAAATCGAGTGAGTCAAAAATCCATCAGTATGGAGTTTCTTTCATGCGATTTATACCAATATGACATTTAGCGGCAGTGCCACAAGTATGTGGCACTATCATTATTAACTTTATATCTTTTGGTACCAACGTTATGAACATGTGTACTTCTACGATCATGATTCGGTAAACCATTCCGAGTGGGTGCATGACCATTGAAGGCATTATCCATGTAAATAGAATAACCATTATTCTCTAACTTATATGAATAACCGTATTGCACTAATCATGATCTAATCACGTTCATGCTCAACGCAAACACCAAATAACATTCATTTAGGTTTATCACAAATCCCGAAGGTAGAGAGGGCATGCGATGGTGATCACATCAATCTTGGAAATACTTCCAACACACATCGTCACCTTTCACCTAGCTAGTCTCCGTTTATTCCGTAGCTTTTATTTCGAGTTGCTAACACTTAGCAACCGAACCGGTATCCAATACCCAGGTGCTACTAGGAGTACCAGCAAGGTACACATCACTAACACGTATATCAAATATACTCCATTGACATTACCAGCCTTCTTATCTACCAAGCATCTAGGGGTTTTCCGCTTCAGCGAACATTCTCCTCATAACAGAAGCACTTAGTCTCGGGTTCGGGCTCAACCTTGGGTTTCTTCACTAGAGCAACAACTGGCTTGCCATTCCTGAAGTTTTCCGTTCTTGCCCTTGCCCCTTTTTGAAACTAGTGATTTCACTTAACCATCAACACTTGATGCTCCTTCTTGATTTCTACCTTCGTGGTGTCAAACATCACGAACAACTCAGGGATCATCTTATCCATCCCTGGCATGTTATAGTTCATCACGAAGCTCTAGTAGCTTGGTGGCAGTGACTTGGAGAACTGCATTAATCACTATCTCATCTGGAAGATTAACTCCCACTTGATTCAAGTGATTGTAGCACCCAGACAATCTGAGCACACGCTCAGCGATTGAGCTATTCTCCTTTATCTTGCAGACAAAGAATCTTGTTGGAGGTCTCATACCTCTTCAACATAGGCACGAGCCTGAGATCACAATCTCAGCTCCTAGAACATCTCATATGTTCCGTGACATTCAAAACGTTTTGGAGCCTCAATTCTAAGCCGTAATGCATGACGCATTGAACTATCACGTAGTCACCAAAAAGTGTCTGTCATATGTTCACAACATCTACAGACAACGCTTGAGGGAGTGATGCAGTTAGCGGTACATAAAAAACATAAGCTTTCTGTGCAACAATGAGGACAATCCTCAGATCACGGACCCAGTCCGCATTATTGCTACCATCAACTTTCAACTTACTTTTCTCTAGGATTGTATCAATAAAACTGGGGAGCTACAGCGTGAGCTATCTACGACATAATTTGCAAGGACATTTTTAGACTAAGTTCAAGATAATTAAGTTCATTTAATCAAATTATTAATGAACTCCCACTTAGATAGACATCTCTCTAGTCTTCCAAGTGATACATGATCCATGTCAACTAGCCCGTGTCCGATCATCACGTGAGACGGACTAGTCATCCATGGTGAACATCTCTATGTTGATCGTATCTTCTATACGACTCATGTTCGACCTTTCGGTCCTCCGTGTTCCGAGGCCATGTCTGTACATGCTAGGCTCGTCAAGTCAACCTAAGTGTTTCGCATGTGTAAATCTGGCTTACACCCGTTGTATCCGAACGTTAGAACCTATCACACCCGATCATCACGTGGTGCTTCGGAACGACGATCCTTAGCAACGGTGCACAGTTAGGGTGAACACCTTTCTTGAAATTTTATTGAGAGATCATCTTATTTACTACCGTCGTTCTATGCAAATAAGATGTAAACATGATAAACATCACATGCAATCAATATAGTGACATGATATGGCCAATATCATCTTGCTCCTTTGATCTCCATCTTCGGGGCACCATGATCATCACTGTCACCGGCACGACACCATGATCTCCATCATCATGATCTCCATCATTCTGTCTTCATGAAGTTGTCTCGCCAAATATTACTTCTACTACTACAGCTAACGTTTAGCAATAAAGTAAAATAATTACATGGCGTTTATGATTGACACGCAGGTCATACAATAGTATAAGACAACTCCTATGGCTCCTGCCGGTTGTCATAGTCATCGACGTGCAAGTCGTGAACCCTATTACAAGAACATGATCAATCTCATACATCACAATGCATCACATCACATCCTTTTGGCCATATCACATCACACAGCATATGCTGCAAAAACAAGTTAGACGTCCTCTAATTTGTAGTTGCAAGTTTTTACGTGGTTGCTATAGGTTTCTAGCAAGAACGTTTCTTACCTACGTCAAAACCACAACGTGATATGCCAATTGCTATTTACCCTTCATAAGGACCCTTTTCATCGAATCCAATCCGACTAAGGTGGGAGAGACAGACACCCGCTAGCCACCTTATGCAACTAGTGCATGGCAGGCGGTGGAACCGGTCTCACGTAAGCGTACGTGTAAGGTTGGTCCGGGCCGCTTCATCCCACAATACCGTCGAATCAAGATAAGACTAGTAACGGCAAGCATATTAACAAAATCGACGCCCACAACTGCTTTGTGTTCTACTCGTGCATAGATTCTACGCATAGACCTAGCTCATGATGCCACTGTTGGGAGACGTAGTAGTAAATCAAAAAATTTCCTATGCGTTCACCAAGATCCATCTATGGAGAAACCAGCAACGAGAGGGGAGAGATTGCATCTTCATACCTTTGAAGATCTCTAAGCGGAAGCGTTACAAGAACGCGGTTGATGGAGTCGTACTCGCAGCGATTCAGATCGCGGTAGATCCGATCAAGTGACGAACGGACGGCGCCTCCGCGTTCAACACACGTGCAGCCCGGTGACGTCTCCAACACCTTGATACAGCAAGGAGGAAGGAGAGGTTGGGGAAGGTCTCCAACAGCAGCACGACGGCGTGGTGGTGGTGGAGTAGCAAGGTATTCCGACAGGGCTTCGCCTAAGCGCTGCGGAGGAGGAAGAAGAGAGGTAGGGCTTCGCCGTGAGAGAGAGAGATCAAATCTTGTCTCAAAACATCCAAAACCTCAAGTATATATAGGAGGAGGGACGTGGAGGGCTGGCTTGGCCTCTACTCCAAAGAGGAAAGGGTCGGCCGAATTAAAGGGAGAGTCCACCTCCCACAAGGGAGGTGGATCTCCTCCTTTTAAATCCCTTTTGCCTTATCTCCTTATCTCCAGCCACATGGGCCCACATAGATGGTCTTGGCCGACCCAATATGGGCTGGCACACCTCCTCTAAGGGCCCATGAGGTCCTTTGGTCGTAACACCCCTCTCGAGGGTCCTCCGGCACCCTCCCGACACTCCCGGTACACTACCGATGAGCCCGAAAACTTTCCGGTGACCAAAACTGGACTTCCTATATATCAATCTTTACCTCCGGACCATTCCGGAGCTCCTCGTGACGTCCGGGATCTCATCCGGGACTCCGAACAACCTTCAGTAATCACGTATACCATTTCCCTATAACCCTAGCGTCATCGAACCTTAAGTGTGTAGACCCTACGGGTTCGGGAGACACGTAGACATGACCGAGACACTTCTCCGGCCAATAACCAATAGCGGGATCTGGATACCCATGTTGGCTCCCACGTACTCCACGATGATCTCATCGGATGAACCACGATGTCGGGGATTCAATCAATCTCGTATTCAATTCCCTTTGTCTATCGGTATGATACTTGCCCGAGATTCGATCGTCGGTATCCCCATACCTTGTTCAATCTCGTTACTGGCAAGTCTCTTTACTCGTTCCGTAATACATCATCCCATGGCTAACTCCTTAGTCACATTGAGCTCATTATGATGATGTCTTACCGAGTGGGCCCAGAGATACCTCTTCGTCACACGGAGTGACAAATCCCAGTCTCGATTCGTGCCAACCCAACAGATACTTTCGGAGATACCCGTAGTGCACCTTTATAGCCACCCAGTTACGTTGTGACGTTTGGCACACCCAAAGCATTCCTACAGTATCCGGGAGTTGCACAATCTCATGGTCTAAGGAAACGATACTTGACATTGAAAAGCTTTAGCAAACGAACTACACGATCTTGTGCTATGCTTAGGATTGGGTCTTGTCCATCACATCATTCTCCTAATGATGTGATCCCGTTATCAATGACATCCAATGTCCATGGTCATGAAACCGTGACCATCTATTGATCAACGAGCTAGTCAACTAGAGGCTCACTAGGGACATGTTGTGGTCTATGTATTCACACATGTATTATGGTTTCCGGTTAACACAATTATAGCATGAACAATAGACAATTATCATGAACAAGGAAATACAATAATAACCATTTTATTATTGCCTCTAGGGCATATTTCCAACAGGCTTCACTTAAGCACTGCAGAAATCCGATCTAGAGGAGAAACTATGCACTGGAGAAGAGGGCAACACGTGGCAGAATAACTTGTGCCAAAAACCCTCAAACCCCTCTAGTATATATAGGAGGAGAGGAGGAGGAGGAGGGGCTAGCGCAAGGGCCAAAACCCACCTGGTTCGGCCGGCTAGGGAGGAGTCCTCCTCTTCCCACTCCTAGTGGGATTAGGACTCCTTCCATATATAGCCCTTTTTGCCTTTTTCCACCTTTTTCCTTTTGGTATTTTATTCCCAGCCTCATGGGCTTTGTGTAGGACTTCCACCAGCCCACTGAGGGCTGGTATTTATCCTCATACAGCCCATAAAGCCTCTTGGGTCGAAATACCCCTCCCGGTGGTCTCCCGGTACACTACCGGCACTCCCGATACACTACCGATGAGACCGGAACTTTTCCGGTGACCAAAACAGGACTTCCTATATATAAATCTTTACCTCCGGACCATTCCCAAGCTCCTCATGACGTCCAGGATCTCATCCGGGACTCCGAACAAACTTCGGTCACCACCATACATAACTCTATACTACCGAAACGTCACCAAACCTTAAGTGTGCAGACCCTGCGGGTTCGAGAACTATGTAGACATGACCGAGACACCTCTACGGTCAATAACCAATGGCGGGACCTAGATGTCCACATTGGCTCCTACATATTCTACGAAGATCTTTATAAGTCGAACCTCTATGTCAAGGATTCAGTCAATCCCGTATAACGTTCCCTTTGTTCTTCGGTATGTTACTTGCCCGAGATTCGATCGTCGGTATCTCCATACCTAGTTCAACCTCGTGACCGGCAAGTCTCTTTACTCGTTCCGTAATGCAAGATCCCATGGCTAACATATTAGTCACATTGCTTGCAAGGCTTTTTGTGATGTTGCATTACCGAGTGGGCCCTGAGATACTTCTCTGTCACACGGAGTAACAAATCTCAGTCTTGATCCATGCAAACTCAACAGACACCTTCGGAGATACCTGTAGTGCACCTTTATAGTCACCCAGTTACGTTGCGACGTTTGATACACACAAAGCATCCCTCCGATGTCAGTGAGTTGCATGATCTCATGGTCATAGGAACATATACTTGACATGCGGAAAACAGTAGCAGCAAACTGACACGATCATATGCTACGTTTGTAGTTTGGGTCTTGTCCATCACATCATTCTCCTCATGATGCGATCCCGTTATCAAATGACATCACATGTCAATGGCTAGGAAACCTTGACCATCTTTGATTAACGAGCTAGTTCACTAGAGGCATATTAAGGACACAGTGTTGTCTATTTATCCACACATGCAATGTGTTTCCAATCAATACAATTATAGCATGGATAATAAACGATTATCATAAACAAGGAAATATGATAATAACTAATTTATTATTGCCTCTAGGGCATATTACCAACACCAAGGTGGCATAGGCGCAGGAAGAGAAGGCCCAAACCGAATTGGGGTGGAGTCCTCCCCAAGTTCCACCTCTCATGTGAGAGGTGGACTCTCAAGTGGAGGAGGACTCTCCCTCCACCAGTTCGGCTGAACCAAAAGGAGAGCCCTCCTTTGGGCGCAGCCTCCTCTCCCCTCCTCCTATATATATGAGTGGTTTTAGGGTTTTTTGGACAAGGATTTTCAGCAACGTCTAAACCCTACCTCTAGATCAAGTTCCTCTAAACTAGACTAGTTCGGCAGTGCTTAGGCGAAGCCCTACCGGAACAGCTCCACCACCGTCGCCGGAGGGCCGTCACGCTGCCTGCGAAATCTTCTACCTCTCCGCTCTCTCTTGCTGGATCAAGACAGCGGAGATCGTCATCAAGCTGTACGTGTGCTGAACGCGGAGGTGTCGTCCGTTCGGAGCTAGATCGGAAGGACCGTGATCGAGATCGCGAGACGGTTCGTGATGAGATCGCGGAATGGATCGTGATGAGTTCACGGGACAGATCGTGATCAAGATCGCGAGACGGTTTGTGATGTGATCGCGGGACGGATCGTGATGAGTTCACGGGACGGATCGTGATTGGATCGCGGGACGGATCGTGATGAGATCGCGGGACACTCAGCGATTTGGATCGCGAAGATGTTCGACTACACCAACCGGGTTTCTTAACGCTTCCCGCTTAGCGATCTACAAGGGTATGTAGATCCACTCTCCCTCTCATAGATGCTCATCACCATGGATAGATCTGCGTGTGCGTAGGAAATTTTTTGTTTCCCATGCGACGTTCCCCAACAGTGGCATCATGAGCTAGGTCTATGTGTAGATGAGATCTCGAGTAGAACACAAAGAGTTTGTGGGCGTTGATGCTTAGATTGCTTCCTCCCTTGGTCGTATTTTGGTTCAGCGGTATTGTGAGGTGAAGCGGCCCGGACCAACATTACTCGCACGCTTACGAGAGACCGGTTCCCTCGACGCAACTTGTTGCATAGATGGCTTGCGGGTGCCAGTTTCTCTCACTTTAGTTGGATCGGATTCGACAAAGGCGGTCCTTGAGAAGGTTGAAAAGCAACTAGTGTATCACCGTTGTGGTTTTTGCATAGATGAGAATTGTTCTTGCTAGATACCCGTAGCAGCCACGTAAAACATGCAACAACAATTAGAGGACGTCTGACTTGTTTTTGCAGGGTATGTTGTGATATGATATGGCCAATTACATGATGTGATATATGTGATGTATGAGATGATCATGTGATGTATAGACTATCACGACTTGCATGTCGTTGAATACGGCAACCGGCAGGAGCCATAGGGTTGTCTTTAATTATTGTATGACGTGCGTGTCAATCATTAAGCGCTATGTAATGCTTTACTTTATCGCTAAACGGTAGCAATAGTAGTAGAAGCATGCAGGGCATGACAACCCCGATGGCGACACGTTGATGGAGATCAAGATGATGGAGATCATGGTGTCATGCCGGTGACAATGGAGATCATGCCGGTGCTTTCTAGATGGAGATCAAAAGCACAAATTCATGGCCATATCATGTCACTTATGATTTGAATGTGATGTTAATCGTTTGTATGCACCTTTTTGCTAAGGACGAAGGTAGCATTATAAGGTGATTAATTTCAAGATAAATTGTGTTCTCCCCGAGTGTGCACCGTTGCGAAAGTTTGTCGTGTTGAGACACCACGTGATGATCGGGTGTGATAGACTCTACGTTCACATACAACGGGTGCAAGCCAGTGTTGCACATGTAGAACACTCGGGTTAAGCTTGACGAGCCTAGCATGTACAGACATGGCCTCGGAACACAAGACACCGAAAATTCGAACATGAGTCATATAGTAGATATGATCAACATGTTGATGTTCACCATTGTAGCCACCTCAACTCACGTGATGATCGGACTTGAGTTGGTGAGTTTGGATCATGTATCACTCGAATGACCGGAGGGATGTCAATTTGAGTGGGAGTTCTTAAGTAATATGATTAATTGAACTCATTATCATGAACATAGTCAATAGTGTCTTTGCAAATTATGTTGTAGATTACTAGCTCGCGCTGCAGCTCCCTTAATTTTTATATGTTCCTAGAGAAATAGAGTTGAAAGATGATGGTAGCAATATTGCGGACTGGGTCCGTGATCTGAGGATTATCCTCATTGCTCCATAGAAGGCTTATGTCCTTAATGCACCGCTCGGTGCGCCAACCCCTCTAGCGTCGTCTGTAGATGTTGTGAACATCTGACACGCATGTTCTGATGACTACTTGATAGTTTAGTGCGTCATGTATTACGGCTTAGAATTGAGGCTCCATAACGTTATGAACGTCACGGAACATATGAGATGTTTATAAGAGCTGAAATTAGGATCTCAGGCTCGTGCCCGTGTTGCGAGATATGAGATCTCCAACAAGATTCTTTGCCTGCAAGATGAAAGAGAATAGCTCAATCGAGCATGTGCTCAGATTGTCTGGGTGCTACAATCGCTTGAATCAAGTGGGAGTTGATCTTCCATATAAGATAGTGATTGATATAGTTCTCCAAGTCACTGTCACTAAAGCTACTAGAACTTAGTGATGAACTATAAAATGCCAGGGATAGAAATATTGATCCCTGAGCTGTTCGCGATGTTTGACACCGCGAAGGTAGAAATCAAGAAGGAGCATCAAGTGTTGATGGTTAATCAAACCACTAGTTTCGAGAAGGGCACGAGCAAGGAGGGAAACTTCATGGATAGCAAGTCAGTTGCTGCTCCAGTGAAGCAGCCCAAAGTTGAACTCAAACCCGAGACTAAGTGCTTCTGTTATGAGGTGAGCGGTCGCTAAAGCGGAACAACCCTAGAAACTTGGTAGATAAGAAGGCTGGCAACATCAACAGAAGTATATTTGATATAATGAGTTATTGATGTGTACCTTGCTAGTACTCCTAGTAGCACCTGGGTATTGGATACCGGTTCGGTTGCTAAATGTTAGTAACTCGAAATAAAAGCTACGGAATAAACGGAGATTTAGCTAAGGGTGAGGTGACGATATGTGTTGGAAATGTTTCCAAGGTTGATGAGATCAACATCGCACGCTCTCTCTACCTTCAGGATTAGTGACGAACCTAAATAAATGTTATTTGGTGTTTTGCGTTGAGCATGAACATGATTAGATCATCTTTATTGCAATACGGTTATTCATTTAAGTTAGAGAATAATGGTTATTCTGTTTACCTGAATAATACCTTCAATGGTCATGCACCCAGTGAGAATGGTTTGTTGAAATCTTGATCGTAGTAATACACATGTTCATAACATTGATGTCAAAAGATACAAAGTTAATAATGATAGTACCACATACTTGTGGCACTGCCGCTAAATGTCATATTGGAATAAAGCGCATGAAGAAACTCCATGCTGATGGATCTTTGGACTCATTCGATTTCGAATCGGTTGAGACATGCGAACCATGCCTCTTGGGCAAGATGACTAAAAAAACCTGTTGGATGGAGCGAGCAAGTGATTCATTGGAAATGATACATGTTGATGTATGCAATCCAGTGAGTCTTGTAGCATGTAGTGGATATCGTTATTTTCTTACCTTCACTGATGATTTAAGTAGATATAGTGTATATTTACTTAATGAAACACAAGTCTGAATCGTTTGAAAGGTTCAACCAAATTTAGAGTGAAGTTTAAGATCATCGTGACAAGAAGATAAAAATGACTGCGATATGATCGTGGAGGTGAATATCTGAGTTACGAGTTTGGCATACAACTTAAGACAATGTGAAATTTGTTTCACAACTAACGCCACCTGGAACACCATAGTGTGATGGTGTGTCCGAACATCGTAAGTCATACTCTATTGGATATGGTGCATGCTATGATGTCTCTTATCATTTTACTACTATAATTTTGGGGTTATGCATTAGAGACAACTATATTCACTTTAAATAGGGCACCATCTAAATCCGTTGAGATGACACCGTGTGAATTATGGTTTGATAGAAACCTAAGCTGTCATTTCTTAATATTTGAGGGGCTGCGTCACTTGTGTGGAAAATGTTTTAACCTAATGAGGTCGAACCCAAGGCGGACAAATGCATCTTCATAGAATACCCTAAGAACAGTTGGGTGAACCTTCTATCTCAGATCCAAGTGCAAAGTGTTTGTTGCTAAAACGGATCCTTTCTCGAGGAAAAGTTTCTCTCGAAAGAATTGAGTGGGAGGAAGATAGAACTTGATGAGGTTGTTAAACCTTTGTTCAACTAGTGAGTAGCGCAGCGCAGAAAGATGTTTCTGTGAAGCCTACGTTAGTTAAAGAGGAAGTTAATGATGATGATCATGAAGCTTCAGGATCAAGTTACTATCGAACTTCGTAGGTCGACAAGGATGTGTACTGCTCCTAAGCGGTACGACAACCCTGTCTTGGAGGTCATGTTGTTGGACAACGATGAACCTACGAGCTATGGAGAAGCAATGATGGGCTCGGATTCCGACAAATGGTTGGAGGCCATGAAATCCGAGATGGGATCCATGTATGAAAACAAAGTATGGACTTTGGAAGTATTACCTGAAGGGCAAAAGGCCATTCAGAACAAATGGATCTTTGAAATGAAGACATACACTGATGGTAAATGTCACCATTTATAAAGCTCGACTTGTTGCAAAGATGTTTGTGACAAGTTCAAGGAGTTGACTACGATGAGACTTTCTCACTCGCAGCGATGCTAAAGTATGTTGGAATTATGTTAGCAGTTGCTGCATTTTTCAAATTATGAAATCTGGCAGATGGATGTCAAAACATCGTTTCCTTAACGGTTTACTTGAGGAAAGGTTGTATGTGATACAACCAGGAGGTTTTGTCAGTCCTAGGGATGCTAAAAGGTGTGCAAGCTTCAGTGATCCTTCTATAGACTGAAGCAAGCATCTCGGAGTTGGAATATACACTTTGATAAGGTGATCAAAGTTTTGTAGTTTATACAAAGTTTATGAGAAAATTGTATTTACAATAAAGTGAGTGGGAGCACTATAGAATTTCGGATAAGTATATGTGGATGACATATTGATCGGACATAATGTAGAATTTCTGGAAAGCATAAACGGTTGTTTGGAAAGTGATTTTCAAAGGAAGACCTGGATAAAGCTACCTAATTATTGAGCATTGAGATCTATAGAGATAGATCAATATGCTTGATGAGACTTTCAATGAGTACATACCTTGACAAGATTTTGAAAGAGTTCAAAATGGATCAGTCAGAGAAAGAGTTCTCGCCTGATTTGTAAGGTGTGAAGTTGAGTGAGACTCAAAGCTCGAGAACGGCAGAAGAAAGAGAAAGGACGAACGTCGTCCCCTATGCCTTAGCCATAGGCTCTAAATTATGCCATGCTGTGTACCGCACCTGTGTGTGCCTTGCCATGAGTGTGTTAAGGGGTACAAGATGTGGTCCAGGAGTAGGATCACTGGACAGCGGTCAAAATTATCCTTAGTAACCAGAGGACTAAGGAGATATTTCTCGATTATGGAGGTGATAAAGAGTTCATCGTAAAGAGTTACGTCGATGCAAGCTGTAACACCAATCCGGATGACTCATCATAGCAATCTGGATACATATAGTGGAGTGGTCATTTGGAATAGTACCAAGTGGAGTGTGGTAGCAGTGTTTACAGTTTGACATAGGGATTTGCAAAGTACACACGGATCTGAATTTTGCAGACCCGTTGACTATAAGACCTCTCTCACGTGCAAAGCATGATCGAGCCCCAGAACTAATTGGGTGTTAGATTCATACCAATGCGAATCACATAGTGATGTGAACTAGATTATTGACTCTAGTGCAAGTGGGAGACTGTTGGAAATATGCCCTAGAGGCAATAATAAATTAGTTATTATCATATTTCCTTGTTCATGATAATCATTTATTATCCATGCTATAATTGTATTGATCGGAGACTTAGATACATGTGTGGATACATAGACAAAACCATGTCCCTAGTATGCCTCTAATAGACTAGCTCGTCGATCAAAAGATGGTTAAGGTTTCCTAGCCATGGACATGAGATGTAATTTGATAACAGGATCACATCATTAGGAGAATGATGTGATGGACAAGACCGAAACTACAAACGTAGCATATGATCGTGTCAGTTTGTTGCTACTGTTTTCTGCATCCGGGATCTCATCCGGGACTCCGAACAAACTTCGGTCAACACCATACATAACTCTACACTACCGAAACGTCACCGAACCTTAAGTGTGCAGACCCTGCGGGTTCGAGAACTATGTAGACATGACCGAGACACCTCTACGGTCAGTAACCAATGGCGGGACCTGGACGTCCACATTGGTTCCTACATATTCTACGAAGATCTTTATCGGTCGAACCTCTATGTCAAGGATTCAGTTAATCCCGTATAACGTTCCCTTTGTTCTTCGGTATGTTACTTGCCCGAGATTCGATCTTCGATATCTCCATACCTAGTTCAACCTCGTTACTGGCAAGTCTCTTTACTCGTTCCGTAATACAAGATCCCGTGACTAACACTTAGCCACATTGCTTGCAAGGCTTGTTGTGATGTTGTATTACCGAGTGGGCCCTGAGATAACAAATCCCAGTCTCGATCCATGCCAACTCAACAGGCACCATCGGAGATACCTGTAGAGCACCTTTATAGTCACCCAGTTACGTTGCGAAGTTTGATACACACAAGGCACTCCTCCGATATCCGTGAGTTGCATGATCTCATGGTCATAGGAACATATACTTGACATGCAGAAAACAGTAGCAATAAACTGACACGATCATATGCTATGTTTGTAGTTTGGGTCTTATCCATCACATCATTCTCCTAATGATGTGATCCCGTTATCAAATGACATCTCATGTCCATGGCTAGGAAACCTTAACCATCCTTTGATCAACGAGCTAGTCCATTAGAGGCATACTAGGGACATGGTTTTGTCTATGTATCCACACATGCATTTAAGTCTCCGATCAATACAATTATAGCATGGATAATAAACGATTATCATGAACAAGGAAATATGATAATAACTAATTTATTATTGCCTCTAGGGCATATTTCCAACAGGAACCAATGTGGAAATCCAGGTCCCGCCATTTGTTATTGACCGTAGAGGTGTCTCGGTCATGTCTACATAGTTCTCGAACCCGCAGGGTCTGCACACTTAAGGTTTGGTGACGTTTCGGTAGTATAGAGTTATGAATAGTGGTGACCGAAGGTAGTTCGGAGTCCCGGATGAGATCCCGGACGTCACGAGGAGCTTCGTAATGGTCTGGAGGTAAAGATTCATATATAGGAAGTCCTGTTTTGGACTCCGGAAAGATTTCGGGCACTTTCGGTAGCGTACCGGGAGTGACGAATGGGTCCCGGGGGTCCACCATTGGGGCCAACCCACCCAATGGTCCAAAGTGGCGACCCACCAGCCCCTAGTGGTCTGGTGAGGTCGGCCAAGGTGTCCTAGGCGTAGGAAGAGAAGGCCCAAACCTAATTGGGGTGGAGTCCTCCCCAAGTTCCACCTCTCGTGTGAGAGGTGGACTCTCAAGTGGAGGAGGACTCTCCCTCCACCAGTTCGGCCGAACCAAAAGGAGAGCCCTCCTTTGGGCGCAGACTCCTCTCCCCTCCTCCTATATATATGAGTGGTTTTAGGGTTTTTTGGACAAGGATTTTCACCCACGTCTAAACCCTACCTCTAGATCAAGTTCCTCTAAACTAGACTAGTTCGGCAGTGCTTAGGCGAAGCCCTGCCGGAACAACTCCACCACCGTCGCCGGAGGGCCGTCACGCTGCCGGCGAACTCTTCTACCTCTCCGCTCTCTCTTGCTGGATCAAGACGGCGGAGATCGTCATCAAGCTGTACGTGTGCTGAACGCGGAGGTGCCGTCCGTTCGGCGCTAGATCGGAAGGACCGTGATCGAGATCGCGAGACGGTTCGTGATGAGATCGCGGAACAAATCGTGATGAGTTTGCGGGACAGATCGTGATCAAGATTGTGAGACGGTTTGTGATGTGATCGCGGGACGGATCATGATGAGTTCACGGGACGGATCGTGATTGGATCGCGGGACGGATCGTGATGAGATCGCGTGACACTCGGCGATTTGGATCGCGAAGATGTTCGACTACACCAACCGCGTTTCTTAATGCTTCCCGCTTAGCAATCTACAAGGGTATGTAGATCCACTCTCCCTCTCGTAGATGCTCATCACCATGGATAGATCTGCATGTGCGTAGGAAAATTTTTGTTTCCCATGAGACGTTCCCCAACAGTTAGTGAATCTAGTGCCCCTTAGTGATTTGGGTGTATTGAAGACTTATAGGTTAAGGAACTAATGTGTTTGTGAGTGTAAACATGCTTTATAAGTCGATGAGGAGTTTGATACATCCGGAGATTACCGACCCCTAAAAATGTATGTCTTCAACTGAAGACTTTGGTGAAGACTTTGATGAAGACTTTGGTATTCCCTGAAGACTTTAAAAATGAAGAAGTTGGTGTGACCTTGAAGATATGAACGAGGACTATGAAGCGTGAAGACTTTTGTTTTTGTAGTTTCATTCCCTTTCTTTGAGTCATAGGAAACACCGTACTATTAAAGGGGGCCGAGGTAATACTAAGGAAAATTTCCAACTGATGCTCAACTCAAAATCCTTAACCTAACCAATCCTTCAAGTGAAACCTTTGGAAATCTCTTACGGCTCGGTCAAGTTCTTTAGTGACAGAGACAAAGTTCTTCTGGTCTCTAAGGAAATTGGTCTAACCGAGGAGTTAGGATTTCGTCAGTGCGAATTGCCTACAAGTGAGGAACATGATAGGTCTAAGGACTTTCATAGTTCAAAATTTTGACCGTTGTTGTGCTTAGCGCCAGCTGTCCCCAATCACAACATCCACATAACGGTCATATCATTGGGGGCATTTATGTCTTATCATGTCAGGTTGCACCCTGGCTATAAATAGCCACCCCCCACAACCACTAGTTGGTTGGCTGCTCCGAGAGAGAACTAACACTTGTCATTTGAGAGCAACCCACCCTCCGAGGACTTTGAGAGAAAATCATCAGTGAGGAAAAACCCACAACCAAACCACCAAACCCAAAGTGATTAAGCATCTTAAGCATCACTGAAGAAATTCATGTGTGGAACCGATGCTTGTTACCTTTGAGGATTGTGTATCCTCCAGACGGTTAGGCGTCATGGTCTAGTGCATCCTGCAGTCAATTGGGGATCACGAAGTGACCTTGGTCTAGAGCATCTAGCAGTCAATTGTGGATCGTCGGGTGACCAGTTTGTGAGGGTTTTGGAAGTCTACCCTGAAGACTTACCACGAGTGTTGGGCGAGGACTGTGTGACCTTAGCTCAAGGAGAATACGGTAAGGACTGTGTGTCCTGGGATTGTGTGTCCTCTGGTTTAAATACCAGGCCGCTCCAAACTAGACGTACGACTTTCACAACAGTTGGAACTGGGTCATCAAACCATTGTCTTCATCAAGCCTCCTGGTTCCATTTCCTCAACCCCCTTAATCCTTGTATACTTGTTGATGAAATTGATTTTTACTGTTTGAAGAATTTGACTGAAGACTTTCACAATTTCCACACCTCAAATTCTTCAAGTTACCTTGTTCATCACTTCTTATCCTGTATCACGCTACCCGTAACTTGTGCATGTTCATTTCATCATCATGACTATGTTGTTGCTATGTTCCTCATGCACTTGAGTACTTATTCCGCTGTTAGTTATTCATCACATTTAAAATTCTTCAAAGTTGAAATTCCTCGAGTGATGAATTTGTAAAAATCGCCTATTCACCCCCCTATAGTTGATATAACGCACTTTCAATTGGTATCAGAGCAAGGTACTCCCTTGTTCTTTGTGATTTTGGTTTAACCACCTGGAGTCTAGTTATGTCAACTGCAGGTATGATCAAGGTTTCCGCAGGATGTCCTACCTTCGATGGGACGGACTATCCCTACTGGAAGAACAAGATGTGCATGCATCTTGAAGCTATTGACAACGATCTGTGGTACGTTCTGGAGAATGGTGTAGCCTTTGTCACTCCCACTGTTACTGCTGCTGATGTGAAGAGATTCAAGCAACTCGACTCTCAAGCAAAGAATATCATCTGTGGACATCTGAGAAAAGGTCAGTATGGGAGAGTGAGTGCTTTGGAGACTTCTAAGCTTATCTGGGATAGGGTGTCCAAAGTTGACGAAGGTGTTTCCACTCAACGTGACTCTCGTGTTGGTGTTCTTCGCAACCTCTTCAACCGCTTCAAGAGACTCGACAATGAAAATTTTCAGCAAACCTTTGACCATCTCACTGATATCTCCAATGAGCTTCAATCACTAGGTGCCACCGATATCACTGACCATGAAGTGGTGAAGAAACTGCTAAGATCTCTTGACTCCTCATTCGATACTCTGGCTTTGATGATTCAAGAACGTGAAGACTACAAGTCACTTGATCCTGCTGATATTCTTGAGAGACTTAATACTCATGAATTCCAACAAGCTGAGAAGAGAGACCTCTATGGGCCAAGTTATGGAAGATCTCGTGTTGTGAAGGCAAAAGCAATTTCCTCATCTGAAGAAGAAGATTCTGACAGCAGCCTTGGTGATCCTGAAGAACTAAGTCAGGAGATAGCAATGCTCGTGAGGAAATTCCAAAAGTTCTCAAGGAGAGGTGGATTTGGAAAGTCATCAAAAGGTGGTTTGAGGAAATAAGATTCCTCAGAAGACTACAAGAAAAGAACCTGTCATCATTGCAAGAAGCCTGGTCACTTTATCTTTGACTGTCCTCTTTGGGAAAAAGATTCAAAGAAGAAGAAGAAATACAAGGATGATAGTTCTGATGACT